>CM028136.1:944180000-945380000 GCA_016271365.2 Neoceratodus forsteri | reverse complement strand
TCAAGAGTTCTTTCAAAATGCTTTCTTCTGTGAATGGACTGGTATCGACCCTCCTATTCAGAGTTTCTTACTTGTTTGATTTAGGTACCTCCCCCTTCTTTTCCATTGTGAATACTGAGCAGAAATATTCCATCAGTATACCTGCTTTTTTACTGTCACCCTCTGCCCACATTCCCTTCCCTTTATTAAATCTCTGTATACCTCCCTTGGTCTTTCTTCACTCCCTAATGTACCTATAGAAGAAGAAGAAGAAGGAGAAGGAGAAAGAGAATAATTGGAATTTATACAGTGCTTTTCCTGCACAGCATATCCAAAGAGCTTTACAAGCAATTCTAGACTGTTACTGAAGTGACTGAATCTGTAGTGGCAGCCATATCACACATCGACACACACACCTGGACAATTGCATGAACTGGTTTATGGGAAGGGGAATATTGGCCAGGACACTGGGAATGTCCCCTACTCTTTGCAAAGAGTGCCCTGGGTTCTTTTACTTCCACCTGAACACCCACCAAGATAGCACCAGGATGGGTAGAAGGAACCTCAGTTTAAAGTCTTATCCAAAGGATGGCACACCCCAGCAGTACAACACCCCCTAACACTGTATTCGGATGCCAACATTTTAGGTGCAAGTCAATCTCAGTGTGGGACACAAACCCACACATTGACACTGACTGAGCTGTTACACACCAGTGTGACTCACTCCAGTGACAGTCTGCACTTGGTCATTTATGAGGCCAGTACTATGTAAGCAGTAAGACATGACAGGGTGTGCATTAGACAGTGGTAATGCACAGCCAGGGTGTAGTAAGGCATTAGGCTGGAGGCCAAGTGCCTTCAGTTCCTGGCTGTGCATTATAACTGTCTAATGCACATACCTGTAAACATGAAACATAGAACACAGAATTTGCTGGAAACCTGCCTGAGGTAGATTGAAGCACTAAGACTGTGAATACAATAAAGGGCAGGGACTTCATGACTGCCCTGAATGGGGCAAACATATGACAGCTTGTAGCAGAACCAACCTGTGAGGAGGTTATTCTGGATTTGGTCCTGACCAACAGGGACAGGATCACAGATGTGGAGGTGGGCAGTTCCCCTTGTACCAGCGATCACAGGACAGTGTGGTTTAAGGCAACCACAGTGGAGGAGGCAAGTCATACAAAGATAAAGGTCCTAGATTTTAGAAAGGCTAACTTTAAGGAGATGGGTAGAAATCTCAAAAGAGCCCTAGCAGCAGAAGGTACAAGAGGAGAGGTGGAAAAACAGTGGTCTAGACTCAAGCGAGCCATAACAGAAGTAACAGGTCACTGTGTCAAAATGCATAGTGAGAGTAAAAGAAAGAAAAGTCCATTGTGGTTCTTGAAGGTAGTGGCTGAGAAAGTAAGGGAAAAGAAAAGAGCTCCTTCAGAAGATACAAGGAAACACAAAAGGATGAGGACAGAGAACAATATCTGGAGATGCAGAGGGAATCCAGGAAAATAATTGGAAAGGTTAAAGCACAGACAGAGGAAGGTATAGCCCAGACTATTAAGAAAGGTGACAAGACTGACTTCAGATACGTTAGCAAGAGGAAAAAAGGCAGAAATGGGATCGTAAGGCTGCAGAAGGAAGGAGGAGAAAGGGTGGAGGATGACCTAGAAAAGACTGAGATTCTGAACAAGTACTTTTGCTCTGTCAGTTCCAACCAAGAGCTGCTTGTGCAGGTAGGCGGTTCATTATTAAGTCAAAAAACTTGACAATTTGTCTGACTTGCTCTGTAGTTTGGGTGAGGGGTGCTAATTGTCTGGCCTCTGACCTCCACTATGTGAGAACTGGAGATGGGGCTTAGTCAGAGTTGAGGTAGCAAGTGATTTTTGTTTTCTCAGAAGAAGCCAGAAGGGGAAGGAAACAGATTCATTTCAGTGCTTTACAGTAACTGTTCATTGCTATTTTTGTTTTGAACTTAGATTGTGGGCTTTTAGTGACACTGTAATTTCTTTGCTGTCTTTACTTAGAATTGTTTTTGGGTTGTCAACAATTTAAACCTAGTTTGGTGTGCTTGTAGTGATGGTATATTCCTTTGCTGTCTTTAATTGCTGCACATTTTCACCCCCTTCCTCCCTTGCCCCCAACTCTTAATTATATGCCCTGTGAAATCTGATTGACAAGAGTTAAGCACAGGGGATAATAGGGGTTGGGGAGCAGGGGTATAGCCAGAAATTTCCATTTTGTATGCAATCTCCAACAGTTCCAACAGTTATTTATTTATTTAGTTAAACATCAGTTTAGAAACCTTTGAGCCAGAGGCTCATTTACAAAGGTAACTCGTCACAAAAGTTACACCTTTTTTATGGGAGTTACACCTCCCATAAAAAATGTACACATCCTCTCCAAATGGTACCCCCTTCTAAACAAGTCAGATTATTGTCAGATGATTCCTCTAATCTCTAAAGCAGTTATACATGTATCTGTCTCCTAAATTACAGACATTTAGGCAGAGACATTCCTCAGTGGCCTATACTAACCCAAATACTACAGATTACAATGAAAATGTTAACAGGAAGGTATGGTTTGTGACAGGCACTCAACAAAACTGTATACAAATGTGTACAGTGAGTATGCCTGCCTACACCCTTGTTGTGGAGTAGGAGGAGCATAAGGGGGAAGAAGTCCGTCCACAGCATGACAAGTGAGTTGACTCATTTTTTTTATTTTTTTTTTAATTTTTAAAGAAAAGTATCTGAGGATCAGTGGTAGGATTTTTAGGACAGTAAATTAATAAAAAGGGAACTAGGAGAGCTTCAGTAAAGACAAGTACTGGAATAGCAGTATAAGTGCAGCATAATATGGGGAGTAGTGCAATGCAGTGGCTGTGGGGCAGCCATATTCAGGCAGACCTTCTGGATGCTGAGGTGCTACCCTATCTGCATGCATCTCTCTGGACTGCAGGATGAGGTAGCCAGACTCAGAGCAGAAGTAAACTGGGTCAGGAGAACCATCACCCCTATCCAGAGACCACCCAGTCCAATGCCGCTGCCTCAAAGGACGCCAAGAATGAGGAGCAGTTGGATGTCAGTGGGCTCAGGGAGGGTTAGGGCAGTCGGGCAGAGGCACATCCCTGATCCTATTCCACTCAAGAACTTATATGCCACACTGGCAGATGGGGACAACCAAATAGAGGTACCCAGAGAAGTGGAAGGAAAGGATGTGGAGGTTATCCAAGGAGGTGACCTCAGTGGGCAAAGCAGTGGACCCCCGAGGAGGAGGAAGTGAATCCTGGTGGGCGACTCCATTATAAGAGGGATCCAGCTAGGAACATAGGAGGGGGAGGACAGGGAGGTGAGGTGCCTGCATCCATCCTGGAGGGGAATCCAAGCACTCAATTATAAGTTTGAATGCTACAATGACAAGCATTTAAATTAGCCAAGGGGGTGGCAGACAAGCAAGGAGGGTACCTAATTGCCCACCTGCCACAGCTAGAAGTGGAACCAGTGAACTGGATGAGTGGATATCTCTACAAAGCAGCGTGCAAAAGATGGAAATAAGTGCCAAAGAGGTGGATAGGCAGAAAAGGGGCAAAATTCAACAGAAGGGCAAACAGCAAGGAGAACCAGGGATAAAGGACAACCATGGAAAGGGCTAGAGTAGAACAGCTTAACAGTCTAGGGAGGTCAAATCATGGAAAGCCATGTGTGCCAATGCCAGGAGCCTTAGCAACAAGATGGAGGATCTGGAGGCTGTCATTGTACAGTCAGACCTGGACATTGTGGCCATCACTGAAACCTGGTGTAATGATAACCACAACTGGGAGATGGCCATACCTGGCTACAACATATTCAGAAGAGACAGGGCAGGCAGGAAGTCAGGAGGAGTGGCACTGTATGTGAAAAATGACATAAGGGCCACAGAGATCCAGGAGGAACAAAATGGGGAGAGATACTGTGAGTTAAGCTGGAAAGGAAAATGGGAACAGCGATCTGCACAGGTGTGGTCTATAGACCACCAGCCCAGGAAGAAGAAACAGATAGGGAACTGATGCTAGCCATCCATAGTGTGGTAGACAAGGGTGAGGTAGTGCTGGTTGGAGACCTCAATATTCCAGACATGGACTGGAGCATCCCAGCAGTATCCCAGCAGCAGCAGCAGCAGCAGCATCCACTAAGAGCAGATTTATCCTGGACTCCCTTCAGGGTGCCTTCCTCAAGCAACTGGTCATGGAACCAACTTGGCAGAAGGCAACAATGGATCTTGTGCTCACAAACAGGGACATGTGATGGGGTAACAGTGGGGGAGCACCTGAGGAACAGTGACCACCAGTCATTGTGGTTTGAAATCACAGAAGGAGTAGAACCAAACCACACAAAAACATGTATCCTGGATTTTAGGGGGCAGACTTTGGGAAAATAGGGAGATGCTTGAAAGAGGCATTAAGGGGAATGAGGCAGGAATCAGGG
The DNA here is from genome assembly GCA_016271365.2 of Neoceratodus forsteri. Lineage (NCBI taxonomy): Eukaryota > Metazoa > Chordata > Ceratodontiformes > Ceratodontidae > Neoceratodus > Neoceratodus forsteri. The sequence goes on along the minus strand of CM028136.1, from coordinate 945,375,564 downwards.
GTTGAGGAACGGTGGGTAGTATTTAAAATGGGGATTACAAGAGCAACAGAATTATGCTTTAAGCAGGTTAGCAAGGGGAAAAGGAAGAGGAGGCCATTATGGTTTTCCAAGGAGGTAGCGGAGAAAGTGAATGCCGAAAGGATTGCATTCAGGCAATACAAAAAGACATAGGCAAAAGGGGATAAGGAGAAGTGCCAAGAGAAGCAAAGGGAGGCAGGGAGACCAGTAAGGGAATGCAAAGCTCAGACAGAAGAGCACTTTGCAAAATCAGTGGGTAGAGGGGACAAAACCTTTTACAGGTACATAAATGAAAAAAGAAAGGCAAAGGGAGGGATAGTGAGACTGAAGGGGGATGATGGGGGCCACGTGGAGGATGACAACAGTAAAGTTGACATATTGAAAAGGTATTTCTGCTCAGTCTTTACTGAGGAAGAGGAGGGTAATGGGTCTAAAGGGAGTACGGGAGAGGGAGATGGTGCAGAAATGGACACAAGTCCCTTTACACGAGAAAGGGTCCTGAAGGAACTGGAAGTTATAAGAGTTGATAAAGCAACGGGACCAGATGGGGTGCACCCCAGGGTCCTTAAAGAACTAAGAGAGGTGGTAGCTGAACCTCTGGCAATCCTGTTTAGCCGATCACTGGAAACAGGGGAGGTACTCAAAGACTGGAGGACAGCAGATGTAGTCCCCTTATGCAAAAGTGGGAACAAAGAGGAAGCATGGAACTAAAGACCAGTCAGCCTCACCTCGGTAGTGAGGAAGATCATGGAAGCACTACTGAAGGAAAGCCTGGTGGAACATCTGGTTGTCAATGGACTACAGGACCCAAAGCAGCATGGTTTCACCAGGGAGAGGTCATGTCAGACCAACCTCATTCAATTTTTTGACTGGGTGACTAGGGAGGTGGATCTGGGGAGGGCAGTGGACATGGCCTATCTGGACTTCAGCAAGACCTTTGACACTGTGCCACATAGAAGACTATTACACAAACTGGGGAATATGGGTGTGGGCAGGACAGTAGTGTGGTGGGTAGGTAACTGGCTGGGTGGCAGGACACAGAGGGTGATGGCAAATGGCTTTCACTCCACAGAGGGGAAGAGTGACCAGTGGGGTACCATAGGGATCAGTGCTGGAACTGGTCCTATTCAACATCCTTATCAGTGACATTGCGCAGGACATAGAAGTCAGACTTTACCTGTTCGCTGATGACACAAAGCTCTATAACACAGTAGACACACCAGAGGGTGTAGACAGAATGAGAAGGGACCTGCAGAAGCTTAAAGAATGGTCAGGGGGTTGGCAGTTGAAATTCAATGCAAACTAGTGCAAGATAATGCATATGGGGTACAAAAACCTTGTTGGGGGGGGGGTGAGAATATAGCATGTGCCAAGCAGGAAAGGGATCTTGGGGTTATCATCTCTGAAACAGTGTGACAAGGCAGCACATAAAGCAAATAGGATTCTGGGGTGCGCATAGGCAGGGGCATCACCAGTAGGAAAAGGGAGGTCATAATTCCACTATTCAAGACACTTGTGAGGCCCCACCTGGAGTACAAGGTACAATTTTGGAAACCTTATTTATGTAAGGACATAGAGAGGGTAGAGAAGGTTCAGAGGAGGGTAACTAAGATGGTGCATGGATTGCATCACAAATCCTATAAGGACAGGTTAAAGGAATTGAATATGTACTCCCTGGAGGAGAGAAGGGAGAGAGGGGATATGATAGAGACATACAAGATCTTACAGGGAGAAGCGGTGCAGGAATACACTGTTTTTAATTGAACAAGATGTTCCAGGACTAGAAGGCATGAGATGAAGTTGGAGGGAGGATGATTAAGAGGAAACGTGAGGAAGAATTTCTTCACAGAATGGGTGGCAGACATGTGGAACACCCTGCCAGAGGAAGTGGTGGGGGTTGAAAAAAATCATGGGATTTAAGAATGCATGGGATAGACATAAAGGAATTATGAAGGTTAGGGTTAAGGGGCAACAGACTTCTAGGAAAACATAAAGTGAACTTACAAACTCAAATGGGCAGACTGGATGGGCCATAGGCCCTTATCTGCCAACACTGTCTATGTATCTATGTATCTGTGTACTAAAGGAACATGGGGAAGTGCTGGTGAAACCACTGGCTGCACTCTTCAATGCATCACTAGAGACAGGAGAGGTACCTGAGGACTGGAGGAGGAGGACAGATGTGGTCCCTCTTCACAAGAGTGGAAGCAGAGAGAGGAGGCAGGCAATTACAGACCTGAAAGCCTGACCTCAGTAGTGGGGAAACTAATGGAGTCCTTACTTCTTACTTAAGGAGAGGATTGTGAATTTTTCTGGAAGATAGCAGGGCACAAGATTCAAGGCAGCATGGATTCTCAGTGGGAAGGCCCTGTCAGATGAATCTTATAGATTTCTTTGACTGGGTAACCAGAGTAGTAGATCAGGGAGGGGTGGTGGATGTAGCCTGCCTGGATTTCAGCAAGGCATTCAACACTGTCCCACCCAGGAGATTGCTAAATAAATTGGGGAGCCTGTGAGTGGGTCCTACGGTGGTAAAGTGGGTTGGGAACTTGCTGAGGGACAGGACTCAGAGGGTGGTCATAAATGGCATGAAATCTGAGGAGAGGGAGGTGACCAGCGGGTGTCACAGGGGTCGGTGCTGGGGCCAGTCCTATTCAATGTCTTCATTAGCGACATTGCAGAACATCTTGAGGAAAAAATGTGCCTCTTTGCAGATGACACCGAGATCTGCAACAGAGTGGACACACCAGTGGGTGTGGAAAAAATGAGAAAGGACCTAAGCCTATTAACGGAGTGGTCTGGTGTCTGTCAGTTAAGTTTCAAAGCTAAAAAGTGCATGATCATGCACCTAAATCACAGGAATCGAAGGGAAGAGTACAGGATGGGTGGAGAAATTCTGGACGCTGCAAGTCAGGAGAGAGGGAGATGTGGGTCTTATCATATCTGATGACCTGAAGGTGACCAAACAGGGTGAAAAAGTAGTGGGGAGAGCAAACAGAATGTTGGGGTGCGTAGGGAGGGGCATAACAAGTAGGAGGAAAGAGGTGGTGATGCCACTGTACAGATCACTGGTGGGGCCTCAGCTGGAGTACTGTGTCCAGTTTTGGAGACCACATTTCCAGAAGGATATTGACAAAACAGAGGCAGTCCACAGAAGGGCAATGAAGATGGTACATGGACTGCACAGAAGCCCTATAAGGAAAGACTTAAGGACCTTAATATCTATTCACTGGAGGAAAGATGGGAGAGGGGAGATATGATAAGGACTTTCAAGTACCTTAGGGGAATAAATGGTACAGGTGGAAAGCATATTTCAGAGAAAATGCTGCACAAGAACAAGGGGTCATGATATGAGGCTGAATAGTGGACGGCTCAGGGGTAATGTTAGGAAGTACTTTTTCACTGAGAGGGTGGTGGAGCCATGGAACAGCCTTCCAGCAGAAGTTGTGGGTGCAAAAACAATACAGGAGTACAAGAGTGCATGGGACAGACATGAGGGTACCCTGGAGATGTGTAGAGCAGGAGATCCACAGATCAAATAGGATCTGGGGTCGCAGCAGTGAGTAGGGAAATGGGCAGACTAGGTGGACCATATGGTCCTTATTGCCTACAGATTCTATGTTTCTATGATAAAGACTACTTGGCCCACCTAGTCTGCTGATTTTTCTCTGCTTATAGTATCACCACAGATCCTACTTATTCTCCAACCCATTCATCCACTCTACCCCTTTTCCTAAGATTCTCTTATGTGTATCCCATGCATTCTTGAACCCCACCACCATTTCTGCCCCCCACCACTGCTGGAAGACTGTTCCAGGAATCCATCACTCTTTCTATGAAGAAGTACTTTCTCACATCTCTCCTGAATCTACCCCATCCAGCTTCTTATCATGGCCCCTTGCCCTTCAGCACCTTTTTTCTGAAAAATACTTCACTCTTACATAGAAACATAGAATACAGATAAGGACTGCAAGGCCCATCCAGTCTGCCCATTTTTTCTACCTTATGAATGTGCCATAGGCCTTTACTCTATCACTGGCCTATCTATTCATACTAATCTGTATTGCTCTCTTATGCCTATTACATGCCTATTTAAAGCCCTGCACTGTATTCATATCCACCAATTCCTGAGGTAGGCAGTGCCATGTATCCACCACTTTTCTGTGAAAAAGAACTACCTCACATTACCCCTTAATCAGCCTTCATCTAATCTCATGCTGTGTCCTCCTGTCCTGCTATTTTTCTTATATTAAAACATGTTAGACTCTTTCACCTCGTTAATGCCCTTAAGATGTTTGAATGTTTCGATTGTATCACCTCTCTCCCCCTCCCTTTGCTCAAGGGTATACATATTCAGCTCCATTAATCTGTCCTCATATGTTTTCTGATGCAGTCCCTGCACCATTTTGGTTGCCATTCTCTGGACTGTCTCAGTTTGGTTAATGTCCTTGTGCAGGTGCGGTGTCCAGTACTGCACGCAGTGCTCCAGATAGGCCTAACCAGTGTCTTGTAAAGAGGGATTATTACCGTTCTCTTATGACTTGAGATACCTCTACTAATACACCCCAACATCCCTCTAGCCTTACCTACTGCTTTAGTGGTCTGCTTGGATGATTTCAGGTCATCTGTGATGACGATGGCCAAGTCTCTTTCTTCCCTTGTGATTGCCAGCAACTCCCCTCCTGACCTATAGGCAGCTTCAAGGTTTCTCTTCCCTATGTGCATGATCTTGCACTTCTTTGCGTTAAACCCCAGTTGCCACTCTTCCGACCATTTTGCTAGTTTATCCAGATCTCTTCTCATTCTTCCCACCCCATCTGGATCATCTACTCCGTTGCAGATCTTGGTGTCATCTGCAAACAGACAAACCTTACCCTCCAGTCCATCTGCAATGTCACTGATGAAGGCATTGAAGAGGACTGGCCCCAGGACTGATCCCTAAGGTACCCCGCTTGTGACTTGCATCTCTTCTGACTGTATACCGTTTACCAACACTCTCTGTTTTCTGCCCACCAATCAGTTTGCCACCCAGCTGACCAACTTCTGACCCACCCCGAGCCTACCCAGCTTATTAATCAATCTTCTATGTGGAACAGTATTGAAAGCTTTGCTACAGTCAAGGTAGGTGACATCAACTGCACCACCTTGGTCCACCACTCTGGTTACCCAGTCAAAGAAATCTATGAGATTAGTTTGACAGGCTCTTCCTGTTGTAAACCCATGCTGTCTTATATCCTGCACTCCTATGGATTCCAGGTGTTGCACTATCCTTTCCTTAAGCAGTGCCTCCATAATCTTGGCCACTACTGAGGTAAAACTGGCAGGTCTGTAGTTCCTGGCCTCCTCCCTGCTGCTACTCTTGTGGAGTGGGATCACATGAGCCCTTCTCCAGTCTTCTGGGACCTCTTCTGTGCTCAGAGACTCACTAAGCAGTTTGAATAATTGCTCTGCTAGTTCCACCCTTAGCTCCTTTAGTACCCTGGGATGTATGCAATCAGGTCCCATTGTCTTGTCCACCTTGAGCTTAGCGAACTCTTGTAGGACCCATTCTTTTGTGAAGGGACTTCTGCACATCCCCCTCCCCCCATGTCCATGGTGCTGAGCTGTGGGCACTGCCCTACCTTCTCCTCAGTAAATTCTGAGCAGAAGTATCTATTTAGGAGAGATGCTTTTCCTTGATCTTCCTCCACACAATCTCCCTTATCCCCTTTGATCTTAGTAATACCCCCTCTGGATTTTTGTCCTTTCATTAATGTATCTATAGAAAGTCTTGTCCCCTTCTTTTACTGTTTGTGCTAGTGTTTCCTCAGTTTGGGCTTTTGCCTGCCTTATTGCCTTCCCTGTTTCCCTTAGGGAAGTTTGGTATGCCTCCCTATCTTTGTCCCGCTGCATTCCCTTATATTACCTGAAGGCCAACCTTTTGGCTCTGATCTTTTCTGTTACTGTTTTTGAGAACCAAAGTGTTTTTCTCCTTCTTTTGCTCTTGCTTTTGTCCCTAACACAATGGGATGTTGTTTCAAGTATTGAATCCTTAATGCTTGCCTACTTTGCCTGTACGCCCTCACACGTATTTCTCCTTGCTAGGGCTAGCTTAACTCTGTTGGCCATCTTATCAGTCAGCTCCTCTGAAGTCCCATATTTTGCCTTGGAATGGTATGATTTAATTCCAGTGGCCAAACTGAACCATTCCATGTAATGGTCACCGGCCCCCAGGTAACCTTCTACCTGGTGATCTGTGATCCTTTCTCCGTTAGTCAGTACTAGATCTAGGATAGCCCTGCCTCTTGTGGGTTGTTGTACCAATTGTTTGAGGCCCTCCTCCTGCAGGGAATCCACTATGTGTCTAGTTCTAGTGGATGCTCCTGCTGGTATTGACCAATCTGTATCTGGCATGTTGAAATCTCCCATCATTAGAACCTCCCCTTTAACTGTCATAGAAACATAGACTTTGATGGCAGATAAGGACCACTTGGTCCACTCAGTCTTCCCATTTCCTTACCTATTGGATATGCTGCAGATTCTAGTTAACCAGCAGCCTACTTCCTGCAACCCTCCACTATAATTACCTTATGCCTGTCCCATGCATGTTTGAATTCCCCCACTGTTTTAGACCCCACAACCTCTCCAGGAAGGTGGTCCCATGTGTCCACCACTCTCTCCGTGAAAAAAATGTCCTCACATTACCCCTGAGCCATCCCTCCTCTATCTTTAAATTGTGCCCCCTTGTTCTTACACATCTCTTTTTCAGAAAGATGCTACCCTCCTGGACTTTGTTGATTCCCTTGAGGTACTTAAAAGTTTCTATCATGTTCCCCCTGTCCCTCCTCTCATCAAAGGTATACATATTAAGCCCTCTCAGTCTCTCTTCATATGGTTTCTTTTTTTTCACTTTTTTTTTTAAATGTTATCTTTCTTTATGGCAGGACCCCGTCATTAATTGGCCCTGGTCATGGCCCTTGGAAACCTCCACAACCATCTATGGCTGCTGAGGTCCTCCAGTCACCCCCGGCTTGCCCCCTGGAGGGTGGAGCCATGGCCACCTTCTTTGGTGACCACAGAACCAATATCTGGTCGGGGGACCTGCAGTGATCGTGGTGAATCGAGGGCGTCACTTAGACAGTGGTCCTTGCCCACCTCGATTTTCTGCCATTTTTCTCACGTAGGTGGGGACATGCAATGACGCCAGCATCCACCCCACCTCCCAGAGCTGTGAGCAATGGTCACATGAGATGCCCTGGCCTCCGGCAAGAGTCCTCAGTGCCTGATCGCTTCCCCCACCCTCCTCCTGGAGAAGGAGAGCAGTCCTTGGGACGCTCCATCTTTCTACCCCCGACCAGCCCTCCAACAATCTGGGTCCATTCCTGAACCCAGGTCACTGGTGTCACAAGCGGAAATCCCACCGCTGTGCCAACGGGCCCATATGGTTTCTGATGTAGACCCTGCACCATTTTAGTTGCCCTCCTCTAGACTGCTTCCATCCTGTCTATGTCCTTGCATAGATGAGGTCTTCAAAACTGTACGCAGTACTCCAGATGGGGTCTCACCAACTGTCTGTAGAGAGGGATAACCACTTCCCTTTTTCTACTTGTGATGCCCCTTCCTATGCATCCCAGTATCCCCCTGGCTCTCCTTACCAACTTCTCACATTACTTACTCATCATTAGGTCATCTGATATGACTACCTCCAGGTCCCTTTCCATTATTGTTGTTGTTAGCACCTCTCCTGCTATTGTGTACTCTTCTCCTGGTTTTTTGTTTCCCATGTGCATTACTTTGCACTTCTTTGCATTGAATCTAAGATGCCATATGTCTGACCTTTCCTCCAACCTTGCCAAGTCCCTTCTCATCCTTTCTACCCCCGCTTGTGTATCAACTCTGTTACAGATCTTTGTGTCATCTGCAAAGAGGCATACCTTTTCTTCCAGACCCTCGGCAATGTCACCTATAAAGACGTTAAAGAGGACTTGACCCAGTACTGAGCCCTGAGGTACTCCACTAGTAACCCCCATTCTTTGGAATGTGTTCCATTCACTATTACCTTCTGTGTCCTGTTGTGCAGCCAGTTTGCTACCCAGCCTACCACCCAGGGACCCACTCCCAGGCTGGCTAACTTGATTATTAATCTTTTGTGTGGGACTGTGTCAAATGCCTTGCTAAAGTCCAGGTAGGCCATATCCACAGCCCCTCCCTGGTCTATTCTGTTGGCCACCCAGTCAAAGATTTTGATTAGATTCATCTGACATGACCTTCCTGCTGTGAATCCATTCTGCTTTGGGTCCTGTGCCCCGCTGGCCTCTAGGTACTCAACAATTCTTTCTTTCAGAAGTGATTCCATCATTTACTCCACCACTGAGGTCAAACTAACAGGTCTGTAGTTTCCTTCTTCTGCCTTGCTCCCACTTTTGTGAAGGGGAATCACATCTGCCCTCTTCCAGTCCTCAGGTACCACCCCATCCTCCCATGATTTGTTAAAAATTGTGGTCAGTGGTGTCACTAGGTCCTCCCTTAGTTCTTTTAGGATTCTAGGGTGAATTCCATCAGGCCCCATTGCTTTGTCCACCTTCAGTTTCAGGAGTTCTTTCAGGACTCTTTCTTCTGTAAATGGACTGGCGTCAACCCCACTACCCAGAGTGCTTCTATTGTTTGGTTTAGGTAACTCCTCCTCTTCTTCTTTTGTGAATATTGAGCAAAAGTATTCATTTGGTATCTCTGCCTTTTCACTTGTCTCCCTCTGCCCACCTCTCCTCTCCTTTATTAATCTTCACTATCCCTCCCTTAACCTTTCTATGCTCACTAATGTACTTATAAAGGGTTTTATCCCCTTCTTAACTGAGTTGACTATCTTTTCCTTGGTTTGGGCCTTTGCTTTTCTGACTGCCTTCCCCACTTCTTTCTGCTTTAATTGATACAGTTCCCTGTCATGCTCCTTCTGTGATTCCTTATACCTTTTGAATGCAGCCTTTTTCTCCTTAACCTTCCCTGGCATCTCTTTTGAAAACCATAGTGAGTTTTTATTCCACTTTGTTTTCCTCATTTGTTTCACACAAAGGCTTGTTGCCTCTATGGTGGCAGTTCTGATTTTTCTCCATTGTTTTTCCACCCCTCTTTTCTGACCATTTGCTAATGCATTCCTCAGGTATTCACCCATTATGCCAAAGTCAGCCCTTCTAAAGTCCAGTATCCTTGTCTTTGTGCGGCTTGCCTCCATGGTTGTGTTTATTGTGAAGCACACTGTGCAATAGTCGCTTGTTCCGAGATGTCTACTGACTTCTAAATTTTTGATCCTCTCTCCATTTGAGAATACCAGGTCTAATATTGCTCCCTCCCGAGTGGGTTCCACCAATAGCTGTCTAAGACATGCTCCCTATAGTAATGTGTCTATGTCCTCCCCCATGTCTTGAGGCCTGTAGACAACCCCAGGTCGTATGGCTGTCTCATTTCCTGTTCCAGGGTGACCCACAGTTCTTCTAGCTCCTTATGCATATTCTTAATTTCTGTAGCTTTGATATTTTCATTACTCTGTAACAGTTGCAAAAACACACTCCAAAAAGCTTTGCACCTCCATTTCAAATTTCTGCTAGTAGAACACCTTAGTAATCTCAAGGAATTCTGAAGGCAAATTAATTCACTAGTAAAAGGTAAAACCACAGTAATTCCTAGTAATATCACTGTCAACAGCTTGACCCTCGATGACTGTGCAACCATTGCTGCCGGCTTTAATCTCTTCTTTACTGACTTTCAAAAATACACCTCTTTCTTTCAGAACTCCTCCTCCCATATGTCTGCTCCCCCAACTACCATAGGGGAATGTCCTGAGTTCCCTCTAAAGTTAGCCAAACTCAAAGAGGTGCAACAGCTTCTCTCCAACTTGAAACCAGAAAGCTCTCCAGGACGTGATACACTAGAACCAAAATTTCTCAAATTGGGTGCCCCTGCTCTCACCCGCCCCATTCAAGACCTCTTCAACTGGTCCTTTTTCTCTAACTCTGTTCCCAATAAATGGAAGGTGGCAGTAGTTGTCCCAGTGCATAAGGGGGGCCCAAACTCCATTGCAGACAACTTCTGTCCAATCTCTATCCTGTGCCTACTGGCCAAAGTCCAAGAACACATAGTCTATAACCACCTCCAGGACTACCTTGACATTCACAACATTCTCTCCCCTTTTCAACGTGGCTTTAGAAGGAAACATAGTACTCTTACTGCCCTGTTAAATGTTATATCTGATATAATTCATGCCATGGACAAAGGCCTCACTACAGGCGCCATCTTTGTGGACCTCATCAAGGCATTCGGCCTAGTGTGTCATGATCTCCTTCTCCACCAGCTTCTTCACATCGGTATGGATAACAGTGCCCTCCACTGGGTCAAAAGTTATCTGACTAGGGGTTCTCAGACAGTGAAGTGGGATGACTTCCTCTCCAACCTCCGTCCAGTAACCCATGGTGTACCACAAGGATCCATTCTGGGCCCCATCCTATTCTCACTCTTCATTAATTAACTTCCTCAGTATTGTAGTAGTGCCTCTGTGCATCTTTATGGGGATGGTGCTATACTTTATCGCTCCTCTCGTCACACTGACATTATTAACTATGACCTTGCCTCTGACTTTGCTTCCCTAGAAAGCTGGTTCCTTTACAATCATCTTGTCCTTAATGCTAATAAAACTAAGTGCATGCTCGACTTACTTCGTCCTATTCCAGACCTTCACCCCTCACCCCTTCACATCTCAACCCTAAAGGGTGAGACCCTGGAGGTAGTTCAATCATTTAAATGTCTGGGATTCACTTTGGATCCCATGCTGTCCTCCAGCTCCCATGCCTCAATCATTGCCAAATCTCTTAATCAGAAACTAGGTCTCCTCTACCGTATTTGCCCGCTTCTCACATCCACCTCCTGCCAGAAAATTGCATCCTCCTCCCTTTTACTTCTCTTATCCCACTCTGCTCCTCTGCTCCTCTCTACCAACTCTACCTCCATGTCCCTCCTCTCTCAGGTTTACCACAGGATTGGAAGGTTTGCCCTGGGGGTCAAAACCAGCTCGCACCACTGTGAAGTCCTCTCCTCGCTGGGCTGGTTTACTTACATTGATAAATTAAGGTATTCCTCCTTGACTCTCATATTCAAGCTCGTCCATGACTTTGCACCTCCTTGCCTTAACGAACTCGTGCACCTCTGGCACGCACCGCGCACCCTTTGCTCCGCCTCACTTTCCCTCCTTGTCCTACTGAAACTATGTTTGACCACTTCTAGGAGATCCTTCTCATTCGCTGCTCTCTCAGATTGGAACTCTCTTTCCCTGACAATTTTGTCCTGCTCCTCTCTCACTCTGTTCCTATCCAAGTTATCTGCCTCGTTATCCCCCTCTTCACCCTGTTCTTGTTTCTTCTGAATAGGTCCCCCCTTCTCCCCCTCCTTTCCTAATGTACCCCTGATGTGCACTTCACTACTTAATGTTGTGAGGAAACTATTATCATGTGCCAACTGCCTAATCCCTGTTTTATGACCTATCTCTTACCCCGACGAACCTTGTTTAAGTCTTTAATCATTACTTTGTCTTTTTTGTTTCTTCTAAATGTCAAATGTTTTTACCTCTCTGTCAATCTGCTCTATTATTGTCCAATTTATTATCGCTCTGTTAATTTTGCACTGATACTGTATGTAATCCATACCTGTGTCGCCCCAGAAAAAGGGACTGTATTGTCTCAGTGGACTCACCCGGTCACCAAAACTCAAATAAATAAATAAATTAACATAAAGGCCATAAAGCCCCCCCCCCCTTTTTGCACCTCGGTCTCTTCTGAACAGTACATAGCCAGGTACTGAAGTCTCCCAAGTATGGTTACTGGTAAACTACATCTCACTAATTGTTACTATGTCCAGTTTAGCCTCTGACATTATTGCTTGCAGGTCTGGGATCTTATTTCCCAGGCTGTGAGCATTTGTATACATGATTTTCCATTGGCCAGAATTTGGCATGTTAGTTGTTGGGTAAGATTTGGTATTTCTTCTGTGCGTTGTATGGGGAGATGGACCTTTTTTCTTACCTGGTGATGCAAATGATCTGCAAACATGCTGAATCCCTGTTTGACCACTAGCTGAGGGGGGAGGGGTGTTCTTCCCATTCAACGTATTGGTACTGCACCCGTCTCCCCATTTGCTAGTTTAAATATTCGGCAAAGACATCAAACTTCTGCCCCAATGCACTGATTCTCTCCTCAGTCAGATAAAGTTCATTGAATTTGAAGAACTTTCGCTCACAAAACTGTTGCCAGTTACCTACATATTTGTGTCCTTTTTCCTGGCACCAGCCATTGAGCTACATGTTTAGCTCCTCCAACTCCCCTTCTCTGGCTTTCTGTCTATCTGCCCCCCTCTCCCAGACTGGCAGGATCTCAGAGAATGAGATGCCAGTTGAAATGGATGACAGTTTGTCTCCCAGCATGGTCAGATGTTCCTTGGTCTCCACAACTGACTGGCTGGTGAGATTGTTACTTCCTATGTGTACCAGGATGTCAATGTTTTCTCCTGCTTCCTGCATGATTTTAGCAACATGGTCAGTGTCTCTTCAAGCTAATGTACCTGGGAGACATCTGACTATTACCCCTGGAAGTAGGTAGGTATCAACTCCCTGAATCATGGAATCACCTATGATCAGAGCATTGAATGATGGGGCACCTGATTTGCCCCTCCTAACCACCTGCCAACCTCCCGGACCAACTACCCTCTATGGCTGAGATACTTCAGTTGGATGTTGGGGAAATGGCGTGTGGTTCTTGTAGTATATTTCCTACTGAATAAGCAATTTGAGTGTGCAATCTCTGCCCATGCTGCCTGGAGCTAAGCCCAAAAATATCTGATGGTTCAGCATGTAGGATAGCGTCCTAAATTCTGTATAACTGCCCTTTTGAAAAGTATCCCATAGTTCCTGCAGTTAATAATATCCATTCTAGTTGAGATACTGAGTTTATAACCTGCTCCAAGTAATTAGAAGGAAAATGAAAGTAAAAGATTTTTTTTAAATATTTTTTTCACTTCTTTTTGTATGACTTTTTATAACAAGTTAAATTAATTGCACCCCTGTAAGTGAGGTCACTGTGTGGATACCCCTCTGATCCTCTCCTTCCTGCTTTGCTACAGGAAATGTCATGACTGTGCTACTCTATAAAAGGAGTGTAGCGTGGGGTGTTTGGGGATAGTGGTGGGTGGTTGGGACCTTTTCTTGCCAAAAAAGAAGAACCATGGATGAAAGAAACAAGGAAGTAAGAGCAGAAACAATCAACCAACAACAAATGCAGTAGCCCTGAAAGCTTAGCCTAATGATAGATAAAACTGTAAAACCTGTAAGCACTACCTGTAACAATTTCACAGAAGATAAATCCTGCAAGAAACACTTTGCTACAGAGAAAGCTAAAGTAATAACAGAAGATATACCTATAAAAAAATACTTTGAGTCAGAGAAGATTACAGCAGTAATCTGTAAGCACAAAACAGTAACAAACCTGCAGGCACACCGTATAGTAATGTAGCAGAAATTATACCCTGCAACAGCAATTTGAATCAGAGAACTAACCTGACCTTTTAACTCTTCCCTCTTTTGGAAGTTACTAAGACTTTGAGTTCCACCCCCCAGTTATACTCCTAATCCACTAGAAGAGCTGTGGGAGAACAGCAATTTTATTTATTTATTTTATTTATTTAGCTTTTGTTGACCGGGTAAGTGCACTAGACAAATTCTGCCTATTTTCAGGCATGACCCGGGGGAGGGGGGCTACAGATGAATGCCAACTGACCTTGAACCAGATTAAGCTGTTGAATTAGCTCCTTCAATGTGAGAAGGAGACTACAACACCTTTGGGACCAAAACTAAAACCTTTCAGCAAAAAATAAAATAAAATAGTAGCAAACAGTAATTTTGCTTAACCTAATGATAGATAAAAAAGTCACAAAAACCTGTAAGCGCCACCTGTAACAATTTCACAAAAGATATACCCTGCAAAAACACTTTGCTACAGAAAAAAATAAAGCAGTAACAGAAGATATACCTTGCAAGAAAACAAAAACAAACAAAAAAATTGAATCAGAGAAGATTACAGCAGTAACCTGTAAGCACAAAACAGTAGCAAACCTGTAGACACACCCTGTAATAATGGAGCAGAAAGTATACCACGCAACAGCAATTTGAATTAGATAACAATAAAGCAGTAAAATGTAAGCAGAAAACAGTAAGATAACCTTTGAGCACAAAAGAAAATAGTAGCACACAGTAAATCTGCCCCTCCAAAAGAAGCCTTAATCTTTTTCCTTACTCTGATAATATTCTTCCTTGTTCTGCCCTTACAAGCAAACCTAGAAGAAAAGTGTCCCGGTGAAGCTAGGTGCCTTTGCCAGCAAACCTAGTCTTCCACCTCAAAAAATCATCTAACCTGACCTTTTAACTCTTCCCTATTTTGAAGTTACTAAGACTTTGGCAGCTCCCCAGTTATACTCCTAATGCCCTGAAGACTATGGGAGAAAGCAGTCAGCCCTTCTGTGAGAAGGAGACTGCAACACCTTTGAGACCAAAAGCAAAAATCTTTCAGCAAAAAATAAAATAAAAGAATAGCAAACAGTAATTTTGCTTAGCCTAAAGATAGATAAAAAAATTGCAAAACTTGTAAGCACCACCTGTAACAATTTTACAGAAGATAAACCCTGCAAAAACACTTTGCTACAGAGAAAAATAAAGCAGTAGCATAAGATATACCTTACAAAAAATAATTTGAATCAAAGAAGATTACAGTAGTAATCTGTAAGCACAAAACAGTAACACACCTGTAGGCACACCCTGTAATAATGCAGCAGAACATATACCGTGCAACAGCAATTTGAATCAGAGAACAATAAAGCAATAAAATGTAAACAAAAAATAGTAAGAAAACCTTTGAGCACAAAAGAAAATAGTAGCACACAGTAAATCTTCCCAGCCAAAAGAAGCCTTAATCTTTTCCTTGCTCTGATAATGTTGTTCCTTGCTCTGTCCTTACAAGCAAACCTAGAAGAAAAAAGTTCAGGTGAAGCTAAGTGCCTTTGCCAGCAAACCTAGTCTTCCACCTGAATCCCCTCCACTGGGCCACAGCACACTCACAGCACACACATCCTTATTTCTGCTTTGTGAGGTACCAGCTTGTACCTTGTTTACCCCCTTGAGGTATTTATGTCCTTTAATCTCTCCTTGTAGGGTGTCTGATACAGACCCTGCACCATTTTAGTTGTCCTCTTCTGGACTGCTTCTACTCTATGTACTTTCTGAAATGTGGTCTCCAGAACTGGACACAGTACTCTAGGTGGAGTCTTATCAGCAATCTATACAGAAGCAACACCACCTCCCTCTTTCTTCTGGAGATTCATCTCCCTATGCACCCCATCATCCCATCTGCCTTCCCAACTGAATTATTGCACTGCTGGGCCACCTTATAACCACCCGATGTGATCACTCCCAGGTCTCTTTCCTGTTTGGTGGTCATCGTCTGTACCATCCCCCCATTTTGTACTCTGCCCCTGGGTTTCTATGCCGTAAGTGCATTATTTTGCACTTTTTCATATTGAGACCCAGCTGCCATACCCTTGATCACTCCTTGGATTTTTTCATGTCCCTGCTCATCCTCCCCCTTCAGAGTGTTGAGTTATTGCAGAGTTTGGTGTCATCTGCAAAGAGGCTGACCTTCCCTTCTAGTTTCACTGCAATGTCACTTATGAAGACATTAAAGAGGACTGGTCCCAGCACTGATCCCTGAGGCACCCCATTGATCACCCCCCCTTCCTCTGATTGAACCTTGTTTACTACCACTCTCTGCCACCTATCCCTTAACCAATTTCTTACCTAGTTTACCACCTTTGGACCCACTCCTAAGCTATCCAACTTATTTTTATAGTCTCCTATATGGAACAGTGTTGAACATGTTTCTGAACTCTAGGTAGACTAAGTTGCCTCTGTTGCTTGGAATCAGGGTGTGTCAGCTGCTGACATTTGTGCTACTGCCACCTGGAGCACTGTCCATACTTTTACTGAACACTACAGTCTGGACATCATCTCACACAGACGTTTTGGCTTTGGTCTTGCTTTCCTGTAAGGCTTTCTGTCCTGTTTCACATCAGATTTTGACATTTTCCCTGTGTACGTTGTACTGCTTGGAAATAATTACAAAGATGTGGCCCAAAGGAGGTGATATCTTCAATAAAAATAGAACAGCTACCTACCAGTAACAGCAGATTTTCAAGAGACTCTCCTCCACTGGGCCACAGCACACCCACGCTTCTTGCTTTGTGAGGTACCTGCTGGCAGGCTGTCCCACTGCCTTTGTGGTATGTATGGTTATTTGTGCTGCTATGTCTTCTGTCACCAGTCCCATATCTCTCCTTGTGTGCCTTGGTCCTGATGTGGTCTCCTGGTTCCTCTCAGTAAGTGGCCCACTGAGCTTATCTGTGGCAAGAAACTGAGGAGGAAAGGGGATGCCCACACTGTATAAGCCAGCGACCTTGTACATTATCATGGGTGGACCCCAGCTAGGCAAAATTTCCAGAAGGTCCTGACACAGATGACTTACAGGTTCCAAGAGTGTGGCCCAATGGTGGAGATTCTCTCAAATACCTACTGTTACTGGTAGGTAACTGTTCTTTACGTGGTCCAATGCGTCAAAGGCCTTAGACAGATTGATGAAGGTGGTGCTAATGTGTTTTCCTCGGCCTGTGACCAAACTGATCAAATCAAGTACCCTGGTTGCAGTGGTGACTGTACTGCAGCCTGCACTGGAACCTGACTACTACTGTATTATTATACACCCATGGAACATTTGGTCTCCTTTCCAATTTGCTATTTTATAGTCATTTTATAATTCTGAATACCCATGCCTTATTTCCAAACTGCTTCGTGACCTGAGGTGAGAATTGTTTAATCAAAGTGTCCCCCTCTTCTGAGACAAGAACAGTCCATCTTAAATGGAATTAAGACCTAGTCCTTTCAGATCTTAACACCCAGTTTAGCACTATGTGTATTTGTACTGGGTGTCAACTAGTAAGAAACCTTTTTCTAAACCTTCCCTTACCATGTTGAAGATAAAGCACAATGCCTTTTATGGACAGTTTTGGTCATGCTCTGCTAGTTTCTGCCACATACCATGACACTTTTGCCACACCAGACTCATACTGCATTGTGATTGGTTGGCATCCCATGGCACTCCAGTCATTACCTCATGGGTTACAGCCCACCTGATAGGCTAATGATGCACATGACCCAGATCAGATTTCCAGTATATCCATGTCCCAGGAACCCCTGCTCTCCAGTTGTGAATTGTGCATCTGAACAGGCAAGAAGCATTCCAGAGGACCCCTGTCTGCTCTTTTATAAGGTAGGAACCAGTGATCTATATCTGCACTCTTCGTGCTTTCTACTGATAAGTTGCTATATGTATATATTATTTAGCTCCTGGGGTCAGGCCATGCTGCCCCAAGATATATCAGATATCGTCTGTAAAAAGAAATTCCTGCTTGTTTGTAATGTGCTGGCGTTTTTCAGATATCGTTGGTATAAAGAAATTCCTGCTTGTTTTTTTAATGTGCTGGCGTTCCTGATAAAAAATACTGTATGCAAGAAAACGTGTTCGGCCTGGCCTTTCTTTATCAGAAAGTCTTCCGCGGCCTAGCACTTCCTAGCACTCCTCCAGGGATCCCTCCGAAAGGCCTTGCACTCTTCCGGCCCTCCCTGGCAGCATACTGCTCCCCCCATCTGCCACACGGCCTCGAGGGCATTTTCCCAGTAGGCCCTCGCTTGTTCCGGCCCTCCTCAAGCCGCTTTCCCTTCCCGCAACTCCGTGGCCTTGCGAGTGGCCTAGCCCCTCCTCGAGAGCCTCCCTTGCCTTCCAGGCTCTCTCTGGGGCTTCCCCTTGGCTCTGGCATCTCGTAGGCGTCCCAGGGGCCGACTGGTTTGGCACATCACCGGCCGCTCTCCTCTCACCCCTCTAGCTCCAACGGAGAGGCCCTGGAGGACAAAACATGCCATCTCACAGCATGGCGATGGATCCTGGGCCCTCGGTCGGCCCACCTCCTCCCCCTGCCTCCCCACAGTGCCTCCCGTTCGGAAGGCCAGAGCCTTCACTCCTTCAGGGAGGGACTCTCCACATGGCAGACCATCCCCTCTCTCTGCCAGGGGAAAGGACAGGAGAGCCAGTGATGTGGTTGCCTCACCCAGTTGGGCGCTGCTACGAGAGGCAATCCCATATCCTCGTGGCATTGAATTCTCTGGCCTCAGGGCGAGGCCTTGTTTACCTCGGGCCTTCCCAGCCCCTCCTTCTCCTCGCTGGGCATTAGGAATCCAGAAGGTCCCGAGGCAGCGTCTCTCTAGGGCGGCGGCCCAGCTCAGAAAAAAAAAAAGGGGGGTGGCGCGAGGGTCCAGGGCTCAGGCCCACGTCGACCCTCACTCTCAGATCTGTTTTGCTGGCCAATGAAGTCCTGCTCCCCCAAGGGAGGTTCCAACCCCCGCTCCCCCCCATATCCATGAAGCAACTGCCATTATATGGGGGATCCTGGGTTCGGATCCCAACAGTGCCTGGGTCCCTCCCTATAGCGACCGTGTAGAGTCTGAACCTTCCATCTCTGAGTGGTGGCCCCGGTCCCCTCCCACAGTGGGCCTCGGCTTCTTCAGGAGAAGGAGTAAAAAGGGGAAAGGAAAGGTAAAGGAAAGAAGAGGGAAAATCCCGTTCCTCCCACTGACTGTCTAAGGTCCCTCCCATAGCGCCCTTATGACAGTCTCTCCCTCCTTCCCCCCCACCTGCAGGCGTGATATCCTACAGGGGGCAACAGGGGGAAAGTTTCCAGAGTCATTGACCTTCTCTCAGTCTCCTCTCTCTCTCTCTTTCAGATGGTAAAGGCAAAGAAATGCACCGCGTGCAGTGCCACCCTCCTCCCCCAGACCCCGGGTACTCTCTGCGCAGCCTGCCTGATGGACGATGACCTTTCTTCAATGGAGAGGACTCCACCTCTGGCACCCTCTAATCCTGGCCCCAGCACCTCAACGTGGGTGGAGCCAGGTTCGCTGTTGATCCAGAATCAACAGGTGGCAGTGGCCATGATGGAGAGTCAGCAGAACTTAATGCTGAAGATCATGGAGAAGCTGGAGGCCCCTACCCAAAACAGAGTGAGACCACCCAGCCCAGAGCCCCCCTATCAGAGAGGTCCCCCCAGAGGAACCGCCCCCCCAGAGGACCCCCACCCCAGCGCACCCCTCGATGCCACACCAGAGGAAGGGCGAGAAGGACTACGAGTATGACGAGGAGGAGGAGGAGGAGCCTGGCTTGGAGTCCGACATGGAGGACATAGACCAGCAAGCAACTCCATCTCTGATGTCCAAACTGTGTTCATTCGAAACCATCCCCGGGCTCATGAAGGTCATCAAGGCCACCATGGGGTTGTCAACAGAGGAACCGGAAGGGGAGAAGACGGAATCGAAGCTCGATCCCATGATCCAGCTAAGAACCACTACCTCAGAGATCTTCCCAGTTTGCCCGGCCATCGAAGAGTTGGTTCACGTGAAATGGCAATCCACAGACCCGGGCAGAATGCCAAACTGCAGGAATTTGCACAAAATGTACCCGGTACAGGGCGACAAGTCTGATGCTTGGTGCAAGGCACCCTCCATTGATCCCCAAGTGGCGGCCCTGAGCAAGAAGACTGTGCTACCATGTGGTACCATAGCCTTCAAGGACCCAACGGACAAAAGGATTGAGGACATGCTAAAGAGGACAGTCAAGATAGAGGGCACCACGGCCAAGGCAATGACGCTGCTGTCTACACCTCCGGGCTCAAAGTTGGCTAGCTAGAGGAACTCCAGGGCAGTGAGCCCAAAGTCCAGAGGCTGAACTCTTAGGTGCACCCTTACGCAGCAAGTACCTGGGCCGGATATGGCAGTGGACTCCCACATCTCCAGGCCAGGGCCGCCGCCATCATAAATCGGGCCCGCAGAGCACTATGGTTGAAGCTCTGGGACGCTGATTCAGAATCTAAGACTTTGCTACAGAATCTACCCCTTAAAGGGAATCATGTATTTGGGGAGGGACTTCAGAGCTACCTGAAACAGAGGGAAGAAGGTAGGGACCTCCTAAGAAACTGGTCAAGATCCTCCCATCTGCCCTCCGCAAGATGGAGGTTTCAACCAGGGGTCAAGGGCCAAACCTGTAGGGACTCATTTCCACAAAACCATTCCTTTCGGGGCAGGGCTCCCCCCTCTAACTCCCGCAACCCCGCCTTTCACAGTTACCAGACCTCCTCCTTCAGACCCCGGGGACAAAAGTCCGGAGGTCGAGGCAGAGGGTTCAAGGGGAAGCAGTGACTCCGACACGCCCAGCTACCACCACCAGGGCCCATATCCCCCTGTCGGGCAACGACTGGCCCTGTTCGCCCATCGCTGGGCGGCCACCACGTCGGACAGGTGGGTCTGGGATGTGGTCTCCAAGGGATACACCATCGAATTGGCTCATCCCTCCATCCCACAACATTTCATCTCATCCCCAATCTCCAGAAGAAGAGCCTCACCTCATCAGGTGCAGGGGATCCTGGCAGAGCTGATCCAGAACAGGGCCATCCAACCCGTTCCGGTCCAGGAACAGGGGGAAGGCATGTACTCCATCTTCTCTGGTCCCCAAGAAGTCGGGGAACTAAGGCCCATCCTGGACCTAAAACGCCTGAACCAACACGTGATCCCCCGTCAGTTCAAAATGGAGACCGTCCGGTCCACCCTACAGGGCATCAGAGTAGGCGACTTCCTGATGTCCATCGACCTAAAGGATACCTACCTACACATCCCCATCATCAAGAGACACAGGCAGTTCCTCCACTTCCACATCATGGGGCACCACTTCCAATACAGGGCGCTCCCATTCGGCCTGTCCTTGGCACCCAGAGTCTTCACCAAGGTCTCCATAACCCTGGTGGCCAGACTCAGGGAACAGGGGCTGGACATTGTCCCGTACTTGGACGATTGGCTCATCCACGCCCGCTCCGAGGATCAGGCGCGCACTCATACGGAACTCGCCGTGCGGGCCCTCAAGGACCACGGTTGGGTGGTGAACTGAGAAAAGAGCCATCTCCGTCCCATCCAACAGATAGAGCACCTCGGGGCCATCATCAACTCGGCCGAAGGCTGGGCGAGACCGTCACCAGCCCGGATCCACAACCTTCGGAGTCTGGCCCGACAATTAAGGTCACACACTCACACAACAGTGGCGAAGGTGGCGAAACCTCTGGGCTGCATGGCCTCCTGCATCGACCTCGTGCCCTGGGCCAGGTGGCACATGCGCCCACTCCAGAATTACATCCTAGCGCACGGGCACCAAACGAGAACAACCTCCAGTGCGTGGTACCACTACCCGCTGAGGTAAGATCCTCCCTGGAGTGGTGGGTAACTCCGGGAAATCTGACAAGGGGGGTCCCCCTTGAAGCCCCCCACCCAATCCCCATTGAGACAGACGCGAGCCTCTCTGGCTGGGGGGCCTGTCTAGGGGACGCGTCAGCACAGGGAACATGGTCCTCCATGGAGTCTCAACTCTCCATCAACGTCCTGGAGATGAGAGCAGTATTCCACGCACTAAGGGCATTCCGTCATATCATCCAGGGATGGTCGGTCCTGATCAAGTCCGACAATCGCGTGACGGCCTATATCGCAAAACACGGAGGGACCAGAAGCAGGGCCATGTCAAGGGAAACCTCAAGGGTGATGAACTGGGCACAAATGCACCTATCACACCTGGGAGCAGTGCACTTGGCGGGAAAGCTGAATGTCAGGGCGGATTGGCTCAGCAGACAGCAGATCCACCCGGGAGAATGGCGCCTGCACCTGGATCTTTTTCTGACAATCCAGGCGGCATGGGGCCCAGTGCCCCTAGACCTAATGGCATTGCGGGACAACACCCAGGTGGACCGGTACTTCTCCCATTTCAGAGACGCTCACTCCCAGGGCACGGATGCCCTGTCTCAGGTCTGGTCACGGGAGTATGCGTACGTGTTTCCCCCACTTCCCCATATCCCACAAGTCTTGACCAAGATCTGGGAATCTCGGGTCACCATCATCCTGGTGGCCCCTTACTGGCCACGCAGATCATGGTTCGCGGCAATCACGGAGATGTCACTAGCCAGCTTCCGGATCCCGGTCCGACCGGACATGCTGTCACAGGGACTGGTCCTCCACCCGTCCCCTCGAACCCTAAAACTCACAGCCTGGCTCCTGAGAGGGAATGACTGATGGCTACTGGGTACCACGAGTCGGTCATAGGCACATTTCTCCAATCTCGACGGGCATCCACCATGTCCACCTACGAGAGGCAATGGGCCATCTTCTCTCAGTGGTGCCGTCATCAGAGAGGGTCGATACCAGAACAGGCCGACCTGCCCACGATCCTCCTGTTCCTACAACAAGGGGTGGATAAGGGGATTGCACCCTCCTCACTAAGGGTGCAACTGGCAGCCATCGGGGTGGCCAGAGGTCTCGTCGAGGGGCACCCACCAGGGGCCCACCCTGACGCCATCCGCTTCTTGAGGGCGGTAGATCTTATGCACCCCAGAACCAGACCAAGCGTCGCACCGTTGGACCTACCTCTGGTCTTGGACTCCCTAAGAGTGCCACCCTACGAGCTGCTCATCGAGGCAGACCTCTTCTGGGTCAGTTTAAAGACTGCCTTCCTTGTAGCTATCTGTTCGGCCAGAAGAATTGGGGAGCTCGGCGCCCTGTCGTGCGCGGCACCATACATCATCTTCACCCCCAAGGGGGTCCGGCTGAGAACAGTGCCGGCCTTCCAGCTGAAGGTCCTGACAAGGTCCCACAGGGAACAACCCATAGACCTGTCTACCTTGCCTCACGTAGCCCCTCAGGCCGAGAGCGGGGCCCCTGACTACCTGGACGTCGGGTCGGCTCTCTTGGTCTACCTGGACAGGACACGCCCCATCCGTAAGACGGAGAGGCTATTCATCGTCTCGAAAGGCCAGAGACAGGGGCTCGAGGTGTCCAAAACCACCATCGCAGGGTGGATCAGATGGGTCATCCTTCATGCCTACACGGCGAATCGACTGACCCTGCCTCAGGGGATCAGGGCTCACTCCACCAGGGCGATAGCCACCTCTTGGGTGGAGCGAGCATCAGTGTCTTCTGAAGACATCTGCAGGGCGGCCACCTGGAGCTCCCTGAACACCTTTGCTAGGCACTACAGACTAGAACAACTTCAGGACTTCAGGCCAGCTTTCGCTACCCAGGTCCTGGCAGCTGCCCCCACACCCAGACTCTCCGACTCACCTGGATCCCACCCGGAGTACTAACTGCTTCTTATCTCCCATGAGGTAATGTCTGGAGTGCCATGGGATGCCAACCAATCATAGTGGTGTTTACTCACCTGGTAAAGGTGATTGTGTTGGTTGGCATCCATGGCACTCCAAGGCCCTTCCTCGGGGGTGATCGGAGCGTCCACTGTCAGGGAAACAGGAGGTCCCTACACCAGTGCCTCAGAACTCAGACCCACTGCTAAGTACAGTCGAACCCCGGTTCAAATTAGAATGTACATAATAGGGAATAAACACAGGCCTCCGGCCTTTGCTTTCTATCATGTCGTAGTGGACCTCATCTTTTGCGTGACTATATTGTTTGTATTGTATTCTTATTCTAACTAACTTCCTTTCAGCTATGGAAAATTCAAACTGGAGAGCAGGGGTTCCTGGGACCTGGATATACTGGAAATCTGATCTGGGTCATGTGCATCATTAGCCTATCAGGTGGGCTGTAACCCATGAGGTAATGTCTGGAGTGCCATGGATGCCAACCAACACAATCACCTTTACCAGGTGAGTAAACACCCATTTTCCATGCTTGCACTGTTGTGCTTTAGTGAGAGCAGCAGTAGCCAGCAGTACAAGCAGATGTAAGGAGTCTGACTATTCTTGCAGTTTTAATTGAGAAAACATTTTGCAGTTAGTGACAGATTGTAGTTTAATAGTGGCCTTTGCATTTACTTGTTCTGCTGGCCACTGCTGTTCTCATTAAAGCACTCTTGTGCTTACACAGGAAATGCTGGGCAAGATTGGTGAGGTACATACATTATGTGATGGACTGTGGAAGGAGACAGTGGAGTGTGACTGAAACTGATAAAAGATGGCACCATGTTTCAGTGATAGTGCAGAATGGAAAAGTTTAAAAAAATGTTCCTATTTGATTTTGGTGAACTGAAATCAACTTACTGGTATTAACATGTAGTGCACTGTATGTGCTGTACTTTTTTATGTAAGATATTTAAATAAAAGTGTAAAAAAAAAATTTTTCTCCATAACTGAACCACTGACATGGATATGCATTGTGCTTAATCAGGCAGATCTGAACTATGAAAGGACAGCCTAAAAGATACAAAAGAGTCTCTTCAAGAAAGCATCACCTCTGATGGTTAAACACTGGCAGACATGTGACTTAAATATATATGTAAACAGAAACCAACATAAAACAAGTATGTAATGCTTTGCAGATCAATCTGTTAGTGAAAAGAAAGCTGACGTATATTGAACTCTGTGCATTCTAAAAAAAAAAAAGAAACACAGCAACAAGGACCCACATAGGTCAAGACACACCAAAAGAAAAGGTGCTAGCAATTTAGTCAGAATTTGACTTTCCTGATAACCTCAGGCTCTAAATGAAGCCATTCAGCACCCTTATCACAGAGCAAATATTGACCTACTGTGGCTGCTGCTGTCCTCACAGCTTGCCTCTGCCTGAGCATTTTGTTAGTTTCTGTTGAAACACTGATAAGCTAGCATGGTGAAGTTTCCTCATTAACTGTGTGTTCAGTTGTGCTCTAAGTAAGGCCTCACTGGATTATTTTTGACTGCTTTTGATGTTAGTGTAAAAAAGGATTCATCCAAAATCCAGTGTGGCCAAACAATACAGAAAGGTCATAGGGAGAAGTCTGCTCTCACACGAACGATGATACCAAGCTACTGCATGTGGTAAGCGACTCACTCAACAAAAATACAGTGAAATCTGCCTATTAATGGGCTATAGACCAGGGCTGTGTGGAATGTGGAATTTCGCCATTGCAACTGGCGTGAAATGGCAATTCCACTTTCCAAATGATTTTCAGAACTTCTTTTTGATTTCTTGAAATTCAGAAAATCACTGTGGTGAAACCACAGAATAATTTTCCATGGGTCATGTAAACTGCAGAATTACATTTTCCATGGATTGTGGAAAAATAATCCATAGTTTATGTCAACATTTTGCATGTGGAGGGTCGGAATTCCTCTACTGATGAAATTCCATGGAATTTTTCAAAAGTCTACAGAATTCCATTCCTTTGGAATTTGAACATTTGGCACATCACTATTTTCCATGGCATCAGATTGTGATGTCTCAAGAAGGAAATTTTGATGTAATGTCAGGAGCAGACAAACAGCCAGAGGAAATACATCCAGGAGGAAGGGATCCTGATTTCAAGGTAGTCCCCATATATATAAAGATAAAGGGGCGGGGGGCTAATTACAGAAAATATATGAACTATAAACTGACATACATCTAAACATTGTTCTCTTTCAGAGTATTCTCTGAGGTTTCGGGGGCCTTTTAAGGACACCTTTGGAACCAAAGAATCTAATCTTGATATGCAGGTTGCCCAGTACTTAAAGAAATCACTGTTGGGTTCATAAGAAAAGCCCTCAATATCATGATTTTCTTAATGGACATATTTTACTGTTTTTCAGAAATCAGTAAATGGTTATTCATCAGATTTGGCCCTGCCTACATTTTGTGGAACATGTTACTATATCGCGGGGGGTGCTGAGTTTTATCTGGAATGTTGTGCTTTCATGAACAATAGCCTGGATACATACTGGCTTCTGTAGTTGTAGATATACCACTATGGAGGCTAGGAAGATGGGATGACATCCCTGAAACTATCCTTTGCCAGAGGAGCTCCTACTACAAAGTGGTATGCTCCATGAAACAGCAAGTGGGGCCAAATCACATGGAAGGAAATGTTGCTTTCGATAAGCATCTGTTGATTTTTTATGTTGATTGCGTGCATGCGCAAGAAACATGTTGCGTCAGCTTTGGCACTGTTGTGCCCAATACCCCCACAGCCTGCAAAGGCTTGTCCCCAGTCTCCCAATGCTGTGGCATGTTGCTGCTGACACTAGTTCAGCCAGCATGCCACAGCCTTCTAAAAAATCAGCCACTGCATTCAGGGGCCACCTCGTCATTGCAGCGTCAGCCATCCGCTGCAATGAGGGAGTGACCCGTCATTGCAGGGCGGGATGTAGGATCTGTGATATTGTTTGTGAACATGATGGCAGCTTGCCACCGTATTCACAAACAATATGTTCCCCCGATGTTTATTTGCCGATGGGGGAGCCCACTCCCCGTTGGCATAACGTAACCCCCCCCAGTTTTATTGCCTGCTGACAGGGTGCCCAATCCCGTCGACAGAAAGAATTCCCCACCCCCTTTTGTTGTTTGCCGACAGGGTGCCCAATCCCCATCGGCTACAGCTGCCCACCAAAACAAGAGTCTGGTGGCACACTGGGAGCCCACCCCAATGTGCCACATGCCCCTGTAAATGAAAAATGGTCCCGCAAAGTCTTTTTTGGTTTTTGTACCTGAAAAGAAGGAAACAGTCCCTCGTAGTCTCCCTGCCCCCCCACAACCCGCACTCACCCACTGCGCACCCTGCCTCCCCACACCCCCCATACCCCATACTTACCTCCAGAGCTTGGCACAATGATCTTCTCAGGACTGAGAACACATCTGCACTCTTCAAAGCCGACCGCAAACTGAGGAAATGCCGATAAGCTGTATAATGTAATAAATAGGTGTTTTTCAACTTTAGTGCATATCTCGGGTATTTTTGGGAATTGTTTCACCAAATTTTCAACATGGGGTTTTTGGGACCCCTCCTCATGAATTCTTGAACTGTCATGGCATTAATCGGCCCCGAAAGGTGGTTTCGCGGTCACTGCATGGAATCACCCTTCAGGGCCGATTAACAAAACGACAGTGCCAATGTTCATGAGGTGGGCTCTCAAAAAGCCTATGTTGCAAATTTGGTGGAAAAAATCCAAAAAATGACTGTTTTACGAGCGTGCATTGCGCAGTTGCTATGTACGTTCATAACTTTGCTAATTTACAATATTTTCACACCAGATTTTCAACATTGGCATTTTGTCACACCTCCTTGTGAGCAGTACAGCTGTCATTGTTCACAGCCTGTCTGAAATGTGTTTTCGCACTTCTGGTGCAGAATAGCATGGTCGCTGTGGGAAATCAGTGTTCAGGACAGATTAAGAAAATGACAGTGACACTGTTCATGAGTAGATGTCCTAAAATGCATATGTTGAAAATTTGGTGACCATACCCCATAAAATGACTGTGTTACGAGCGTGCGTTGAGCAGTTGGCACGCACTCTCCTAACTTTGCGAATTTCTAATATTTTCACTCCAGATTTTCAAAATTGCCATTTTCCCAGACCTACTTATGAGCAGTACAGCTGTCATTTTTCCCATCCTGGCCAAAATGTGTTTTCGCTCTTCCGGCGCAGAATAGAGCAGTCACTGTGGGAAATCACTGTTCGGGACAGATTAAGAAAATGACAATGATACTGTTCATGAGCAGAGGTCCTAAAATGCCTATGTTGAAAATTTGGTGATGATAGCCCATCAATTGACTGTGTTACAAGTGTGCATTGCGCACTTTCCACGCACCCTTGTAACTTCACAGATTTGTAATATTGTCACACCAGATTTTCAACAGTGCCATTTTTTCATACCTCCTTATAAGCAGTACAACTGTCATTTTTCACATCCTGACTGAAATGTGTTTTCACAGTTCCGGCGCAGAATAACACGGTCACTGTGGGAAATCAGTGTTCGGGACAGATTAAGAAAATGACAGTGGCACTGTTCATGAGCAGAGGTCCTAAAATCCCTAGGTTGAACATTTGGTGATGAAACTCCATAACATGACTGTGTTACAAGCATGCGTTGAACTGTTTTCATGGACCCTTATAACTTCACAAATTTGTAATACTGTCACGCCACATTTTCAACAGTGGCATTTTTTCACAACTCCTTATGAAAACTACAGCTGTCATTTTTCACATCCTGGCTAAAATATGTTTTTGCTCTCCTGCAGACAATAGCACAGTCACTGTGGGAAATCAGTATTTGGGACAGATTAAGATTGACCGAGTGAGGGGAGTGACTGAGCTCAACTGAGCTCTGTCGGGACTGCTGTGGATTTGTTTGTGGCAGACAAAGGCCCCAACACAAGAGCCCAGTGCAAAAGGGCAGTCTGCAGCACTGGGAGAAACAGAACAAGAGAGCGAGTGAGGGAGGGGGAGTGAACGAACTCACTGAAGCGCTGTCAGGACTGCTGCAGATTTCTTTGTGGGCAGAAAAAGGCATCAATACAGGCATAGGGGCCCAGTACAAAAGGTCAGCCTGCAGCAGTGGGAGAAACAGTATGAGTGAGTGAGACAAGGGGACTTACTGAGCTCAACTGAGCTCTGTCAGGACTGCTGGGATTTCTTTGTGGGCAGAAAAAGGTGTCAATGCCGGCAGGAGCCCCGTACAAAAGGGCAGCTTGCAGCGCCAGGACAAACAGAATGAGCGATGAGAGAGGGAGACTGAGCTACTTCAACAGAGCTCTGTCGGGACAGCTGCAGATTTCTTTGTGGACAGACAAAGGTGCCAACACAGCCAGGAGCTCCATGCAAAAGTGGAGTCTGCGGCGCCAAGAGAAACAGAACGAGCAAGTGACAGAGCGGTAGTGAGTGAGCTCAAGTGAAGCTGTAGTGTGACTGCTGCAGATTTCTTTGAGGGCAGAAAATGTGGCAACACAGGCAGAAGCCCAGTACAAAAGACCAGCTTGCAGCGCTAGCAGAAACGGAATGCAAGAGTGACAGAGGGGGAGTGAGCGAGCTCAGTGAAGCTGTATCGGGACTGCTTCAGATTTCCTTCTGGCCAGAAAAAGCCACCAATGCAGGCAGGAGACCAGTACAAAAAGGCAGCCTGCAGTGCCAGGAGACACAGAACAACCGAGTGAGAGAGGGGGAGTCAGTGAGCTCAACAGGGCTTTGTTGGGACTGCTGCAGATTTGTTTGTGGGCAGAAAAAGGCAGCACTGCATGCAGGGGCCCAGTACAAAAGAGCAGTCTGCAGTGGCAGGAAAACCAGAATGAGCGAGTGAGTGAGCTCAACAGAGCTGTATTGTAACTGCTGCAAATTTCTTTGTGGGCATAAGAAGGCAGCAACGCAGGCAGGAGCCCAGTAGAAAAGGGCAGCCTGCAGTGCCGGCACAATAGAATGAGTGAGTGAGAGAAGGGGAGTGAGCGAGCTCAATGGAGCTTTGTTGGGACTGCCATAACATGACTGTGTTACAAGCGTGCGTTGAACTGTTTCCACGCACCCTTGTAATTTCGCAAATTTGTAATACTGTCACGCCTCATTTTCAACAGTGCCATTTTTTCACAACTCCTTATGAACACTACAGCTGTCATTTTTCACATCCTGGCTAAAATATGTTTTTGCACTCCTGCCAGACAATAGCACGGTCACTGTGGGAAATCAGTGTTTGGGACAGATTAAGATCGACCGAGTGAAAGAGGGGGAGTGACCGAGCTCAACTGAGCTCTGTCAGGACTGCTGTGGATTTGTTTGTGGGTAGACAAAGGCCCCAACAGAAGAGGCCAGTACAAAAGGGCAGCCTGCAGCACTGGGAGAAACAGAACGAGAGAGCGAGTGAGGGAGGGGGAGTGAGCGAACTCACAGAAGTGCTGTCAGGACTGCTGCAGATTTCTTTGTGGGCAGAAAAAGGCTTCAGTACAGGCAGGGGCCCAGTACAAAAGGCCAGCCTGCAGCAGTGGGAGAAACAGTACGAGCGAGTGAGACAAGGGGACTTACTGAGCTCAATGGAGCTCTGTCAGGACTGCTGGGATTTCTTTGTGGGCAGAAAAAGGCGCCAATGCAGGCAGGAGCCCCACACAAAAGGGCAGCTTGCAGCGCCAGGACAAACAGAATGAGCGATGAGAGAGGGAGACTGAGCGACCTCAACAGAGCTCTGTCAGGACAGCTACAGATTTCTTTGTGGACAGACAAAAGTGCCAACGCAGCCAGGAGCCCCATACAAAAGGGCAGTCTGCGGCGCCAAGAAAAACAGAATGAGCGAGTGACAGAGTGGTAGTGAGTGAGCTCAACGGAGCTCTAGTGTGACTGTTGCAGATTTCTTTGTGGGCAGAAAATGTGGCAATGCAGGCAGGAGCCCAGTACAAAGGCCAGCTTGCAGAGCCGGCAGAAACGGAATGTGGAGTGACAGAGGGGGAGTAAGCGAGCTCAGTGGAGCTGTGTCGGGACTGCTTCAGATTTCCTTCTGGCCAGAAAAAGCAGCCAATACAGGCAGGAGCCCAGTACAAAAAGGCAGCCTGCAGCACCAGGAGACACAGAACGAGCAAGTGAGGAGGGGAGTCATTGAGCTCAACAGGGCTTTGTTGAGACTGCTGCAGATTTGTTTGTGGGCAGAAAAAGGCAGCAATGCATGCAGGGGCCCAGTACAAAAGGGCAGCCTGCAGTGGCAGGAAAACCAGAATGAGTGAGTGAGTGAGCTCAACAGAGCTGTATTGTAACTACTGCAAATTTCTTTGTGGGCATAAGAAGGCAGCAATGCAGGCAGAAGCCCAGTAGAAAACGGCAGCCTGCAGCACCGGCAGAACAGAATGAGCGAGTGAGAGAAGGGGAGTGAGTGAGCTCAACGGAGCTTTTTTGGGACTGCTGCAGATTTCTTTGTGGGCAGAAACAGGCACCAGCAGAGGCAGGATCCCAGCACAGAAGGGCAGCCTGCAGCGCCAGGAGAACCAGAATGAGTGAATGAGACAGACGGAGTGAGCGACTTCAATGGAGCTCTGTCGGGACAGCTGTGGATTTCTTTGTGGGTAGAAAAAGCCACCAACACAGCCAGGAGCCCAGTACAAAAGGGCAGCCTGCAGCTTCAGGAGAAACAGAATGAGCAAGTGAGTGACGGAGAGTGAGCCACCTCAATGGAGCTCTGTCGGGACAGCTGCATATTTCTTCCTCAGCAGAACAAGGTGCCAATGCATGCAGCAGCCCAGTACAAAAGAGCAGCCTGCAGCACCGGGACAAACAGACTGAGCCAGTGACAGAGGGCCACTGCGCGAGCTCAACAGACCAACGCAATCAACATTCGGCATTGACAAATGCTTGTTCAATATGTCTTAGTGAGTGAGTTGCTTTTCACTTATTTTTATGTAAAAAATACAAGAAAATAAAAGTACGGTGAAAACCTTCATCACCGTATAATTACATCTGTGTAGTGCTGGTGCTGGACTTGGAAGTTAGGCAGTTCCACAATAGACAATTGTCCACAGGACACCAGATATACCTTCTTTGTAATTTTCACTGCTTTTATTCTTTTCAATCTCCCCCCCCTCCCACACACACACACACCATACAGTTTGAAGCCTTTCAGTAGGGAATGTATTTCCTTTTTAAAAAACATACATGTTTAAGTAATAAGACATGGCTGGGTGTATAGTATTGTGGGATAATGGAATTCCTCTGGAAGTGAGGCACAAAGCAACACTGAGTGCCTTATGCACCCAAAAAAAGCCATTACCCCACAATTAGGCACACCATGGAATGCCTCATTGTGATTCTAAAATGATTCCTCTGATTATTTTTAAAACTGAGTAATGAGGCCATGTGATTGCATCTGACCAATACCAGGTCTTGGTTTCTCTTGCCTATTTTATAATGTATATTTATTTTGTTTACAGGGTGCTAGGACCATCCTGTATGGCTGTATGTGGGTCTCCTCACTCATTCTTAGCATGCTAGAATCATGGGGGGAGGTAGTACACTGAAGGTGAGTGGCTCTGATACCCTAAGGATGCAAAAGGTGATAGTCTTACAGCTGTAAGAAGCAATCCTGGTGCTCTATCAACATACTTATATGTAAATTAATACATGAAATAGTGTGCATTATGTGAGGAATAAGGCATGACAGAGAGGGAATTATGCTACATTAACATAGTGAGTAATGGGTTGGAGTTCTGAGCACGAAGGGTGAAGGAGCTTAACCAGCACAAGGTACATTAACATAGCTTATAAAATGAGGAGAGGAAATCCTGTGTTTTTATTGTTTTTTAACCTGTGCATCAAATCCGTTTGATGCACAGGTTAAAACAAGTACTCAAAAGCAGAACTGCATCGCAAAAAAAAAAAAAAAATGAACAAAAAAAAAGAATCAGTGTTCTGTTAGAACAGTCGCCTGTCAAATCCTGCCATTTTTTTCTTGCTTACATCAGCACTATAGTATATTTCATCACTATTACTAAAATCTTCAGGCTTCTCACCAATGTTGGTATTAAATCTGATAGTTCTTGGTGGGGGTGTACTAGCCATGAACTACAGGAACTACAAGCATGGGTACTGCACTAGGAGAAATTTCAGAAAACAAATTCAAAAATGCAAGGCAGAAGGACTGCTTGAGGAAGAAATGAAGACAAATAATACAATGCTTTTATACCTAAACATATTTATTTAGACTTTTAAATTTATTTAAATAAAAATACCCATTTTATAAGCACAATAAGACACTCCAGGGTGTGCATTGAAACCATATTACTGCACTTCGAGGGGCTGAAGGCACTCAGTCTGCAGTCTCATGCCTCACTACACCCCTGGCATGTGGTAATATATGTTCAATACACACCCCATCATGTCTTATTGCTTACATATCTCTCCCCCAACCCCCATGGACTGGCCTTATTCCACTTATAAAATGTTCAGTAATGTTAGTTTTTAGCAGTGTGGTAGAGTTGTAACTTGGCGCTGCATCTTTAAATGGCTGCTGTCATGTGACCTGATTCAGGAGCCACTGCTGTGCACTTGAGATTCAAGCAGGCAGAGAGTCTGACCTGTCCTTTGTTTCTAGGTATGTAGTATTTTATTAGCTTTTACAACAGTGTTTACAGAAGTTTTTATTTTTCTGATGGTTTAGGGAAGTATACATGTATGCATGTTTCTGCTGTTGAGAATCATAGTTCTGAAATATATTTTGTATTTTTATTAGGTGTTTAAAGTATTTTCTTGTGTGAGCAGCACTGAGATGTTTGGGGTTTGGATTTGAGAGAAGGAAGTACTGTATTTTTTTTTTCAAAGTTGTTGGATGGATTTCCTTGACAGTTTGTGATACTTGAGCAATATTGCTGTGTGTGTGTGTGTGTGTGTGTGTGTGTGTGTGTGTGTGTGTGTTGGGGGTAGTCTGCAGGATTTGGTTTTGATGTGGCTGTGTTATTTAATTTGCATTGTAACCTTTTTGTTACTGAAGATATGTAATTAGCATGTCAACGTTTTTGACCCTGACTGATTGTGTTCTTGATTAATGCACCCCTATCATGTTTTTTTGAGCAGGAGTATATGCTAGGTTAATGCAGTACCATGTGACAGGGTTCCAACCAATAGGGAGTCAGAACTGAACAGACACCATTTTATGAGAGAATTTAATTCATGCCCAAGGTGTGTGATGCAACATAAACTCCGAGAGCGAAGCTCAAGGAGTTTATTCAAGTATCACACACCAAGGGTGTGTATTAAATTTGAGCAACCACACCACCCCATGACTTGCTTTACATAATTTCTGGACATCAATTTGTCCTCACCTTTCCTGTCTTTATTATTTCTCTGTCTTCCACCCTCCTCATAGACAAGTGAATTTGAAAGTGTATGTACCTTGTAAAAACACATAAATTAGTTAATATATTGAAAAATAGCCAAGTAGACATTCACGTAAGTTAAGAGTTTTATTTTTACTTCCACATGCAACTGAAATAGTGCAAACAGCGTTAGTGACAAGAAGTCAAAACACTTTTTTCTTCAAACAGTCAAAACCTGTGCTAAAACATCAGCAAATTTCACTTTTATAACCAAATTACTTAACAGTCAACATCAAATTAAATTTTTGGGATGTGGGTGTTTTTACTTTTCAGATCATATTGTCGTGATAACTGGAGGGTGACTTTTTTCAACAGCAGCTGATTTTGCCTTATAAAATGGCAGGGTAAAATCATGGAATCTGATTGGCTGTTATTTATGTGTAAAATATGGTTTACACATGGCTAAAAAAAAGGACTGTGAAGAGTCTGGAAACCAGATCAATGGGCATTTGGAACACAGGCATTTCAGTTAGCCCCCTACAGCCAGAACTGATCTTCCACCACAAACATGGCTGCTACCTTTACACTGTAAAAAAACTTCATCTGGGCTCTAAAAATAAAACTACCTTAAGAAAATATAAAACAAATTAATTTACGGTAGTTTCCTTGATTATCACACTCTCCTTACACACATGAACAAATTAGAAACAATAAGTATTGTTTATAGTTTTCACTACAACTGTTTCTTTGCTTACAGTGAAAAATCCCCCTTCTATCTTTACCTGCTCATCAGGTAACTCTCTTCTTCTTGTCCTGACAGAGAGATAACTGAGGCTCCGGCTGTAACAAAGGCCTTTGTTGTCTATGCATACAGAGTGTTAGCAGAAAAACATTCTGCCAATGGAACTGAGCAGAATTTTGAATCCATGTATTCCATGGTAAACATTCTGATAAACATTCCATATCTTGAATGTGGGGAAAAACAGAAAAAACAGGAAGAAGAAGGTAGGCAACAATACAATGACATCATCAGTGACATCATTTGTTGTGAGTGGAAGGACTATTTGATCATAAATGCACACAAGTAAATCTATTGTTTCTACATATAAACATGCTTTTCCCAAATGTAAAAAGTTTTTAAAACAGGAGCTCATTTTATAAGTGCAATAAGAAACTCCAGGTGAGTGCATAGAACAGATTTTACTGCACGCCAGGGGCCAAAGGCACTCGGCCAAGGCCTCGTGCCTCATTACGCCCCTAGCCGTGCAGTAAAATCTGTTCCATGCACACCCTGTCGTGTCTTATTGCTTACATCAGAGAGAGCTGGAGAGTAAGTGGAACGTGTTTTTCTTGATGATGTGCTGGGTTTCTAAGAAAATGCCAGCAGAAACATTGAGGTGCACGCATGGAAAGAAATCTAACGAATATGAAGTAATTTCACAACTGCACTGTAAGTGAAAAAAAGCACTTGAGTGTCTCGAGCTAGCAGGCTGGTTTATGCACACATTTGCTGTAATAACCGGACAGTTATTATGGCATATAATAACTGGCATGGCCAGTTATTTTAATATGTTTAAAATGTAAAAACAACACTTTTTTGAGGATGACCCTTCTGTTACCCTCAGCTCTTTGGTCATATTTGGGACTGGAATAAAAACTAAAATGCAAGAACAGCCCAAATATATACTCAAAAACTCAGTCAAGACCCCACAACCACACTCTTATAGCACGTATGGAGGTGTGTCCTTGGTTTGTTGAGAGGACAATCTCTCCTCTGACATGAGCCATGACTCCCCCGCACCCAGATGCAGCCCACAAATCTTCTTCCAATATTAAAGAGAACAGGAGTGGCAGGAGCGGCAGGAACAGGCAGAGGGGATGCATGGAACATGCAGGCACAGTAGCAGTACAAGAAGAAGTGTAGGGGCAAAGGCAGGAAACAGCAGTAGAGATCAACTGGATGTAATTACATTTCATCATATACCCTAAGCCAAGCAGAGTTTCCTGTTCTACTTAGTAGAGGCCTCAGATTCATCCCTACCAACAATCCTAACCATTTTGAAACTGCAGTGGACTTTGTACTGCTTTGCACGTCTTCTAACCTTGCGCTGTTTCTTTGCCAAAATGGGACCTGAAAATATGCCTGTAGGCACTGTGACTGTGTCAGTGGAGGCTGATTCCAAAGTTTCAGGTGTGGACCCAGTCCCCATTAAAACCCAGCAGGATCAGTCTGTGAAGGGGTTCAGACCCAAATCATCCTTCAACCCTCCAATGAGCAACACTGTTAGCATCTTTGAAAAAGTTTATGAACAAGATCTTTAGAGACTGGTGGAGACAGACTAGGGAGGAATGTAATGCATTACAAAATCCTTGACTCAAATGCTGAAATCACTATTAAACCACCGGATAAGGGAGGTAGCACTGTGGGACAAGATACCACCAAATATGTGGCAGAAGTACATGTAAGCAGCCTACAAAAGCAAAGTTCTGCTAGCCCCTTTCAAGCGACCCTGACATTGCCTTCACAAAATGCATCGATTGCTTTTTGTGGAATGCTTAAAGCAACAGTACTATTAATATGGACACACTAACCTTCCATACCACTGAACATCTTGTGAGACACACAACTTACCTGCTCCTTAAAATTCATAAAAGTCTGGAGTTACCACCTTGTCATCCCATCATACCTAGCATTAATTCACTCACAGAGCCTCTGTTCCAATATCTGGACTAGTATACATGCCCATTTTGTATTTTACACATGGGTCTATTGTATAATCACAATAAGGCACTCCAGGGTGAGGCTTATTAGTGGATTTACCCACTTCTTGTATGGTTAAGTCACTTAGCTGCGCCTCGTGACACACCACACAAGGCGTGGGTAAATCCCTCAATAACCCACACCCTGTTGTGCCTTATTGCTTAAGTATGAGTAATCCTTTTCTGCAAAACAGCTGTGCTATGGAGATGGTACATTGATGACATTCTGATGTTGTGGCGGGGAGGCTTACCGGAACTATATTCATTCATGAAATATTTGGAAAGCACCAACTCTCAAATTTTAAGTCAAGTCACAGCCTGGAAACCATCCTGTTCCTAGATATCCACAGTATCAAAAAATATGACTGTGGCATAGACTTGGGCCTTTTCCATAAGCCCAGACACAGAAATACTGTCATGTTAGCTAATTCCTGTCATCCATGCACTGTCAAATATATCCCCGCCAATCAATTTCTCAGAGTCTGCCACACTTGCTGTGATGATTCAAAAGTCTTTGAAACTAAGGCTATGGGATTACAGAGCCAATTTTCTAATAGCGGTTACAAATACGCTGACATTAACAGAGCACTTGAAAAAGCAAGGAATACAGACAGAAATGAACTAATTACACCAGGCAGTACTATGCTGAACAAAATATGTGACGGAACTTTGTCACCACATATAATATTGTGCAGGTGCAGTTGAAGGTGTCTTCAGAAAGAAATGGACCATACTGCAGTTTGAGCCTATATTGAGTGAACATGTCACTCAGCTTCCCTGGATGGTGCATAGGAAGACATGTAACATTGGGGAATAGAGCCACCCACAGTCTCCAACCTTCTAGTCAAAATCGCAAATGGTTACCACCTCTACCACCAGTAACATATAAATGTGGTAGAAGTAAGTACTGCAAAGTATTAATTGCTGATAACATATACACCAATTCAACTATGGGAAACAGGTGGAGGGGAGTAGATTCAGGAACGGTGATAACACTTATGAGGTCTAGCTCGCTCCTTGTCTGTTTGGGGCATGCTATGTTGGGCGCACCGAGCACAAGTTCAAAGAAAGAGTGGGGGCAGGCCTGCTGGTGCAGTGGTTGGATTTCTGCTTGAGATGCCAGTGACCTGGGCTTGGGAATGGACCTGGGTCATTGGAGGGCCAGCCGGGGGAGAAGGATCAAGCATCCTACGGACTGTTCCCCTTCTCCGGGGGGGGAAGGTGTGGTGTGTGTCCGGTGCTTGGGGGACCCCTGGCAGAGGCCGGGGGCACCACAGTGACTGGTGCCATTGAGGATCCAAGGGGGTGGGATGGATGCTGGAGTCATTGCACATTCCTGCCCCCCACCTACAGGGGGAAAAAGAAGCCTACCTTGCACTGCCTTGATGAAGCCCACCTCCCGGCTGCAATTGGCTCCCCAGGCTGACTCCCACCCTATCTCGTCATTCACAGCATCTTTCAGAGGGGCCGGGTGCTGTGACCCCACCCTGGGGGGTAAGTCAGAGGGTACCAGGAGGGCAGCTAATATGGGGTAGGAGCAGCCGAGGGGTCCGTGACCGGGTGGATGGTGCTGGCAGTGGGAAGCAACAAAAAATCATTAAAAAAAAAGAGAGAGAGAGTGGGGGAACCACATGAGGGTTATACTGAACAGGAACGATGATTTGTCCCTCACAGTACACACCCTACAGTTCCCAGGAGAAGAGGGACATAAATGGTCTCTTGTCAGGGTAGAAAACATTTCTAATGGTCCCAGAGGTGGAGATGCTGACTCTTTATTGGCCAGAAGGGAGCCATTCCGGATTTTTAAACTTAAGGTTCCTGGGTTAAATGACTGTAGTGAAATATGTCAACTGTCTTTTAGGCATGGTGCTT
This sequence comes from Neoceratodus forsteri, assembly GCA_016271365.2. Classification (NCBI taxonomy): domain Eukaryota; kingdom Metazoa; phylum Chordata; order Ceratodontiformes; family Ceratodontidae; genus Neoceratodus; species Neoceratodus forsteri. The sequence continues at coordinate 945,337,201 of CM028136.1, read as the reverse complement.
GCTTTATTATTGTCTGTTGTTTGGAAAAAAAAACATGCTTGATCTTATGCATAGCATGTTGCACATGTTGCAGACACTACTGTATTACATCGCTATCGTAGCCTATTTTGGCTATTTGACTGTCCTGCTTTTAATGCTAGTTTTAGGCAAAAACACCTATCAGTTCATTACAGCAAAAAAATATATTTAGGAATTACTCAAGGTTAAGTATCTAACAAGTCTAAGGTTGTAATTTGACTTTTAGTAAGCATTTTGCTAGTGGTAGCCAGTTTTGTTAACTGCCACAAATCAATTGTAAAATGTCGTAACAATGTTTTTTGCCAGTTTTTAATGCCAACATATTATCTTTGAATTTTTTGTTGTGGTATATATACTTGTGGTGTGAACTTTTTGGCTTGTTTCTAATGTTTTTTCTGTCCCCTTAAATACCTCTGTTAAATACGGACAGAAATGTCAATCTAATAGCTTCTTGACAATGAGCATGCGCGCAAAAATGCCGAAGCACCATTGCATCCTGTTTCTATGCTTGGTTGCCGGTTGCTGTGTTACCCACTGCAATAAAGTTGATGCACTCAGAGCTTTTGATGTTGTGTGCTCTGTGAGCATCTGGTGAGTAGCGCCAGTTTACCTTTCTTCTGTGCTGTGATTTTACAAAGCTGCATCACCTTCCTCCTGTTGTGTCCTTTTTATCTCTTGCGGCTTTTATTATATCTATGATCATCTTTTTAAAAGACTGGATTTTGCTGATTATGTTCTGTTCTGTTGTGATGTTTTTGTAAGGCACCCAAAGCCTGTGGGATAGGGTGCCAAATAAACCTACCACAGTATGGCTGCTGTGTAATGCAGCAAGGAGACAAAATGATAAAGTGGAAGAGGAATTGATGCTTACTACTTTTGACATCCGCAGTGGAATCAGATCACCTTATTAGTATGCCTTACATCTTTCCACACTGTTTCTTTTCTGTTGCCAGCTCTACCTCTCCACCATCTTCTGCTGTTCCTAGCATCCCCCAAAATGAGATTTATTCAAAAAAAGACCACCACATATTGATATTTTGCCTGAAATGGCTTAATTAAGCAATAAGGCATGACCAAGGGTTATGTTAATGATCTGTTAATCACCTTCTAGGGGTGTACTGTGGCACGAGGTGTAGCCGAGTGCCACATGCCCCTAGAGGGTGATTAACTGACCATTAACATAATCCTTGGGAATGCATTATTGCTATTATAATAAAACATGTTTTTAAACAGTGTTAAACCTTGTTCAGCATATGGTTAAGCTCTACATGTTTGTTAATAAAAGATTAACATAAGGCTGTTAGAATGTTTGCAGCCAATCAGAAAGCTCCATTTCTCAGACCCTTTTTATAATCATGATACATGGTCCTTGAATTCTAGTAGTGAGTCACGAATATGTTAATGCACTGTTACTGCAAATTTGTCTGTTTCTCAAGCTGCTCTTCTGATTGGTTGTATATTGCAGGTGATAATATTTACTGTGTCAGCATTAATGTCTTTAGGTGATTCTGTTACTGTCTGTCTAATGTGCCCAGATAGGCAGACATTCATGCCAACGTGGTAAAAATTACCGTCTGCAGTATATGATCGATCAAAAGATTGGATTGGGAAAGAGACGAATTTTCATGCCGGTTCACTGGTGCAGCAGTAGTGCTACTGCTTGTGACATTAGTGACCCGGGTTGAGAAGCAGATCTGGGTTACTAGAGGGCTGTCTGGGGAGACGATGGATTGAGTGACTGCCATCTGATGGTTTGCTAATTAATGAAAATAAAACTAAAGTTGTGGTTTTTGGAAACAGATCTAAGAACCTACCTAAGGCTTTCATAGGAAAAGTTACAATAAATACAGTTAAAACATATGATTATCTTTGGGTACATTTTTCTCAAACCACAACTTGGAAGGAACACAGTGATTTTGTTACATCTAAAACTAAAATTGCAGCCAATGCTTTTAAACAATTTAACTCAAAGCTGTGAAAAGCCTCTATCCAGGGAATTTTGAAAGTAATAAATGCAAAAATTAATGCAAGTATTATTTATGCCTCAGAAATATGGGGAAGTTATAAGTTAGATGATATTGAATGAGTAATTAATAAGCTCTACCGTTATATCTTAATGGTTCCTCAATCTGTGCCAAAAGAAATTTTACGCCTTGAATTGGGACAGTTTTCTTTGGAAGCACTAATCCCAGAAAAACGATTCTTGAGGAGTCACGTGATGCTGTTTCCTTGCTAGCTGCACTCTCTGAAAGCTCTGCCTAACCCTTGCCTAATTCTATTTTATCCTGCTTATTTTATCAAAAAATCGCACCTGGGCTAGCACTCTGAGGACTTGGATACCTGGAAGCAGCTATTGCTTTTGCCGATGGAAGAAGAAATGCCAAAGGCATTACCGAAGCACACACCACCCACAACTCCCGAGAAGGCCCCGAAGAAGTCGTGGGCCTTGCCACAACAACTCTCCCAGCCCTGTAGCCCAGGTACCGGAGGGGAAGAGCCGCTGACGGTGTCACGATTTCTGGAAGAATTCCGTCCTTTTAAAGCGGAGATGGCCGAAATGGCCTCAGAGATTAAAAGTATTACTAATGCTCTGAATGACCTGTCTATGAAAACAACTGACAATGAGGCCCGGGTGAAATCGCTGGAGAACAGAGCTGATAAGGTAGACGTGGCGCTCGCACACATAAATCATCGTATGCCAAATTGGATATGAAGACCGAAGATCTAGAAGGCAGAAGCCGGCGTAATAACATCGTCTTAATTGGCTTACCTGAGAGAGAGGAAGGAGGGGATCCAGTTAAGTTTTTTCAGCTGTTCGTGGGAAAAATAGCAGGCCCTCGCCTTCAGCTCCTGCTATAGTATTGAGAGAGCACACCGCGGCTAGTCCTACTTCGCCTCCCTGGTGCACCCCCGTATTTTCTGGCCAAGTTCCTGAACTACCAAGAAAGGCAGCTGTTCCTGCAAAAGTTAAAGAAATTAAAATGCTGCAATGGGAGGGAGTGAATCTCAGGGTGACACAGGATCTGCCATTGTCTGTTCGGCAGCGGAGGGCTACCTTTCACCCGCTGGTCTCTAAATTAATTGCGGCGGGTATCAAGTTTAGAATGTCCTATCCAGCTAAGTTGCATGTCCTCACAGCTGACACTTGGAAGGCCTATGAAGACTTGGAATCTGCACTTGCTGTACTCCAAAATGTGCTTCCTAGTCTGCTCAAACCCAAATGAGTGCTATTTTGGTCCCCCCTTGAGAAACAAACTATTTGGCTGTGAGTTGATTGGAAAGCCATTGCGACGTCTCTGCTTGATGGTGTGCAGATCTCCTCTGCTTGTCTGGCTCATTTTGCGAGGGTTTATTAAGGAGATCACCAGAATGCTTGCCTGGACACTTAGTTTGTTTATGTTGTATCCCGGGGGACTTTATCTTTGAGGACATAATTTGCGTCCGAGAGGCCGGAAAAGGGAAACAGATCGCCTAGTGAGCTGCATGGTGAACAACCCCCTGCCTGGAGGTGCAATAGAAATCAGAGATATAGGGGGAGAAGCTCACTGATGATGCCTGACACCCTTGAGATTGGACTTAAATGATGGGTCTCCTTGGCGTGGCATTCTTGCGTTAGTACAGTTTGGCAACTAGAGGGAGCCAGAGTTTTATTTAGTGGTAAAATTATATTACAGATCCCATTTGGGAATTCCCGGGTAGTATACCCACGGGATGTAAAGTGCCATTCCTTTTCTTGTTATGTTATTTCTAGATTCTCCCAGCTGGAAGGAAATTTGAGTTTTACATGTACTCGGGTAATTTTAATAGGGGTCTGGTGAAGGTGGGTGACCATCAGAAGAGCAGATCTGGCCCTACGAAAATTTTTCAGGCCTCTCTCATTTCTAGATTTAGTATGCATTAGAATAGTTGTTTTAGGGCTAGTGTTTTGGGAATGGGGTTAGGCTAATATAGAGCAGGGAGTAGTTCAAGAGGGATTAGGTCCGGGTAGAATAAAATAGGTGTAGGAGGGGCTTCCCCAGGTATTTGGATTTGAATTTTAGCAGGTGAGTGGGTCTTATTATGGTTCAGTTTGATAATGGGTTAGGGGGGTGGCGGAGCAGTGGATGAGGCGGCGGAGTGAGCTGTCATCATGGACCGTGATATTGTGGGAGGGTTAAATGGGTGGAATTGCTAGGGTATGGGTTGTTCAGTTTATTGTTCTGGGGTTCTTGGTGGGGGGGGGGTATGGATAACACAAGGCTCTAATGTAGTAGGTGGGAGAAGGTGGCTGAAGCATAACAAGGCTAAATTCTGGTTTATCATCTGGGGCTATGGCATCTTATAGAGTTTTTAAATTTCTAAGTTGGAATGTTAAGGGGGCACAACAGAAATCCAAGCAATATAGAATTCTGAAACACCTAAATGTCTTAGGAGCAGATATAGTGTTTTTGCAAGAGACACACTTGCTAAATGCCGAGTGTAGCAATATGAGGCGCCTTCAGGTTGGACAAGTTTTCGCTTCACAAGGAAACTCGCAAAGTAGACAAAGACAATGCGGGCAGATACATATTTGTTTTAGGGAAATTACAGACTATAGAGATTCTGGTTGGATCGGTCTACGGTCCCAATTCAGACACTCAGACTTTTTTTGTACAGTTAGTGGAAGTCTTAGCACCCTTTGTTAATGTCCCTATAATTATTGGCGGGGATTTCAATCTAGTGATGGATCCTTTAATGGATAGGTCCAAGCCCACAAACTTAGGACTTTCACCGGCTCAAAGAGCCATGAGGGAACTGGTGGATCAACTTGGTCTATCGGATGTGTGGAGGGTTCTCCACCCAAAAGACCGAGAGTACACTTTTATCTCTTCAGCTCATGGCACAGCTTCCCGTATCGACTACATACTACTTTCTCGTACTCTCCTTTCCGGGGTTTTAGGCTCTGTAATACAAGCAGGGCCCCCCTCTGACCATGCAGCAGTATCGGCATCTATAACCTTCACTTCATTACCTAAGAGTAGTAATAGATGGAAATTAAACAATCAAATTTTGAGAAACCATAACATAGTTAAATATATCTCCTCTCAAATAGACGAGTTTGTTTTAAACAATGTGAAAGATAATACTCGTCCAGACATGGTTTGAGGGGCATTTAAAGCCTTCATGAGGGGTGTTCTGATAGGGCAGACAGTTAAAAGGAAAAGAGAAAAAGAGTGACTCATGTCTGATTTAGTGGCTCGGATACGACTCAGGGAGATCAACCTACCCCAGAATCACTTAGAGAAAGATAAACAAGAATTAATTAAACTGAAGGATCTTTATCTAACTTTATTAGGGGAACAAGCTGAATTAGCCTTAATCAAAACTAAAGCTAGCTACTTAGGCCAGGGGGAAAAGGCGGGTAGGCTCCTGGCTAGACGTATTAAACAGCTTGAGTCCTCCTGTACAATCCAGGCGGTTCAGTCCGAAAAAGATGGTCAGATTAAGACTTCCCCGAAAGAGATAGTAGAGGAATTTAGAAGTTATTTTGAATCCCTTTACAGTGCAATGGTGAATCCCCCCACAGAAGAGGAAATACTGTCTTCTTTTGAGGATTTAAATCTTTCCTCTCTTGCAGATTACCAACAGGTGGATCTTACCACCGCCATTTCCCAGGACGAAGTTGAGAAGGTCATCAAAGGTCTCCCTTTGGATAAAACACCGGGGCCGGATGGTTTTTCGTCCAACTTTTATATGGTATTTTCCAAACAGCTGTTTCCACTCCTGGTGTCCTTATTTCAGTATATTCTTAGTGGTCAGGCTGCAGACCAATCCCTATCTGAGGCACTTATTGTTCTAATTCCAAAACCAGATAAACCTCTCGAGCAACTTGCTAGTTATAGGCCAATTTCTCTGCTTAACTATGATATAAAAATCCTGGCGAAGGTATTGGCAGACCGTATAAATAAGGTTTTACCTGATCTGATTGGCGTAGAGCAGGTTGGATTTATGCAGGGTAGATCAATCAATGATCATTTGAGAACAGCAGCGCATGTCTTCTCGGCGTCCGAGGAGAGCAGCTCCATCATGGTCCTGGTCTCGTTGGACGCGGAGAAGGCTTTTGATAAGGTCCACTGGCAATATTTAATAACTACAATGAAAAAATTCGGTTTTCTGGATTTATTTTTGCAATGGATTGGCTCTCTCTATCTTAATCCCTCAGCAAGGATCTCATGCAATGGGGTTACGTCGGACCCTTTCAAATTATATGTTGGCACCCGACAGGGATGCCCGCTGTCCCCCCTTCTCTTTAATTTATATCTCGAACCCCTTATAAGAAGTATACTGTGCAACCACGAAATAAATGGCATTAAAATTCAGGAAAGTGTTAAGGTGACTGACTATGCCGATGATCTCCAAGTGTATATCTCGCACCCAAATGCCTCTATACCTGCCCTATTGAAAACGATACAAGAATATAGTTATTTGGCTAATTACAAGTTAAATTTTGGAAAAACTGTGGTGTACCCCCTCAATAAGAAAGTATTTAAACAGAAAATTACAGACCTGGGTCTGACGTGGAGAGCAGATTCCATCACGTACCTGGGTCTTATTCTGACTAGGAACAAGATGCGAACACGGCAGTTAAACTTGGACTCCTTGGTGCATACAATCAATTTAGATTTGAAAAGATGGGCAAAACTTCCAATTTCTTTATGGGGGAGGATAAATTTAGTTAAAATGAATGTGTTTCCTAAGCTGTTCTTTCCCCTCAGTGTTTTAAACATTTGGCTCCCGCTCTCATGGTTCAAAAAAATTCATGGGCTCATCGGCAACTTTGTGTGGGGGTATAAAAAGGCAAGAATGGCCTATCATAACTTGGCAGCCCCTAAACCATTGGGCAGACTTAGATTACTGCATCTGGGACTCTATTTTTGGGCGGGACATGCTAACAAATATCTGAGGTGGTTGCAGGGAGTGGAAGCTCCGTATACTCCCTTATGGCTACAAATTGAGTTATCCCTCATTAAAGGATTAGGTCTAGCTCCTGAGGCTTTGTTGTATCTCAGCCCCAAACTCTTACCAGTGGCTCTCAGGAAATCCCCGATTGGGGTTTTGGTGAGGGCTCATTCACAGCTCTGCGGTTTTCTGAACTACTCCCACCTTAGCGATCCATTGCAGCCCATAAGTGGCAACCCTCGTTTTCTCATTGAAGGTAGACTCATTAAGGCTACTTGGCTAGCACAGGGGGGAGAGTGCTGTCTAAGGGATTTAATTTCAGTAGATGGACATGTGCTTCCTGCATCTGAGATTCTCAACAAACTTAAGTTACCAACCTCGGCGATATTTCAGGTTTACCAGCTCTGTCACCTTTTAATTAGTAAAATGGGTAACAGGCCAATACAGATTCCGGAAATAGAATTCTCCGAGATATTAAGGCCTTTGGCAGGTCTACCACATGCTGTCTCTAACCTCTATAATACGTTATTCAACTGGGCCTATTCCCAGAACTTAGCCCCATCCTCTTATTGGGCATCTGTTTTTCCTAATAAGGAACTCGACTGGACAGCACTGTGGCATAGCTGTCATAAACTTATCTCCCAGGATCGGCTGAGACTGATTCAGTTTAAAATACTCCATAATATCTATTATTCCCCTCAGAAGTTGACAAGTTTAAGGATAATCTCAGCCTCATCCTGTATGAGGTGTCAGCAAGGAGTCGGAGATCTGTTACATATTTTTTGGAACTGTCCAAAGATAGTGCCACTCTGGACAAGTGTTAAGAATGGGGTAGACCCTTTGCTAAGGTTGGGAGACCTTTTCACGCCCGAAATATGCCTGTTGGGGGACGTAGCTTCTATTCCAATTAAAAACAGGAGGTTTCATATATCTCTAATCTCGGCATCCCTCAAAAAAGTGGTCCTCAGACATTGGAAGGACTCTGTTGTGATCAGTTATACAGAATGGTTAGAGGAACTTCTTGCCAATCTCAGAATTGAGAGAATGATTGCCATTCTCCAAAATAAGCTTCCTAGGTTTAATAAGATCTGGGGCCCCCTCTAAACTTTTTATACAGTATAGTCATGGATTTTCCTCCTATGGAGTCAGGTAGGTACCTCAGAGCCTTGTGGGGGGTAGGGGAGGGAGGATTTTGGGAGGGTGGCAGAGGATGTTCCGTATGTTACCTGTGTTGTGCATGCATGTACACTCCACTTGGAGGTTTATGTGTTTAACGGATACATTCTCTGTACTAAAACTGTCAATAAAATTTTTTAATTAACAAAAAAAAAAAAGAAAAACGGTTCTTATTTCTGCTAAAGACATTGCAGTTGCCTGAACAGAGAATTCCAAAATGGTGTCTAGAAGAAGAGATACATAATACTTCCATGAGCTTTATAACACCTAGTATTCAACTCATCAGGAATGAACTATACCCAAGAGGGCTAGGACATGTGATGACAGATATATATTATAAACCATTTGAAGAAATTACATCCTTGGGTAAGCCTAGAGTCAGAGATATAGCCAAAAGCAAGGACATGGAGAGGATAGCCACTTTAAAAAATTACAGATGGTATAAAATAATAAAGCAGAAAGATGGATTGGATTCTTATTTATTTAGATTAACCCACCCTCAATCTAGATGCCTAATAACTAGATACAAAATGGAGTTATATGTAAGCAATAAGACATGACAGGGTGTGCATGGAACAGATTTTACTGCACGGCTAGGGGCGTAATGAGGCACGAGGCCTTGGCCGAGTGCCCCCTGGCGTGCAGTAAAATCTGTTCCATGCACTCACCTGGAGTTTCTTATTGCACTTATAAAATGTGCTCCTGTTTTAAAAACTTTTTACATTTGGGAAAAGCATGTTTATATGTAGAAACAATAGATTTACTTGTGTGCATTTTTGATCAAATAGTCCTTCCACTCACAACAAATGATGTCACTGATGATGTCATTGTATTGTTGCCTACCTTCTTCCTGTTTTTTTCTGTTTTTCCCTACATTCAAGATATGGAATGTTTATCATAGAATGTTTACCATGGAATACATGGATTCAAAATTCTGCTCAGTTCCATTGGCAGAATGTTTTTCTGCTAACACTCTGTATGCATAGATAACAAAGGCCTTTGTTACAGCCAGAGCCTCAGTTATCTCTCTATCAGCCCCTTTAATACAGTACCTTCCTGACAAGAAGAAGAGAGTTACCTGATGAGCAGGTAAAGATAGAAGGGGATTTTCACTGTAAGCAAAGAAACAGTTGTAGTGAAAACTATAAACAATACTTATTGTTTCTAATTTGTTCATGTGTGTAAGGAGAGTGTGATAATCAAGAAACTACTGTAAATTAATTTGTTTTATATTTTATTTAAGGTAGTTTATTTTTAGGCCCAGATGAAGTTTTTTTACAGTGTAAAAGTAGCAGCCATGTTTGTGGTGGAAGATCAGTTCTGGCTGTAGGGGGCTAACTGAAATGCCTGTGTTCCAAATGCCCATTGATCTGGTTTCCAGACTCTTCACAGTCCTTTTTTTTAGCCATGTGTAAACCATATTTTACACATAAATAACAGCCAATCAGATTCCATGATTTTACCCTGCCATTTTATAAAAGGGAAATTACATTCATTTCAGGCAAGGAAGAGGAAACGTAGATTCCGCCTTTTGCTCTTGTGGGACTCAAATGGAGGATGATTTGAAACATGTATTATTGTTGTGCCCCTTCTATAGTTCCTCCAGGAGAAAGTGGTTAGGGGAAATTCTGGCAGGCACTGACCTCCCGACCAGTTGGTATCTTTTTTCTTCAACAATACAAATATATTTATATTGTCGAAATTAGTTAAATTTTTATCTGTCTTACATCTGTGAAGATTGTGTATAAAATAGAGAATAAAGTATGGGTCTGGGTGTGTGACGAGATTTCACACCGAGTTGTGGGATGGCATCCCTAGCGGATAATGTGTAAAATCAAGTTATTTCACATCCAGACCCATATTTTATTTTATATAATTGCTGGGTTTCCTTTTTCGCCTCAGCAATTACATGAAATAAAAGCTCGGCAGCATTCGCTGTGTGGCTTTCTCAGGTGCCGGATTTGAATCGGCATATTCTAAACCTTTTTTTGCCCTGGTTTGTGAGGTTTTCACTGTGTGGGGGAACTTACCACCGAGTTCTTCTGGTGGTCGTGGTGCTGTTTTGGGAGAGATGGAAGCAGTCAGCGGTCTTGAGTGGTGGTGCTGCTGAGTGAGCATGCGCACGGCAAGGAAAACCATGCGTGTGTTTGCCGTTATAAACACTCCTTTGTAACGGCAAATCACACCACAGTTTCCCTATGGAAAAAAGGGGAAGCCAGTTATTATATACAGAATTGCACACTCATGATAGATATTTATATTTTATTTATGAACACTGTGTATTTATAAATTTTAGATTTTGTAAAAGCTTATGCTGAACAATAAAACTGAATCTGAATCTGACTACCATCTGCTCTCCACCTCCTTGGGGGTAGGGTGGGGTTTGTGCTACCGGTACCGCAGCCATGGCTGACCACGACATGGACTACTACTGGAGCCATGGTAGGGGAAGGGAGGTGTGCTGGACACTTGGCACTCATGCACTCGCATCATTGCATGCCATGCCATGCCTCCCACCTCCATTCCACTAGCAAAAACTTGGCTGACCCTGGATGACACCCACCTCATCTTGCTGCCACACAGCCAGCCTGGGGCTGCTTCCATCAGACACCACAATGTGATGTGCGATGGGGTAGTGGGTAGACCCCAGAGGCTCCACCTGGAGGGTAAGCCAGGATGGAACACTGAGGGTGTGTTCCTGGTGAGGAACGCTGATGGCAGCTGGGTAATTGTAGAGCAGATGGAGCACAAGTGCTGCCTTGAAAAGCATACTTAGTTAAAAAAAAAAAAAGACGAATTTTCAGTCTCAATGCATTGACGTATTTATGACTCTGTACCAGAAATCAAGGACCATGTGTCATGATTAAGCTGTTTCTGGTTAAACAGCAATATCTGATGGCCGTTTTTTGAATAAACATTTTTGAGACATCATACAGTGATTGAGCAGTCTCCATTCATACTATATCTAAGACTGGCATTGGAAGACAGATCCACTGTATATAGGAAAATACAGAGGCCAGTTGACCAACAGTATCCTAGCATCCCGCAACATACATAAAGTAGTCAAGACATCCTGTGATACTTCCTTATCAACACAACAGTAGCACTCAAATATAAAGGTTTATTTCCATCTGCACTTCTTGGATTTACGATCCCAAATGGCACTGGGTTCTTTATTGTTTTATCACAGTGCCTGACAACCATAAATTTCCTAAATTACAGTATGTCAAGGTCTGCTTCTGGGAGACTCTTGTTATTTCTGTGGCTGACTATTCTTCCTTTGAGCACTCCCCTTATCTACAGGACAGCTGCCTGATTGCCCCTACTCCCTGAAACTGCCCTTGCCCAGTAACTGCCTACAATCATACCCAGCCTAATACCGAGTCAGTCTACCGATGGCATTGGCTGTATTTTGACACCCCCCTCTTGCCAGTTCTCACTCTCTTCCCCATTTACAGCTGTTCCTATCCTTCCCCAAGCTATTCAAAATAGTCCAGATGTCCTATGGTTCTGTACTTTCTTATCACCAGAACTGTCAGACTCATACAATATAAAGATTATTTACATCTGAATTGCTTGGATTTATGATTCTGATTGGCAGTGAGTTCTTAACTGCTGTATCATATTGCCTGACAACAACCATATATTTTCTAGATTATTTCAAGGTCATCTTTGGGGAGATTCTTTCCATTTCTGTGGCTGAATAGTCTTGATTTGAGCACTCCTTTAACTACAGGCCAGTTGCCTGATTGATTACTTTCATTCTGGAGTCTGCCCAGTACCTGCCTGGCACCACACCCAGCCTAATGATGGTTCTGAACCTCTCTACTGATGGCACTGACTGTATTTCAACACCCCTTCCCTAGTCCGTCCTTATAAAATGAGCAGGGAAATCACTGCATCCTGATTTGTCAGCAGTGATGCATCGTGAGACCACTACCAATGGTTAAGAAATGTACTGGCAATCAGGATACAGTATACTAACATATCATTGCCCTAAAAAAGCATTGATATGTCTATATTGCATTAATATAATAGTGCATATTAAATTATACTGTTCTATATCCCTTGTCAGATTTTAAGTGACACTGAGTTCGCAGCTATCTTATCACAGTGCCTGACTACCATCATTTTTCAGGACTACTCCAAGGTCTGCCTTTGGGAAATTCTTGCACTTTCTGTGGTCAACTATTCTTGCTTTGAGCACTCCCTTTTACTACAGGACAGCTGCCTGATTGCCTCCACTACTAAGTCTGTCCAGCACCTGCCTGCTACCACACCCAGCTCAATGCTTGACCAGAGCCACTCTACCAATGGCACTGACTGTATTTCAACACCTCCTTGCTTGTCCACTCTTACAAAATGGGCAGAGAAATCATTGAGGTATGGTTTGTCAGCAGTCATGCATTGGGAGACCACTAATAGTGGTTAAAAAAGTGCTGTCAATCAGGATAAAGCATACTAACAATATATATTACTTCCTTAAAAAGGCATTTACATGCTACTGTGCTGTGTTAAAATAATACTGCATATTATACGAATTCTATATGTCTCATCAGCTTAATGCATTTAATTAGAGGTCCAATCCCTCTCCGAAGTTTTTCATGCCATGGGCACATCAAAAGAGCATGTTTAAGATCTTATGCCTCACCAAATCCTCAGCTACGCACTGTGTATTAACCTGTCCCTTTTTAGAAAACCAAGATTATAATATGTTACTATAGTCCTCTAGCAGTCCTCTGCTATGGTTCGGTAGCTCAAGGGCATAGCTAAAGGGTATCTTGTAGTCTGGCTGGAGTCATCTGTGAGTCTGCGACTGGCTGACCATGCTGTTTCTCTGGGCTTCTATACTGAACTCCCCTCTGGACTATGTCATATTTACTGGGCATCTAAGAGCGCCCCTCTCTCCGTTACATTTTTAATTGAGCTCTTGTGAATGCACACACCTGTCACTGATTTTCTTGCCCTGCATTTATGCTGTTAATCTGCTGGTTAGTTCTAACTTTGTTAGTGTGCCTAAATTTCTAGATGACCTAGCCATACCCTATTGAATATTCCCTTATTTGTGTTAGTCAGTTATTTACCTGCTGTGCTATGATCCCAGTAGATTTTGCCAGGGCTTGCCTATTGTGGAGCTTTATTTCATTTGTATTTCTGAGCTGTCACGTTGTTTTTCAGATATCCGATTTAGGATTATCGTGTTATCAGCACTTTGTTCCCTATCTTGTTTTACTCATTTCTCCTCACAATGTTAAGTTCATTTATTTCCCTCCTGGATTCAATTTATTATTCCAGGCCTCTTTGAACTAATTATTTCTGGTCTCCCACATTTGGAAGACAGTACTCGCCTTATTCAGCTTTCATTCCCATGGAGGGAAACTTGTCCCCCCATACTGTTTGTACACTGCAGAGTGTTTTGCCTTGTTTACTTTTCCATTGTGTTGTTATTATCACTTTCTCTCCACCCCTTCCCATTTTCCCCCACCTCCCTCCCCTTCCATCTTTCCAAACCTCCGCTACCCTCCACCCTCCCTTCCTCACCCTTTCCCACCCTCCCTTCCTCTTCTCTTCCTACTTTATCTATTTCCCCCTGGCATATTGATTCTAATCTCTTCTCATCTTGATTTCATCTCAAAACCCTCAGATCCTTTCTCTCCTAGCTCCCTAATGCTTATTCTTCCTACTCTCCCTTCCTTCTTAGGTTCTCTTAAGCTCCTTGCCTCCTTGCTGGTTTTAGTTGCAGGAGGTATTGAGATCAACCCTGACCCTTCCCTATGTTCTCCTCTCTTCTCCCCAAATGTTTGAGAGTGTCCCATGTAAGTATCCCTAGCCTTCTCCCTAAGATCAATCTGTTGCATCCACTCATAGGTAATCTTTATGACGTGTTGGTTATTGTGGAATCTTTCTGTTCTCTAAGATCCCTGATTCCACTGTTGCCATCCCCAATTTCACCACTAGTTGCAAGGACTGACCAAATAGGGGTGGTGGCGTAGCCATTAACCTCTCCTCAAACATTCTATTTGAGCCTGCGCTCTCCATCTCTATCCCTTCTGCCTATTAGATGCTTTTTCTCAAACTCTCCCTCCTCTTCTCTGCACCTACATTTATTGTTAGTATGTACTGCTGCCCTGGTATGTCCTGAGCATCAGTAATTGAGTTACTCACTTCCTTCACCTCCTTCCAGACCTTCTCTGCTGAGTTACTCATATTAGGTGATTTCAGTTTAAATTCTGTCTCCCCCTCTCTTCATAAATTTTGCCTTAATACGAAGTCCCTCCTTTTAACTTAACTCATTTCTTTTCCTACTAATTATAATTTCAAATCTCTAAATCACTTCCTCTTGGATGGGGTGCTCTCCTCCCATCCCCATCATATTGTGGATGCTAGTACCCCTCCCTGATATGCCCTCAGTGACTACAATATGGTCTATTTTGTGTGTAGGATTCAATATCCCAAAGCACACCCTAGATTCATCCAGATCCAGTCTTTCAATTCAATGGACTTGTCCCACCTTCATGCTGACCTGATAGTCACCAACTGGTCCCCTATTTCTATATCTGGCAACATGGACAATGTCCTCAAATTCTTCACCTCTAAATTTATGTCTGTCTGAGATCATCATACCTCTCTTAGAAGAACCAAAGTCTGAGGTTCACACCATCCATGGATCTCAGCTGAGATGCTGGCTTGTCACCATGCACTTGACCTTGCCTGGAGGACCTACAAGTCTTCTGGCACCACTTCTGACATTACTAATTACCAGACCCTTTGTAATGCTTGGCTCCATACTAAAGTTACTAGGCTAGTGAGGTTTGAACACTTCACATCCATACTCCAGAACCACTGCACCCGTTCAGGGCATCGACATTAGTGCGCCTGACATTAGGGCATCAAAAACTGAAATTTGCCACCACCCTCTCTGAAGTCCTCCCCACCTGGAGTTGGAATCCTTACTTGGGGGGGTGCTGGGGCACAGCACATTGCATAAATGGAGATCAGCTAAATTGACGACTGGCATACTGTCGGGCACACTACTGCTGGCGCGTTTCGAGGGTGGAACCCTCCAGAACAACCTTAATCATCCATCTAAGTTCTGGAAGGTTATACATGTACTTTTCTCCACTATGACCCAGTCCCTTCACCTTGTTCTCAAGCTGGACGATACTCCTGTCTCTGACCCTACTGGAGTTGCCTCATCTTTCAATTCCTTTTTCACTTCCTGCACTTGTTCTCTCCTCTCATCCTCTGCCTTCTCTCTTTCTTTCTCTTCTTCTCTTTCCTCTCACTCTCCTCCTCTACCTGTCCTACTGCCTCTCTCTACCCTCTTTTCTTTCTTACCCATTACTATTGCTGATGCTCTTAGACAAGGATGGTAGCCCTGATGGTCTTAAAACCAGACTCTTATTTCTATATATTCATGCTATTGCTCTCCCTATTTTCTACCTTCCTGAGGTGAGTGACCTCTCTTCCCCTAGCAACTTTTCTCATAGCTGTCTCCTCCCTACTCTGGCTAAACACCAGTAACACCTTGTTCTCTCCCAGCTCTCCCTTTTTCTTGACTCAGACTCGTTCTTTACTCCCTTCCAGTCTGGCTTTAGAAATTCACACTCCACTTCCACCTATCTCCTCCAACTCACTGATACCATCCTCTCTGGCATGTATCAGGGCCTTGTCACCTCCACCATTTTTTTGACCTAGCCACAGCTTTCAACACTGTTGTCCATCCCAGTCTCCTGGATAAACTTAAGGCAGCTGAACTCTGAGCTTCCTCAGTTGAGTGATTCCATTCCTACCTTGAAGTTAGGTTGGAAGCTGTCCCTGTTGGAGACTCTCTCCCCCCACTCACTATCAGCTCTGGCATCCCCCAAGGATCTGTCCTTTTTCCAGTTCTTTTCTCCATTTTTCTAAATGACCTCCCCAGTATCTGCTGCTCTGTGTCCATTCATATGCCCACAGATGATATGGTACTCTTTTCCTCTGGTCTTCAGCAGCTCACCTTATGAACCAGCTCCAACTGGATTTTAACAGCAACAGCTCTGGTTCCCCAAAAAATCAGTTATTTCCTCAGTGCTAAGAAACAGTTTCCATGACTTTTGGCACCAGACAGAGACTTGCTAGAGTCTCCCTCTTCTCACCTTTCAACCCCTTTATACTTAAGCAATAAGGCACAACAGGGTGTGGGTTATTGGGGGATTTACCCACGCCTTGTGTGGTGTGTCACGAGGCACAGCCAAGCAACTTAACCACACAAGAAGTGGGTATATCCACCAATAACCCACACCCTGGAGTGCCTTATTGCAATTATACAATGGACCCATGTGTAAAATACATTTAAAATGTGTTTAAGTATGTATTTTATAAATGCCATTTCTCAGCCGTTGGTAATTGCAGGATATACCATGGTCATGTGATGTGTTTTGACCAATGAGTTTACAGTATTTTCATACCCCATTGTATACTTACCATTGCACTCTGTACTGATCCCTCTCCCTCCCTCTCATGATGTTAGGCACCTTAAATTTGTGCCTCCTTTGTCTCCAAATATTGGTTTAGCCCTCTCCCCTCCTGTATCTTGCTTCTCTCCTTTCTTTCCCCATCCTATCTCTTACTCTCTTGGCAATGCTTGCTCTTACTGTCTTGGTCTCCCAGCAATGAAATCTACTGCTGGCCAAGCTGCCTTCTTGTTCAACTTCCCTAAACTATGGGGCTCTCTTTCCCCTTTCCATTCACTGCGCTCCTTCCTTTCCCACTATGAAATCTCCCCTCCATGGTTTCTCTATTCACTCCTTCAGCTGCTTCTGATTTGGGGTGGAGTCCTAGTCACCTACCTTCCACACCACACTGTCACCAGCACTGCCCACTTCCCTAATATCAGTCATTTCTCCCTGTTCCTATTTAGTTGTGTGCTTACTGTTTATGTTCTTTTGCCCAGTACACAGTTTTACTCTATGGTAATTTACTGTATGGCAATTTTTATATATTTTTGTAACAGTTCTTGAATTTGTATATTTTGTTATACTTGCTTCCATATTATTGTATTTTTTGTATACACTGTACTTTGTATCTGTTCTGTTCTCTTCCCCTTCCTCCCAGTATGCATCCAGAAATGAGCTGATATCATCTCAGTACAAATTTTCTGGTAACACTTTTGAAATAAAATAAAATAAATAAATGAGTGAATAAATAATATGAAATGTTTGAAATCTGAGTGATGTTGTAATATGTCTATCTTCCCTACATAATAATGTGTCCAAGTATGGCTTAAAGTAGTGGATGTTGTTATTATTTGTCAACCAATGTCTGAAATAAGATTTATCAGTAGCGAGCTGGCCTGGTGGCGCAGACAGCTAAGACACTTTAGTGCCTTACCTCTCACCACACCAGCGACTCATGTTCAGAAATGAGCATGGGTTGCCGGGGGTCGGCCAGGGAACCTCTCTTGGGGAGGAAGAACTACACACTCCACTGAATGAGTGCTGCCAGGTGGAGGCCTGGTGGCAGTATAGGTCAAGGAGGCCATAAAGAAGAGGGATGCTGTGGGACTTCGCAATGTGTGTGTGCCTCCACATGTGCACATTGATGAAGGTGCCCCAGCGTGGGGGTGGGACAAACATGGTGGAAAATGGTGGCAGGACCGGCACTAAAAAAGGCCCCCTGCTGATCCTCACCCACCAGGACTTGATGGGGGGGCACAAAAATTAAGTGTACTTCGAGGTTGGGGGAGACAGCCCTCCCCTCCTGACCCTGCCATGGGGAGAAATCCATGGGGGTGTTCCAGCTCTCAGACTGGTCCCAGCAAGATGCAGGATGGTGGGATCGGTGGAGCAGAGCTGAGGGGAGCCCAGCCTGTCCTGGCCACAAGGGAGGAAAAATAGAAGATGGGGAAAAAAAAAAGATTAATCAATAGCAGCTAAATCAGTTTGTCTAGTGATGACTTCCCAGCAGCCTTTGATAAGTAGGTAGGGAGATGCTGGAGATGTTTATGCTCAGAGGAGTGCACAACATCACTTATATGATATCTCAGATGATGGAACAAAAAATAAACAGGGAAAGTCCTCTCAGGTTATCAGACAAATGCCACTTGCTCCCCCACAGGGCACCATAAGGAAAGCACACACCCCCACCACTAGGGACAGGGAAGGGATCCCAAATGGTGTATGAACCCTTGAAGATGCCCTCCTTCAGTGGTGCCCAGCTCAGCTGGAAAACTGGAGCTTGGCAGTGCCTAAGGAAGTGGCCCCTGAGAGACAAGGAGGGGGAAAACACATACTAAAATACCTCAACTGTGACATGTCCTCCGAATCCAAATTGGGCCCATTCAAATCCAAGCTACAGCGACTACTCTCTTCCACTCGCTCCTGTGACTGTTTCCAGTAAACCCTTTTTGGCAATCTAAAACCCTAGCACTTGATTACTGTTAAATCTCCTTAGCACCATCTCTGACATCCCCTCTCCTCTCCTACCCCACCCCCTTCACCTTTCCTCCTCTCTACCTAATGCCCCCGCTCATCTGTCCTGACAAGGTCTGTTGGCTGATTTCAACTTACCTTATGATTTTACCAGTAACTGACAAAGCTTGTTTTGGCTGATTTTCAATTTACTGTATGCATTCCTGTGCATGAAACTGCTTAGTGTTACTCGTTTCTATTCTTTAATTCACTGTGAATGTCACCTACTGCTTTCTTTTCTCATTTACAATGATTTTACCATACCCTGTTTAGTCTGTAAACCTGTTGATCTCCTTTCTCTGTGTATACTGTTTTGCCATACTTTTTGTTCTGTTAACCTGCTGACGTGGAACCTTTGTAAAAGAGCTCTAAGCTCAAAGGCATTTGTAATCCGAGATCTAAATAAATAAAAAATAAATAAAATACCTAAATGCTGGTACTGTTGTAGGAATGTCCAGATAGTTGGCTATCGTGAGTATTATCGGGCTGCAAGGAAGATGTATTAGTGGCCCAAAGGAGGACCAAGCTACAAAATCATTGTTTTCGCTACCATGAGAGGAATTTGGCAATATAAATACTGGGATGATCCCTTGTCTCTGTACACTAACTGAAGTGGGTAATATGGATAAGGGAAACTCTGCACTGGAGAAAACCAAAATTCTTACTTCCAAAGTTTATACTGATTATTATCCATTTTATCCAGTAGGAGTGCCCCGGAAAACACCTGGATAGCGGAGCTGTGCAGATGCCCGTTTCTGAATATTCAGCCTAATGATTGGTATTCTTGGCCCAAACATTTGGGTATTCAGCATTTGGTAGTCAAGTTGGGCTACCTCCAACCACCCCATCCCAATACTTGTTTCCCACCATCCCACCTCCTTGTTCCCCACTGTCACTGGTAAGAAAAAAATAAATGTAAAGCAAACCTCTGTTACCCCCCCACCCCCATAGAATCCAGCCTCCCAGTCTCAGTGAAGTAAAGAGGTGAGTGCTACAAGGCATTAATTCTTGATGCAGGCTGCATCCATAAATACCCTTCCCCCTCCCTTGTACCAATTCCCAACCCATACTCCTCCCCCTGCCTGATTCAGTAAATAATACTTTCCTCCATCCCTTTGCCATCTATGCAGCCATCAACCCTCAAAGACACATTTTTTTTAAAGTCTACGGCAGAAGACTGGCATAGTCCTCCCTGAGTTCCACCCACCTTTGCCAGCTTCCATCTAATGAAAGAAACTGCATAGCACGTGCTCGCACTTATAGGAATCATCTGATCAGCTGTGTGTGGTTCATTAAGGCAGGGCAAAAATTAGTTTGGGCAGCAAAATGAAACAGACAGGCAGAGCACGTGGCATTAGCTGATACATAACCTTTAAGTTCAGCCTCAACAAGAACTGAACTTTGAAGAAAATGGGGAGATATGGTAGTCCAACTGAGCTAGTGGGAGGGAGGGATGAACTTGATGCACCACCGGTCTTCCTTTCCTCTAAATAAGTGCAAATGCAGCTTCACTGTCTCATAGTTCTAACCAGCAAGGTTATCACTCGTCCTTGAGATAAGCAAGCCATTGAGGTGTCAGTTAACAGAGGATACTTGATAAGGAAGTGCACTGAGTTCCATGGTGCTTTCCCTGCAGAGGTGTTTATATCACATGCAGTGAAATGCTCAGTAGGTACATACACTGCTGCATCTTACATTTCAATTACCATCATCTTTCATTAACTGGGACCAAACAGAGGATGTGTGTCATGATACCAAGTACATAACCTTTGGATCTTGAACCTGGATCATCACACTCCAGTGGTCATAGGTGGAAATGTTGCTGATGGCGCAGCTCCCCACTTGCCGTAATTATAAATGCTCCTTCCTTGAGACTCTACAAAATGCAGCAGTTTTTTAAGTGAATGTGCATTGCAAAAATTGAAGGATCTGTTTTATTAACTGAAAATTACAGAGTGCAGAAACTGCAACAGAATGAATGTGTGTAGGGAAGATGTGAATCTGCTTTTAAAAAGTTTAATAGCTACATGGAGATACAGAAACATACACATCTACCTGTACTCTTCACTAAGGGGCAGGGATGAATGACATTCTACTTCAACAGTGACCACTGAAGCTGGGTCAGATGGTGATGGCCATTACATGTAGGGACCTCCTGCTGCTTGCATGATGAAGACAGAGGCTGTCTTGCTGGGAGGGATAATGGTTGAGTGCACATTAGTGACCAGGCCCAAGCTCATACCGCCCAATACTCTCTCTCTCAATTGGACAGGGCTTAAATAAAAATTATTAAATGGAAAGAAAAAAAATCCTGAAATCAAAATTGGTCTAGATGTTGTTCCGATCATGATGTTATCTCAATATATCATAGTCTACAGAGAAACCTACATCAAAGCCTTTTTGTTTTTAATTCTACATAATCCATTTTATAATCACAATAACAAATGCCAGGGTGTGTGTGTTACGCTGGTGAATGCCCCTTCTCAGGTTGTGGAAGCCACTTAGCTGCACCTCGGACCTCACAATGCACCTGAGGCATGACATTATCAGAGCATAATGCATGCCCTGTCATGCCTTGTTGTTTAGTTTGGAACATGTATTTATTTTAAATCCATCTCCACATTATTTATTAGATTGCATACTTGTATTACTCTGTAATTGATTGACAGGGTCTAATAAATAACTTAGGGATAGAGTTAAAGCAAATGCATGATGCATTTTAAAAGAGCACACAGTGTGTGATTAAAAGTACAGTATGAAAAAAGTAAGGGGTATGAGCTTTTGGATTCAGTGGAGATAAAGAAAATTAAAAAATGCTGTATCAGAATTTTGTTCAAATTTGGAAACAGACATGGCAAAGGGGAAATTGTTTAACTAGAAAAGGCAAACAAAGCCAGAGGTTGTTTCCAAGTATGATCTGGGAGCACAAGGAAGTTAAGTGACTTGCTCAGAGTCACATAGTATGCAAATGGGAGTTGATAGGATTCAAACCCAGGTCACCAAGTTTGCAGCTCAGTGTTCTTAGTCACTGTGCTATACTGCCTCCTTATAGAAGTGAAAATCCATCACAAAATGTTGACTTGACTTGGACAGTTTCTGATATTAATTTAACAAATCTGAAATTCTAAAATAACTCTCTGGTGAGTGTATCTGTTATTGCAATGTGTTGCAGCTTTCAGTATCTGCATTTGGAATTAATTCTTCTTGGAGTATTTTTCTTGTACTGCAGGAGTGAGGGTCATTCTTGCTGTTACTGCTTTTTATGTTTGCTTGCGTGCATGTGCAAGAAACATTATGTAGCAGATTAGGAGAGAAGCGGGTTGTGGAGGCGTGACACTATGGCAGCCAATGGAGGCACTGCATTTGGGGGCTTGGCATTAGTGGACCGAATGGAGGCACAGTGTGTTGATGACACTGGCTTTCAAAAGTGGCACCAAGTGATAATGTTTTTGCCGCAGCAATTAGGGGATGCCTCATCACTGCAGCGTCAGCCATTCCGCTACAATGAGGGAGCGACCCGTCATTGCAGGGCAGAACATTGCATACTGTAATATTGTTTGTGAACATGGTGGCAAGCCGCCACTATGTTCACAAACAATGTTACAGAGCCCCCACTGCTGAGGGGGTGCCCAATCCTGCTCGGCATCATGCGCCACCCAAAACAGTGTTTGTTTGCCAACGGGGAACCCACTCCCCATTGGCATAATGTCCCCTTCAAAAAAAGTTGGTTTGTGCCGAGGGGAGGTGCCCAATCCCCCTCGGCGCTTGCCCCCCATATGTGCCAATGGGGGTGCTTAATCCCCGTCGGCTACTGCCCCCCCTAATAAAAAACTTGGGTGGCACACTGGGAGCCCAACCCAGTTTGCCAAATGTCCCTGCTAAACAAAAAATGGTCCCGCAATGTTTTTTTTTCCCTGTAAATCAGAAAACGGTCCCTCATCGAGTCCGGTGGCTCCGTCCCCCAACCCGCACCCACTCTCTGCACACCCTGCCTCCCACACCCCCCCAATGCTACTACCCGTAGTTCAGCGTGAAGATCTTCGTGGACAAGGAACACGTCTGCACTCTTCAATGTCAACCGCGAACTGAAAAAATGCAGGTAAGCTGTATAATGGCATAAATAGGGTTTTTTCAACTTTGGTGCATATCTCAGGCATTTTGGGGAATTTTGGCACCACATTTTCAACATGGGGTTATTTGAACCCCTCCTTATCAATTCAGACACTGTCAAGGCGTTGTTTGGTTCCGAAATGTGATTTTGCGGTCACTGCATGGAATCACCTTTTGGGACCGAGTAATGATACGACAGTACCAGTGTTCATGAGGTGGGTTCTCAAAAAGTCTATGTTGCAAATTTGGTGGAAAACATCCAAAAAAATTACTGTTTTACAAGCATGCATTGCGCAGTTGCTACGCACTCTCGTAACTTCACGAATTTGCAATATTTTCACTCCAGATTTTCAACATTGCCATTTTTCTGTTCCTCCTTATGAACAGTACAGCTGTCATTTTTCACATGCTGGTTGAAATGTGTTTTCGCACTTCTGGTGTAGCATAGCGCAGTCACTGTGGGAAATCAGTGTTCGGGACACATTAAGAAAATCACAGTGACACTGTTCATGAGCAGAGGTCCTAAAATGCCTCTGTTGAAACTTTTGTGATGAAAGTCCATAAAATGACTGTGTTACGAGCGTGCATTGTGCAGTTTGCACGCACGCTCGTAACATCGCAAATTTGTAATATTTTCACTCCAGATTTTCAACACTGCATTTTTCTGCATCTCCTTATGAACAGTACAGCTGTCTATTTTCACATCCTGGCCAAAATGTGTTTTCGCACTTCTAGCGCAGAATTACCTGGTCGCTGTGGGAAATCAGTGCTCAGGACACATTAAGAAAATCACAGTGACACTGTTCACGAGCAGCGGTCCTAAAATGCCTATGTTGAAAATTTTTGTGATGAATGTACATAAAATGACTATGTTATGCCCATGCGTTTCGCAATTTCAACGTATGCTCGGAAGTGCGAGCATTTTTAATATTCCCACTACAGATTTTCAACATTGCCATCTCTCCATACCTCCCTATGGATGGTATAGCTGTCATTCTTTACATCCTGCCCAATCTGTGTTTTCATACATGTGGTGCAGAATGACACGGTTGCTGCTGGAACTCAAAGTTCGGGACACATTGACAAAATCACACTACCACTCTTCATGAGAAGATGTCCCAAATGCTTTCATGAGGTGGGGGTCACAAAAAGGCCATGTTGAAAATTTGTAGTGCACATACCAACAAATGCTTGGGGCATTAGGGTTTCTAATCATAACATCCTACCCTGTACCGACTGACATGCATTGGGGTGTGCCTTTGGATTGCCGACTGTGCTACTCATGCCATCCCACCCCCACCCCCAAGCCACTGACAGGCATCGAGGTGTACCTTGGACTCTTTGGCCCCAGACTTCACCCCATTCTCCTATGCTGCACCCGTAGCATGTGTTCTTATGGAATGGGGTGACTGTAAAGCCAAACACCCCAAGGCACACCTCAACATATGTCGGTATCTGCAGAATAGGGTGAGGTGACATGGCATGACCGTCATGGGTGGTGACCCAAACACTTACCCCAATGCCTGTCCATCTCTACAGGATGGTGGTGGGGTTGGTGTGAAGTTCAATACTTCACTGCCATTCCTATTCTGCATCTGTCTCATTCCTGCATTTCCAGTGCTAATACCAGCAAGCAAACATTCAGCATTGACAAATGCTTGTTTAAATTAGGGACACTCATAAAAAGGTAATGTCATGTTGTTTCACCACCATAATGTTATCAACCCTGGAATGAGATTCCATAGGACTCATTTCTAATACCTAGTCAACCAGGTGGCAGTGCAGGGTGTTCACATGAACAGTCTAGTCATGCAGCCGCAGATAGTCTTACTGCCCACTAGGAGATTGTTGTTTACATGCGAGTCCCAGAATCTCACTCCAGAAGTGGATGGGGGCAAGGTGTATCATGGAAGTAAGGCACTTGGTGCCCAAGGAGAAAGTGCATAGACTGCTGGAGAAGGAAGTGCACAGGCTGCTCAAGAATGAAGTGCACAGACTGGCTGTGGAGGATGTGCACAGATTACCCAAAGAGGAAGTGCATAGAATGCCTGAGTAGAAAGTGTGCAGACTGCCCGAGGAGGAAGTGCATGGGATTCCCAACTAGGAAGTGCACAGAGTGCCCATGGCAGAAGTGCACAGGCTGCTCTAGGAGGAAGTGCAAAGGCTGCCTGAGGAAGACATGCACAGGATGCCCAAGGATGCAGTGTGCAGGCTGCCTAAGGAGGAGAAAGTACCCGGGCTGCCCATGGAGGAAGTGCAGAGGGTATCTGAGGAGGAAGTGCACAGGTTTATCAAGGAGGAAGTGTACAGGCTGCCCAAGGAGGAAGTGTACAGACAGCCATAGGCGGATATGTACAGACAGCCAGAGGAGGAAGTGCACAGACAGCCCAAGGAGGAAGTGCAGATGATGCCTGAGGAGGAAGTGCACAGGTTATCCAAGGAGGAAGTGCACTGGCTGGCCATGGAGGAAGTATACAGGCTGCCTGAGGAGGAAGTGCACAGGATGTCCAAGGAGAAAGTGAACAGGTTTCCTAAGGAGGAAGTGCAGAGTTTGCCTGCGGAAGCAGTGCATGGGATACCCAAGGAGAAAGTACACAGGCTTCTCAAGGAGGAAGTGCAGAATTTGCCTAAGGAGGTAGTGCACATACAGGCTGACTAAGGAAGAAGTGCAAGCAAAACTGGAACCCAGATCAGAATGTTCCTCCTATCTCACATGTGGCTTGAAGGCTGAGGATCACCAGGGAGTTTTAGAAATGGACCAGTAATTATGCAGCACGAGTACAAACTGATACTCATAGCAATCATATATAGTGTAATATAGTTGTTTACATTTATTTTGTAGATTCAGAGTAATCTACAGCACTACTTTCATTAAGTTCCCAATGTTTCACCTACCTAATAGAAAACTTTATCAAGGGGGTGGTCCTGTATATAAACAAGACTCAGTGATTCCTTTCTCATTATTTGCACATACTAAATTATTCATTTTAATTACGTTTTAAACATGTTTTCTAGATGAACTCAAAGCCATTTAAATAGCTGAATGAAAGCTATTTAAAAGGCTTTGAGTTCATCTAAAGAACATGTTTAAAATGTAATTAAAGTGAATAATTTAGTAAGTACAAATAACGAGAAAGGGATCACTGAGTCTTGTATATTTGCATCTATATGCAGGACCCCTCCCTAGATAAAGCTTGCCATTGGGCAGCCGTAACCACTACACTATACTGCCTCCTACATCCAGCATTTTCCATGCCAGTGACCTGGGTTCAGGAGGGAGCTCGGTTGCCAGAGATCAGAAGGTCTGGATGGTGGGTAGTGCTTTCCATGGCAATGTATCCCAGCTGAGAGAAGAGAGGTGGTATGCTCCAGTGCAGCAGCAGCTTCTGCTAGTAGGATTGGGCGCTTGCTTTCCTGGCAGGGGCATGCTGCACATAGCCAAGACATGCCCCCACATGCACTAGGGTGCCACCTGGGGTTGTGGAAGAAATGAGGTGGAAAAACAGAGCTGGCTACAGCAGGATGATGGTAGCCCATTGCAGACCCTGCACCACCAACCATGCACCCTCCTTCACTGGATCTGGACATCCGGGGGTACACCCTGAAGGCCCATCGTGGGGGCAAGCCATGAGGGGAAGAGACTGGAGTAAGTAACTGAGGAAGGTGGGTGACAAGGCTTGAGGGATGACTGGATAGGGGCAGGCCAGCATGTCAGGCAAACACAATAATTGAAAAAAAAAAGCACAAAGGCTGCTCGAGGAGGAAGTGCAAAAGCTGCTTAAGGAGGAAGAAAACAGGCTGCGTGAGGAAGAAATGCATAAGTTGCCTGAAGAAGTAATGCACATAGGCTGTGCAAGGAGGAAGTGGAAAAGCTGCCTGAGGAGGAACTACACAGGCTGCCTGAGGAGGAAATGCACAGGGTGCCTCAGTAAGTACTGCATACTTGGTGGAAGTACACAGGCTGCCCGGGGAGGAAGTGCACATGCTACTCAAGGAGAAAATGCACATTCTGCCTGAGAAGGAAGTGTATAGGCTCCCTGAGGAGGATGTGCACAGACTCCCTGAAAAGCAAGTGCACAGGCTGCCTGAGGAGGACATGTGCAGGCTGCCTGAGGAGGAAGTGCACATTCTATGTAAGGAGGTAGTGCACATGCTGCCTGAGAAGGAAATGCACAGGCTGCATGAGGAGGAAATACATATTCTACTCAAGGAGGAAGTGCACATTATGCCTGAGGAGGAAGTGCACAGGCTGCCTGATGAGGATGTGCACAGGCTGCCTGAGGAAGAAATGCACATGCTACCCCAGGAGGAAGTGCACATTCTGCCTGAGAAAGAAGTGCCCAGGCTCCCTAAAGACCAAGTGCACAGGCTGTCTGAGAAGGAAGTACACATGCTGCCTGAGGAGGAAGTGCACAGGCTGCTTGAGGAGGAAGTGCACATTCTGCATAAGGAGGTAGTGCACATGCTGCCTGAGAAGGAAATGCACAGGCTGCCTGAGGAGGAAGTGTGCATGCTACTCAAGGAGAAAGTGCACATTCTGCCTGAGAAGAAAGTGCACAGGCTGCCTGAGGAGGAAGTGCACAGGCTGCCTGAAGAGGAAGTGCACATTCTGCATAAGGAGGTAGTGCACATGCTGCCTGAGAAGGAAATGCACAGGCTGCCTGAGGAGGAAGTACATATTCTACTCAAGGAGGAAGTGCACATTATGCCTGAGGAGGAAGTGTACAGGCTGCCTGAGGAGGATGTCCACAGGCTGCCTGAGGAAGAAATGCACATGCTACCCAAGGAGGAAGTGCACATTCTGCCTGAGAAGGAAGTGCACAGTCTCCCTGAAGACCAAGTGCACAGGATGCCTGAGAAGGAACTGCACATGCTGCCCAAAGAGGAAGTGCACAGTCTGCCTGAGGAGGAAGTGCACATTCTGTGTAAGGAGGTAGTGCACATGCTGCCTGAGAAGAAAATGCAAAGGCTGCCTGAGGAGGAAGTGCACATGCTACTCAAGGAGCAAGTGCACATTCTGCCTGAGGAGGAAGTGCACAGGCTGCCTGAGGAGGAAGTACACAGGCTGCCTGAGTAGAAAGTGTACAGGCTACCTGAGGAGGAAGTGCACATGCTGCCTGAGGAGGAAGTGCACAGGCTGTCTGAGTAGGAAGTGTACTGGCTCCCTGATGAGGAAGTGCACAGGCTGCCTGAGGAGGAAGTGCACAGGCTGCCTGAGGAGGAAGTGCACATGCTGCCTGAGTAGGAAGTGTACAGGCTCCATGAGGAGGAAGTGCACAGGCTGCCTGAGTAGGAAGTGTACAGGCTGTCTGAATAGGAAGTGTACAGGTTCCCTGAGGAGGATGTGCACAGGTTGCCTGAGGAGGAAGTGCAAGGGCTGCCTGAGGAAGAAGTGCACATGCTGCCTGAGAAGGAAATGCACAGGCTGCCGGAGAAGGAAGTGCACATTTTGCTTAAGGAGGAAGTGCACAGGCCTTACTGGCCTGCCCCTATCAAGCCATACCCCATGCCCTGTCACCCAGCTTCCCAAGTTACTTACTCCAACTTTTGTCCCCAGCGGTATTCCCTTCATGATGGGGCCTTCAGTACAGGATAAGGGTACTGTTCGAAAAAGGATGTGGGGTCAGTAGTGAACAATAATTCAGCTGAACTCCAATGAAAGTTCCAGTCTTGTTTTATTTTTATTTTTTAAATCCACACATGACAATTGAGCAACAGTTTTGAGGCTCCACCACTTCTTCAGGCCCAAATACTGTTTCTTTACTTGAGTATTTTTTATATCCCTGTAGTATAGGTTTTACTTGCTTTCCTGGTTTCCTAATTCAATATTTTGTATCCAATTAAGTTTCTTTCTCTTTTCACTCTTATTTTTTGTTGCCTGTCAAGCATTCATTTAGCCACATAGAATTTCATGTGCCACTTCTTTGCACACTCCACTGTACGGTACATTGAGGTCCCTTTACAGGCTGTCTTCCTATCCCCTGGAGTCCATCACCTTCATTAACTTTGTGACATCGGCATATTTAATCACCTTACCTGAGGCCCCAGGCTCCAGGGTTGGGAGGTTCCATTTACTGTAAGAACAGCCTGGACAGGTTTGTGGCTGAATACAAAGAGCCTGATTGGCTGATTCCAAGTCACAAGGAACTGTCAAATAATTGTTGTGACAATTCTGCAGTGGTTCCTTGATTTCAGGGGCAGGGTTCATCATGTAAGAGGCCTGCAGGACCATCCACATAACATGGTGATGCTCCCAAAGAGGGTTGCATCTTTAGCAATGCCCCCTGCCTTAAGAATTATTACAGGCAGTTAGTAGTTGTATCACTGTGAATGTGACCACACAGAAAAGAGCCAGTAAGGGATGAGACTGGTGCAGTATCTGTGGATAAAACACCCGTACAGGACTAGGGAGGGGGAGCCACTGGACCCCAGGGTCACCATGGGGACCAGAATTAGGGAAGGGGACACTGGACACCAGGGACAGTAAATGGACTAGTGTTAGGGAGGGGCCCCTAGACCACCAGGGATTACCATCATGGGACTGAAAACAGTGAGCCTCAAAGGTATGGAATGGATGGATGGGGGAAACAATTAGTCACTAGCACCATGCCCAGTGCTTTTGTGGATGGCACAATGCCACGTGACTGCTCTTTGCCACACACAGACGTCTGTTGGTAGGCCTTGCAGTGTGTGCAACCACTGTTTGTGTGCAATAACATCTGTAAGGGCTACTTTGTATCGTGATTTAGTTACTGCAGGAACAACGTCCCCTGATGACCAAATCAGCCTCTTTTCAGATAATGGTTAGGTGTGTAGTTGCAACAGGTCACCTGTTCACACGCCATTTTTGCAGCTCCACACCTATTGGCTGTTGATTTAGCTCAGAATCCTCAGATACACCTGCTAAACTGGCTGGAAGCTAATGGGTCACATGGCATTTATAAAGCCCCTCTAAATGTATGTTCATAAATTACTTGCTTCACTGCACATGGTAATCTGAATTTGGTTTGTAAGAAAAAAAGCAAAAAAAAAGACTCAATCATTTAAGCATGTACCCCTCCTTTCCTTGTCTTGGGCTTACCTGTGGGCATTCTGGGGACCCCCAGCACCACAGCCATAACAATGCCGACTCAGCACATCAAATGGGTACCATCCAGATTTGCATGCAGAGACTGGGTAGCAAAGCAGAAGAGTGTGGTTCATCTTCCTGCTGCCAGGCACACAGCTAATTGTGGTTCTGCACTGCACGACACGAGACTGATGACTGGGCCTGCCACCCATGCTGAGGGACAGGGCACTTGTTTACCACACTGCAAGTGCATTTTACATATAGCCAAGGCTGCCTTTTAGGGAAAGAATGTGAATAAAAATGGCCCCCAACAGTAGAGGAAGAGGCAGGGGTCACAGAACTTCTCTTGCCAGAAATCATACAGCTTATCAGGGCATAGAGTGGCATGTAGAAAAGGGCAGTGAAGCCCAAAGTTGCATTCTGGGATGTAAGGGCACAGGAAAATTGCCTGTGAACTATAAACCAGCCAGATATGAGGGTTTGCTGAATGTCCTACCCCCCTACTAAGGTATGGAAAATCTAGGGTCTGGAGTGCAGGGTACTGTAGTTACTGCATACTTCAGCAGGAGCAGATTTTGCCAGAGCTGCTTGGGTTTTCTGATAGGTTTGTGTTCTTTGCAGAGAACTGTTTGAATTCTGCCTGACCCATGAGTGCTTGCTTGGTGCTGTGAAGGAGGAGTAGTTCCAGTCCAGATTCAAGAAGAAGAAAGACTAGAGTGTTTGAAGCTGGTCGTCTGCCTCGACTGACTTTCTCCATGTGGCAGAGACTGATTTTATTTTTTTGACAGCTGCTAAAAATATGCTCCAGCTGGAGCACAAAAGAAGCCAGAGCAGAACCTCTGTGAGAGTTGACCAGCTGAGCCACATAGCCATTTTTCACAAAAGTCCCCATGCTGTTCAAAAAAGGAGGAGAAAGTCCATACCAAAGGGCACATATAAACGTTCCCATGTTGGGAGAAGATCAGCTATGACTTTGCCATCATGGCTCACTCCTGCATACCTCCAGAAGTGTTTCTTCAGTGGCCACTGTGCCACTTGTCTTCAGATCCAGCGTTCAAGTAGCAGCAGTTCTTACCAACCAAGCAAGGAAGGGCTATGAGCCCTTTGGTTGGTGCTGTTTAGTATTCTCCAGCCTTCCAATCTGGCTTTCGCCAGCACCACAGCACAGAGACAACTCTGATCAGAGTGTGCGGTCATCTCCCTCAGGTGAGGGATTGGGGTGAGGTGTCAACAGTGATTATACAACACAGAACAGGCAGAACGTAATCTAGGTCAAAAAATACAAAAGGCAATGTAAGGTATATAAGAGGTAATACCTTTATTACAGAGTCAGTGCATAGAGCTGGCAACCAAAAACCCTAGCATTTTGTGTCATTGCTTGACTGTTCTGTATTTTATAATGGTCAGCCTTTTTTCAGTGAGTAACAACTCTAGACTGTGAGCGCACAGTCTAACTGTGTTTGGTGCCAGCAGTTATCCTTCTCAAGATCTCATCTGTCTTTGACACTGTGATTTACAGCGTGGACACACAGGAGGAACATGTAGGAATGTCTGGAACTGTGCTCACAGAGTTCCCGTCATTCCTGGAAAATCAAGAACAGTCAAAGGCCATGAGACTCTTTATGTCAGCATCAGTGGCCTTAGACCGTGGTGTTCATCAGGATTCTGTCCTCTCCACTGTGCTTTTCATAATGTGTAGTATAGGGGACCTCTGGGGGATCATCAGGAAGTACAGTGTTGGGTATCTCTGCTTTGCAGATGACACCCAGCAGGAACTCTCTTTCACACCTAGTAAGGGCCAATGAGTTCACTCCATCCGTTAAAGTTTCAAAAGAGATTCTAGAGAAAGTAAAATATTGGATAGTCTCCAACTGATGTCAAGCAGAACAAGATGATGCTGTCACTGGTAGAACCAGATTTTCAAGGTGTCTGCATCAAAAAGCAGCCTCAGGCAACCTGGCAGCAGTTCTTGGCCAACAGCATAACTTGGCCAAGAACTACTCCTAGGTCGCCTGAGAATAATCCTTAGAATACCAGGTGTTGGCAGTTGGCAGGAGCTGCTTTACCGCTTAAAAAATATTTCCAGGAAGTTTTCTTTTCTTTTCTTTTCTTTTCTTTTTTTTTTCTTTTCTTTCTGATTAATAGTTTCTATTTGTTTCTTATATACTGTACATAGCATCAAGATAAACACAGATGATTATATAACACACTAACAAGAAAAGTCATGGCATCAACTTGAATTAATTATGCTCAGTAAGATCTCAACGCAATCTTTAAGTGACCTACTGTATATAGTTTCTAATGTGGTATTATTACTGTGATACATAGATGCACAAAATAGGTGATTTAATACCTTTTATTGGACCAGCAGAATTTTACAGAAAAAAACTTTTAAGCTTTCAAATGACACATAGTTCTTCTTCGGAAAGAATAAGGCAGGTTTCTTAACAACTCTGTTTTAAATATCCAGAGCTTAAACATTTTATACATGAATGCGACTGATTAATGAAGTAATTAGATAAGAACACAACCAGAGATGAGAAAACATTCTTTAAAACTCTAGTTCTAGGTAGGTCAAATGTCACAGAAGGAATGTTTTGTAGATTGAGGCCATATGTACATAAATTGTTGTTTAATGTCTTATCAAAGCCAAAATGAAGACTATATGTGTGTGTGTGTATGTGTGTGCATGCATGTGTGTGTGTGTGTGTGTGTGTGTGTCTGTCTGTAAGCCCTTGATGGAACTAGAGACACATCACAATTACATTTTCAATGCTGGCACTGGGTGAACATGTTTCTGTGTGTAACTAGCTGTTCATTTGTCAATATCAGTAGTGAATAGTAGCTTGCACTGTATAAATTTGTGATACATAGAGTAATGGAACTGTGCAAATGTATACAATGTCATAAATCTAATGAGCTTAAAGACATGGACAAGACACACAAATCACAATCACACACACCATCTGCAACAGCTTCAGTTTGATAAGCTAGCCTTTCCTTATTTAAATGATAGCGCTATTTGAGGGATGTCTAACTTTATGTTGACAACTCTTCTACAGCTTGTTCCGAGGAGTGAACATCATATAGTACAAAATCACACATGCCCACACAATGCAAAGCATCATGGGCTGCATATGCAAATCACCACAGAATGTTATGCTGGTCCAACTTTAAGCAGAATTGCATGGTGCCGAAAGGCCTCTCACACAGTTTGCAAAGGGTGCTAACAGAAGACATAAACACATGTTTCGTCCAACCAAGACTCATCAGTATGCCTCGTCTGTTTGACACCCCAGTGGAATGGACCAGCTACCCTAAGACAGTGTGTCTTGGATATGTTGTGGTGAACCCATTAAAATAAAAAACTATTTAAAGACAAAAGAACCTCTGTGCGAAACACTAAGGCAAGGGTCACCCTAAAGGGCATTTGGCTTGGGAAGCCAAGTTTCAAGAAATACAAAATCACACATGCCCACACACAATGCAAAGCATCATGGGCTGCATATGCAAATCACCACAGAATGTTATGCTGGTCCAACTTTAAGCAGAATTGCATGGTGCCGAAAGGCCTCTCACACAGTTTGCAAAGGGTGCTAACAGAAGACATAGACACGTGTTTCGTCCAACCAGGACTCATCAGTATGCCTCGTCTGTTTGACACCCCAGTGGAATGGACCAGCTACCCTAAGACAGTGTGTCTTGTAGGTGACTAACTTTTGCTGAGCAAGGATTTTCATACCAAAAGACTGTTGTACTACAGAATAAAGTAATAGAATGCCGCTGTACCCTTCTGTGGTACAAAAGCTTTTTTAATTAGAATGGGAACTAATGCCACCTGTTATATTACTTTCCTCCCCTCCCCAAACATGGAACCTAGACCTTTCCCCAAACACAATCTCATGTTTCATCATTTTAAAAAACAAAAGCCTATCCCTCACCTGGGAGGGTTTTCAGTAGCTAGATGAAGGTGCCAGGTTTCTTCCACTTATGAAGATATTAAATAACACTGGTCTGAGTACCAAGCCCTGTGGGACCCCACTGGTCACAGGCCTCGCTTCAGAGAACTCTCCCGTAACTGCAACACTTTGACTTCTTCAGGGGTAAGGGGAAATAGACTCAGGGGTAAGGGGAAATAGACTTCTAGGAAAACAAACTGAACTTACAAGCTCAAATGGGCAGACTAGGTGGGCCATAGGCCCTTATCTGCCGACACTGTCTATGTATGTATCTATGTATCTTCCAAACAGCTTCTGACACAACCTGTGAGCTTAACCCCCACATCCAGGTCCTCAGACTTCCTGGCCAGTCTCCTGTGGGGTACTGAGTTGAAGGTCTTGCTGACATACAGATCCAGGACAACAACTGCCTGGCCCTTGTCCACTGTCCTAGTGACCCAATTGAAGAAGTCAATCAGGTTAGTTTGGCAGGACTTCCCTGACACAATCCCATGCTGCTTCTCATCCTGGAGCCTATTTTCCTCCAGAAAGAAAAAGGATCTCTTCTTCAGGATGGTCTCCATCAGCTTGCCCACTGTAGAGGTCAGACTGACTGGTCTGTAGTTCCCTGGTTCATCCCTTGGCCTACTGTTATGGAGAGGCACCACATGCTCCATTCTCCAGTCCTGGGGTACATTTCCAAACTCCAGAAAGGTGTTGAACAGGTCTGTCAGGGGACTCACCAGAACCTCTACCCATTCTCTAAGGACCCTGTGGTAATGCCATCTGACCCCAGTGATCTGTTTACCTTTAGGGTCATTAGTCCCTTGAGTACCCTTTTGGCTTGACTTCCCCCCTCCCAGTTCCCACCCACCTACTCCCTTGTGGTACTGGTCATGCACTGGGGGTTAATGGTAGGGGCCTGTGTGCCCACCAAGTGTAACAGCCACAATACATGTGCATCCCACTCATGACTGTCCCTGTGTTCTTCTCATTCCAGGGTTACTGAGGTCCACTATGCTGCCTGGTGCTTGTCAAACATGGATATATGGCAGCAACACTCATGAGTTCGAGTGAGGACTCCCAGGAGGAGAAGAGCAACTGACCAGCTGTCTGTGCCAGTGGACAACCTATGTGGCCACCACTGTTTCCTGTGTAGCTACTAGTGTTCTGCATCCATAGTTGCAAGTGTCCTGTTGAGTGATGGGTGTTTTGTGCTAATAGTCTGTGACTTTATTAAACATTTATTTATGATACGTGTCCTGTGTCTGTGTCATTATTCCAGTCAGTAGGTGCATGCCACTGTCCGTGACCACAGTGGCCATAGGTCAGAGTGATGGTGGGGCAGGTGAGGATGCCAGGTTGGGGGGGGACTGTGGGCCTGTCATGTCATGTGCACACTGTGCCTGTGCAGTGCTTGGTGTGGTATGTCCACCTGTGTCTGGAGAGGGGGGCTGATTCCCATGTCCCATTCAGGGCACTGGTGTGTCTATATGGGTACTGTTTTCATGGCCGTACCACACAGTCTAGTCTGACTGTACAGTACCATTTGTGGTCATCCGTGGTGCTGCAGGTCAATGGTGGCAGAGGTCCATTATGACTTTGTGCATTCCCATTACAGTCCATGTTGTATGTCCTGACCAGAATTGTACCCCACACAGTGGACCTGTGCACAGGCAGTTTACAGAAGCCCTCCACCAGATGTAGTGCTGTGCACTTCATCCCACATGCCTGGCAATGTACTGGGTTTCGTGCAATAGATACATGCACACTGCTATGCAACCATGTCCTTGGCACATGCATACTGCTGCTGCTGTGCAGCTATGCACTGCCTGCCTTTGTGCACCTCTATGCACCTTACATGCATGCCATGTGGCCATGCCATGCATGTGTTTGCAATATATGCATTTACATGTGTCCACTGCATGATGCACATTGGCAGCTGCATGTTACTGCATAGATCCCCATATGCTCAGCAGTTCTTCAGTTTGATAGACTCACTGTGTTACACGCAAGTAGTATCCACTGCTACCCATGAATTTGGCCAGACCTTGGATCTCATTTTCACTCTGGAGCTGGACATCTGGGATGTCAGGGTGGATACAAGGTGGTTGAATCACCTCACTGTCATTTCTTGCAGAAGACCCCCAAGAAGTGTTTTACCAAACAGAGATTTTCAGTACTGCCTGTTACATAAATCTGGACCTAGAGAAGCTCCTGGGAGTACTGGACATCTCAAACATGAATGCAAAGTGCAATGGAGAACAGTGGCAGCTGTTGAGGGCTATAATATGGCCATTACAATGGAACTAGACTCCATCTTACCAATCCGTCGCAGCTCACTATGGTATAATGATGAGCTGTGGTGGTTGAAGGGAACAAGAATGATGTTGGAGCATTCATGGAAAAGGTCAGGCTCTAAGGATGAAAAGATGGTTCTGAGGTCACATTATAAGGATTATCAAAGGGAAATAACTCTGAAAGAGTCAGAATTTCTGTCACAGGTTATTGTCTCAGGTAAGAACAGACTCAACTCTTCCACACTGTGGACAAACTAATAACATACATCTTGTCTATAGTCTGGCGGAGTCTTGTCCCAAGGTACGTGTGACAAGCAGGTTTTCCTGAACAGAGTTTCCTCTGTTAGGGCTGGGCTCTCTACAGGTGAGCTATAAAGGGCTTGCAGTGGCAAAGCTAGTAGGTATGGGAACCCTTCGGGGTTGTGGTGTGAGTTTCATCCAGTCTCTTGGGAGGAGGTGCTTGAAGGAGCTTGGGTTTGCATCCCATCTGCTGTGACCCAAACCCTGGCCCTAACAGAGCTGTTGGTGGGCTGCACAGAGGCCCTTGGTTTGGGGTTCACCGGCATAATTTAGTGTTCCCTTTTGGAGGGTATTTCCCTAGGACCCTTACAAATGCCTCGATGAGACCTCTCCTGAAAAAACATCTCTGGACCATGATGTGAAGGCATATTACAGGCATGTCTTGAACCTTCCCTTTTTGGGGAAGGTTGTCAAGAATGTGGTGGCAATATAGTAAGAGATTCCGCTTGAGAAGTATAACTTCCATGAACCATTCCAGTTGGGTTTCTGGTCTCATCACAGTACTGAGACCATGCCTGTGAAAAAGTGTAGTGATCTGCTTCTGGCAAGTGAGAAAGGGGAACATTTTTGTTTTGTCATTCCCTTTGATCTCTCAGCAGCATTTGACACCATAGTTGTGGGGCTTAGCTGGAAAACCTAGAGGAATATATGGAACACGTCAGGACAGCCTTGAATTTAAGTCCTTCTTATTAAGTAGATCACAGAGGGTTGTGATGGATTCTTTTATGTCACTTCCAGCTGCTGCCACCAGTGGTGTTCCTTAGCAGTCAGTTCTGTTGCCCATGTTCTTTGTGGTGTATATATGCTGCCACTATGGCATGTCATTAGAGCGTACAGCATGAGTGTTCACTACTACAGCAATGATACTCAGCTGTACTTACACTGGATGGGCATGGGATGATCTCAGTAGTGGAACAATGTCTTTCAGAGATTGTGGATTGGATAGCTTCCAGATGGCTGCATCTGAACCTGTCCAAGACAGAGTTGTTATCTGTGGAACCAGGCCTTCACGGGTCAGCTGCCAGATGAAATACAGTGCAATTGAATTGCCATCATTAAATGGCACCAACTTGATGGTTGTGGATAGGCTAAAAAGTCTGGGGAGTTGCTGTGAACTGTGGGCTGGCACTTGAACATCATGTGATGGCTGTGGTCCGCTGTGGATTTCTCCAACTTTGGAATAGCTCCCAGATGAAATCCTATATAATGCAAGAAGACCTGAGACCATGATACATGCCTTTGTAACCTCAAGGCTCAGCTACTGTAAGAGCCCTTTACCTGAGGTTATCTGGGAGGTTAGTACCCCAGCTTTGTTGTGCATAGTTGTCTGTTCAATATTCTCCATATTCTTGCCGTCATGGCAGTAAAAAGTTCCTCAAGTATTACAATTTGCTTTAATTGAATGACCCATTTTATGTACGTGGGTGGTTCATCATCTTTCCAATGTATTAGTATATCACTCATTTTACCACAGCTGATGCTGTCAAAATTATTATTTTTTTATTCTGAAGGGGTAGATTTTCAATGGAAGTGGTACCCAGTGAGAATAATTTAGGGACGTTTTTGAGGAGGAATAGTGATATTTTCCAAAGTTTCCCTACGATGTGACCAGAGAATACTGTGATGTGGGAGCATTTCAATATGCTCAGCTCTTTCTAGAGCCTGGCAAACTGAGAACACTGGTGGTACAGGTATACAGTTCTTTGTGCCTTAATTACTGCATTGTGCTCTATCAGGACCTATTCTGTGGTCAGATCTGATGTCTGCAGCTAGTGCAGACATGGCAACTTGTGTTTGGAATTCCTGTAGGAAATTTGGAAATATCACCCTGGTACTTCACAAACTGCACTGGCTGCCAATTAATTGCAGGGGGATTATTTAGACATTGAAGGCCCTTAACTCATTATACGCTGTGTGGCCATTTTGTATCAGAAGAATCAGTGGATGGACCTGAAAAAAGGTTCTGATAAGGTTCCTTTACAGAAAATGGCATAGGTTCTGGATGGTTCTGAACTTATCCAAACCAATCTCCCATCGCTAATTACTGCTGTGAGTTGCCTCAAAATGGAAGTTAACAACTAATTCATTTGCATAGCTTTCTCTGGCTCAGTTACCTAAATTGTTACAGAAAGAATGTTACTTGTTAGGCCTTCGCTGCTTTATCTATTTTGTGCTTCTCATTGTTTATTTATGGTGTTTATTGCATTTATAACATTCTGTTATGTTTGTCCAGCAACGAGTTGCAAAATGCTCTAATTTTTGTGAGGTATGCTTAACAAACAAAAATCCAACTATTTAACTTAACCTATAATACAGTATTGCATTGAATAGAAGCAGCGACCATCAACAGTTTTTATTTTGGCCTGCAGCTTGTATTTGAGGATTTCTTGTATTTGAGGGTGGCTTGTATTGCAAAGTCCAGTGTTTAAGTGTGATAAATTAAATATTGCAAATCCTGAATTTGATGAAGTGTATTGTAACTGGTGTACTTCATAGCACAAGAAGCATAACAAACATGAGCTACGATCATACATTTATTAACAAATGCAATAACAATCATATTTATAGAGAAATCACAGAGCTTCCCACCTACAGTGCTTTATCTGACATGACTTCAAGCCTAATTAGAAGCTGTGGCTTGTATTTGAGGGCTGCTTTTATTAAAAGTATTCATTATGAACTGCAGCTTCTCTTTCAGGGTGGCTTCTATTCAAGGGTGACTTCTATTCAATGACATACAGTATATGAAGAAATACACAGTTGCAAAGAACCCCCAGGCACAGCGCTGTCATTTTCAGAGTCTTAGCAGGCTGGAACATGAAACTGTCCAGTAATAGGGCTACTGCTTTCGCATCACACCATATGTTAAACTGAGCTTCATGCCACTGCGATGACTATAGACAAGAGCCTGATGCCGAAGTGTCAGCTGAAGACTATATCATCATTATCATATTTATTCAGGAAAGAACTGAGAAACCACTGAGACAGAATCATTTTCAACGGCATCTAGGATCATGTGCAAATTGCAGGAAGTATTTAAGTAAGAAAAAAAGAGACTTACTGAAATTCTTCAGTATCCAGGGAATGAATATTTCTGTGTTTCCTCATTCTTGATTTCTGACGACATTTGTGTTGGAAACTGGATCTTTGTCCTTCACACTCTATCTCGTCGCCCTGCATTTCTCTTCTCTTGAAGTCGTAACCCTGAGTTTAAAACATAACCATCTGTTGCTGCTGAGGTGATTATGATTTCATAAACAGGGGATTATTGTATTTATTTAGTTAGTTTTTGGTAGCCAAGTAAGCACACTAGGCAATAAAATGTCTATTTTCAGGACAGGCCTGTCCTGGAAATAGACATTTTATTGCCTAGTGTACTTACTTGGTTACCAAAAATTAACTAACTAAATAACATAACCCATGTTTTTAAGAACATAATCAAGTGAGGGGTCCAAAGTAACTTCAAGAAATTTAAAGGAGTAGACTTCCTTGGGCAAGGTGCCATCATAACGATGACTTACCCTGAGAGAAAAACCGAAATAAGACATGGTGACAGAAACAAAAGGATCCTGTTTTCATGCAAACATATTTATTAATCAAGAATGGGGGCGATAAGTAGGGAATATATTAGTTTTAAAAAGTGTTCCTATAGACTGGGGGATCTCCTCATACAGACTGAAAATGTATCAGACAATGACGTGACTAAACAGAAAACGAGTACTAAATTTGCTCTCATTACGCAGTGTAAAATCAGAAAGATCTGTTACTTTAGAGTGATCATACAAATGTGATAGACTATACTGTGAAGTAGCATGCAACATATACCTGTAGCAGAATTGATGTACTGCATAGGGATCCAGCATCCTTTTCTTGCAACCTGCCTAACCACATTTTTCTTTTTAGAAGTTTCGTTTTTGCATTTGCTTTAAATAAACCAGTCTTGATCAACAACAAACACACACACAGACGCACACACAGACACAGACACACAGACACACAGACACACACACACACACACACACACACTTACCCTCCATAATGCATCTGGAGTTGTGATTTTAATTTTGAAGTACAGCATGGAGGGAGTGGAAGGGGTCATGCTTGGGACCTGTGCCGTCAGCAGCTTGTTCCATTCCACTTACCTACTACCCTGTCCCACTCCCACCCCAGGGTTTAGACTTTCTGTGATGTCGCTATGGGGAGAGAGGTGGGCCTTGCCCCACTGAATTGAGCAAAGGCTCTTTGAACATGCTTTTTATATGTTTTCATGTAGAGTTTCTTCAAAACCACCACTCAGCTAACAAGGCTCTTCTTAGATAAACAATGTTTTTGATTTTTAACAAACAAATACAACATTAAAACAGATATAAAAGCATGTTAAAAGTGCCCCTATTTAGTTCGAGGGGGCGTGTCGCTGTGCACTTCCTATAGTGCTGCTACAGAATGTCTGAGTGTGGGAGTGGGACAGGTTTAT
Source organism: Neoceratodus forsteri (assembly GCA_016271365.2). Classification (NCBI taxonomy): domain Eukaryota; kingdom Metazoa; phylum Chordata; order Ceratodontiformes; family Ceratodontidae; genus Neoceratodus; species Neoceratodus forsteri. Next base: position 945,296,450 of record CM028136.1, on the reverse strand, counting down.
CGGAAAGTGGAGGGCTCCTGACTCATTAGAGCCTTCATTCCATAAATGCTGAGGGCAGGATTCACAAAAGAGATGCGCTGAGTGCATCTCAGATGTGCCGGCGCAATGCAAAGATGCACCATAGAATGATTCACAAACAGGGTGAATGCACCAGTGCAACTTAGATGCCCTGCACCAAACGAGATGCGCCATAGGTGCAACATAATGATATGCGGTGCAAATACAGGGGGTGTACCCATGCAAACACAGCGCAATGCGCTTCACAGTGCAAAACCACAGCGCAATTATGGGGCATCTCCAGCGCAAAGGTAAGGTGCGCCATAGAAAGATACGTATAAAAGAAGTAGACTTAAGTCCAATCCACCTGCAGATCATTCATTAAACAGCAATAGCAGCACACTGCCAGAGACAGGAGGGAGAGTGTGAGAGACAAAGAGAGACAGAGAGAGAGATGCAGACATACAGAGCTACACAGATACTGAGACACTGGGAGACAGTGATCCACAGAGACTAAGAGCCAAGCAACATAACACCAACAGGATGGACTCAGCAGCAGTAGCCATCATTGGTGTACTGATCAGGAGGAGGAGACAGGGCACTGGAAGGCACCATAGGCAGCCAGCCCCACAGTGGTATCGTGCCAGGCTGTCATTTGAGCAGCTCACAGATGTGGAGACAGTAGGTCGATACTGCCTGAACAGGGCCATACTGAGGCAGTTCTGTGAGCTGTGCCATGATGTGATAGGCACCCACTGCCAAGGTCATGCCATCTCAGTGGAGACCAAGGTGACAACAATCATGTGACTGCTCACCACGGGAACCTTCCAGAGGCCCACAGGGGACACCACTGGCATACCACAGGCCTCAACGTCCCGTCTCCTCACACAGTTCCTCACCGCACTGCTATCACATGCTTCAGAATACATCCATTTCCCCAGCACACAGGTGGAGTGGACAGAAGCCATGCAGGGGTTCTACAGGGTGGCATGCATGCCAGGTGTCATAGCAGCCATTGACTGCACCCACATGGCAATCTGTGCACCACCTGGTGATGACGCCATCACCTACATATACTGGAAGGGCTACCATTCAGTGAACTGCCAGGTGGTGTGCAATGCCACGGGGCGCATCACCAGTGTCTGTACCACACACCCTGGGAGCACACATGATGCTTTTATATGGCATCAGTCGGCACTCTGCAGGAGGTTCGAGACAGGGGATATACCAAGTGGCCATCTAGTAGGTGCATGTGACATGGACCCAACAGCACAAGAGGGCACCTAGGGCAGGACACATGGGGTGGGATGTGGGTAACCTATGCAGTGCGATGCAGGTGCATGGGCCCTGGGACAGCAGAAGTGTGCAAGGGTACATAGGCAGACACAGGGTGGCACACAATCACTGTGCACCACAAGACACACGGGGGCATGCAGGTGCAGCAGGTGTAGGGTTGCAGGACTGCCTGAAAAGGGGATGCATGGGCAGTAGAGCAGAACAGGTGACACACTACTGAGGCCAGGGGTGAGGACAGGGTGCATGCCACAGTTGTAACCAATGTACTAATGGACACACATCTTCCCCCGCAGGAGATGCAGCATATCTGCTCAGTCCCTGGCTCCTCACACCCTACCGATGACCTGGAACGGAAGCAGAGGAGTGGTACAATGAGGCACACATTGCGACATGTGCCATCATAAAGTGTGTCTTCAGCATGCTGAAGATGCACTTCTGGTGTCTGTGCTGGTCAGGTGGTGCCCTACAGTACATCCCTGAGAAGGCCTGTGGCATATTCCTGGCCTGTTGTGTGCTATACTACCTGGCCCTAGACCATGGAATACCTGTCCAGGCCGGTGAGGGTGACAGTTCTGGGAAGGGGGGAATGGAGCACCACCACAGGGCCAGGACAGTGATGCCATGCGGGGCCGGAGAGACCTGAAACTGGTGGCCCGGGCGAGGGAACACCGCAGGCGTGTGGTGGAGGAAAACTTTGGCAATCGCAGGTGAGTATGCAGGTATGTATGCAGGGTGTGCACAATGGTGTGGACATGGAATATCATGGGCATTGTGGACACTGGACACTACACAGTGGCGCACAAAGGCACACACACAGTGAGAGACACACACAGACATGGATACACACACCAGGCATGCAACAACCTTGTACCATCCTGTCCATGGCAGAGATGTCATGGGTCAGTGTGCACTGCAGCCTGTGCATGGGCACAGCAGACACTAGAATGCACTCATCATGCCCATGACACGTGGCACAAAAGTGGCACACACAGACATGCAGGTGGAACTGCACAGGTAGCACAGGGTGGTGCCAGGGCTGCAGTGGGGTGGGTGCCTGCCACACACACCACCCCAGGCACCACCAGCAGGGCATCCGGTGCACACAGGTGTGACATGGCTCCACCACAGGACAGGGGACATGGGCAGCTCAGGGCAGCACCCCGGCTGCCATGGACACGGGGGTGGCCTCTGCCATGACAGGTGGTGGTGGGTGTGCCACCACTGGCCACAGTGGGAGTAGCCAGTGACCCAGCATGGGTGCTGCACCAAGACCATGAATGGGTGCTCAGTGGTGTTGCTGACCCACGGCCAACATCCAAGCCATGGACGCTGGGAATGGAGGCCAGTGGCGACTATGTCAGAAGCATGGGGTCCATCTGGCGCAACCACCGGGGTGTGTGGGATGTGCTCCTGGGTGTCTGACTGGATGCCCGATGTCCACGGTGTGACATGGAGCCAGCCGCCACCTCCACAGCAGCTGCAATCTGGTCCAGTGCTGCAGTCATGCTCACCCACATGAGGCATGCCTCTGCCAACATCTGTGTATGCCAAGCAGCTGCAGACTCATGCTCCTGGACCATCACAGTCCTGTGGTTATGGAACTCCACATAGAGGGCCTCCTGCCCTTCCACAGCCACCTGCAGGTGAGCAAAGTAGGCCTCCATGTCATCGGTGGGTGATGTTTCAAGGTGGTGTCACCAACGTGCAGGGGATGGAACAGCCTATCCCGGTGCATCCACGGGTGGTGATTGCACCCTGGCAGGCTGCGAAATGGGTGGGCCATGGCTGTGCACTGCCACTGACTGCCCATGGATGGTGTGCTCCTGGGCCAATGGAGAAGGTGTGCGCACCATGGCACCCTGCCTGGATGCCATCGACATCACCAACACTGCACATGGCACTGGTGAAGGGGGCACAGCACCCACAGCAGTGGGCAGCTGTGTCATGTCTGCATCCTCACCACGCACAGTGGAGATTATCAGTGTCAACCGGGGCCACCTGCACTGGCACCTGTGTGCTGTGTGTATCCCCGACAGCCATATCCACGCTGGAGGTGGTGGCAGTGATGACCATGGTGGTGCCAAGGCCCTTCCTGTATGCCACTGGCGAGCATGAGGAGGGCATCCACAATGTCCACCACGTCATCTGGGTCATCATCATCAGATAACCCAGTCAGGCACCCCAGCCATGAGATGTCCCCACTGGCAGTCTTGTCAGCAGTGGCCGAGGTGTCTGCGGTGCCCGCCTGTGCTGGGGCCATGACCACTGTGCCATGTGGAGTGGATGGTCTAGGAGTGGAGTCATCCACAGTGTTGTCATCAGCCCTGTGCGACGGACCCGCATCATCGCCAACAAGGGCATCACATGCAGCCATGGCCATGGCTGTACCCGACAGTCATGATGGTGCTGTGGAAAGAAGAAGGGAGAACATGGTTAATGCACAGTACACATAATTCACATCAGTGTTGCACACCAGTACACAGCCGTCCACATGGCGCAAGCCTGTCAACAGCTGGGCCCAGACATACCAACCCTACACAGGCCATGGTATCGGAGTGCCCATCACTGTCCCACAATACACATTGCGTGGCATAGGTGGCACGTGCCACACAGCTGCACAGCAGACAGGTGCCCCCCAGTGCAGTGGCATGGTTGCTACAGCACTGCTAGGCATGTTGCATCTGGCCTGGGGTGACCATCCACATGGTGCAGTGCCTGGGTACACAGTGACAGTGCACAGCACATAGGGACAGGAATGGCAGCCTGGCACACGTAAGTAGTAAAAGTTTTATTTATACAGTATCACACTATTAGGGAAATTTATGCCCTATTTACAAGGTGCACCTGTGGGCCCATGCATGCCAAGGGCACACAACTACTCACAATGCTGCGACGGGCCACCTCCGATCTGGAACCCCCCACCTGGGACACCCTGCACAGCAGTCCTGGTGATGCTGGTGGCCAGTAGATCCTCATTCGGGCTGAGCCAGACCTCTGAGCTCAGGTCACCCCCAGTCTGCTGCAGGGAAGCTTGCATGCTGGCCACCTTCTCCTTGGCCCTCCTGCGCCTGTTGTTCCAATGCTTCCTGCACTCCTGCACTGTGTGGTTGTAGGGGGCTACAGCGTTAACCTGCCAGGCCACCTCCTCCAATCCAGCTGCCTGCGCAGTCCAGCTGCCACCCCTGCTGGTGAGGATGTCCAGGCACAGGTGGCATGCCTCTATCAGCATCCTCTCCTCATCCTTTGTAAAGTTTGGACACCGCCTGCTGGGAGTATTTGTGGCTTCCAACATGTTGGCTTCTGTGGGGAAAGCATCCAGACGTTAGTCATGCCTATAGGGTACACATGTTCCTGAAACCGCCTGGCTCTGTGTGTTGTCCACCACCTGGGACTCAGTGGCTGGTGTGCTGGGTGGGGTCCTGGCACAAGGGGTGGTGCCCCATGGGACGTGGTCCACTGGGGACAGTGCTCTTGGCATGTACTGCCACCAGTCCATGGCTGGGGCAACATTGCTGCCACCCCAGGGGGGCAAGCAGTGCAGTCTGCCATGGACATGCACTACTACCGAAGCGGTGTGAGTGCACCCGCCTTGATACCCCCATCCGTCCCGGGTACCACCCTTGGTATGCCATGATGCAGCTGGCTGCAGTGTGTGGCATAGCAACACTGTAAATGTGCCTGCACAGGCGCTGCTGTGTGCCTCAGACAGTTCTGTAGCACAATGCTGCATCCACCACACATGGCCAGTGACACCCATTCACAAGGTAACTGCCCCCAGTAAGAGCTGTAGACCTTGTAAAAATAGCTGTGTACTCACCTGCAAGGCCCTGTCTCCTCTCAGTCACCTAGACTCAGGCTGCTGAATTGGGAGCATTTATGGCTCAGAGCATGCAAATGAGGTCTGGGCCTCTGATAATGAGATGCTAATCAGCTGAGATGCCCATGCATGTGGAATGAGCCCGGTTTAGGTGCATTGTCTGTGAATCGCAAAATTGCCCCCAGCTTATCTCACTTTACGAGGAGCATCTCTTATTTGCACCCAGCATGTTATGGTGCATCCCTGGTGCATGTGTGTAGCGCTGGGCACATATCCCTGAATCGGGGGCAGTCTACATGGTGCATATGTTGCGCTTGTGCCATCAAAATGTTCAATGGCATATCCTCCCAATATGCGCGACTACTATGCTTGTCCGATGTGCAGCTACAGGGCTGCCAAGCATTGTGCTGTGCCCTCTATCAAGCATTGTATGTCCACATGCATGATACATGCAGCAATGTTTGTTACTATTGGCTGGAGATCATGCGATGTGCATGACAGTTGTCCATAGCGCATGCCGTGCACAACATGGCGGCTGCAGGCGCATCACACATCGCAACCAGGACATGACCTCACCACAACTTTACGGTCATCATTGTGCATATGTGGCCATGTTGTATCAGACCTATTGCGCTTCACGCTCTGTACATGGTGTACTGCACGTGCCTCACACTGTCTCACATGGTGCATATCACGGCCTACATCATGCATTACCACATTGCCCCATTGTACAGTGTTAATCTGTTTCAGAATGCCTAGGGCTAGGAGACTGACACCTAGGGCCATGAACTGGTCCCAGGTGAAGCTGCTGCACCTGGTGGTACAGGTGATGACTGTGGAGGGGCATCTGTTTGGGCAGGAGGACCTACATGTGCCCAGGGCTGAAGTGTGGGCCTCCATTTCTCAGCAGCGTGTGCAACATACAGGGATGCCACACACAGGGGAGCAGTCTAGGCATCGCTATGGTGACCTCCAGAGGCAGGACCCAGACAGACTGCAGCGGTTGCGTCATCATGCACACAGGGGTGCACTGCCATGGCCAGGTAGGTGCTGCTCATCTGGCTGCTTTTGTGGCATGTACTGGGAGTGTGTCTCTGCCCACATGGGGCACCAGCATGGGTCACAGTCATCCTGCACACATGGCTGTGGCTGCACATGCCCAGTGTAGCCATACCATGTGTGCCACATGCGGGGGGGGGCAATTGGCAGTGCTGTGTATGCGTGCAGGCTGCTAGGATTGCACGGCTGGATACCACTGTGTGTTGCATGCACACTGGATGGTGTCTGGTGGGTGGGCACTGTAGTTGTGCAGCCAGCACTGTGGCGGTATCTGGCTGGCCCTACACCGCCTGTGCGTACAGGTGTTGTGGTGTGTTTCTGGCACTGCTGTGTTGACTCATGGCGCTCTCTGTGTGTTAAGTTTTGTGGGGCTGGAGGCCAGGCAGCAGGCCACAGAGGGGGCTGAGGTGCGGAGGAGTGGTGTCGCAGGTGCCAGGCATGGTGCCCGTGCGGGGGCAGGTAAGCAGTGCATTCTGCTATTGCTGCATTACTGTTGCTCTGGGTTACTGCTAGGTGAGGGTGTTGTCTACGGTGTGGCACTCAGTGTGTGTTTCCTCTGTCATTGCTGTAGGTCTCCAGGATCACCATGATGTGGTCGGCGGTGGACGTGACCATGACCTTTACCGGAGGATCCATGGCGCCATCAGCACAGCTCTTCGGCCACTGTACTGGACGGTGCAGCACCTGACAGCTGCCCTGCAGGACATCCTGTGGCTCCTGCCTGTCCATGGCCATGTGGGGGTGTTGCGCAGGGGTGCACGGCTACGGTAGTGGCTCCCTGCCTTATGTAGGGGCCACCTTTTGTATATAGCCCCCTTTTCCTGTCCCTTTCCTGCCTCGTGTTCTGATCTCTGATATTCCCACCCTGCCCCATTTTTATTGTCGTTGTTTGCTGTTCTGCTTTGTGTTGGTTTGTTGTTGTACAACTTCTTTATTCCACTTTAATAAAATAGTTGACCTCAGCACCTGTGTTTGTGTGGTTTCATTGTTCCAGCTTCCTTGTTGCTCCCTATTGCCCTGCTGGCTTGCTCCACTTGCTCTGAGTTGCTCCTCTGTGTGGCTCAGCTCATCCAGGATGTGCTGGTGCATCTCCAGTTGTGCTGTACCGTTTCTGAGCAATTCACAGTGGGGCTGCACTCGATGTATCCCATTGCACATGCCTCTGTGAATCGCTCTGTCTGTGCTCGGCGCATCTTTTTGCACTGGTGCATCTGAGACTTGCTCAGCGCATCTCTTTTGTGAATCCTGCCCTGAATTTTTATCTTAAAATCACAAATCTGGATGCCTAACAGGGAGGTAAGGTTCATGTGTGTTTATTTTGGGCATTTTGCTGAGGACTATTGTAACCCTGTACAAATGGTGGAGCTTACCTCAGGGCTTCCTTGAGCCAGGTCCTACCTGCTGTGATTTCTTTCTGCTCACTCCAGCCCATGAGGATTGTCAGCTTGGTGGGGAACTGGAGACAAGTGGTGTCACAGCCACAAGGCTGTTGTTCCTGGTGATTAGAGTGCCTGATTTGCTTGCCACCTTTTGCAGCCACAAGTGACATCCCATCCACAGACTTCTGGCTCCAGGGACTCCAGTTTGCTTCAGGGGACTCAGGGAGGCAGTGGAAGGTGGAGAAAAAGTTGTTTTGCCCTGATGCTGAGTGTGCCTGCTGCAGCCACATTCACATGTATGCTGACGACAGAATCCTATTTGCCTCTGGCCCCTCCCCCACTGATCTGACAACCAGACTCCAGCTGGACTTTGATAACATTCAGATCTGGTTCCGCTCGAATCAGCTGGTCCTTAATGCCAAGAAAATTGTCTCCATGACCTTTAGCACAAGCCAAAAACTCTCTAGAATGGCTGGTCTCACCCCCTTCTGCACCCTGGATGGGTCCACAATCGAGGCTGTACCTTCCTTCAGATACCTCATGGTCTGGCTGGATAGGCACCTTGACTCTTCTAAACATGTGAATGCCATACACAACAAATTGCACCCCAAATTAGGTGCACTGTACCATAACAGTGGCTGCATCCCCTTCTGTCCCACAGGGCCACTGTTCAGAAAATTATCCTCCCAATATTCAACTATGGTGACATAATCTACACTGTTCCCAAATCCACCCTTTCCAGACTGTACACTCTCTTTCATTCCTTCCTTCTGTCACTTTGCTCTGAACTGTCCACCACATACCCACCACTGCTCTCTACACCTCTCCTTTCCCTCTCTTGAAGCCAGATGCCTAGCCCACTGCTGCTCCTTTATAGTCAAGTACTGGCTTGGCTGTCTCCCTTCTTATCTCACCTCTCTTCTTTCTCAGCTCCTCTCTGTCTCTTGTGCCCTTTGCAGCTCTAGCTTTCACACTCTTTGCTCTCCCCCCCAGGTCTGCCTCAGTCAGCCAGGCTGCCTTCTCCTTCCACTTCCCTAAACTCTGGAACTCCCTCCCCCTACCCATCCATTCTGCCTCCTCCTTTCACTGTCTAACTACTCTTCTACTTAACTTTATTTCTCCCTCCTGTAACTGCAACTGATCCCCTCTATGTTTCCCTTACCCATCTCCTCCCCTCCCTGTCTTCCTCCGGTCTCACTTCTCCTCCACCTTCCCATCTCTTGTATAATCCCACTCTCTTTCTTTTGCTTACATCCTTCTTCTCCTCTTCCTTGTTCCCCTCTCTTAATTAGGGCTCAGCTCCCTGCTAAGGGCAAATTGCACAACTGCACTTTATTCTCATGTTGTCTTGTACACCCTGCGCTCCCATGCTTAGCTCAACTAATCAGTGTTAGGCCAGTCTATAGTGCCTGTTAGACTACGTTCAAACTTTGTACCTGTATTACTTGTCAGTCGCTTTTGTACACCAATTTGCCTCCTCTTCCCCTCCCCCCCAGGACCCATCTGGAAATTAGCTGTACTCAGTTCAGTATGTCTTTCCTGGTGAAATGTTTGAAACAAACAAATAAGTAAATAACTATGGCTTAATTGCTCTGGAAGGAGTGTGACTTGGCACTTGCAGTGGGCAGAGGATTTCCCTTGCATCTGCCAACAACTGACCAGATAATTAAGCACAAGAGTGCTCCCAGTTTCTGGTGGTCAGATAACAGTAAATGAGGACAGGAACGCTCTAAAATAACTTTGCTGGAGGAAATGCTCCTTTCTGCTATACAGGCAGACAACTTGTCACCCCTGACCTTTTAAACAGCCAATAGGAGGTCAGGTGTCTCAATCTGCAGCCAAAGTGAGTGCTTGGAGGAAGATTGTGCAGTAGGCTTGGCACCCTTTCACTCCACCAATAGGGCAATGAGTAGACACCTAATAGACTGCTGTAAATGACTGACAGCCCCCTGAGCCAGTTTGACACTGCCTTTCCCAGTGAAGTTCTGAGGCAGTTCCAGAATTAGGCAGTTTGGCAGCTTGCTCTCTCACAGAGAGGAGAGCCAGACCTGCTGGCCCAAACTTTCAAGCAGGCCTGCTGGGGCTTCCACAGCCGAGATACAGGAGGCACTTGAAAGGTTTCTACAACCACATGCAAACAGCCGGACAGAAGTGCTATGTGTTCACTGTTATTGTCAGAAAGACATAGGAATGAGTAAGAGACTGATTCCTGCCTACAGTACAGGAGGTAATCAAGTCATAGTTCAGCATTTGTACCACATCTGCCAGCTTGCAGTGTGGTGAGAGACTGTGTCTTGGCTTCAAAGAAAAGATAAAAGCATGCCTACCCTGCAGTAGTGCTACATTCAGCTATGAGGATGGTACCATGCTCCGAGGTTAAACAAGGGAGCTTACAAAAATAAACTGCAATTGACTGTTTGGTGTTTTATTTTCATATTGCAGGGGATGAGCTGAAGGGAGGGAGCAGGTAGGAGCTGTAGAGGCATTTCGTGGGAGAGTTAGTAGAGCAGCCATGTGACTCCAAAGGACCAATCAGAGCTAACTAGGAAGCCCTGTAGCTGGCATAAATTCTGCCACAGCAGTGTGTCCCATCATGCTCATATCCCAGAGTGTGAGTGGAACAGAGTAGGAGTGGATCTGGCATCCTAAGGTGTCCAAGACATTGGCAAGCATCCGCACGTCAGTCGCAGTCCATGGGAGGCTCTTCCAGGGAGACACAAGACCTGGTAGGATAAAACACAGCACAGTGTACATGTATTTGAAAAGAAGAAGGGTAAATATCTACAGATAGAGGGTTAGCAACAAAGGGGAAAATAAGCAGGACCTAGGTACAGGTAACTACTTGTAGACAGAAAGCAGGAGACTCCCAGTCTAGGACAGGGTAATAAATCCCTGTAAAGTTAAGCAAAGGAAAGTAAGATTTTTATGAAATGCTTTTCCATAGATCATAGCATTGTATAAACATCCATAAAACATCAATAAAACCAATAAAAACTTAGCCATGGCATACACAATAAATACATATATAGCATATTAATAAAACTACCTAAAATATAAAGAGCAGGTATTTAAGTGTCAATGTCCTGAATTAACTCTTTGCCTTAGACATTGTATATTGTTATGTAACTTGCTCTTTGCCACATTTAGTGGCTCGGGTCATGCCTGAAAACGGTCCCTCGTATCAGTGCATCTACCCAGTTACCAAAGTCAAATAAATAACACAAATAAATATATAAGTGTCCAAAAAGGCAAAGTCAGATAAATAGGACTTTAAAACAGATTTAGAGGCCTCTACAGATGGGCACTCTCTAATCAGATGAGGTAGAGTTTCACAGGGTCAAGGATGCAAAAGATCTAGCTCCAGAGGTAGTCAGACAGACCCTAGGAATCTCTAGCTATCCCTCACCGGTGGAGCGAAGAGGAGGAATGGGGTGGTAGGGACAAAGGAGGTCTTGCAAATGATGAGATCCTTGTCCATGTAGGGCTTTATAGGTTGGTAAGCTGACCTTGAAAGTGATCCTCCACCACACCAGCAGGCTGCGGAGCACAAGCTTGATATGGCAAGATCTCGACAAGCCAGTCAACAACCTGGCTGCCGCATTCTGCACCAGCTGCAGCCAGTGAAGGTCCACCCCCGGTAGCCCTAGGTATAGGACATTGCAGTAATCAAGGCACGAGATAATATAGGCGTGGACCAGCGTTGGAAGATCATCAGGTGGGACCAGGTGCTTTATCTGGGTGATGTTTCTCAGATGGCTAAATGAGGTCTTGACAACGACCAACACCTGAGATTTCGGTGTCAGTTCATCATCAAACACAATGCCCAGATTCCGCACCCGGTGAGTGGTTAACAGCTGATCACTCCCCAGAGAAAGTCTGGAGGGTATCCCAGCCATCTATCCCTCCACCTGATGAACTGTGTCTACCACCAACATCTCAGGCTTATCCAGATTCAATCTAAGCCAGCTGGCACTCATCCAATCCAGACTCTTGGAAAGGCAGTTGTTAAAAACTGAGACCGTGTCACTATGTTCTGGCACAAAGGACATGTACAGCTGAGTATCATTTGTATAGCACTGAGAACTCAGTCTGTATCACCCAATAATGTCTCCCAATGGCAGCATATACACCGTGAACAACATGGGTGAAAGCACTGAGCCCTGCTGCACCCCACAAGGCAGGGGGTTGAGGAGCAGAGTGAAAAAATGCAGACTCCACTCTCTGCACCCTGCCCATGTGGAAAAATTGAAACCATCAGACGACTGTCCCAACAGTCCACAGAGTAGCCACAGATGCCCTAGCAACACTTCATGATCCATGGTGTCAAATAATGCTGAGAGATCAAGGAGGACTAAAGTAGACCAGAACAGGCAGCAGTATCGTAGCAAGACATGGTGCCAACACAACTGGAAACAGTACTTACAAGTGAACAGTCAGCAGCAGTGATCCCATCTTGATAAAGTTACACAAATGAAAAGATATGTCAGAATGTCCAGCGAATGCAGAAAACTGTTCTTTTTATTCGGTAAAAACATCTAATGGCTGAAAACACAATCCAAAATGGCCACCACCAAGCCTGGAGTGAACCCCTCCCATGAACAAAAGTCTTGCTCAGTCAAACATTTTCATGCAAGAGGCACTTTCTCAAGACTGACATGAGCATAAGGTGCAGTGTGTAATAAAGGGGCCAACTGAACGTGACCATGCATGATTTAAACAGACTGTGCATAAGTATTAGGGGAAGGGTAGAAGGGAGGGGCAGCTGCAGAATAAGGAGTGCTAGCTGCACATTCGAGCAGACTTGATAGACCTCTAGGCCTTTATCTGCTGGCAAATTTCGTATGTTCGTGTAATGTTACTGGATATAGTGCAAAGGATAGCAGGCAGTGCAAAGGTTGCAAAAATTGCAAACATCCCAGGCAAGAACCTGCAACAAAGTGAAATAAATAATGTCTGAATATATTTAAGGGTTAAAAGGCACAAGATGTGCATACAAAGTGCAGATGAATGAATAAAAATTCATTAGTTAAAAAGATCTGGATAAAGAGGGGGCCGGGGGTTGAAATAATTATGGATATTGTGCAAAGATGAATACATGCAGATGAAGGTGCTAAAACAATTACTTCATGGATAAGAAGGAATCAGAACAACTCTATAAAGCAACAGATCATGCATAGACCTATATATGTAATTTCAGACACATTATATATAACATATATATGGGTCTCATAAGCACCTGGCTAGCTAGCTAACTATCTTCCTAATGATCAGGATATACATAGTGGCCCCTCTGCAAAAAGAGGTGGGAAATTCATGCCTGAGGTGCGTATCCCACCTGCGCAGCTCCTCACCAGTGGGAGATCCGGTGGCCACATTCACAAACAGTGGCCACTGTATGACACCCATATGTGGCCCCACCCCCCTGGTATGCAGGACTGTGGGGGCGGTCGGGGGCAGAGCTGTGTGTGGGCAATCAGTTGACCGACCCAGACCCCACAATGGATCACCTGCACCCATGTGCGATGGGCAAGATGTTGAGTCGTAGAGCACCACATGTGGTGTGGGGGCGGGTGCCTGGATGACCACCCACAGGTCTCCCAGTATGCCCCACATGCTGGGGCATCCTTGGTGGGAGAGCACTGGACCCTGCCTCACAGCCACAGCCCACGTGTGTCACTCCTGGGGGGCTGTGTAACTGGTCCCCCACCTTTACAGCTGCCCTGACCTGGTGGAGGAGTCTGCACCTGCATCTGGCCTCTGCACGTTAAGTGTATCCCGTGAGTGCTGGCACGCCCCCTGCACGCGGTACACCCCCACATGTGGGTCCACACATACAGGGGATCCAGCGAGGAGGGGAACATCCAGCCAACTGTGAATGCTGCACAGGGGCACAGTGGGCTCTTGGCGGGTGCAGAGTAGGCTGATGCGCCAGGGTTACACGGGCATGCACTCCACTCCTCACCTTCGTGCATAGAGCCCATTGATGATTATTGTTATCATTATTATCACTATTATCATCACTCAAAGGGATAAAGAAATGAAGTTGCATAACAGGACCTGTCAGAAGGACATCACACTCCTATAATATTATAATCGGTGGTATTAAGAACCACCACACAGCCACCCTTATCTGCTTCTTTGATAGTTATATTACTTTCAAGTTTCTTAAGAGCTTGTTTTTCCACTGCTGTCATTTTAATATATTGAGGTTTTGTTTTTTCATGCTATCCCTTTCACAGGCTTTATAAAAAACCTGAACAGTGGCATTATGTGGTGGCATGAAAGTGGATTTTTACCTAAAGTGTTTAACCCCACAATTCTCACTCTCACAGCCCAAACTAGATGATGTACTGACAGTAACATCAAGCCGGTCATCATCAATTTCAGAAGGGTTTTGCTGATCTCTAAAAAAGAAACATTTCAGATTTAAATTGTGACCAAATTGATTAAGATAAATGAACACACTCACCTCCACCCCACTACTGTGTTGTACTTTTGTTGTGTGTTTTTTGTTTGTTATTATTAAATCATACACATTTTCCCTTCCAGAGGAATCTTTCTTGCACCACATAGTGCAATACATTTTTTCGAAAACCAGGCATAAATGCATTACAGTGAGTCCACGTGATTGGAGCATTTGCATTCTGAAAATCTGCTCACATTCTGCCTCCTTCTCAGCAACATTAGGACGTGATGGCAGGAGAGTGTGTGCGATGCTCCTTACAGTGAATATCCAATTGTGCAGGGTTTACGAATGTTTCTTTATGTTAATGGTCAGTTTGTTGTGAAATGTGTAGCCTTTCCAGTAAGAAGAGCCTTGTTAGTGGAAACATCCACATTTTCACCACAAAATGAACTGATAACATTAGGAAACACACGTGATAGCTGCTGGACATTCATTAGTGCAGCATGCACCGCACCCCTGCCATCACGTCTTAACGTTGCTGAGGAAGTGTGCCACAAATGTGGGTTGCTTTTCAGATTGTTATTCCTACGTCATGTGACTCACTGTAATGAAATTATGGGTGGTTTTCACAGACATATATTGCACTCTGAGGAGCAAGAAATATTCCAGTGGGAGTAATGCCCCCACATATTAGTTTATGTGCATCACCATAACTATGTAATGTGATGACTGTCTGTAAAGCAGCAGCGCAACAATCTGTTGATAACTCTGACCTATATTTTTTAATGCTATATTACAACTTCCTTTACTTACTTCTTGACTGACTGGAATGATACGATAATTTGCAATAGATGAGTGTGCTGTACTACCCTTTTTCATGTGAGAAATAATGAAAGGAGCATTCCTTTCAAATTGGTGCTGCTGACAGTGAGTGTGACCAGGTCTTTGTCATTGTTTTCCTCTGCTTTTCTCCATCACATCACAGTAGTTGTCATATATCACTTATGTTCTTAACTAACAGTTATGCATCAGTCAGTGTTTTATATGACACCACAGAACAATACTTATTGAAAAGCAGCTGCAAATAAATACAAAGCTGGTGGGAACAATATTGGAAGACGTGTTCATTTTGTTTTCATACATGAAAAAAAGTAGGAGTAAGAGAAGCAGACATAAATTGTGAGAAGAATCGTATCATTCAAGTCACTGACGACTCGGACATAAGTAGTGGTTGCTGTGGCAATTTAAAGTAGCATAAAAAAGTACAGTTCAGAACTGTGAGGACATTCTTGCAATGCTGCTTTAATTGTAAAAATGTCACAATGACATCATGACTATGAGCTCACAGCAACAATCACAGAACACACAAAAGTGGCACAGAGTCTACATATTTTTTCTGCAGGCCCACAATGCATCCTCCTTGTGTGCAGAAAATTGACAAGTGGTAACGAAGTGAAAAGTGAATGTTTCAGCACATACAAAGTCCCCCAGAATTAATGGCGCACTCAGTCATGCACGCAGTGGTGGCACAGAGTCCCCAGATTTTTTCTGCAGGTCCACAATGCATCCTCCTTGTGTGCAGAAAATTGACAAGTGGTAACGAAGTGAAAAGTGAATGTTTCAACACATACAAAGTCCCCCAGAATTAATGGCGCACTCAGTCATGCACGCAGTGGTGGCATAGAGTCCCCAGATTTTTTCTGCAGGCCCACAATGCATCCTCCTTGTGTGAAGAAAATTGACAAGTGGTAGCGAAGTGAAAAGAGACTGTTTGAGCACATACCCCAGTATAAAATGATGACTGTGAGGTTTGTGTTGCTGGTCCAATGTGTTGTGCGAGACGATTCCACCAAATGAAATGTGATCATCTCAACTGGATTGAAAGGTGCCGTTTGGATGTACACTAATAGTAGTCTTGGTGAGTAGATATATATATAGATATATGGTTGTGTATTTTGTAGGTGATGATGAGGGGGGTTGAACGTGACATGGACATGTACTCATGCTATTGTTCTGCATCACACAGGTGACTCATAAACTGCTGGTGTGCATTCCAGTGCTCAATGAAAATTTTTGCATAAATGAAATGGATAACTCTCAAGCACATGAAGGTAAGTATTTCTTTTTTTGGGGGGGGGTGGGGGGAATCATATTTTCAGTTTTGTCTGTAATGGTTTCTTATTTTTTTACTTCTTCACAGATTTCATCAGCATCCTTCTGGAGTCTGGTTGTTAATAATGGTCATGTTCATCGAATGAAACAACTTCTGTGTGTTGCATGTATGCCCAAGCTCGGGGGAGGAGTGTGCCTGATGTTGAAGAACTTTTTTGGATAAGGCCACTTTAACAGAACAACAAAGCACCTCGAAGTTTCCTAAAAAAAGAAATGAATGACTTCTTACTAGTTACAACTTCATTGTTATGTGTCCCTCCCTGGTTCTCAAATCTCAATCCCTATTGTCAAGTTACATTTCAGAGACACATCTTGTCAACTACTAAGACAACCTGTAGTGTGCAATATTTGCAGCAGTCTTTACAAAGCAATGAAAAGGATGAAATAAAATCTTCATACTTACCAGAATGGATTTCACATGGACATTACATTGGTTCCTCTCTGTACAGTATAGCTACAGCATCTTTCCCAATGAGTATTAGCGATGGAGCCTGTTTTTGTTCTCCTGTAAAAGAAACAAAAGAAGTTTACTGTATGTGTTTTCAATCAGTCAATCAATCAATCAATCAATCAATTAATCAATCAAAATCTTTATTTATCCAGGCGAACATCATTGAGCAGAGCTCTTTTACAAGATGGACCTGGTTAGAACAGAGTCGGGTAACATCCATCATAAAAACATATAAATACATATAAATAAGTATATAAACACAAACACAATGGTGCAGTAATAGAGTCAAATGATAAAAGGAAGACAAGGCAAGCCATAACAGAGGAGGATTCAAATACAAGGGGGCAGGTCCACCATTGAACCACATACGACTATATAAACCATGTTCTCTGTATAGAAGTACCAGTTAGTTCATTTAACTAGGGCAGTCACTAGTACTAGCCATGAAAATGGCTGGAGAACCACCAACTAATGGCAGATGGCGATGGGGTACCAGGAGGGTATGTAATATGTGTGCGA
Source organism: Neoceratodus forsteri (assembly GCA_016271365.2). Lineage (NCBI taxonomy): Eukaryota > Metazoa > Chordata > Ceratodontiformes > Ceratodontidae > Neoceratodus > Neoceratodus forsteri. The sequence continues at coordinate 945,279,354 of CM028136.1, read as the reverse complement.
AGGATAAACATTGTGAGAAGTCCCAAGGATAGGTCGGTGAACTGATGCGGTGAGGGCCTACCGGGAGAGGGAAAGTGGAGTTAGGACTTTATAGTATGATTGCATGTGAATTGTGGATGAATGCAGTATAGAGTTGCGAAAAGAAAGCTGGAGAAAGCGGAAGATAGGCAGTATCAAGGGAGGGACAGAGGCGTCAAGGTGTTACATGAAAGCATGATGACAGACCAGGGCCAAGGAGAACAAACACTAGAAGTTATTCGTTCCATGGTTAAAAATTACAAGTTAGCATGGCGACAATTCATGGTCATGGGAAACAATTGCACTGATCATTTCTGAGACGTGAATATAAGAGCTTGAAAGATGAGATGCGATGGGTGACCACAGTTTCAATTTTTTGCAATTTATTCCACAAGAGGAGGACAGTGTAAAACTTATAGCAGCTACTTAAGCGAGTTAACTGGAGAACCATCAGTGGGAAAGTTACACGCAACTTCTCAGGGCATTATTGACTATTGGTTTTATAGGAAGACAGTCTGTAATGTATTGGGGCAGTTTTTGGAGATGGGTCTCAGGGTCCACAAGTCTACATTTTTATCATGCCTGAATTGAAGAGAACTCCACCCCACTGATTGATATAGGGAGCAGTGGTGAGTGGAATAAGACAGGCCTGTAATGAACCTCAAAGCTCTATGATATAATGTGTCAAGTTTGGTGAGGTAGAAAATGGGACAATGACTGTAGAGGATATCAGCATAATCTATCAAGGATAGAAAGGTTGATTGTACCAGCTGTAGTTTGGCATCTCTAGTTAAGAAGCAGGCTATCCTAAAGAACAGGCCAAGTCTCTGTTGTAATTTTTTGAGTAATTCTTCAATGTGCTCTGTAAAGGAGAGCCTAAGGTCCAGCCATACTCCCAGGTATTTGAATTTAGGGACAAATTCCAACTACTCCCCAAGAATTGTAGTAATCTGCAGCACAGGATCTGATAGGGCTGAATTTACCATTTGGGCAGAGGGAGAAAAGAGCATTGCTTTTGTTTTCTTGGTGTTAAGTAATAGTTTTTGTTTAGGAGTTGGTGTTGCAGCAGGTTGAACTCAGATTAAAGGTCATTACATGCAGATTGTAATGACGGGCGGCTTACGTAAAGAACTGTGTCATCTGCAAACAGATGAATGTTGGCCTTAGTTATGCTTTCATCAATATTGTTGATGTATATTGCAAATAAGATCGGTCCTAAGATAGAACCCTGGGGAATACCTCTTGGAGAGGTTTGAGAGTTGAGAGATCTCTTCCGCTTTCACCTGCTGGAAACAATCAGAGGTATTTGTTGAACCCTGTAAAGATAATAGGTCAGCACCTAGTGAGGTCAGGGAAGAGAGTAGCAGAGAGATGATGTGAGCAGTGTCGAAGGCCGTACTCAGGTCCAAGAATACGGCGCAGGTGTAATTCCTGTTGTCTAGCTCTCTTTGCTAGTCATTAGTCACTTTGGCAAGTGCTGTGATGGTGCTATGTTTAGCTCTAAACCCTGATTGGACTGGATTAATCAGGTTATTAGCTTCTAGATATTGCCTCAGCTGGTTACTTACGACTTTTTCCAGTAATTTTGACAAGACCGAGAGAATCGAAATTGGTCTGTAATTATTTAGATCACAGGGATTTCTAGACTTGAACAGGGGTATGATGTGCGCTGTTTTCCATATTGAAGGAATGGATCCTTGAGTTAATGATAGGTTAAATAAATGGGTTATGGGCACGGCTCACACATGGATGGCCACCTTCAAGAAATATGGGTCGAGGGTATCCGCACCAGCACTTTTTTTTACATCCAGTTTTAGCAACAGGTCTTCAACTTCTTTCAGAGTAGTAGGATGCAAGGAGATGACTGAATCAATGATGCTAGGATCTGCACCTTGATTATCCACCTGAGAGCGTATAAAATTCACAGGGGAATTGTCGAAGGCTAAGCCTGCAGTCACAAAGTGATTATTGAAGGCATCCAGAACTTCCAGTCTGTCACTAATGGTGTTATTGTTTAAGGAGATTTCATCAGGTAGTGAGCCACTGGACGTATGACCAGACAAGTCCTTGACCGTTTTCCAAAATTTTGTAGGATTTTTGGAGGCAGAGAGAAATTCAGAATGATACTATGCAGCTTTTGTATCTCTAACCATTCTAGTACATGAGTTTCGTGCCCTTTTGAACTTGCACCAGTCCGCAGCAGACTGGGTTTTGTGTGCTTTTTTCCATAGGTTATCTCTTTCAGTCAATGCAGATTTTAATAATGGTGTGAACCATCTACATGCATTTTTCTCTATTTGCACCTTAACTATAGGGGCATATTTATTTAGGGCGTCTAGGATAATTTTGCTGAATATGTCGAATGCTGATTGTGTGCTTTTTGCCAAGTAGAACTCTTGCCAATACAAGCAGTGTTTCAGTTCATTTATGTAGGCAGTGAGATCAAAGTTCCGTCTAGATCTCTTGGCAGCAAACTTCAGCGAAGTAGTAGGTTTGTTGCTTGATCTTATGCAAGCAATAAATGAGTGATCACTGATATCACTGAAGAAGGTGCCGGCAAAGGAGAAGAGATGTGGTTTATTCACTAGGACTCTCAGACTACCTGCGTTTCTGTGAGGGGCTGATGGCTTCAGACCTCGACTGTGGGTGGCAGTCTGGCAGGTCGGGTTCATCAGAGAACCATGGCTGTGGCTCTCAGACTACCTGTGTTTCTGTGAGGGGCTGGTAGCTTCAGACCTGGACTGTGGGTGGCAGGCTGGCAGGTCGGGCTCGTCAGAGAACAATGGCTGTGGCTCTGCGGCTCTGAAAAGCTACAGAAAACAAAACATACAACTTAAGGAAGTGAGGCAGCATAACAAACATGAGTGCACATACTCACTTTACTCACTTTATGGTTTAAATATTAAGAAGCTGGTGGTGGTGATGCACTGGTGGACTTGTGGTCCATGGGATGCAGACAGACTCATGGTGGCAGACTTGCATAACATCAGTCTCGGTGGTTGTGGTCCATGGGGGGCAGACAGACTCATGGTGGCAGACTTGCATAACATCAGTCCCGGTGGAGGTGGTGGTGGTCCATGGGGGGCAGACAGACTCATGGTGGTGGCAGACTTGCATAGCATCAGTCCTGGTAGTGGTGGTGGTGGTCCGTGGGGTGCAGACAGACTCATAGTGGCAGACTTGCATAACATCAGTCCTGGTGGTGGTGGTGGTCTGGGATGGGGGGGCACACCACCTTTTAAATACTGCAGTTAAAACCTGCCAACATTAACCACATCATCATCCTCATAAAGAAAACTGCCCTCACAGTCATCGATGTCTGAAGTCTGACCACTGGGAAATTCTTTCTCCATTGTGTCGTCATCTACGTCAGTGGTGGGCGGTTTCAGGCAGCCACCGCCAGTGCCACCAGGATGCTCCATTTCCACCTCAGTAGGACAACCATGACTAGGCCAGGGTACAAATACCGAGGTTGCAGTCTGTGCTGGATATGCCTCTCATTCATTTTAATGAATGTTAGCAAACTAACATTTGCAGGAGACAGGTTTGTCCGATGATCCCTGACTATTGCACCTGCTGAGCTGAATACCCTCTCAACACTTACACTGGAGGGTGGGCATGTGATGTACTTCAGTGCCACTGCAGTCAGCTCTGGCCATTCACTGACCTTTCCACTCCAGTACAAAAGAGGATCTTCACTTATTGTCAGATGCCTGTTTTCAGACAAATATGACTCACCCATTCTCTGTGCTGCACTAAGTCCAATTGTTGATGCATCAGCCTGTTCTCCGGAATCATTTATTTCACAAATACCCACTTAGGACAAAGCCTCCCAAAGTGGGTTGACACCACCCACGTTGGATGACAGACCACCTGGAACTACAGTCCCCTCACCCTTGCATGATATGCTTGCTGGTCCTCTAGCTACACCTTCAGCTGGATTATGCTGCTGAGGTTTGCAAACCTTGACATATGACTTCTGTGCCCCATGAACCAAGCGAACCAGTTGACCACTGATATTTTTTACCTGTTCAGGCCCTCTCTCCAGTACTGATGCAATTCCACATTTGTATCATGGGTACAGCATTGTTGCCATGGCAAAGTTTTCACTACGCTGAATGCTCACAATGTGACAATTCTGGTGGAATACTGTCAGCATGTGTTGCAGCAACATACTGCTACCACCATCTCCGGCAACATCAAGGCTATGCTGTACATTCACCATTGTCTGCCTCAGCACCTGCAGCAGTGGAATTGATTGGCTAATGGAGGCAGACTCGCCACTCACTGCCTGTATGGCATGTTCAAAAGGCCGCAAAATTGTTATTACAGAGTCCAAGAGGCACCACTGTTCAGTCGTCATAGACATGGAGGCCCCAGAACTGTCACGGCTAGTGTGCATAACAAGATATTCTGAGATGGCTTTGTATTGTTCATACAACCTCACTGCCATGTATAACATGGAGTTCCATCGGGTGACAACTTCCAGCTTCAAGCGGTGCTGAGGCAGGGCTGTTTTGTATCTGCAACTGCCGCAGTTGGTCACGGACCTTTCCAGATCTTGAAAAGTGAGAGCAGATACGTTGTACAATGGTCAGCATTTCCTTTATGTCAGGGTGCTGCAGAAACTCCTGAACCACAAGATTTAAACAGTGGGCCATGCATGGAACATGAAAAAAACACCATTCGTGATGCATTTCACCACATTTGACCCATTGTCACTTGCTATGAACCCAGCTCTCAGGGACAGAGGGTTTAGCCATCTGTCAATTTTAGTCAGTACCATGTCCAACATGTTCTCACCAGTGTGTGAACAGGTCACACTGTGCATAGCAATTGTTGCATACTGGCGAATTCCGGGAAGATTGCTACCGCGATAATCCACCTTACTGCACTGATTATTCACACTACCAACATCACAAATAACCCTCGGCACCTGCGCCCAGTGTGCAGTTATACACAGATATGAACTCCCCGCTGTTTTGCCACTTGTCCACATATCCATACTTAAATGGATGAATGAAGAGGAGGAATGTTTTTTTTTTTTTTTTATATTATATATCTTTATTAGTTTATAGGAAGATGAAAAATATGAGCGAGTGGTACAGGGAATACACACCATGACAAATGACAGTGATTACTTAATGGTTACAGTGCAAAACATTACGGAATTCTGTAGGAATCCCTGAGTCCTGTAAAATAATAAGGAACCCCCCTTCCCCCCAACCCATATCCCTTTATCCCCATCTTTCCCACCCCAGGATGTGCCTTCTTAAAAAAAGAAACTAATCTAACTACATGTAACATGCATTATAATGTACCTTGTATATAAAAGGAGTACCCATTGAACTGAAAGCTGCCAAGGAAGCCAGAGGTGTACCCATCAAGACATTAGTTCAAATAAAGAGCATACAATTTACCCCATTTCCTCTCAAATGAGGCCAAGCAATTCCGGGAGCTTGCTATTAATCTTTCAGTCCGAAAGCAGAGAGAAATTTCACTGATCCATTCTGCATATGATATAACCAGTTGGGCCATCCAGTGCTTAAGGACCAATCTTTTAACAACTATAGAAATTAAAGCCATATGGAATCTACGCTCCATAACCTGTATATTGGAGAACATCCCTAAAATACATACTCTATAGTAAATAAGTCACCTAGGCTCAAAAGAGGGTCCAGGTTAGACTGGATGGTCCGCCATAATGGAGCCACTTTTTCACACTGCTAAAAAATATGTACCAGGTTCCCTTCCACCATGCCGCACCTTGTACAAAGAGTTGAAGGTAATCTATCTAATTTAACCAACTTGACCGAGGTGTAGTACGTGTTATTCAATATTTGGTACCGAGTGAGTCTATGCCTATCCTGAGAGAGATACTGTCGTATCTACCAAATCTGATCCCAAACTAGAGTTTCTGGCAGAAGAGAGGACCAACATTTGAACTGATCAGGGTTGGGGAATTTAATGTCCAGTAGGAAGGAATAAAGCTTGGAAATGCTATGGGCCTTGTTTGCCTGTTCTTGTATCTGGTCTAGGAAGGGCTTAACTTGAGACGATGGGGTTGGACCCAAAACTGAGGCCACTAGATGTCTTAGCTGGAAGACTTTAAAATATGTGCTCTGAGGGATATTATATTTGGTCATAACCTCTCCTGAGGATAAAAGAGAATTATTCAGGAACAAGTCATCAACACAGCAATCCCTCAGCTGAGGAAGCCAGTCTAAGGAGAGTGGGAGACCACCGATCTTAATGTTTAAATTTAGGGTAAGAGGCTGGGTAGTGTCTTTCCTAGGAGAAAGTTTGAAAAAATTCCAGCATTGATTCAGCACTTTAATGGAGGTACCAATTATACTACCTTGTAGAGGGGGAGGCAATGTGGAGGGAGTATAATTAAAAATTCTGGAAGGATGGAGACCATATTCAGTTAAAATCTTTCTCTCGAGTTGTAACCAAATTGGTAAATAGTCATCTGCCCTCAAGTCGTACCACCTCCTGATTTTCGACATGTGACTTGCCCAGTAGTATAGCAAGAAATTGGGATGGTGAAGCTCCCCCCCTTTTCTTTAGATAAGTTGAGTTTTAAAAAGGCTTTCCTGGGCTGCTTGCCCTGCCAAATAAACTTGGAGATAGACTTGTGGAGATGTTGAAAATAGGACATCGGTAGATATATATTCATTAGGCTAAGTGGGTAAAAAACCCAAGGCAAAACATTCATCTTAACGATATTAATACAACCCCACTGAGATAGAGGAAGAGCAGACCATCTCTGAAGGTCGTGCTGTATTTTAGTCAGCAAGTCGTCCAGGTTGAGTTTCTTAAAAACTTCAGGGTCCTTAGTAAGGTAAATACCTAAGTATTTAAAGGACAAAGGGGCCCATTTCATGCCAAACTGGGAGAAGTTAACCTGAAGTGTATTGACGTTCAGCGGGAATATGATTGATTTAGCTAAATTCAGCTTGGAAGTTAGCCACCTGGCCAAACTGGGCATAATATGCAATATGTGTGTTAGAGACGATTCAGGGTTGGTCAAATGTAAAAGAGTATCATTGGCATAGGCCGAAAGAACCAGAGACTGTTGCTGAATGAAACATCCTGTGACCAGGGGTGAGTTCTTGATACTGAGAAGGAGAGGCTCCAAGTATAAATTAAACAAGAAAGGTGACAGGGGACAACCCTGCCGAGTGCCTGTAAATAACGGGAATCGAGAAGAAAATACCCCGTTACAGTAGATTCTGGCAGTAGGAGATTGGTAGACTGACTTAATCCATTGGATAAAAGTCTCTGGAAAGCCCATTCTCTCCAATATAATCCAGAGAAATTCCCAGTGGACTCTATCGAAGGCTTTCTCCGCATCCAATGATACCAAAGCCATAGGAGCTTGGGAGTCCTGGGCAGCCTGAAAAATATGTGAGAGAGTGCACAGGTGGTCAATTGAGGATCTGCCCTGTACAAACCCTACTTGTTCGGGACTTAACAAATTGGACCAGACCCGTTTGAGTCTAAGAGATAGAATTTTCATTAGGATTTTAATGTCATAGTTTAGTAGTGAGATTGGTCGATAACTAGCTGGGTCTGTCGGAGACTTGTCTGGTTTCAGTATCAAAACAATAGTGGCTTCTAGCAGGGAAGGGTCCAGAATATCAGAAATAAACATGTACTCAAACAATTTCGTTAAGAGGGGGGCAAGTTCTTTACCGAAAACTTTATAAAAGTTGGAAGGAAAACCGTCAGGCCCCGGAGCTTTGTCTGGAGTAAATTCACTGATCACCTCTTCCACCTCCGCCACCGTGATAGGGGCAATCAGAGCCTCTCCTTGGTGGGTCTGCAGGGAGGGAAGGGGCAGGCCCTCCAGAAACTGGTCCACATGGGAATGAGAAAGGTGGAAGGAACCACTGCCACAAAGTTCCTTATAAAAGGACTCAAAAACTCGTGAAATATACCTGGGAGAGGTTTTAAGGGAGCCATCAGAGGATAATAAAGAGGGGATCCATCTCGATCCTTCCACTTCCCTCAAGTGAAGAGCTAGCATCTTACCAGATTTCTCCCCTTGATCGAGATAATGGGCCTTAGTTTTGAGGAGGGCATACTCTGCCTTATCCCTTACCCAGTCTGAATACTCATTTCTAAGTTTCATTAGGGCTTCCAGATCAACTTGGGAAGATGAGGAGGATAACTTATTTTCCGCCAACCTAATTTGATTCGACAATGACATGATCTTAGCCTCCCTCTGCTTTTTCCTTCTGGATGCAAGTTTGATAAATTCCCCCCTGATGAAGCATTTAAGGGAGCACCAAAACAAGTCCTCCCTCTCAACTGAACCTGAGTTGGTCTCCACGAAGGAGGAGATTAGAGATCTAATATGGGAAACTATACGCTTATCTTTTAAGAGCTGGGTGTTTAGTTTCCAGGAGGTGTCTCTTTGCACCTGCGGGTTCGGGGAGACCAGAATCCATGCCACCGAGTGATCTGACACCACAATGGGCTCGATACCGGACTGCAGTACCCCAGACAAAAGGTTATTGCTGACCAAAATTAGGTCGATTTTGGACCACGTCTTGTGTACCTGAGAATAATAGGAAAAAAGTTATCTTGTGGGATTAAGTAGATGCCATGGGTTGCACAAGCCTAGTAGGTCCATAAAATTCCTCATGGCCAGCTGTGAAGAGGAGAGTGGTTTCAGGGGTCTATAGGATTTATCCAGATCTTGCGAGAGAGCGATATTCCAGTGTCCCCTGATTATTAACACTGAGGGCAGGAGTCCACTCAGCTTTTCAGCCAAGGCCATGAGAAAATCTGGGTCCTCACCCACTGGGGCGTAGATTGCCCCTAATATTATCCCCACATTATATAGCGAGCTTTTCACAATAATGAATCTGCCTTCATGGTCCGTTAAAAGCTCTTCTGTCAGAAAGGGAATATGCTTTTTGACCAAAATGGCAACCCCCTACTAGAGGACGACCCACATGAAGCAAAAACTTGGGCATAACCCCGCTGGCAAAGCCCATTGACTTCTGGTGATAGCAAATGGGTTTCTTGCATCGAAAGAATATCTACATCCAGGAGAGCACAGTTTTTGAGACCCTGGTACCTTTTAGTTAGGTCTCTGACACATCTTACATTCCACGTTGCAATTTTAAGTGCTGTAACACTCATTATCAAGTAAACAAGGCAAAAATAAGATATATAAACCTGGAAAAACAGGCCACCCTAGAAGGCACATCCTGCCCTCCCCCCACCACCCATAAACAATCATCCAACCATACCCCGCCCCTACCCCCCCCTTCAAAACCAATAGAGAGTAGCTGGAGTAGTATAGATGCCAAACGTGATGCTGCTGTCCTTACCAGATCCAAAACCGAGGAAGAGAACCCTATCCCCCAACCTCTCTCCCCCATCCCTCCAACTATGTACAAATGTTCTCCCGACTGCCCCGAGAGATACTGAGGGTGCTAGTACTTGGGTCGGGAACAAAGCCCCAAAAGCATCCTCTTGGTGGGAGACCCAGACAATAGCCCCAGACCAGTATAATAAGGAAGTACCGATTACTGAGTCTAAAATTATTGCCCCATGAGCGCTGAGGACTTCCTGACTGAGATATCTCCCATCTGGGATGCTTTTCCCCCCTCTCCTTGGTGCGTTTAGCAGTCCCTCCAGGGCCAGATCCCCCGCAGGGCTCCCCCCCTTGAGGAGTCTAAGTGAGCCCTACAAAAAAGACCTGAGAAGCTGAGGACCTGACCGGAGTCTAGAAATCTTCTAAACCATAGCCATGCCAAACACTCGTAGCCTTGAAGGAGAGTGGAGTAGCACGCATGGAGTATGTAAAATAAATCAATTGGGAGGGTGCACCATTACTTCTGGGCGTGATTGGACCAGGCCTCGATTGAGAGTGGGAACCCCCAGGGGTTCTCTAAATTCCAGTCTCCGCCATGAGAAAGTTGGTCTCTGGCCGAAATGATGTCTATCTAGGTTACCCCATAACACTGAATGACCGATTGCAGTCTAATCCCCCTAGCACCTCAAGAAAATAACCATGTTAAACAACAAGCATGAGTTTAAGGCTGGGTAACTTAGGGGTATAGATCCCTGGAACCCCAATGGGAGTGATGAGAATATCAGTCAGTCCCTCTAGCCCTGGGGGCCGAATTCAGGCTTCGCCGCTGACAATACCAATTTGTGATGAGGGGTCATGCCTCAGAATATGTGACTTTGTTGAACATTAGGAAGCAGAGCCATATTGACATCTAGCAATCCCCCCCTCTGGAATGTCCACCATAATGGCCCACAGACCACACTGCTTATTATCACCCTAATCTATCACCCCCCTCTCGAAAGGGCATCCTGAATTATACAATCCATTCTTATCCACTGATATTCAAAAATTGCCCAGTGGCCTCTCATAGCTAAATTGCTTATGAAAATTCACTAAAGCTGAGATTACCTGAACCAGGGAAGCACGGGAGGAACCAGGGGAGCGATAGGTACTAGAGGGACCAAGTGGTCCGACCGGTCCTGCATCATGTAGAAACCTCCACTACACCCAGAGTCCCCCCCCGCTCATCAGTAGGCCTCACGAGCCATCGCAGAGACCAGGCCTACCAGGCCACACACTGGTCTATCCCATAGCCCCCCACACCACCACCAGAAAAACCAGACGAGAGAAAGGAGAGAGAAAAACGACAATAAAAGGTGAGAGTCCAGAAATGTAGCTTGGAACAGGAGATAGCTTCTTGATACTTCTTCAGAGATTCAGCCCGGTTTGAACAAGTTAGGTAATTTGAGAGAGAGATCCAGTGCAGCTTTCTCTGGGGATTCATAAGAATGCCAAGAACCCTCGATGGCTACTTGTAGTGTGGCAGGATAGTTCATTTTGTAGTGAATACCCTCTGCGATCAACTTGCCGACTGTAGAATGGAAAGCTGAACATTTCTGCCTCATCTCGTAGGGAAGATCTTGAGTAATACGTAGCTTCGAACCACTCCATAAAATTGCTTGCAATTCTCTTGCCTTTAATAATACATGCTGCTTTTCCAAGAAACTTAGAAATTTGATAATGATGGGCCTAGGCGGTGCTCCAGCTGTAGGTTTCGGTCTGAAAGAACAGTGAGCACGTTCAATATGGTACTGTGGATTGAGAGGGGAAGGCCCAACAACTTTGCTCAGAAACTTCTGGAGAAAGAGAATGATTTCAGGGCCCTCCTTGGTCTCAGGGAGGCCCAGAATCACCAGATTGTTTCTCCGGCTCCTTCCTTCTAAATCTTCCATTTTAAGTTGCAGTTTACTGATCTGCTGTCTGAGATGGACAATCTCTGGGTCTATTTTCTCCCTCCAGGTCTCCAAAGAGGTAGTTCTTGCCTCCGAATCTCCCATTAGCGATTTCAGCTCAGTAGAAATGTCATTCAGTGTTTCTTTAAATGGTATGAGCTCTTGAAGGAAACGATTCTCAGTAAGAGGAGCTGGTGAAACATTGGAAGGGGGTAATTTAGCTGCGGACCCCAAGTTCTGGTTTTTAGATCTTTTAGAAGATTTTTCGGGTGTGGATGGTGGAGTGTGCTTCATGCCAGCAGATCTCGTCTCCGCTTCCATCTCAATCTTCTTCCGAGTGCGTTAATATGCACAAAGCAAAGTGCTACCAGATACAGAGGAGTGTTATCCATACTCCAGATGTAAATCAGAGCTTTAGATGTCAGTTTTGTAGGATAAAAATAGTTTAAAGAGGGTGGATATCGGGAGCTCCGCGAAAACGCTGCCTCTAGCTGCACTGCATCACGTGACCCCCCCTGAAGAGGAGGAATGTTGAAGGGCATGTCTTACTGAGTCTGAGACAGTGCGGAACAACTCGGGAACAGCACGGGTAGAAAAGTATGTCCTGGATGGGACTTTCCATTTTGGACAGGCACAGGCAGCAAACTGCCGGAACCCAGAATTCTTCACAAAGGAGAAGGGCAAAAGATCAATTGCCAGCATTTCCACTACAGCAGCGTTAAGTTCACATGACACTGTATGATTGGGAGGGTACTTCAGCTTATGTGCAAAAACACTCTGTAACGTGGGCTGACTTCAATGTTTTACATGGGGTGTGATGTTGGTCACAAATGGTTGTGCTCTGTGATGAATGGCATTTGCAGGGGGTGGAGTGTGGACATTTGATGAGGACGGTTGCACAGGTGATGATGACAAACCCAGAAATGATGTTATTTTTCCAGATTTGCCAACCGGGGTTGATGTACTACTTGCACTAGACATACTGCATTCACCACCGCCACCACCACCACAAAAACTGCTACTCTCACCAGCACTGGACAACATTTCAAAGTCATTATGGTCCTCCGCCTCATCATGCCTGTAGTAATCCTCTGCTCTTATTACCGCACTACTGCACACGTTTAATTTCCTACTGGGCTAAACAGTCATGGAAGGGGATAACATGCTGGCTATGGTTGCCGGTGATAAGGGTGAATGCCCCAGTCTGGTATTAGCTGCCAGCTTGTGCTGGGTCCACAGAGCCAAGTGCCTATTCTTAAGATGCGTATGCTGTCATCCTGTCCCAAGAAGGCTCCCCTTTTTACCTCGACTCACACGCACATGGCAAACCTGGCAGATTGCAACTGAATCATCATTTGCATCTTGAACAAAAAAATCCCAAACAAGGAAGTGTGATGCTCTGATTTTAACATGTCCATGATGATGTGGCTTATTTAAGTCCATTATTTTAAGCACTGAAGTGGGGGGGCACATGATGTTTCTGGCACTGCACACCTGGACTGCAACTGACCACCACGGCTACCTATCATATTGATTACTGGGCCGTCATCATCATCAACTAAAACCGGTAAATCACAAGTTTTTACGGGGGGATTCCTACAAACAGATTCAGACACAGCCACTTTTAATTTATTTTTCTCCGGTTCCCAACTGGGGTCAATTACATCATCATCATATTCATCAACATCACTGTCACACACATCCACATCTTCTGCTTGGATGCTAACATGTGGCCTGCATGTTGCAACAACAGAAACTTCATCATCATCAGCGTCATCACAGTCATCATCAGCATCTACACCACCATCACCTGATATTTTTTCACTACGCTGTGAATCACTGCATGGAAAATGCGTGAGGTTAAGTGCCATGGTGGATGGAATATTACATTGTATGCTATCGTTGACATGATCATCAGAATTAGGTTCAGTTAATGGGATGTTACTGGGAAGTATGACATCATCTACACTGTCACTCACTTGCACTGCTTCACGCTCAATATGTTTGGATATGGTACACTGGTCGGAATTAGAACTTGACGCAACAATGCTAATACTACCTCCACCACCACTAACAACAGTAACACTAACACCACCGGCTGGGAAAACATCATCTCCTCCAACTATGAGTGAAGCTACTGATTGGGCTGTAAAAAACATTGCAGGAGAAATACCTTTCCTCACATCAGCAATGCACTTCTCCGTCCACGTACTATTACCACACCCACAGACCCTCTTACTGCCAACATTGCCATGGCCAGAAACAGCTTTACTTGCACGTCTCTTTGCAGGCATTTTGGGGGATCAACCACAAATATTATTACCAAATTCAGATTTTGATATGTTCACTTTCTGACTGGAGGGACGCTGGCTGGATGTGAAGCAAAATAAACAACTGTGGCTTCAGCAACAGATAAGAGACTACTGTGTTGTGACACTGTCATGGAATTAAAACAATTTCAGTAACCATTGGTGCTGATGGGGTCACAAAAACAATCCAGTCTGGTAAAAAATACCTTTTCAATGTGGGGGTGGGGGGAGCACTGAATACAGACAGTGCTGATTTTTACGGCACTACAAGCAGCAAAACTAAGAACAGAGAACACGATCGCAGTACAAAATCAGGCAGCTACAGTGGATAGCAGGTTCACACTGCTGTGCTTAGTTGCACTTACACTAGTCTGTGTCACAAATTTTAAAAGGTGTATTAGATTTGATGCACGCAACACTGCACACACAACACAGAACAGTTTGTGTACAATGCTGAACGCAGAATGCGATGCAAATGCAAAAGTTCAGTGTACTGCCACGTAATGTAAATTTGTAATTTAAACAACCTGACCTTATGAAATGCTGCACCACATTCACACAACAAACAGCAAGAAAATTTGTACTATTACTGACAGTTTTACTATGTGTACAGTAAAACAGTCAGTTATATAACAAAAATATAACCAAAACACAAAGAAATCACTGGTTCTCCAACTTAAATCTATCTACACACAGATATGCCCCTCCCCCCACAGAACTCTTCACAGTCTTTCACCACACACACTCAATGTTGTAAATTAACATTCAAAATCCACACACAAACAAAAACGCTCTATGATGTGAGTACAGGAGGGTTTCCTACAATCGATGAACTACAGTTGAATCCCCCCCAAGAAAGCAAAAATGCTTTTTGAACAGCTTTTAAAAGATTCCTACAGAGTAGACAGCTATCAGAGCACACTGTCTCCTACTCCTTCCTACTCATACTACCCCGAACTGAGGCTGTGCAGATCAATATAGAGCCCATGTGATCTGAACTCCCATGAATCACTGCAAAATCCACCTTCGGAGCTCAAAAACAAGGCGAAGTGAGGCAAAGTGAACTGCCACCAATGTACTTTGCCTTAAAAATTGAAAGAGTAGTGACCGGTGAAGGCGGAGTAATGCAAAGTCGCTGTTTCTAATGCACTTCGCGTTCCTCATTATAAAGCGAAGTACTCCGCTTCGCGTTGCAGAGCACTCCGCAAATCTGCCTGTGCTCCGCGAAACGCTTCACAGAGCGGATTGAGCCCACTTCGCCCACCACTATCTGGGATATATGACAAGGTGCAACAAGGTTTCAAAGCTGGCAGGTTATGCATTGTGGATCTATTAACCTTCTACAAGACCATCAGTAGAGAACTAGATAATGGAAATGCCATTGGTATCCTCTTTCTAGACTTAAGCAAAGCATTTGTATCATATCACATAATAATTGAAGAATGTAAACACCTGGAAATCAACAGACATTTAGTAAGGTGGATTCAAAATTAGCTTGAACATCAAAGACAAAAATTAAGAATGAAAGGCAATGTTTTTAAGGAGGGCAATATCATGAGTGGGGGTGCTCCATGGATCAGTCTTGGAACCGATATTATTCAGTCTGTTCATTGGAGACCTTGGGATGGTATGTTTAGTACATGCAGTGAGTTGGCTGAGGATACCAAAATTATGAAGATGTAAATAAAATGCAGACAGACCTGATCAACATTGCAAAATGGGCCAATAAATGGAGGATGACATTTAATAGCACTAAGTGCATGGTTATGCATTTAGGGGGAAAATAAATATAAAGAAACTGTATTATATGGACGGGGACAAATTAAAAACACAACATGAGAAAAGGACCTAGAGGTCTAGGTTAGAAAATCAGGTTACGGCTGTTTATGCAAAAACAAATCATCTATTGAATACCATAAAATGGCATTTTAATCATAGATCTGAACACATACTGTTGCCTCTATACAGATCATACATCAGGCCCGTATTAAGTTACAGCTCTCAAAAAGTCAGAGATTTTTATTAATTTTATAAAAGGAAAGGACACATTCACTTGTACATGAAAGACTGTACGCTTGATATACATCAGTAGTGAACAAACACTAAACTTACAAAGAAAACCAACTAAATAACACCCCCTCTTCCCACCCAATTTCCCCCCTAGCCTCCCTCCCCCCGCCCCTTAGGAGTGTGCCTTAATTTATTAATAGAAAGAGGAGAAAGAGACCACCTCATCTCTTAGTCAAAATACCTGAAACAATGCACCAAAATAACACTGGATACAGCTAGGTTACAACACACCTACTTTAAATATAACGCATACAATTTGCCCCATTTTTTGTCAAAACCTAACATGTTATTACGAAAACCTGCAATTAGTCATTCTGTTCTAAAAAAAACAGATATATCATTTAACCATTCACTATAGGAGTTGGTTAACTGGTCCATCCAATGCTTAAGAACAAGCTTTTTAACAATAATAGATATCAGAGCCATGTGGAATCTGCATTCTTTGACTTGGATACCAGAATACCTGCCTAAAAGACAAACATCAATTGTGAAGAGGTCTTCCAGCCCAAACCAGGGGTCCAATTTAGATCAAATTTCTTGCCAAACAGGGGATACCTTTTCACAATACCAGAATGTGTGTACCACGTTCCTTTCTGCTTTGCCACAGCGAGTACAAGTAGAATCCGGTAACCTACCCAATTTGGCTAATCCAATAGACGTAAAATACATAGGGTGGGATATTCAAATGGGTTGCTCCATGCGCAATAGGGTTGCGCCTGCGCAAGTCCGAAATTGCACCATTCTGCGATATTCAGCAGGAGGTAGTTGCGCCACTGAAAACATGCTGAGCAACTGCGCAATGTTAATGAAGGCATGCGCAACTGAACGGGGTTGAGCCATGCATAAAGTGCGCAATGCGATATTCAGTGGGCTGTGCAGAGTTGTGCAGGCGCAACCCCCAACCCGCGCCTGCACAACTTTGAGCCCCTAAAAGGAGTAAGTCGAGGGCCACCCACAGGTGAGCTGCCGCATTGCAGGGCGTGAACACAGCAGCTGCCACCTGTGGCTGGCCCTCAACCTACTCCCTGCTCCTCTGCAGCCCGATCTGGGCTGGAAGAAGTGTAACCCCCAGAAC
Source organism: Neoceratodus forsteri (assembly GCA_016271365.2). NCBI lineage: Eukaryota > Metazoa > Chordata > Ceratodontiformes > Ceratodontidae > Neoceratodus > Neoceratodus forsteri. The sequence goes on along the minus strand of CM028136.1, from coordinate 945,262,617 downwards.
GTATCCCTGGTGGTCCAGTGGACCGATAAGCCCGATTGTGGGCTGCATTATGTTGCGACACCCCCACCCCAAGACCATATCCCTGGTGATCTAGTGTCCTCTCCACCCCACTCACTCCATGAAGTTTCACCACCCCGCCTCCCCGGCAGCACGGGCGGTGAGCATCCCACTCGTTGCCGCCCCCGCCGCTTCGGCCATTCGACTGCAGGCACACAGACGCTTGAGCCAGAAGAGCCACGGGCATGCAGCCTATACCGCATAAGCGCAGTCCAGATATGTGACTGGACTGCCTTTGTACAGTATATTGCATGCCCATTGGCTCTTGCTCTGCACCATCGGGCGGCAGTCCCACCGGCAGTCATCGGGTGGGGCGGCAGGCAGGTGGGATGCTGCCGCCTTCGCCGCTGCCGGGGAGTGGGGGTGGTGGCTTCGTGGGTGAGTGGGGTGGGGGACACTAGATCACCAGGGATATGGTCTTGGGGTGGGGTGGGGTGTCGCGAACATAATGCAGCCCATGATTGGGCTTATCGGTCCACTGACCACCAGGAATACATTCTGGGGGTTTCAACCTCATCAGCCCGTGATCGGGCTTATCGGTCCACTGGACCACCAGGGATATGTTCGGGGGGGACACTTTGCTGGCTGCGATCGGGCTGGTGGGGGGGTGATTTAAGCTTATGCCCGTGATCGGGCCAGTCGGGGGAAGGGGATTGCATACACATTTGCCTGCGATCGGGCTGCAGGGGGCGTCGGTCCCCGATGGCTGCTGCCTGGCAGGGCACCAGGCGCAAGTCCTCAGGGATCGGCGCACCTGCATGCTAATGGCATGCAAATGGGGCCATAAACAGATGCAAATGGCCCCCCCTGTGCCTTGCATGAATTATGGCCCCATTTGCATGTCACCTTTTGAATATTGAGATTGCGCATGGCGCAATGGTACTTGTGCCACCGCAAGTTGAATGCTCCACTCTGACCACTTCATGGCGCAAGTTCCACTGCGCCATGCACAGTGGCTGTGGCCGGGGGGGTGATATTCAAAGGAGTTGCTCAATAGCGCAACTCCTTTGAATATCGCTCTGGCCACACCCCTGCACAACTATTTTATGCAGCGCAAGGACTTGCGCCACAAAATAGCGCAGTTTGAATATCCGGCCCTTATTATTTAGTATGTGATATTGGGGAAGTCTAAATCTGTCTTGGGTCTGGTATATATAAAGGTCCTTCCAGATCTGGGCCCAATCAAGGTACAGGTCTGGAAGTAAGGTGCTCCAGATTGGAGAGCCAGGGAGGGGGTTGGAGCAGGCAGTGGTCAAAAGGAGGGCATATACTGTGGAAACACAGTGTGGTTTCAAAGCATAATCAGATACCTGAGCCAGTAGAGGTCTAACCAGTGATGTCGGAAGCTTGAAACCAAAAAATGCTCGTATAAAATGTTTTAGCTGGAACACCTTAAATATCTGTTTCCTTGGAATGTCAAATTTAGAGAGAATTTCAGGGGAAGAGAGAAGGTTGTCCTGAGAAAATAGGTCTTCCACACGCACCTCATGTAGCTGGGGGAGCCATTGACTGGGAAGCCAGGAGCCATCTATTTTGATATTGGGATTTAATAGAATTGGCTGAGCCATAACATATTTAAGGGGCATCTTAAAATATGCACAACACCATGAGAGAACTTTAAGGGAGGTACTAATTACCGAATCCTGCAATGCCACTGGCAGTGAAGTTCTTGACAAATAGAAGACGGTGGGAAGGTTTATGGCATTAGACCTTAAGAGACTATTCTCTATCTGGAGCCAAATGGGAATGTAGTCCATATCCCTTTGAGAAAGCCATCTCCCTAACTTGGTTAAGTGACTTGCCCAATAGTAAAAAAGAAAATTGGGAAGACAAAGACCCCCCAGAGCCTTGGGCATACTAAGTTTGCAGAAAGCACGATGGGGATGTTTGCCCAACCAAATAAATCTTGAGATCATGGAGTGTAATCGTTTGAAGAAGGATATCGGAAGCCATAAATTCAACAAATTTAAGGGATAAAAGAAACCGGGTAGAACATTCATCTTGATAACGCTTATCCGAACCCATAAGGATAAGGGTAGGTTCTGCCATCTCTGGAGATCCTGTTGGATGGTCACAACTAGATCATCCAGGTTAAGTTTCTAGGTATTAATGGGGTCCCTAGCTAAGTATATACCGAGATACTTGATTGCCTGAGAGGACCATTTAATGCCCAGGTGAACAAACTCCGATTTCAAAGTATGGCTATTCAGTGGAAAAATTTCAGTTTGGGAAATATTTAGTTTATAATTAGATAGCCTGCCATATTGACCAATGACTTCTAGGGCGTGCTCCAAAGAAGATGCCGGCTGCTCCAGATGAAGGAGAATATCATCTGCATATACCGAGAATGTTAAGGTTTGATTGTGAATTGGGATACCTTTAATTTGGGGGGACTGTTTAATATGGCGGAGGAGGGGTTCTAAATAAAGATTAAAAAGGAAGGGTGAAAGGGGGCAACCTTGCCTGGTGCCAGTAAATAAGGGGAATCTAGCAGAGAAAACGCCATTGCAATAGATCTTGGCCGAGGGAGAGGAATAAACTGACTGTATCATTGCAATAAAAAGAGGAGGGAAGCCCAATTTCTTCAAAGTTATCCACAAAAACTCCCAGTACACTCTATCAAAAGCCTTCTCAGCATCTAGGGAAATTAAAGCCATTGGAGACTGAGAAGATTGAGCCACTTGAAAGACTTGTGTAAGGGTCCTCAGGTGGTCAACCGAAGAGCGTCCAGACACGAATCCAACTTGTTCCAGACTTAGGAGCTGGTACCAAAGAGCCTTTATCCAAAGTGAGAGTACTTTGGCCAAGACTTTAATGTCACAATTTAAAAGAGAAATTGGACGATAGCTAGCTGGGTCTAAATGGGGCTTATCTGGTTTGAGTAAGAGGATGATTGTTGCTTCCAGAAGGGTTGGGTCTAGTTTGTCGGCCTTGAACATGTAACTATATAAGTTAAGCAAAAGGGGGGATAGCTCCTTGGAAAACATTTTATAAAAATTAGAGGGAAATCCGTCAGGGCCTGGCGCTTTGTCTGGAGCAAGGCTATTGATGGCCATCTCAATTTCAGTAATAGTTATTGGAGAAACTAAAGAAGACTGGCTTATGTCATCTAGCACAGGAAGGTCCAGAGAATCCAAATAAGTTTCTATATCCTGGGGTAATATTTGGGAAGGGCATTTTCCATAGAGTGTCTTATAAAATGCTTCTAAAACCTGGGCGATCTCTCGGGGTTCAGTTTTAATAGAACCATCCGAAGACCGAATGGAGGGGATTAGACGAGAACTCTCTAATTGGCGGAGACATAAGGCAAGTAACCTTCCAGCTTTTTCGCCTTGATCAACGTATTTGGCCTGGGTCTTTAAAACAGCATATTCCACTTTTTCTTTCATCAGGTCTGCGTATTCATTATGCAGTGCTAGCAACTCTTCTAGGGTGGCCGGGGATGTAGTGGAGGCTAAAGCATTTTCTCTCTCTTTAATCTGGGTTAATAGAGATAGAGCTTTAGTTTCTCTAAGCCTTTTCCTTCTAGAAGCTATTTTAATAAATTCTCCCCGAAGATAACATTTCAGGGTATACCATAGGAGGCCACCTCTTGGTATAAAATCTCCATTATGCTCCATAAAGGTAGAGATAATAGTTTTAATGTGGGAAACAGTGGAATTGGCTTGTAACAGCTGCGTATTCAGTCTCCAGATTGTATCTCTCTGGGTGTGGGAATACAGAGAGAGGACTAACCAGGCAACTGAATGGTCGGATATAACTATGGGCTCTATACCAGATTGGCAAAGACTGGGCATAAGGGAGCAGCTAATTAAAATATAGTCTAATCTTGACCAGGATTGATGAATATTTCAATAAAATGTATATACTTGCTGTGAAGGATTTAAGGTATGCCATGGGTCACACAGCCCCAACAGAGCTATTAGATCCTTCAGTGCATTCTGTGATGGCGAAGGCGGTTTCAATGGCCTATACGTCCTATCCAGGTCCTGGGTGGGTGGGATATTCCAATTCCCCCCTAAAATCAAGGGGGAGGGTAGGCACGTTGCTATTTTGTTAGTCAGATCCATTAAGAAATCTGGGTCTCCTTCCACCGAGCCATATATCGATCCCAGAACCACTGTACTATTATTCAAAATACCCTTAACTAAAACATATCTTCACCTGGGGTCAGTAATGGTCGTATCCATTTGGAAGGAGATATTCCTTTTAATTAGTATGGCCACCCCGCAACACGAGGATGAATCCCCGGCTACAAAGACTTGAGAGATTCCTTGTCTACATAGCCAGAGTCATTCTGCACTTACCAAGTGCGTTTCTTGAAGCAGGATAATACCTGCATTCAGAAGGGCACAATACTTGAGGATCTGATATCTTTTCGAAGCATCTCTTGCTCCTCTAACATTCCACATGACAATTTTAACAGGACTATAAGCCATATTTGTCAACAACAGTCATCAGCCATAAAGTTCCCAACCTCACATAATCCAATACCATGAGGCACACTCCATCCCCACCCCCCCAGCCATCCCTCCTGTAACAGCATAATTACAAAGTGTCAAAACCAATATAAAAATATAAAATATAATATCCAAGACATTATTTAAATTTAAGTACTCTATTCGAGTAGTAACTAAGGTGTTTAGTCGGAGTACCGGCAGTCTAGAATTCACTAAAGCCCCTTCCTCCCCCCCCTTTAATAAATTCCCAGAACTATTTACATTAGGCCTCTTACCCCAAATCTGAACACATCTGTACCTGTGTGACATCTTAGTGATTGGCCAAACCCAGATGGCGATTCTTATACCCATAGTGCATAAAAGAGAAAAAGATTGGACCGCTAGCACTTGCGGCTCACGCAACATAGTAGTTATCCTCTGAACTAATGAACATCTAATACAGAAAAAGGTAAGGAAAAGAAATTCCAAAACACCATCACCCCCCCAAACTGGTACGCTATGCAGCTTTTCCTGAGCCTGCTCCAACCCGGAGCCCCCGCACCCCACTCCCTCCAACTCACTGTCTCTTACCACTGTTATAATAAAGGACCTCACATGAATTAAGGGAGACCTAACCATCCCGAGCCACTCTGCAAATATCTCCTGGCTGAACTTAAAAGGGGTACCCTAAAGGAGACAAAAGGTACAAACTGATTCAGCCTCCTGTTAAATCTGCCCTGGCTTTATGAGGATGCCGACTATCCCCCAAATAAGTACTTTATAATTAAAAAGAACACAAACCTTAGTCGGAATTGCCCTAACAAAAATTGCTAGCCACCTCAGGATCAACGTAACTAATTAGGGCCCATGTTTGGCTACAAATAAAAACTGCATCTAGCCCTGGTGATGCCATCTATAACACTAACCAGTACAGGAGCTGTGCCATCCCAAACTTCAAATAACAAGTTGTACCCAAGGGTAACTGACCTGAGCCCTGCAACTTCCATTACTCGAGAAACTAGCTGGGGGAGAGGAAAGAAAAGCACCCCAGTCAGTCCTTGCGTGCTTTCCCATTAGGAAACCACCCCCATCAGAAAAAGGTTCCTACTATGAAACAGAAGGCCACCAAAGCCCCCCTAACCCAAGGCCAGAAGTCTCCCACACGAACCCCACCGGGCAAAACATTCTACAACATTCAAACAGGTATTGTAAACCAGTCACAACCTTTACTTTAACTGCAAGGGACAACAGTATTTCATTATTAAAAGTTCAGCCCTCTTTGAAGAGGTTAGGCAATCGTGTGGTTAGGTCCAAAGCTGCTTGCTCAGGTGTGTCATACATGAGCCAGGTTCCCTACACTGACACGCACAGTTTAGCTGGATACAGCATCCTGAAGGGGATTCCAGCAGCGATTAGTTTGCTGATGGTGGAGTGAAAGGCAGCCCACTTCTGGCATGTTTCCAAAGGTAAATCTTGAGTTATTCTGAGGGTTGCACTCTCCCACGAGATTTTCTGAAGCTCTTTGACTTTGGTGAGAACATGCTGCTTTTCCACAAAACTTAGGAACTTCACGATGACTGACCTGGGGGGAGCTCCTGGAGGGGGTTGTGGCCTGAGGGAGAGATGTGCTCTCTCAATTTGATAGCTGGAGCTGAGAGGGGAAGGGCCTACCACTTTTTGTAGAAACCTCTGCATAAAGGGAATGATGTTGTCTCCCTCCTCCGATTCCAGTGAGCCGAGGACCAGGATATTATTCCGTCGGCACCTGCCCTCCAAATCCTCAGTTTTCAGCTGTAATTTGTGAATCTGCTGGTGTAGATGCACTATTTCAGGCTCTGTTTTTTTCTCTCCACTTCTCCAAGGAGACCGAAAGGGCCTCTGTATCTCCCACCCTTCTTGTAAGGCCATTCAGATCACTACGAAGGGATTTCAACTCCATCGAGATGTCGGAGAGAGTTTCTTTAAAAAGGAGCACTTCTTGTAGGAAACGATCTTCAGTTAATGGAGTCGCAGCAGAGGTTGAAGGGTTCGATTTGTTAGAACCAGCCCCTTGAGCCCATTGTTTCTTGGGCGTTTCTTCCGGTGTAGCCGGTGGTGTATGCCTAGGCAAGGCCTGCTTCATGTCGGTCTCCATTGAGTCGATTGTAGCCAGCTGCGAAGCCGGTTTTCTATGCAGGACAGGCACTATAGCTCGAGGGTCTACCTGGTGCAATATTAAACAGTGTTTCCTTCGGTTATAGCCTCAAAATAAAGCTGAAGAGAAGTGAGGCACCGGAGCTCTGTTTCAGTGCTGCTACCAGGAACCCTGCATCACGTGATCTCCAACATGCATTTCAGTTCTACTAAGAAAGGAAGCAGATCTAGTTAAAGCTCTCAATTTTGGAAAGTGCTCAAGGGGGAGAGCATTAAAACTGAAAGTATTCAGCATAAGGCCACCTGAATGATATGAGGATTTGAAGACATTCCTTATAGACAGAGACTAACTAGACTAGGACTACACACTTTAGAACAGCGAAGGACACAGGGTGACTTGTTATTACTATTTAATATTTATAATGATAAGTTAACTGTGGTTCAGAGCTCAGTGCTTATGTTACATACTGAAGTTGGATGCTGTAGGTTGTGCTTGGATACAGAGGCCAGACCAGTAAGTAGGATACTGCTTGCAAGGTACTAGTAGTATGAAATGATTCGTGCTTAGGTACTTAGCATAGACATGAGCAAGTCAGTGATTATAGTACATATGAACTGGATAGTATATGCAAGGTGCTTAGATGCATGAACTGATGAGTCACTTGTTATGATTCGATAGTTTTGGCCTTTCTTTGTATCCCACCATATTAAGGATGCTTAGTCCAGTATTATGAGACCCCCCCGGTCAGATAAGAGTGCCGCAGAAGGAGGAGGTGTCAGGGGAGGATGGTGGGGAGTACGACTTGCTCTAAGCACGGTGGTGTGCAGCCTGCTGGTTAAAATAGGATGTGGGGGAGGAGCTCTTCCCCCACTTAACTACGGGCATAGCCCTAAATTTAACTGTGGTTCAGAGCTCAGTGCTTATGTTACATACTGTAGTTGGATGCTGTAGGTTGTGCTTGGATACGGAGGTCAGACCAGTAAGCAGGATAATGCTTGCAAGTTACTAGTAGTATGAAATGATTCATGCTTAGGTACTTAGCATAGACATGAGCAAGTCAGTGATTACAGTACATATGAACTGGATAGTATATGCAAGGTGCTTAGATGCATGAACTGATTAGTCACTTGTTATAATTTGATAGTTTTGGCCTTTCTCTGTATCCCACCTTATGAAGGATGCTTAGTCCAGTATTATGAGACCCCCCCAAAAATAATGATATCATATGATTGTTCTGTATCCGACTGTTGAAGGAGTCGAGTAGGATGACACCCCCAAGAAATGAGTAGCAGTATGATCACCTCCTCCAACTCCGGAGAGTGTGACCAGTAGTATGCAGGACAGGAAAAAACCCCTTGGGGGGAAACCTCTGAGGACCCATGGCTACTGACCTGCCCGTCCTTCTGGGCATACTAAAGGAGAGAAATCCTAAATAAAATTAAATTTAATTGCTAATCTGAACTCCAAGTTGTAGAACCCGATCCAGAGAAACGGAGAACTGAAGTAGTAGTGAGTCATGACATGTTAGGTGAACAGGGCAAGCATCTTCCTAGTGAACTCCAAGTTCGAGAATCCATGAGCAGGTCGGAATGATAGAGAGGAACCCATGGTTGATATGAAGTCGAAGCGACAAGTTGCAGTGGTAAAGCACTCCAGCAGGTGAGGATGACTTCTCAAAGGAAAATCAGGAATCAAAGTCTCAGCATCCACGTCCAGAAGGAGGACTGTTGGGTCAAGTTCTGCTAGGCAAGCTTGCAAGTGAAAGCTGAGGTGATGAAGCACAGAACTAGCGTATGCTATGTGACAGGGAGGAATGAGCAGTAAAAACCTCCAGTCGGGAGAGGGGAAGTAAGTACATGAAGCAGGTAGAGATCATAGTGCTAATAGGTAACAAAAGTCGGATGTAGTTTCAGTTCATGAGGAACGAAGTAGGTAGTAAAATGAGGAGTTAGTCATGATAACCTCTAAGCCCTGTAAGGGTGAAGCAGGTAGTATGAACAAGTAATGAAAATAAGTGGACCAGTACGTAGGTCAGTTGTAGTAGTAAGTAAAGCTGCATGATGCAGACACAGTAGCAGGAATGTAGGATTGCATAGCTTATGAATGGTATACAGTGAGGGGTATGAGGAATGGAGACAGCACAGGAACTGAAGAGCTATGTGTGGATCCAATGGTTGCATAACAATGCTGATGTCCACGTTCCAAAGCCAGAATGGTACCATAGCTAGAAATGATTTGAGAAGAATATTCTGACTAGTCCTAAGGTCGAATGTATGAGGTATAGATGATGATAACTGAAGAGGCTGAGTCAAATGAAGTAGCATTGTCACAGGGTCCATGAAGCTTTAGAGCGTAAATCAGGATAGTGAAAGGCTTCTGGATAAGCACAACTAAGTGTCCTGGTAAGTGTGTAATAGTATTGATGTCACATGACTGAAGTGGCAGGGCAGAAGCATCCAAAGAATAGATGACAATGGCTAAATGATCCGGAAGTGAGTCCATAGTAAAGGAGCTCCTAGGGCTGGCTGACACTGCGGTAGGTAGGCGAACCTCCGGCCCCGTGGTGTGAGGCAGGTTGTAGAACATTGGTAGAGAACATAATGGACATGTCGAACTGCATGCAATGCAGAAAAGCAGTGAAGTAGTGAGGAATAAATTGTAAATGGTATTGTATTGGCGGCATATCCTGGGTCAGCTTAGTGCCGAGTAGTACTGTAGTTTTAAGGCAGACTGATGAGAGCAGAATGGTGCTGTAGACTGTCGTAGATGTCATATCCCGAGTCAGTTTAGTGTGGGGTAGTACTGTAGTGTTAAGGCAGACTTATGAGAGCAGAACGGTGCTGTAGACTGACATATCCTGAAGATCGAGGATGGTAAGGATTGCAATGAAGAGACCTTGGTGGAAGAGTTGGCAACTCGTCGAGAGGTAATAAGCATCATGAAACTGTAGTAACTCAATATTTTAGGAAACAGTTCAATCAAGGAAGACAGATGGAATAAAGGTTAGCAGGGAGTCCTGGCGGAGACGGTAGTAGTAACTGCGGGGAAGTTGAGGTAGCATAACGAGGTGCATCCAAGAGAATTGAGGTGAGTATCTTGATGTACCCCAGAATAATCCAATGGAAGGCAAAAGCATTAGGAAGCATATTTGGAATGGTAGGTCTGAAAAAGCAGCTCTGTAGGAAGCATCCATTAAGAATGAAAGGGAGTTGGCCAAATGAGATAAGGCAGTGCGGCCAGACCACATATAGGTCAGCCGATGGATCGTAGGAGTTATGGCGGATGGTGCAAGTCAGCCGGTGAGTAAATAGAATTAGGCAGTGAAACCAAGAAGACTAGCATACAGTGAGACCATGCATGGTCAGTTGATAGGTAAGAAAGCAATAGCAGGCAAAGCTGCAACGTGGCTGCTGTATAGCCAGACCCCACGTAGGTCGACCAAAGGAAGAGGGAGTCCATCTAGACCCCACGTAGGCTAGATGACTGCAGTAGTGCCACAAAGGGTGGCCCAAGGCTATGTACCCCATAGGCAGAAGCTGAGGACGAGCAGGGCAGGCAGCAAGAGGTAGCAGGGGAGGTCTGCCATATGTAATAGATGTAACATACTGAAATGGGAATGGCCCGGACAGCTGATGGTGTGAAGCTGAAGGAGCAATGTAATGGCGCATGGCATGGAGTACCATGGTATGACATCAGCAGGAGGAAGTATGAGTTGGAAGCAAACGGTAGAATATGGGTAGCAGCAATCCTACACGGATAAGTCTATCCACGTGGTGAGTCAGTACAGGAGGCAGGTAGGGCTATGTGGACTGAAGCAGGATGGAGTAGATTCTTGTCATCTTATCCCATTATCACTTCCTTTAATTAGCTAAGGCAAGCTAGCTTCACAGAGCTGTACACCAGGGGCTTATACTAGTTCAAGCATCCAGTCCAGGAGTATATAATGTTCATAAGAACAGAAGTCCAAGGAATAGCGCTAATGCTTGAATCAGAACTTGCAAACTGGACATGGTTCATTTTGTAAATGAGCTTCCAGAAGGAGGGAAGCATGAGGCAGTGCCAGTACATGCTCCCATATGACCGCAGGAGAGGGTTGTACAATATAGTCTGAACAGTGATAGTGCAGGCTAGATAGGGAAATGAGAGTATTGTGAGCTTGGCATGTAAGGATTGCTTGCAACCTGAATCTCACAGAGTAGCTGACATGGCAGGTTCTTAAAAGTCCTCAGAGAATGTGAAATGTTACCTGCAGTACCAGCAATGGGCTACAGTATGTGTACATTTAAAGAACGAACCAGCTGAAAGCTAGGTGGCTGGTAGAGCTAGCAGTGCTGCAGTAAACACCCTGCAAATGCATTGTCTTTATCCCAGACAGTGAAGCACTGAGACATATAGAGTATAATATGAGGGAACACATATACTAGGAAACTTGGTTCCGAACTAGGTACCTGCGAGTTGGCACGTAGTTCAAACAGAAGTGAGAGGTCGAATTGGAGACAGTTAGCTAACTGAGCTGAGAGGTCCAGAAGCAATAGTAATGGTGGAGGTAGCGCGGTATCCTCAATGAAATGTTATCAGAAGCCCAGGTCTGGATTGAGTAGCTCACAGTAGAGAAAGAGCATAGCGGTGAAATGAGTGGTTTGGACTCCATATATGGCAGCAATGCAGGTAGGACTTCACGGTAGCATGGTGACGGCTGCTCGGAAAAGCCGGTGTAGGGACAGAAAGCAGGTATACAGAGCAAAAGGCAGACAGTAGAAGGCAGAAAACAGAGTAGCAGATGGCAAGCAAGAAAGTAGAGTGGACCAGTGGGAGAACCCCCCCCCCAAAAGAAAAACGAGAGGACGAAACAACAAACAGCTAAGCTGGGGCAAAAAGAAATGGATGAGAATAGAGAAGGCACAGGAAAGGGGGTGAATGGAGAAGCGAGAAGAGCAGCCGAACACCAGCGGCGCCACTAGTGAGTGCGACTCACCTAAGCAGGCAAAGTGGAGCCTGCTGGTAAAACAGGGATGTGGGGAGGCTCCCTTCCCCACTTAACTATGGGCATAGCCCTAAATTTGATGGAAGCACTGAATATGGGAAAAGGACAAGAAGTACACACACTAAGGAGACACAAAAACATAAAAACTACATATTGCTGATACTCCCCTAACCTAGCATGAATGGGGTGCCAGTTGTCTAACAGTCATACACAGCCATGTGTGAACCCAGGGCCCGCCAGTTATCCTGTCCTCACAGGCCATCACCCCTGTGGTGCTGGACAGCTGCAGCCATGCTGAGGTGCCCACCACCTTAGGTCACCACATGTATGTTGAAGATGGATTTCCTACCTAGTCCGACAACTCTTCTCCTTGCTGGGGCCTCTCCTGCTTCTTTGAGCACTGAGTTGTCTACAGGGCCCCTCTCCAAGTTCGCCTCCACTAGAGTCTCTCTCGATGTCTTAGGAGTAACCTGCCACAGGCCCGAGATCTACTGGGCTGTTTCCCCTTGAGGAAAACTCCCCTGGGGTTCCCATATCCTTCTGGTGGTTCCACTGCATACTTCCCACTATCAGCAAGCTACCTTGAAATGTTCCCTGATCCCGATTCCACAGGATCTTCCCCAGGTCACTGGCACTACCACTCTTATCCATGCCTTGACTCTGAAGCCCTTCTCAACTGGCTGGAATAGTGGCCCCTTGGGGACCTGCCTCTATTTCTGCTGCCTTCTGCCTCAGTGCCCACTGCCAACTGCCAAGCTGCCTTCACACTTTGCCCTTGTGCCATGTGGCACTCTCCTTTGCTACTCTAAGATCCTCCCACTGAGCTGTCCCCCCAGAATGACACCAGTAAGTCCTGAGTCTGGGCACGCACTTCAAAATAATTCCCCCACCAGTAGAAGGGCATGGTTACATGATGATAACACTTTTGGGATCGGGGTGCTTGTTCTGGAAATATTGAGAGCCATGCAGTAGTTCAGGGCTTTTTCCAGCAAGGCAGAGCAGTAGCTGAGTTTACCCTTATATACAATATCCTAGCCATTTCCAGTACTTCCGTGAACTAGCTTACAATGTATAAAGTACTATAACTTGCATGTATGTATCCTTGTAGAACTAGCACTGGTGTTATATGGTTCTGCACTATAAACAAAGCAGTTTTTGTACCATGCTGTAACAAGGGATCTTTAAGGAAAAAGAACTGTATTCATGAGGACCATCATGCCATCTCTCTCATGCAAATTTCAAGTAAATAAGTAAAAGTGTATTATGGAGCAGGAAATCCCCCTCCCTCTTTGGAATATGCTTCATAAGTTACTCATAATAAAATATTTCTGGTGCTCTCCTGTTCAAACGTTATGCTTCTGGCTGTCCATAAGGAACAACAACAAAGCTATTAATCATTTGCTTAAAACTAGTCTGTCTATAGCTACAAAAAAATGACTTGGTTGAAAACAAACCCACAAGTCAATTAGATGTGCCCCTCCTTTTTGGAAAACCACCCCAGTAAAAAATTAACTTTGTGTTAATATTAGATGAGGGGGAAATGCCAGAGTTAAAAGTGGCTAACTTTATACAAACCACACACCAGTTTATTGGTTACTGTATTTATACGTACTGTACTTTGTAAATGCTACTCTAAATGGGTTTTACAGCATTTTTAAGCCCTCTCATTGTTGTCAGCATTCTAAGATCCCTGCATTTATCTTTTAATTACTATGCGTGTACAGCCTGATCAAATAATCATTGATGTTAGAATGAACATCCTACATTTTTTAGGATTCCAATTTCAGAACTCAGAGCAGCCATTAAACCAGTCTCTTAACCTTAGCGCTTTGCAGAGTTGTTAAATTCTGACAGAATAGAATTCCACGGAATTTCAGAAAATTCTTCTAATTCTGTACCATTATATCAGTAATGGGAATCTGAAATTTCAAAAGTGGAGTAGTTTCTGCTGATTAATAATATTAATAACATATGCTAGGGAAGGCATGAGGCAGCAGAAGATGGATACCTCAGGGGAGGTAATGGGTAAGTAAGTAAGTAAAAATTCATTTAGTTTGGCATCCAGTTCCAGGGGCTCTGGGTGCTGTACAGTAGTAGACAATTTCACAGGGTAATAAAATTACTGTTTAAATAATCAGCAAACAAAATTATATAAAATAGTAAATACATCAGGCACTATTTTAAAATACATCTGTAGGGTAAGCTAGATTAAAAAGGTGGGTCTTTAGGCCCCTCCTGGACACCTCCACCATAGGGGCCTCCTTCAGATATCTTGGGAGCAAGTTCCAGAGGACCAGGCCAGCCTCCTTGAATGAACGATCACCCAAGGTTTTCAGCCCGGTCCTCAAAACTGCAAGGAGGCCCTGGGTGGAGGAACAGAGGGAGTGAGCCAGGGTGGCGGGGTAAGGAGGTCAGAAGGGTAGTCAGGGCTTGATACATATAGGGCCTTATAAGTGAGCAAGCCAACCTTGAAGAGAACCTGCCACCTGACTGGCAGCCAGTGCAGACCCCGCAGGACTTTGGTCACATGACAGGACCTTGATAAACCTGTCAGCAGCCTGGCCGCTGCATTCGACATTAGCTGCAGTCAGTGGAGGTTCTCTCCACTGACCCTATGGTATAGAGCATTACAGTACTTGAGTCTTGACGTTACAAAGGCATGCACCAATGACTGCAGATCCTCAGGCAGAATTAATGGTTTAATCTGGGCAATGTTCTTCAGATGGTAAAAGCTAATTTTGATGACAGCTGACACCTGAGCCTCAAATGTCAGCCTGTCATTGAGGACCATGCCCAGATTTCTCACCCTAGAGGACGCCATCAACAGTATCGACCCTAGGACCAAACCTGTTGTTTTCCCAGAGGTATTCCATCATGAACGCGGCCAGGCTCAATCACTAGAACCTCCATCTTGTCTGGGTTAAGTCTTAGACAGTTAGAGTTCATCCAATCCTGGATCTCGGAAAGGCATTTATTTATTTTATTTTTTTTAGTTTTTGTTGACCGGGTAAGTGCACTAGACAGATCTTGCCTATTTTCAGGCACGAACCAGGGGAAGGGGATACAGATGAATGCCAACTGACTTTGAACCAGAGTAAGTTGTTGGTGGTATTTTTAGTGAATGAGGGAAATTTGGCCAGGACACCAGGGAAATTCCCCTACTCTTTTCAAGAAGTGTCATGGGATCTTTAACATCCACCTGAACTACCACCAATCCAGGCAGATGGGACCTCGGTTTAACATCTCATCTGAAAGATGGCACCTCAGAAGTGCAGCACCCCTCTCATGCTGCACTACAGTGTCAGTACTGGGATATTAACCCAAGTGCCAGATGTGGGAACTGAACCCACAGCCCTCTGATCTCCCGGCCTCAGAGGCGAGTGTGCTACCTACTGAGCCATTGACACTGCTTATTCAGCACTTTGACAGCACCACGTGTCCCTGGTGCAAAGGACAAGTACAGCTGAGTATCATCTGCATAGCAGTGAAAACTCAAACTCTACTGTCTAATGATCCTCCCTAAAGGGCAGCATGTACACTGAGAACAGCATCGGTGATAGAATCAAGCCCTGAGGAACTCCACAGGTCAGAGGCAGAGAGAAGGAGGAGGAGAAATTCCCCATCATGACTCTCTGCTTCCTACCAGAGATAAAGGACTCAAACCAGTTGATAACAACACTGGTGAGTCCATAATACTCTCTAAGGCAGTGATTCTCAAATGGTGAGGCCAGCCTCCCAAGGGAGGCCCCAAATTGTTCCAGGGGAGGCCCAGTCAAGTCTGAGAATGTACAGTATTTAAATTTTAAGTCTTGACTGTTTTGTGTGAAAGGATAAAACAAACTAAATAAGGATAATTTCTGGATGAATTTCTTTACTTATGCACAAATATGTGACCAGGAAGTCCTCATTGAGTCAAAGCTTGTTTATAGATGTGTATTTATATGTAAATTAATGCCTGGGGAAGGCATGCTGAGGTAAGGCTTGTTTCTACAATAGGTATTTTTATGCAAATTAGTGACTGGGAAAAGTACACACTGAGTCAAGGCTCATTTTTATAGTAGGTGTTTATATGTAAATTGGTGACTGGGAAAGGTACAATGAGCTGATGCACGGTTTCAGGTGTGACCTGAGGTAAGGGTACAGGAAGTTGCTTAACAACAGGGTAAGAGAGGGAGAGATGAAGTGGCTAGGCTGGTTGTTCCAGATAGAGAGGAAACCGAGTGACAAGGGCCCAAGAGTCAGAAAAAAGAAGTGACAAATATAACCTGGAGTGCTGGATTAGGGGTGGAGAGCCATACATTGAACAAAAAGATAATATACTCAGTCAACTTTATTAGTTTCACTTTATTCCTGGTGTACTGTGCACAGTAGGATGTTTTTTCTGTGGGGAGGCCCAAGATTTTTTTCCAAATTTGAGGGAGGCTCTAAATCTTTTTCATGGCTTGGGGGAGGCTCACTATCACAAAGCATAAGAGCTAATGCTCTAAGGTGATCCAACAACACAATGCCGTGCACGGTATCAAATGCTGAAGACAGATCGAGGAGAATGAGAATTGACCATTCTCATCAATCACTTACCATGAGGAGGTGATTATGCACCTGGACTAATGCCGTCTCTGTGCTGTGCTTCACTCAAAACCCAGAATGGAATGGCTCATAGATGTCACAGATTTCCAGGTGTTCCTTGAGCTGCAGAGTCACTACCTTCTCAACAACCTTTCCTAAAAATGGGAGGTTGGAGATTGGTCTATAATTCAGTAGGACGTCAGGGTTGAAAGATGACTTTTTCAGAAGGGGCTTCACCAGTGCCTCCTTCAAAGTGTTGGGGAATACCTCCTCCAAAAGAGAACATCTGACTATCCCAGCAAACACTGAACCAATGAACTCAACACATTCCCACTAGTAGATGCATCAGGCCAGCGTCCCTTTCACAGTAAGTAGGCTGCAGCTTCAAAATCACCTTGGAAACCTCAGCCACCCCCCACTTGTCAAAACTCTGCCCAGACAATAGAAGTGCCCCTGCTCCACCCAGACCCCACCCTGTGGGTCTGGCCCAAACCCACTGGTGAGACTACGGCCCAAATAGAGGATACCCTGTCAGAGAAGAACAGAGCAAACTCTTAACAAAGTGCTACTGAAAAAGCTTTTTCTGGCTGTAGACAGACAGGATGAAGAAGCCTGTCCACAGTCTGAAAGAGCTGAGCTGGTCTATTCCTCCCTGCTACAAGCTTCCTGTACAGGAACTTTGCCTTCTTACAGTCGACTGCCCTTTGAAAGTCACTGTAGTGATTTCTCAAAGCCAGTCTATCTTCCTCTAGCCGGGTCCTATGCCAGAAACACTCCAGCATCTGACTCATGGTCTCCACTGTCCTGACAGCCTCATCAAACAGTTTTACCAGAGTGCGGCGACACCTTTCTTGCCGATATCCCTGACAGCAACAGACACAATGCTGACGAGTGTCGGCATTGTACTGTCGGGGATGTCAGTGTGTTTTCTTCAGGGTGCTGTGCCCCCCGTATCCCATATGTGGGGGGCTGCAACCCCCACACCCCCGGTCTCTAAATATACAACTCCAAGTTGGAGTTGTCTCGGAGAGGGGGCGAATCACCGGGAGATGCAG
This sequence comes from Neoceratodus forsteri, assembly GCA_016271365.2. Lineage (NCBI taxonomy): Eukaryota > Metazoa > Chordata > Ceratodontiformes > Ceratodontidae > Neoceratodus > Neoceratodus forsteri. The sequence continues at coordinate 945,245,382 of CM028136.1, read as the reverse complement.
TTTCGGTGCCAGCGGGGACCATCACAGTGACCTAATGCTTTTCATCAAATTCTGTCACTGTGATGGTTTTCACTGTGGCGGTGTCAACCTGTGGTCAGTTTCCCTTATCAAAGCAAGGGGAATGGGGAAACAGAATCCCTGCGGGTTTAGCTCACTTCAGCCTCAGGCAAGAAACAATGGATGAACAACCAGGACTGGGGAAAGATACAGCTAGAAAGCTAGGGGAAGAAACAGAAAAGGGGCTAACAGGGAGCAGGGGTGTGACGGTGGTGTAAAATCTAAACCTGCCAGATATTGATTGGGACATTTAAGCAGCTAGATGTACCAGAAGTCAAAACCTGCTGGATACACAGCAGTATTAAACAGCAAAAGAAAATCAGACACTCACCTCACAGAAACAGACACAGAGATTCAAAGGTTCAAAGTGCTAAAGCCAAATACACAAAAGATATAAAACAGACCCTGCTGGTAACAGGTCACCTGATGTGTTTCAAGTCACCTAACTCTTTATCAAAGGTTATAGTTAAGTGACTCAAAATGCATCATGTAACATGTTACTAGTAGGGCCTGTTTTTATGGCTGCAGGGTGGAGCTCTGCAGATGTTTTACTATCACATAGAAAAATGGACCTCATCAGACTGCTAATGGACTTCTTAAAATGTGGAGTTTTATAGCACTCCCTCTGCTCATCAGTCAGCTCATCGCATTATTTTTTCTCTGTTAGTCAGTGTTTCCCAGTGAAGAATGAGGTTCATATTTCATTCTGAGTTGTTATCACTGCAGGAGATCTGCAAGAGATAAAAACAAACCTGTCATCTGTAACTATGCTATCTTGCAGTGGTCAGTAAAGCATTTTTTTTCTTTCACTGTAACAGTGTTTTTAAGTTTTAATGGGAAATAATGGTAACAATAACAGTACATGTATTTCAATCTTAATTTGTGTATAACAGGACTTGTGTGATAACCTGGTTACTAGTTTCAGCTTGTTAGCCATTCTTTTCATACCTGCTTTAAGTGACCTGAAAAGTGTATGTCTCCAAGTCTGAGTAGGCACAAAGGCAAGTTATTTACACCACTTCTTTGAAGCAGTTTAACTGTCTGCAACAGTGCAATTGTTTGTTTGTTTAAAATTGTATTCAGTTTTCATGAAGTTGGATAGTTGTTACATACTCCATTGAGCAGATGCTCATTTCAAAGGAGGTCCATTATTTTCATAACTGATTGCACATACGGCAACATCTAATACAATAGACACAATATATAAATACACATCATACAGACTATACAATAATCATAATTAACTTACATAACAGCATTCACCATAATAAAAAAGGAATAGTCTATCAATTAGAACTACTAATTAGAAACTTTTTTTTTGCATGCTAGTGTCAAAAAAGCCTTGCTAGAATAGCCAGCTACAGAGAAAGAGAGAGCTGTCCAGTTTCATAATTTGCAACAAAGGCAGCAAGCTTTCAGAGGAAATTCCAGAGGAGTTTCAAATTACTTTATCACTCCAAAAAGTGTGTGACTAACTAATTGTTAGTGGCATTGGAACTCTGGTGGCTTTGTATTTGCAGGAGGGGTAAATGCTTGGCAACTAATGTTTAAGGGTTTCCAGGGGTTGCAAGGAGCATCATAGGGGATTGCTCATAGCAGTGTCAACTGCAACACCTGGCTACCCTGGAATACATTCCTCTCACCCTGCCAGGACCAAATTAAGGGACACTGCCCAATAAAATCAGGCATAAATGCCACAATCAGAGACACCACTCCTTCTGACATACAGTGCAGTGTCACAATTTCTATCCATTCTATTTCTGTCTACAATTTGTCCTAAGGGTAATATTGTGCACTGGCATTCATACATACAGTACTCTCTTGTAAGAGGTATGCATAGGTAAACCAAAAGTTAACTGGCTGAACAGAATTGCAACCATGTTACAAGTGATTTCTCAAAAATGAATAAAGTGGTTAAAAAAAAACAAGGTCTCAAATTGTTATTATAATATGGCTATAAAAAAATCCAGTAATCTGACTGGCTGAGGAGCTCGGAATCCAGTGCTGATATCCTATGATGACAGCACTGGAAGAAAGCCCAGTAGCCTCTTCACAATAAAATCAATAGTACCAGCCATTCCTGACTGCCATCACAAATGTGGCTTTCACCTTTACTCACTATAAACCTTCAATTAGGCTCTAAAAATAAAATTGTGTTAAATTGATAAGCATACAAATTAAATGTTATTTGCCCTCATAATACTCTTGTTACACACACATACATAACTTAAAAAATTAAGTACTACAGTACTTTGAATTGTAATTTATGGTGTTTCTTTGCTGACCATGAAACATCCCCCTGCTATCCTTACCTTCTTATGAGGTAAATCTGTGTTGTTTAAGCTTTTACAGATAAAACAAAAGCCCTGGTTCCATCTAAGGACTTCTTTTGTGTGCTAGTGGGAGTAAACATTCTGCTGGCAGAACTGAGCAGAGGTTTGAATTCTTGCATTCTATCTGTAGTAAACATTCCAACTCTTGAATGTTGGCAAGATAGAAAATCTGGGAGGCAGTATAGCACAGTGGTTTAAGGCTCTGAGCTACAAATCTGGAGACCTGGGTTTGAATCCCACAGCCTCCATTTGCATACTGTGTGACCCCGAGCAAGTCACTTAACTTCCCTGTGCTCCCAGGTCGCACCTGTAAACAAGCTTTCAGCTTAGTGTGCCACTCCTGGTTAAACAATTGGGAAAAAATAAATAAATAAACAAGACAGAGAAAGGGAGGGAACAGTATAAAAAAGAAGAAAGACAGGTGAGGGAATGGGTAAAAGGGGATGGGATGGGGAAATGAGGGGGTTTAAGAGCTAATTAAAAATACATGAATTTTGCTGTACATAATATTTAAACCTGAGATGGCATGTCAGTGCTTGGATATGCTGTGACTGTTTTAAAAAAGCCATAAAAATGTTTATTTTTTAATTTTGTGCATTTCCTCACCCCCTCCCCAATAAAAACATCTTGGACCCATTTTATAATCACAGTATGACACTCCAGGGTGTACATTGTGGTGGGGTAACAGCATTTCTCAGGTGGTTGAAGTGAAGGCACTCAGCGATGCCTCATGACACACTCGAGCTGTGCAACTATCCAACCACAATGCATACCCTGTTATGTTTTTTTGTTTAATTTTTTATGCCATATTATAATCACAATAAGGCACTCCAGGGTGCGCATCATCCCTAAATAACATCACACCTAGGTGATGGAAGCACTTGGCCTCTGGCCTCGTGCTTTGACCAACCCTAGATGTTACGTTATTTAGTGACAATGCGCACCCTGTCATGCCTTATTTTTTAAGCATCATTATTGGCTGTGTGTTATTACTATGTAGACAATGTCTGGATTATTAAAAGTAAAACATAAATAAAATCCCATACTGTAGCTTATTCAACATTTTTATACAGTTGGATACCATCATAATACAGTAACTTCATACAGTATGTACATATCATGGTGTTACCACTCTGTGAGTAGTATATTGTTTCACACATGTTCCCCTTGATTTTTTTCCTCCCTTGCTCAATGCATATATTATTACATAGACAATGGCAGTAGAAAAAGATCAAAGATCCATATAGTCTGCCTAGATTTTCCTATCTGCCCCGGGATCTATTGTCCATACAAAGCACCCCTGCTTCCCTCCTTCCTTCTTTCCTGCTCCATTCCTTAATGCTGTTGTCATGAGCAACCACCAAGCCCTTCACTCCATCCCAGCCATGGCTGAAACCATTTATGGTCTTGGTGGCCACCACTTCTGCTGGCAGTCTGTTCTTCAGCTTCGCCATCCTTTCTGTAAAATAGAATTTCCTCACATCTCTCTTAAACCTTCAGCCCTCCAGTTTCAACTCATGACCTTGGGTTCTTGTTTGTCAAAACATGTTTGTTTATAGTCCTTGATCGACTCCCATTGCATCTTTCCTGGACTTGGGACCCTCCCCCAAAAATAAAACATCATGAGTGGCTGCATTGTTTGGGGGTATTCCTAAAGTTCAGGGAGTATATTGTAAGAGTAGGTCAAGGATTTAAAACAAAACAACTCTGGGTATAGCAACACCATTAGCATGCATTTCAGCTCTACTATGAAATCTTACATCACCCCCATGGCTACTTTAAATGTTTACTGAAGTAACATTTAAACCATGCACTGAGGACTATGGTTCCCTCCTTAATGGAAGCTGGCCATCACCTTGGTATAGACTCTCCGGATTATTAAAAATAAAACAAAAATAATTAAAATCCTATATTGTAGCTTACTCGACATTGGTCTAAGGCTGGGTGCCAGCATAATACAGTAAGTTCATACAGTATGTGCCTATCATGATGTCACAATTCTATGAGAGGTATATTGTTTCATACATGTTCCCCTTGTTTTTTTCTCCCTTGCTCAGTGCATATATTAGTACTGATTTGATGATCATGTCTGTGTAGCATAGTACAACATCAATTATTTGTACCACACAGTTGACAGTATCAACATTATGCATATTAATAATGTTACACTGTATCCATTTGAATTGCATAACCTGTCATACATAGAAAAATAGAAACTGGTGGCAGTTAATGACCACTGGATCCATCTAATCTGCCCATTTTTGATTATGATCAGTTTTGCTGGAGACCTAACTTGATCTACAGCACTTTCTCTTCCATCCCCTTTTTTTCTCCAAGGGTTTCTTTGTGCCTATCTGAGGCATTTTTGAAACCGACCACTGGTTTCACCCCCACTGCCTCCCATGGAAAGCTGTTATAGGATCCACCACCCTTTCTGTGAAGAAGTACTTCCTCACATCTCTCCTGAATCTACCTCCTTCCAGCTTCATATCATGAACCCTTGTTCTGCAGCACCTTTTTCTCTGAAACATACCTCCCTTCTGTACCTTACTAACCCCCGTGAGGTATTTAAAGGGCTCCATCATATCCCAACTCTCCCTCCTCTCCTCCAGGGTGTACATATTGTACTCTTTTAGTTTCCTCTCATAGGGCTTTTGATGCAGACCTTGCACCATGTTGACATCCCTCAGCCTTCTTCTTGTCATGTTCTCCTTTTTTCCAATTGTTCCTCCTTCCTCACCTTTCTTCTTTGACAGCTCCTTTTCCCCCTTCCTCCTTTGCTAACCTCCTGCTTGGGATCTCCCTACTCTCTACCTCAGCCTGTGGTGGCCCACATTCTGCCTCCAAGATTTCTTCCATCACCCTCCTTGGCTACTTTAAATGTCCATCGAAGTAACATTTCAACTGTGCATTTAGGACTATGGTTCCCTCCTTAATGGAAGCTAGCCGTCACCTCGATATAGGCTCTTATCCTTCCAGGTTGGCCCTCAGTCCCCATTATAGCCATACTTCTCCTATCTGCACCATTTCTTCTACCACAACTTGAAGGCCTTGGTGTGGAGCTCCTTCTTCTTCCCCACAAAGTACAAGATGCACTTGCTGCTCGCATTTTAAACACACAGGAAACACAGGACCAATGAAACAGATGATCTAACTTTACCAAAAATGAAATTTACACACAAAGCTGACTACAGAAATTAATCTTTTTCATTTAAGCCCATGAAACACCCTTATCAAGGTAATGTATTTGCAGCTGTAGTGGCTCTGACCAGAGTTTGTTTATCTTTTGTGGTCACTGAATAGACCTGGCATCAGCACTTTGAGAACTTTTGAATCTCTGTGGGCCTTTATTGGTGGTGCATACACAATTTTCTTTTGTTGTTTATGCTACTAACCACCATGAGTGCCTGACTTCCAGTGCAACTCTCCTTTTTATTTTCATTTTTGTTATGACATTGCAGGACTGGTGCAGTTGGTTAAGGAACCCACTAGGCAGGCTACCATTCTCAGTGTGGTGTTCACCAACTCAGAAATGCATAAGAGAAGTGAGTGTAGTGGAACCAGTATGGTCCAGTGACCATAATTCGGTATGGTTTAAGCTGGCTGTAGGGATCAGTGAGCCCTCTTCAAAGACTGAAGTCTTGGAGTTTAGAATATCAGATTTCAATTGGGTGAGGAAACTGGTCTTGGACAAGTTAGTCAGACAGCATCAGGGGTGTAGAGGAAAGATGGGGACAGTTAAGGGGGCCGTTCTTGAGGCAACTAAGTCACACATGAGAATGGAAACCAAGAGAAATAGGTACAACAAATCAATAAGGTTATTTGAAAAGGTAAAGAAAGCAGTGAGAGCCAAAATGGAGGCCTTCATCAAGTACAAGGAAAAATGGGGAGTAACAACAGGAAGAATACTAAATGAGAGCAAGGGAAACCAAGAGGGAAGTCAGGGTAGCAAAGATAGACACAGAACTCCATATTGCAGAAGGGGTCAAGGGCAGGTAAATGCAGTTCTTCAGTTATATTAGGGAAAAAGGAAAGAAGGGATGGGAAATTATTAGGCTGAGAGAGGTAGGGTAATAGAGAAGGACAAGCAAAAGCAGCCATCCTTAATGATTACTTCTGCTCTGTCTTCACAAGGGATGACAGTGGGTCTTTGCCAGATAGTGGCATTACAGAGGCTGTAAATGACATCTATGAGATGAGGCAGCAAGTTTTTACCAGTGAAAGGGTCTGGAAAAGGCCAGCAGCTCTAGAGATAGATAAAGCCCTGGGGCCAGGTGGGATGCATCTGAGGGTGCTCCAGGAATTGGCACCGGAACTAGCTGAACCCTTGCCAGGGCTATTCAATAGATCAGTTCAGACAGGGGTAGTTCCAAAGGACTGGAAGGTAGCAGATGTAGTCCCCCTCCATGGGGTGGGGTGAAGAGCAACACGGTAACTACAGACCGGTCAGTCTTACGTCTGTTGTGGGTAAAATGATGGAGACACTAGTCAAAGAGGGCCCTGTGGACTACCTGGAGAGTAATGGACTCCAGGATAGTAAACAGCATAAGTCTGTGGCAGGGAGGACTTGTCAGACCACCCTGATAGTATTGTTTATCTGTCTGGCAGAGGGTGGCGGAGAAGGGCCACGCTGTAAATTTACTCTACTTCAATTTCAACAAAGCTTTCAATTTGGTGCATCACAGAAGGGTGCTGAAGAAGCTAGAGAATCTGGATGCAGCAAAGGAAACAGTTAGATGGATAGGAAATTGGCTGAAAGAGAGACAGCAGAGGGTTGTGATTAATGCAGTCAAATCTAGAGAGGGAGATCAGCAGTGAGGTGCCACAGGGATCGGTCCTGGGTCCTGTCCTTTTTAATATGTTCATCAGTGATATGGGATAAGGAATCCAGGGCAAGATGTGTCTCTTCACAGACGACACTAAGCTCTATTTGGCCAGGAAAGGCACACTAAGCTAAGGCTTCTTTCCAGGTGTATTCTGGGAGCACAGGGAAGTTAAGTGACTTGCTTAGAGTCACACACTATGCCAGTGGTGGCTGTGGGATTCAAACCCAGTTCTCCAGGTTTGCAGCCCAGTGCTCTTAGCCACTACACTATACTGCCTCCTTTATTTGTTTTATTTATTTCAGAAGTTTTACCAGGAAAGACATACTGAGCTGATAACAGCTTGTTTCCAGATGTGTCCTGGGGGGCAGGGACATGGAATATAGTACAAGAGGAGAAACACTTCATAGTATTAACAGCAATATAAGCATAATAGTGTTACACAAGCAATACAGTACAGTCAAAAGGAGCATAATCTTTAAACATGGCAAAGCAAAAACAGTACAACAAGTCGCATGGGGTAGATAAAACAGTTTGTGTAGGCAAGGGGAAATGATCTCAACGGGCACAGTGGGGGAGGCAACATGGCCAGGGGAAATGAGTTTAGGGATAAGATAAGGTAAGGGGTCATGGACAGTTGCAGTGGCAGTAGAAAAGTCACAAAGAGGAGACATAAGAGAGAAGAGGTGGAGCGGATTAACAGGGGATTAGTAGACCAGAGTTTAGGAAACAATACAAGACAGCATCCTGGCCAGCAGTAGCTTTCCAGGATGGAACAGTAAGAAAATGGGAAACATTGCTGTAAAGAGGGCGGGAGGAAGAAGGAGGAGAGGATAGGAGGGAGGTAAGGTTGGAGGCAAGGGAACCAAACCAGAATTTGGAAATAAAGGAGGCACGGTGGGAAAGATGTCTGCTATCAGGAGAGAGGAGGGATAGAGCCAAGCAGAGTGAGCAGTGATGGGTACAATAGGGACAATCTAAGGCAAACTGACAAAAGGAGTGAAAGGTGGGGGTCCAGTCTAGGCAGGGAGGATCTGGGAGCTCCATTATTAACTTAAATAGGGAGAATCTTCTTTAAAACAATTTCACAGGCGGCAGGAGCAGGATGCTCTCTTTGTTTCTATTAAAGCTACTAAAAAAGTTGAGACAAAGACTTGGCCTATTTTACAGAATAAAACATTACCTTACCAGAGACTCCAAACAAAGATTAATCCAGGCATCATTCCTATCCCTCATTGACTATGCTGATTTCCTCTACGGCCATTGCTCCCTCTCCCTCTTAAATAAACTGGACACCCTGTATCATAGAGCCATTAGATTTATTACAGACCTTCCCTCCAACACCCATCATTGTTCTCTTTACATGGCAGTCAATTGGACATCCCTACAGCACAGAAGAAAAAAGAATGCTGCAATCTGGATCTTTAAAGCTTTATCAGACAAACTCCCCTCCTATATCTCAGATTGTTTCACCCGAATCACATCCAGGCCATACGCCTTAAGGATCAATAAGCTCATTATGCTAAAGATTCCCAATACCTGCACCGGTTTGAGAGGGCTGCTATCAGCTATTCCCTAGCATTTGTCTGGAACTCACTCCAAAAATCTATGAATCTGAATACCCTCTTACCCTTACCATCCTTCAAAAAATTATATACCACCCTATTCCCAGAACTGTGCAACTGCTTCCATAAGGCCTAGTCTCCCACCCAACCTCCGCCTCCTTTCTGCAATCCACTATGTTTAGTTTCCATTCTTCTACCCAGTCTGTTATCACACTTCTGTATAAAAGCCTATAGAAGCCCTACTATCTGAATATTATCCCTTCTATATCAAATGTACTCTTCATTTTTACAGGTTTAAGTTATTGTTTTTGTGCCTTGTATATCTATAAATTTTGTATATATCTCTCATCTAATTGATTGTACTAATGTTATGTTATTCACATGTCTTTGTACAAAACTTGTATCCTTCTTTGTATGACCACTCAGGTCCATCTTGTAAATGAGCTATGCTCAATGATGTTCGCCTGAATAAATAAAGATTTTGATTGATTGATTGATTGATTGATTGGTTTCTGTATTGTGCACCAAGCTTAAGTTGGAGTAAGGCGTATGGCATCAGTATGTACCAAGAAAACAAGATGAGTCTGGTAAGCCTCTATCATGTGCTGAATTTAAAGGAAACATAGAATTTGACGGCAGATAAGGACAGCTTGGCCCACCTAGTCTGTCCATTTTTCTACCTGATGGATAAGCTGCAGATCCTAGTTAACCAAAACTGTTTTGTTTTGTTTTTTTTGTATTGAGGGACAGCTGGTTTGACCAACACCAACACTGAATAGCATCAAAATCCAGTTGTAGTTCGATAATATGGGCATAGTAAGGGCATGAGAAGAGGAGCCAGGTACAAAGAGCACTGTATTATCAGCCTACATGTGACAGGATGCAGAGGAACAAGCAGAAGGGAAGTCATTCAAGAAAATGGAAAATAAAATGGGGCCCAGGACAGACCTGTGAGAGATGCCAGAGCAGATAGGTAGTGGAGGGTATCCAGAGCTTTCAGTCTGGACTGCTTCAGACTTGCCCTCAAGGTAGGAGCAGAACCAACTGATTGACGAGGCAGAGAAGTCTGATGCTCTAAGCTAAAAGGTAGACAGTGAGGAGAGGATTAAGGAGATGCAGAGGAACCTACAAAGGCTAAAGAGGTGGTTAAAGGTTTGGCAGTTGAAATTCAATACCAAAATGTGCACGGTAATGCTCCCCCCAGGACAGATTACAGTATTGGGGGGGAGTTGGTAAAGCTGGGCACTATCTCTGAAGAAAGAAACCTAGGAGTCACCATTAGTGGCTCACTAAAACAAGCCATTGTAGCAAGGCCTACAGTAAGGCAGACAGGATGCTAGGGGTGTACAGAAAAAAGTACTAGCAGCAGAAGAAAAGAGGTAATATTACTTCTCTGTAGATCACTGGTACGGCCGAACCTGGAGTATAGTGCCCAGTTCTGTAGTCCCCACCTGAGGAAATATCAAGACTGGCAGGAGAAGGTGCAACGTAGGGTGACCAATGTGATTTAGGGCCACAGTGATAAAGGATCCAGACTCAGTACAGTTAGAAAAAAGAAGCAAAACATCACTGGCTTTTCCTCCACACAAGTTTATTCCAACATACTATTAAAGTGCATATCCATTTGCCAGTTAGTTTACTATAGCCAAACCAGGACACCTTGACAAAGCCCCAGGGAGTCAGGTGTGAAATGTTGGGTCTTCTGTGGGCCCTTCTGCTTTTGGTGTACTAAACTAGTTTATTTATTTATTTATTTGCTTTTGTTTACCGGGTAAGTACACTAGACAGCCATGTGCCTATTTTCAGGTGCGACCCATGAGGATTACAGGTATCATATGGTGAACATCACAGTTACAGAGGAGGGTGCGACCCAGTAGAGTTACCGGAGTCAGACATCATACAATTAACAAATTACAGAGTAGGAAAAAATCCATAGAAGAGCCAGGCATTACAATAGTGGCTCAGCTGGCAAATGGATTTCCACTTTAATAACTACAAGGGGGCGTGAGTAGAAACTATTGGGGGTTGGGGTTCAAGAGGGACGTGAGAACATTTTATTTACAGAAAGGGTGGATTAGCCGTGGAACTGTCATCTAGCTGATATGGTGGGTACCAAAACAATCAAGGGTTTCAAGCACAGCTGGGATAGAGTCAAAGGCTTAGTAGCTGCTCAGGACAGCAGTATGGTGGGAAGCATTGGGGTGAATAGTGTGGGCTAGGACACTGTATGGACAATAGGTCCCTGGGGTTGATAGGGTGTTATGGGCAGACTGGATGGACCATTGGTCTTTTTCTGCCATCATTGTTTGTTTTTGTTTCTAATAACCAGAACATTAACACACCTGTGTAATGCCATTTGGCTTATTAAGAGTATCAATAATGGAGCCGGCCCTGTGGCACTGAATATTGAGGCACTGGATGCCACACCTCATGCCATGCCAGCAACCCAGGCTCGGGAACGAGCTCCGGCTGCCACAAGTCAGCAGGTGAGGAAGAGGATCGAGTGTCCGACGGACAGCTCTCCTCTCCCGGGGAAGGAGGGAATGTTGTCCTGTTCCTTAGCTGCCTCCTGGTGGAGGTGAGGGGGCAGCACTGGAGTTAGAGAGACACAAATGTGGCTAGATGGCATAAATGCCTCTGTGCATGCACTCACAGCTGTGGAAGGGAAGGGATGAAAACTGGAAAATGGGTGACCATAGGCTACATGAAGCCCTGCCTGCCAACTGGCATCCCGCTCCACTGCTGGATCGCCAGAAGTCCTAATCTGGATTGTGATTCCTGGGTGGTGGGAGGACAACCCTCCCTTCCTGGCCTTACCATCGCGGATATCAATGGGGGAAGTGGGGCTCAGTGGTACTCGGGGGGGTGGTGAATGGACATAGGTGGCAGGGGAGGGTGAATCTAGCTGTCTACGGGGCACCCCAGAGGGAAGAAAAATTAATATGGAAAAAGAAAAAAGGCATCAATAACGATTAGAAATAAATAGCCCTGATTGACTGAAAATCCTGTCATAATTTATAATGATTTTTATTAAATAGCAAAGACAGATGGAAGAATTTGATTAGCTATTAAATATTCCAACCCTTGTCATTATCTCACTATGGCCCTGATATTCAGAGTTAACTGTTTGTGCCATGCAGACAGGAAACTGAACGATATTCAGGCAGTGCATTCCAACTATAGCCCCATGCACAAATTATGTTATATGCCTGTGTTGGTATGTGTGGCCCTTTGCTTTCTAAGTGCCCAAAGGGCCATTCAAAAACATGCAATAGATTTGGAGTACTGTGTGAGAGTATGGTACAGGGCACTCACAAAATATGCTACAGGCCCAGGTCACTGTGTGAGAGTCAGGTATAGGGCATTCACAAAGCAGGCTATAGGTTTGGGGTACTGTGTGAGAGTAAGGTACATGTCATTCACAAAACATGCTATAGCCGCAGGTCACTGTGTGAGAGTCAGATGCAGGTCATTTACAAAGCAGGCTGTAGGACCGGGTCACAGTGTGATAGTTAGGTACAGGTCATTCTCAAAGCAGGCTATAGGCCCAGGTGACTGCGTGACGTTCAGATATGGGTCATTCACAAAGCAGGCTATAGGCCCAGGTGACTGCATGATGTTCAGATATGGGTCATTCTCAAAGCAGGCTATAGGCCCAGGTGACTGCATGACGTTCAGATATGGGTCATTCACAAAGCAGGCTATAGGCCCAGGTGACTGCATGACGTTCAGATATGGGTCATTCACAAAGCAGGCTATAGGCCCAGGTGACTGCATGACGTTCAGATATGGGTCATTCACAAAGCAGGCTATAGGCCCAGGTGACTGCATGACGTTCAGATATGGGTCTTTCACAAAGCAGGCTATAGGCCCAGGTCGCTGTGTGGCATCATAACTCTAATGAATTAGATTCAGATCGGAGCCAAATGTAGGAGGTAATTTGTTTTTAATTGCTAGCAAACACTGTGTCTGTATTTCAGCCAAACCCACCAGTATATGCCTTTTCTGTTTAACCAAGAAGCTGAGTAATATATTTAATTTATATTTTAAATTAAAATGTAGGAAAAGGGACTGAAAGGGAGACACAGTGGATGGCAATAAAAAAACCTTTCTTCTAATTGCCAGCCCCTGTGGCTGCATTTCAGTCCCACCCTCCATTTTAATTAAACAAATACATTAAATGTGTGACTAGACTTCTTGATTACACTTCTACTCAGAGGTTCATTATTTTGTTTATAATACCTCGTCAACAATTTTACTTATGGGCTGAACCAGTTATAATTTCCCATTATAACCCGCGGGTTATAACAGCGAGTATGCCCCCAGTCAGTCAGAAACAGTCATTCCCTCATTGGCTGTTCATCCCCTCCTGGGTGGGCTAATCGCCTTTTCAAACATGGTGGCTCCTTAACCCGAGCAGTGAGGAGCCGCCAGACCAAGAGTTCATGTAGTTCATTTTTTGTTTTTAGCAGTTCCGTGGTCCACCACTTTAACAGTTTAAACCCCCCCCCCCAAAAAAAAGTATCTGGTTGATCCTGCTGTTCAGCAGCCACGGGAGACAAGAACTGCCACCGGCACCGAGGAAGGGCTCCGACTTGGCTGACTGGGGTAAGCAATGATTGCAATCCAAACTTTAAACTATTTTGCAAGAAAGTACAAGCTGAATTAAATGAAAAAGCATAAAATCAAGTCTACAAAAAGAACTTGGAGGACAGGGAAAAAAAAAGACTGTGTGCATGTGCGTGTGTGCATGCATGCATGTGTGTACAAGGGTGAGGCAGAGAGTACATTCAAATTGAAAAAAATTGCTGACAAGCAATTATAAAAAATAAAAGGTGGTGAAATGTGTCTTTAACTCAAATATAGTGGTTGCCCTTCGTGTGGGATGCTTTAATAAACCCCTCGGGCTTCGCTCTTGGGGTTTATGTAGCATCCCACACCTTGGGCAACCATTCAATTCTCATTAAGCACACTTCCCCATCCATTATTGTATACATAATTTAATTTCAACTCCTACATCACATGAACAGAATATAGAGGATAGTGTATGGTCAATCATACACAACAAGGACACTTTTCACTCGAGAGGTTTCTGCAGTACAAGAGACCTCGAGAGCACAGCTCAAGAGGCCTTGTTACCATGGAAACCTCGAGAATAAAAAATGCCCTTGTTGTGTATGATTAATCATACGCTGTCTTTTATAGTGTATGGTCAATCATAATTTTATGAATTTTCCCTTACTTTTACCCTTCTTCTCACTGCTGCTCTCTTCTGGGGTCCGCAGTCACTGCCACGGCAATTTGACAAAGCTCAGAGGTTTGCGCACTGCTCATGTTTATTTATTTTACTTATTTATTTAGTGATTCGGAAAAGGCCTTTAAACACAAGCTCTTTTACAAAGGTTATATGTCATAGATTGCAAAAAAAAGTGCAACAGGAGAAAGCAAAGGTACATTACAATGAATGATTCAGCTTGGATTCAGAACTTACAGAATAACTCAAAACATAGGTACAAGTTAAATAACAAGAAAAACACTTTGTGAGGGGGGGGAAGCAGCCACAAAGTGCCTTGTCAGTAGTTCAGAGGGATAAGGATAGCTGGCAGTGGGGTGGAGAAAGGAGGTACGAGAGAGAGGTATGTACTGTGTTGGAGGTGAAGGGTGGAGGAAGAAGGGTGATAAGGTAGAAGGAGAAATGGTGGGGTGAGGGGAGGCTGAGTGGAGAGGACATGCTAGAGTAGAATGGTGGGGTGTGAGGGGGCATGGTCAGGCAGCCTGCATTAGTAGTGACTGTTAGGGAAATCATGGGACTGTGAGTTGGGGGAAGGGGAGAGAGGGTGGTGGGTGCCGAAGGAGCATGATGCAAACTGATTACTGGGGCAAGTCATGAGGGGGGACAGAGGGAGGGGGTGGAGACATTCGAAGTTGTTGTGGTGCAGTAGCAACATCACCTTAGTGCAGCACAACAGCTATGATGACGTAGACACTGCAGCACAACAACGTTGTTTGAGGGGATGGATTTCCATCCCCAACAACGTTCCACCATACACTATAAGTCCAATTAATTAAAGGCACAGGGTCAATACTGTGCACAACAGAATGCCACATGTCACAATTGTGCTGCCGATACAGCTCGATTCTTGCCATGCGGCATATCTTTTTTTTTCCTGTGGGGGGCAGAGCCCCCCACAACCCCCCCTTACAGGGGGGCTGTGCCCCTCCATGCCCCCCCACTAAAGATTCTCAACTCCAGTGGGGAAGGTCCAACTTGGGGAGCACACAAACAGTGAAAAAATAACATTTCTGGGACAGGGAATCAAACCCGATCCCAGAAGCACTGCGTGGGTTCCGTGCTGCTGTGACCCAGTCCATTGAGCCACAGCAGCTGGTCGGTGAAACCCACTCCCAGCAAAGGTATTATCCTCTGCCTGGGAAAGTGGGAATGGTGCAATACCGCGTATAGCAATATAAGCGGTATTGCACTATTCGCTCACTAGTGCAGCGCTGTATCAGGTTAGCCATAATGTCATACGCTATTAAGCATGCAACATTAGGACTCGCGGTACGATAAGTTCAATTAATTAAACTGTTGAGGTAGCAACTTACTGCTTAAGAGCACCTGAATACCCCATTTCAGCTTGTTCAACTTACAGTAGCTGGCTTGCTTAAGGCAGTGTTTTCCATGCATTTTATTGCTGCATTGGGTTTCAGCTTGATCTTTATTCCTGAACAACACATCCAGTGTTACACCACTTACTTTGCCTTAATTAATCAGATATAGCAATATGTCACTGAGCAACATAGGAAACTGCTGAATCAGATTAGTTAGAAGCAAAGTGAAGTAGAGTAACAGCTAGAGGTAATTTTCATGAATATATGTTGGGTGATCTGTGTGTGTGTGTGTGTACATGTGTGTATGTGTACGTGTGTGTATGTCTGTGTGTGTACGTGCATGTGTGTGTGTGTGTGTGTGTGTGTGTGAGAGAGATATGCAATGGTGAAGGGATGCAGTCCTAGCGAATAGGCACAGTTGCAGTGAGGGGGCCGCAGGTTGCCTTAATCTTGTCCTGGGTATGGTGCTGTTTTCTTGTGGTTTTGATGTTTCATGTTCTGCTTTCATTTTTTTCACCTAGTAATATATTGCTGACAAACTGGCAATAAAAACAAAGGGGTGTCATTGAGAGGGTTGCAGAAGGTTGTTTAGTGGACGTCAAAATCGGGTAATGTGCTTGAGCAGTGGGTACGTTTTTTTTGGGGGGGGGAGAGTGATTACCATAAAAAGGGTGTAATGTAATATGAAAATGGATTGCATGGACTGAGGTTACCAGTTGTAGATAAGTGTGGCAGAGCGAAGGGAGCAGGCAAATTAGTAGGAGGGGAGAAGTTGCAGCAGGTGTGCTAGTTCTGCTTTTTGAACCAAAATACGTCATTTGTATTGTCTGTATGATAAAAACAGGATGACAATAAACTTATTCTTCAGCAGGAGCTAATGGCTTTGATACAGTAGTTGTCTCGCAGAATTTGTCTGGCTTTGTTATTTTGTCAACACACGTGTGTCTCATAAAAGACTGACATGGCTGGAGAAACGGAACTACAGGAGTAGCATCGTGAAGCCTCTGATCTGTTAGAATAATACCCCTTATTTATCAAATGAGAACAAAGAAAAGGCTGCTTTTGTAATGTGATGCTCTATAATGTAATACAGTGCAAAATATCAATACATTTCTGCAATGTCAGCTTAGGAAGTGGTAGGGGAAGGAGGTCTAAGAAAACACTGCACCCCTTCTGGGCACCGGCATTAGGGCACCAAGTCACTATGGCGCCAAAACCCGACTGTGCCAAAACCCAACTCTGCCACACCTTCCCCGAGGTCCACCGCCCCTGCAGTTATGATCTATAATTAGGGGTGTGTGGGGGGCACAGCCCCCAACAAAGGAAGGATTGAGAGGCATAGCCCTCTACAAAAAGTAGATTGTGACATTGCCGTTTGGCACCCTAGTTACATGGCATTGTAATGCTGGTGCGTTCTGAGGGTGGAACCCAAAGAAAACTGTCCCTTATTTTTGAAATACAATGTTGACAGCCCTGGAGCTGGGACACTGATGATAGGTCCAGTCAGTCAGTTGGAGTGTCACCACTGAGTAATAGTGTTTGGACTGTTTGAGAAGGACTATGCTCCACAGTCAGGTGACAAGAAGACAAGAGAGGCAAAGAGCCAGGGAAGTAAACGACTGTCTGGAAAGCCACAACACGGATATGGCGGGTCATAGAAGTAGACAGAATGAAACACCAAAGCTGAATAAATTGTATCTCTAGAGAGAAGTGGGAGCTCTTCTGATGGTGCCGTCAGCTCAGCAGAAGAAGCTGGATGACAAAAGGGAAAAGGTCCCATGCAGGGCAAGGTCTGGGGCAACATGGGGGCACAACAAGCTCTGGGATGACCCAAAGGGCAAGGTGAGCTCTGTGTTGATTAATGAGTAAGGTGTGTTCTGGGGTAACTCCAGGACAAGGTGTACAGAGTTGGACTGGCTCACCAGGGTACCTGAAAATTTCCAGGTGGGCCCCCCTCAGTTGGTTACCCAGCCACCTTCTAAACTCTGAAACTGTCTGCAATTTATTCATCTTTTTTCTAACTAGATGGTGTATGTAATGAGTTGGAGGGATGCTGGTGCCATTTATAAACCACAAGTGTGAAGCACAAATAGCTGATATGTGTGACCAGAATCCTGAAATGCCATTATAGCCTTATTTATAGAGTACATGTATGGTGTGTTTTATTTGTCATAATTATTTTCCAGTTGTCTACCTGTGCCAGCTGTGTTGCTGGTTTACTTTCACTCCTGGTGCCTGAGGCTGCAGCAATGTAGGAACTTGCAATTTCCAGCCTTATTTACTAACAGTGTGTTTCAGCACCAGAACTCACCAATAACAAGCAATGACCCCAGAAAAATGCTAACGCAAGGGTTACCTTGGAATGATGTTGGCAATAGAAAGGAGAGCAGACCCTGAGGCTACAGATGATGTGGTGGGGGAAGGCTGAGGAGTCAAGGAAGTGAAGCTAGGATGTACCTTGCTGTGCTTGGGGAAGGCTGAGGGCTGTGCACTGTAACAGGTGGCTAGGCTATGGGGAAGGTGGTTTAACATAGAAACATAGAATTTGACAGCAGATAAGGACCGCTTGGCCCACCCAGTCTGCCCATTTCCCTACCTACTGGATAAGCTGCAGATCCTAGTTAACCAGCAGCCTACTTCTTCCTACCCCCACCCCCTAGAATTGCCTTATAACTATCCCATGCATGCTTGAATTCCACCACTGATTTTGACTCCACAACCTCCTTCAGAAGGCTGTTCCATGCATCCACAACCATCTCTGTGAAAAAATACTTCCTTAAATTACCTCTGAGCCACCCCCTCTATCTTCAAATTGTGCCCTCTTGTTCTTGCACACCTCTTTTTTTGAAAGATGCTACCCTCTTGGACTTTGTTGATTCCCTTGAGGTACTTGAATGTTTCTATCATGTCCCCCCTCTCCCTCCTTTCCTCGAGGCTTTACATATTAAGCTCCTTTTGTCTCTCTTCATATGTCTTCCGGTGCAGACCCTGCACCATTTTAGTTGCCCTCCTCTGGACAGCTTCCATCCTGTCTATGTCTTTATGGAGAATGGGTCTCCAGAACTGCACACAGTACTCCAGATGGGGTCTCACCAGCTGTCTGTACAGAGGGATAATAACTTCCTGTTTCCTACTGGTGATGCCTCTCCCTATGCATCCCAGTATCCCCCAGCCCTCCTTGCTGCCCTCTCACATTGCTTGCCCACCTTTAGGTCATCTGATATGACTACCCCAGGTCCCTTTCCATTTTGTTGTTGTTAGTATCTCACCCCCATTGTGTACTCTTCCCTGGGTTTTGTTTCCCAGGTGCATTACTGCACTTCTTAGCATTGAATCTAAGTTGCCATATATTTGACATTCCTCTAACCTTGCCAAGTCCCTTCTCATCCTTTCCACCCCACCCTGTGCATCAACTCTGTTGCAGATCTTTGTGTCATCTGCAAAGAGACATCTTTTCCTTCAGTCCTTCTGCAATGTAAGCTTATAAAGACATTGAAGAGGACTAGTCCTAATCTGAACCCTGCGGTACCCACTAGTAACCTTCCTTTCTTCTGTGTGGACTCCATTTACTATAACTCTCTGTGTCCTATTCACCAGCCAATTTTTACCCAGGCTGTCATCTTGAGACCCACTCCCAGGCTGGCTAACTTGTATATTAATCTTTGTGTGGGACTGTGTCAAATGCCTTGCTAAAGTCTAGGTAGGCCATGTCACAGCCCCTCCCTGATCTACTACTTTGGTCACCCAGTCAAGAAATCTATCAGATTTGTCTGGCATGACCTTCCGCTATGAATCCATGCTGCCTAGGGTCCTGTGCCCCTCTGGCCTCTAGATACTCAACAATTCTTTCCTTCAGAAGTGATTCCATCATTTTCCCTATCACTGAGGTTAAACTAACAGGTCTGTAGTTTCCTGCTTCTGCCTTGCTCCCACTTTTGTGAAGGGGAATCACATCTGCCCTCCTCCAGTCCTAAAGTACCATCCCATCCTCCCTGATTTGTTAAAAAGGGTAGTCAGTGGTGTCACTAGTTCTACCCTTAGTTCTTTTAGAATTCTGGGATGAATCCCATCAGGCCTCATTGCTTTGTCCACCTTCAGTTTTAAGAGTTCTTTCAGAACCCTTTCTTCTGTAAATGGGCTGGTATCAACTTCTGTATCCAGAGTGTTTCTACTGTTTGTTTTATGCACCTCCCCCTCTTCATTTGTAAATACTGAGCAAAAATATTTGTTTAGTATCTCTGCCTTTTCACAGTCTCCTCTACCCACCTCCCTCCCCTTTATTAAGCCTCATTATCCCTCCCTTGGTCTTCCTCCGCTCCTGATGTACCTATAAAGGTTTTATCCCCTTCTTAACTGAGTTGGCTATCTTTTCCTCGGTTTGGGCCTTTGCTGTTCTGACTGCCTTCCCAGCCTCCTTTTGCTTTAACTGATACAGTTCTCTGCCCTGCTCCTTCTGCGATTCCTTGTACTTCCTGAATGCTTTCTTTTTCTCTTGAACCTTCACTGCCGCTTCCTTTGAGAACCATAGTGGTTTCTTACATCGTTTTGTTTTTGTTTATTTGCTTCACACAAAGGCCTAAATGTTTGGAAAACATACTGGACTGTTGGTCTCTGGGGAGGGGGCTAAAGTGCAACTTACTGGGCATTGGGAGGAAGTAATAGGGTAGCAAATTCTGTTTCAAATGACCCACAAAATGCACCAGAATGCACCAAATTTAAAACATTTTCTGGAGACCTAGGCACCCCGAGACCCCTGTCCTATAGTTTACATTTGAGATCTTTTTACAGAGGGTCTTGCATTCCCTATGGTTTTGGTGAAATGATGCCCCTGTGCTCTCCCATCCCCCATTGGCTCACATGAATGTCTAGTGGAGGACTGACCTGAAAAGGTCATCAGATCAAACGGCACATATAGCGACCTTGGAGGGGTGCTGGAAATCACTTGAAGGAAAACAGGGGCTCCAACAGAAATGTAGGAAGTGTGTAAAAGCAGAACATATGCTTAAACAACAGCATAAACCAAGCTTCAGGGGAAAAAGGTGAATATAACAGGGTAGGACATGAATGGTTACATTCAAGCCCTAATCTTTGGGGCCATCTGGGGGAAGGTGATTACAGTAGCACCCAAAAAAGGCTTGGGAAGTAAAAACAGGACACAACACTATCTTGCAGAACACTTTATTTAGGGAAACAGTTATAATAAGTGCCATGACAGAAAGCTTTTCAACACATACTTTGTTATGTTACAAATAGGGTCACCATTACTGATAGATTTTGGAGGGAAGAAATCCAGTTTACTAGCACACAAGCATCTAACCACATTCATTTTTTAAATTTATCTCTTTACATGGGCTAAAATGAAAAGCCACATCAACAGGAATTTCACTGGGTTTATCATCATTTAAAAATTAGTGTCTCCAATGGTAGCCACGTTTCATGCACTGCTCCATGTAGCAGCTGTATTACAATCATGGAACAGAGCACAGAGACTGCTAGCTTTACAAAGCAGGAGTGTGCAAGCTTCCAGACCTATGCAGTATCTGAAAACCAGGGTACTTTTGAATGCTGTCATTTCATTAATAGTAATAGCAGGGCAGTTTATTCAGCTTTGCACGGAGCTTGGTAATGGGTGTGGAAACTAAGGGGATGGTGTTAGTATGTGAGTAGCAAAACATTATTTTCCTTTATTGTAGTCATGGCAACCCACCACCTGTATACAAAAAAAAAACTACACAATGAAATCGATCACCCAGATATGCAATAAATTACTAAGCATTTATTCAAAAGATAAGGGTGAACAAAGATAACACAAGGGAACTATCATACTAATGGTAAAATACTTTAAAAGACAATGCTATTCTTATCACCCTACCTTTTATGGCAGGAATAAAAGAGTAATAACTATACCATGCTATGCAAATTGTAATTATATTAGTCCTTGTCAGGAGTACTTACACTTTACAGCCCTCTAATGATATAAAGAAAAAACTATAATCAATTAAGTAGACTGTAATCCTATCGTTTTATGCATGAGAGAAAACTGGAATATTGGGTTCAAGGACATCAATATACAAGGGAGCAAAAAGGCAGAGAGGGAAAGTAATAATTTAATGGAAGAAGTGCTTGATTTATTAGATTTTCTCTATGAGGAACAACCCATCTGCAGACACCGCATCTTCAGTTCAAACCCAGAGAGGGTACCTACATGTGAGTAGTCTGTTATTCTGAAAGAGTCAGTTTAGGATGGAGCTGCTGGGCTCACCATGGATCTGCTGGAGAGCTGGACACCTGTGGAGTGGCTGAAGCTGGACACCTACAGAACTGCTGGAAAACTGGATGCCTTGGGAGCTGCTGAAGCTAGACACCTCTGCAGTGAAGCTGGTCATCTCTGGATCTGATAAAGTTGGACACCTCTGGGGCTACTGAAGAGCTGGACAACTCTCAAACCACCCCTCCCTGTGGGGGGTTCAATCTGTTGGCAGGCTATGGCCCTCTAAACCCTACTGTAAGGAACCTCTGACCCACCCTCCAAACCCACAGGTATCGTCTGAGAGAACATTGAGCACTTGCAACCACTGAGCTTGGATTCTGAAACCTCAACAAATCCTGCCAGGCAACCCAGGTGACTGTCAGGCTTCATGTACAGTCCAATAGCTGTGGCCAAAGAGCCCAAATTAATTGCAACCTGTCTTACCACCGTAAGCTAATGCAACTCATGACCTAGACAGGCTAAAAGAAATTGTAGTGAGGGTGCTTAGGACCATGGGCCTCTTGCCTGCCTATACTCACATGGCATTTCTACCCCTTCCTGATTCTCATCTCTTGGCCTTCCTGTTTCCTTTTTACTGTCCCTATCTGATCTGCTGCTTCTGCCATCTGGCATCTTGTTTATTTGTCACAGTTCTGCCCCACCCATACCCTCTTGCATTGATCAGGTAAGAGTAACAGTCTTTTTCTTGAGCTGCCTCCTATTCAGCATGATTCTCTCTTTCTCTCATCCTGACAGTCTGTATACCTCTGTCCATGCATGGCCTCTTCTTATACTGATGTGGCTGCATCAGTCACTCCTTCCATTTATTTACAGCTGCAGTGGGCAGAGCCCTGCAGCCATTTTGAGATCATTTAGATAATAATAATAATAATATACATTTTATTTCTAAAATGCCTTTCAATTTTCAAGGCGCCGTACAAAACAAGTAATACAAGTCAAACATTATAATTCAATATAAAACACAGATAAAACTACAATCTCATCAACAGCTGACTGGATACTGCCCACTCTTTTTTATTTGGACTTCTGGTAGTGGAGACTTCCATGCGTCCATCGCACTACTTTGCTCGGCGGCTGAAACACGGCACTGTTCGCCATGTCCAATATGGCTGCTAGTGCTTACTGCACATGCACAAGTTCCTGGGTATGTACAAGTAACTCTGGTGGCCATCTTGGTTATGGCAGATTCTGACGCTGGCTTGCTTACTTACTCTTAGTATTTTTTAATTAATTTGGAAGAGTGTCTCCTCTGCTACATTGCTGTTTTTTTGGGTTGAGTGCTCCTAAAGTTACAAACCCAGCAACAATTTCTTCAGTGCTGTGATTTCACTGGTCTAATGACTACATATCCCTATAAGCTCTGTGCTTAGAAGTATCACATGAGGGTAGAGCGAGAGACAGAGACCGGATGAGGGGGCAGATAAGGGCATGCAACCATTTTGTTTGGAGCTGTAAACTGTGCGTACGGGGTACAGTTTCTCTTTCTCTACAACGCTGCTCACTGAGCACTGCAACCAGTACCAAAAGTTGAACCAGCATCTACATGCCGAGGACTTTTTATCCCAGCACCATTCTTCTGCTAAAATCACATGTCAGTTATCCAGAACCTCCAATCTTTTGGTAAGAATGATAGCCAGACAACTCAAGTTTGTTGGGGTTGTCGAACTCTTTGCTTCGGCTTCCAGCAAATGGCAGCAGTCGATTTGCTAGGCATATCAGACACAAAACCAGATAAACTACATTCAGGCATTATGTAGTAAGCAAGAGAAGAATAAGCACCCACACAGCAACGAGAACAGTACAAATGTTGTTGAATATTTAAACCATTGAGTTTATATAAAGGCAGATGTGCAAACAAATAAATACGATGGCTAATATAAAAAGACTAATGTTTTACCTGGTACTCTGCCAGGCTTCATCAGAGTAAAACATTGCTGTTAGTAAGTGCCCATTAAATATATCTCAAAATTCAACATGTGATGCAAACAAGCCAATCACCATTTTAAAAGGGTTTTACACATTTTTAACCATTTCATGGCCATCCTTATAAAAAACATCATCATTCACCACAATTTAATCACTGGCCCTTCACATTATTCATAATTCAGATCAATCAAATCTAATCTTGGAAACCTCAGTATTTTCATAGCCCACACTAGACGGACTTATTAACCCCATACATATAGCATCTCCAAAATGGGGTAAAATTTAATACACCATATTGTTCACTATACCTAGTGCACTAAGTTTGGTGCACCATATTATTCCTCATTCTTATGTTTGCATTTATTACTAATAAAACGTGTTTATTTCATGTTTACTACCATCTTAAATATTCAACTGTGGGCATAAGGACCCGAGGCTTTCAGGCACCTTAACTTTGTTACATAGCAGCAGGAGACAAGATCCACCATTTCAGTGGTTAAACTTTAATTTCTACAAAGTCAGACCTTTAGCGCCTATACTTTTTCAAAAATGCTGAAAGATCAATGCTCTTATTTAGCCCCCTATTTGAGCGAGCTCCCAGGGTAAAAATCCAAAAGCTCTCCCTTTGTCCAATCTTTTTATTGAGCTCTTGTCCTCTAGGACGCAGTGTTACTAATTCCAAGCCAAGAATGCTAAATGTATGTTTCTGTGGATAATTTTGCTGTATGTGCTTTACTATGGCATAATTAGTATCACCCCTTTCAACTGCCCTAACGTGCTCACCTATCCTAACCTTAAATTTGCGCACAGTTCTCCCTACATAATACGCTCCGCAGTTACATAACAACAGATAAACTACCCCCACACTATTGCATGTTTTGAAATCTTTAATTTCAGTAGTTTTTCCTGTAGTGGGGTGTATAAGGGTTTCGCAGCTGTGTATATATCTTCAATATACACAGTTGCCACACTTATATGTACCTCTTGGTCTGGGTACCAAAAGCATCTGTCTACTACCCCCACCCTCTCTCAATTCCAAATCCTCTCACTATCTGTATGGTGAGGGTGGGGACCAGCCATTATCAGGCATCAGAACTGTTCCACATGTTTGTCTTACTGCCAAATACACATAAAAATCCCCAGGGTGTATGTTCCACTCATTGCAGATGGTGGAGAATTGTTTAAGAGAGCCTCCCTCTTAAAGCTGATTAACCAAAACCAGACTTTTTTGCCTCCACTCCAGGAGCCTCTGCAGTAGGGGGACAGAGCAAGGGTCTCAACCCTTCACCACTGCTATTAGATCCGAGTAAGGAGAGTCCCCAGATGGGCATCTCAGGTCCTGGTGCACTTCCAGCCAGATTCGAAGAGTGTTGACCGTAAAAGGGTTGATTGGGGCTGGGGCAGCCACCCAAAGTAGCAGCAGGGCATTCTTCTTTTAGAGAGCCCATAAGAGTCTTCCTTCAGTTTTAACCATGGGCAGGAAATATGTGCCATGCCTGTTGGGATAAAAGCAAGCTGGTCCACCTGATAGTATCCCAGGAAATTAGGTAAGCCAAACCCTCCTTTAGGGGATATCTGCAGCACTGCTCTCATAATTCTTGCCATTCTCCCCCACCAGAGAAAGTTATGGATTGTAGCATTAAGGCACTTGAAATGCACTTTAGGTAGATGAATTGGAAGGGCTTGGTACAAATATAAACATTTAGGAAGGATAGACATTTTGGCTAACCCCACTCTCCCCAGCAGGGATAATGGGGGAGCCGTCCAATGGTCACAATCTTCCTCTAATCCTTGTAAGACAGGCCTAAAGTTTAGAATATACAATTTTCTTATTTGGGCCGATATGAGAGTACCCAAGTATTTTATTGTGCAGACCATTTGTAGGCCCCGCAGATTTGAGATTAGTAAAGCTCTGTCTTGGGTGCAAATTAGGAGAAGTTCACTTTTAGTCAAATTGACTTTATGCCCAGAGAGCTCCCCATATGTTTTCATCAAGAGGTGGACATTGGGTAAGTCTTGTATGGGATGTTGCAGATATAAAAGGAGATCATCCACATACATCGCTATTTTATGTTCAGTACCTCCTCCCACCATTCTCCTAATTCCCTTATGTGCTCTGATAGCTGCTGCCAAGGGCTCGAGGGACATGACATAGAGCAGGGGGGACAAAGGGCAACCCTGGCGTGTTTTATGGCCTAGATCAAATGAAAGAGTGATGGTGCCATTTATTGCTATTCAGGCCTGTGGTTTGATATGTATGATACAAATCCAGCTCCTAAAACGTGGGCCAGAGCCCAGTTTCTCCAATACTTTAAAGTGGTACCCCCACTCCACATAGTCAAACGCCTTTTCTTCGTCCAATGCCAATACAGCTGCTCCATGCTTCTGGTGGCATCCTCCCCATCTATGAACTATATTTAGGGTATGTCTGATAGTATTCTTGCCTTAATGACCTTTCACAAAACCTGATTGGTCAGGGTGTATCAGATTAGGTAGCAGGGGATCTAGGCGTGAGGCCAGGGCTTTGGCCAGTATTTTATAATCAGATGCGAGTAGAGAGATGGGTCTAAAGGAAGGGCATAGGGTCAGGTCTTTCCCCAGTTATGGCAGAACCATAATAGTTGCTGACCAAGTGGAGGGGGGAAGCATTCCACTGTCAAGGCTTTTGATCGCATATCATAAAGTGACTCCATTAGTATGGGGGCAAAGGTCTTAAAGAAATCAATGGGAAGCCCATCGGGGCCTGGTGCCTTCCCCCCTTCAGGGTTTTCAGGGTGGATGCTACTTCCTCAATATGCAGGGGGGAATCCAGCTCACTGGCCACGGTAGGGTCCAAGCTTGGCAAAGAGACTCCATCAACAAAGAGACTGCTCTCCTGCTCAGTAGATGACACTTCAGAAGTGTACAGGGTACTATTGAAATCACAGAATGCATTGCCAATAGCTGTTGTCTCCTGTACAAGCTGTCCCGCCGCATTATGTATCTGGCCCACCGATTTTTCCACTTCTCTACGTTTCAATTGCCATGCAAGTAATTCCCCCCACCCATTCCCATTAAAGTATGCCCCTGCTATAGATAGGAGCATCCCCCATTCTAATTTAGCCGTGCCCAATAAATTATAACTCCATTTCAGCTTCTGTATGACATTGTCGAGGGGCATAGTAGGATGGACCCTGTGAGCAATTTCACATGCTTCAGTTTTAGCTCCAAGAAATTCCATTTCCCCCTCTTCTACCTTTCTATGGTGAGCCGAATATGCCAGGGGGTACCCCCTTATAAATGCCTTCAGGGCTTCCCATCTGGATTGGTGTGAAGTACCACCTCTTTTACTGAAGTGGAGAAATTCTTGAATATACTTGTTCATCTGGGAAATATAGTTCTCGTCTTTTAAAAGTAAGAGATCAAGCCGCCATTGTCTGGGCATGACAGGGGAGCCCGGCTTTGCCAATGACATACACAGGGAGGCATGGTCTGAGAGGAGAATAGGGGAGTAATGTGTCCTCCTGGCCCCTGGTATCAATGAGGGGGAGACCAACAACCTGTCCAGTCTAGTGTAAGAGTTATGGGAGTGAAAATAGAAGCTGTAATCTCTTCATGTTGGATTCATGTGCCTCCATATGTCCGCTAAATTATATTCTGCTTCTAACGTCATCAGGGCCTTAGCATTTTTAGACAAGAGGACAGGTGTGGGGTTACAGCAGTCTAGAATAGGATCAGTGACAGTTACAATCACCTCCCAAGATCCATGGCCCAGCCATCCACCATGTCCAGGGCCAATCTTTGAAAACACCCTGGGTCTTTAACATTAGGCGCATATATAGATACAAGTGAAACTGTTCCCACCCCAGAAATTGCTGCTCTACTCAAAACATATCTGTTCCCATGGTCAGTTTTCTGTCCTATTATATCCACAGCAGAGCCTCGGGGGAACCACACTGAAGCACCCCTAGCCTTCGAAGAGAAAATAGAGGAGAGCCAAACGCCCCCCCAAAAACTCCCCGGTTTTCTGTGCCTCCCCTGCAGACATATGTGTCTCCTGAAGTAGCACTGCCTGCCATTTAGATCTTTTTAATTCTGCTAATAGTTTTTTGCATTTTATAGCAGACTTGAGGCCGTTAATGTTCCATGTAACTACCTTAAATGAGTTAGCCATAGTTATATAACAAAATACTCAATGTCGCACCCAGCCAGTGCAGTGAGGCCTGCACATCTCCATGACTCTGCCTTGACTGTTATCTAGTGGTCTAAAAGTGTTCCAACCTTATGTGGATTTGCATCTTTTTCAGGATGTACTGTTCCTCCAATTTTCCCCTCCAAAAGTGAAAATCCCCAACACCCACCCAATCCACCCCCAGAGTCTCCCCATTTGACGATGTGGCCACTGTCTGGACGCAGGGTCCAGCTTCTTTCCACATTATCGAGGAGGGGCTCATAAATGTCCTGAAGTTCAACCCAGCATTTTGACCCCCCCCCCCAGCATAACAAACCCTCTATTAAACTTTAGTAAGGAAAATAACTCCCTCCCTCCCCCAGGCACAATGGTACCTGTAATTCTTCCCCTTTCAAACAATTGGCAGATAACAGTAATATAATGGGTATTAAGAACATTCAGTGCAATGATTGTGGCACCGTGCAAACTTAGGAGCTCTGTAAGTGTAGGGATCTCCAAAGCAGAGACAGATAAACTGCACTAAGGAGCCAGTTAGCTCCTGCTGGATTATTCAGTGACAGGCTCGGGCCATTAATGAGCACAAGCCTGTCAGCTGACCGGTTATTATTTAAGTCACATACAGAATTGGCAAGCATTTTGTAATCTGGATGAACGGGAAGCTCACCACAGTCAAAGCCTTGCATTAAGCTCTCTGTTTATTGCGGGCATCACATCATAGTTTCCACTCAGCTGGAAGTGACTCTATCACTGAATCAAATCCAGTCCTACAGATGAACAAGTTCACTGTTCAGAACAGGTGACAGCCACCCCAAGATGACTCTCCCCACCATTACCCATGCCCCTAGGCATGGTCAGGGGGAGGCAGAGAGCCCCACAAATGCAGGGCCTGCAACCTCAGGCCTGGAAATGACACTCTCACGGGGGGAGGGGCAAATTTCCCCAAATTGCGAGAAACGGCTGAGACAAAAACAAATAAGTCAAACTGACCAACCTGTAATAACATTCTATGCTTCATAG
Organism: Neoceratodus forsteri; assembly: GCA_016271365.2. NCBI lineage: Eukaryota > Metazoa > Chordata > Ceratodontiformes > Ceratodontidae > Neoceratodus > Neoceratodus forsteri. The sequence goes on along the minus strand of CM028136.1, from coordinate 945,216,607 downwards.
GGCCTGAAGGCATCTTTTATCCCGAGAGGGGTTAAATATTTTGGTGTGAACAGGGTACATCAAGGTCTCCACTCAGGTATCCTCAGCTTGGGCCTGCGCTCTGCTCCTCCTGCTCTCCTCCTCCATGGCCCACCTCTCAGCATCTTTTGGGCAAATTAAAAATTTTGGAGGCCTGCCAATCCTGTCCACCCCAAACTTCACCGGGTACATAAATGCAAACACCCAACCAAGGTTGTATAACTTGGAGTTCACTCCATTGAATCTTTGCCATTGTAACTGCAGTTCCTGGCTATAGTCTTGAAATATGTGAACTTTTGCATTGTTGTAATGGTCCCTTAGTTTTGGCTTTCTTTAGAACAAGCTCCTTATCTTTAAAATGTAGATATTTTATGAGGCAGTGGCTGGGCTATCACCAGGCTTCAGGGTCAGGTCCACTCTGCGTGCTCTCTCAATTTCAAAGTTAGCGGCCTCTGTGGGGAGCTCCAGATGCTTGACAAGCCATTGATGCAAGTTCTTTTCAGGGTCCCAGTCCTCCATTCCCTCTGGGAGGACCAAGATCCACAGGTTTGATCACCTAGAGCGATTCTCCTGATCATCCACTCTGGAGGTAAGTTCTTCTAGGGCCTTCCTTAGAGAGATCCTTTCATTGAAGACCTTGGATAAGGAGTCTTCTAGCCTGCTCACTCACCGCTCCAATTAAGAAATTTGTGACGAGTACATTGCAGACGTCTCTAACAGGCCAGTGGCCACACTCTACAAATTAGTGATTTGGGCAGTGATATTAAGGAATCCGGCCTTCATCTCTTGTTGCATGAAGGCTAGAGTGTCCAGAACCCCTGCCTGGGATGCCTCCAGTTCCAATATGCTTTTAGTCACAGAGTGCACCCCCACCACAGGCTCATGGTTCTGAGACCTGTCCCGGGGCACAGTGTCACCGCTCAGAGCTTTGGGGGTTGGTATGGCACCAAAATGCAGCTTTCCCTGTCTGTTTTTTTTCTTGCTAGATGCCGTGTAGTACTAACAGGTTGTACCATCGATAGTGCATCAGTAAAAGAATTGGAGTTGCCCTAAAACACGACTTTATACACGGTCCCCAGGGAAGCTAGCTAAAAGATGTCTGCCATGATCCAGTGCTAGCCATACCCCCCATGGCCTGTTTTAATATGGTTCATTCTATGGCAGCTGGCTTCATATGGGCTAGAAAGGCCATAAAGAGGGTGTACATGAAATTCTCTGGACTAAAGAACATGGAGGAAGGAGGCTAAAACTTCCACATTTTTTCCACTGTTATCTAGCAGTGCATGGAAGCAAGTATTTGCAATAGTACAAAATTAATTGAGAAACCCAGACAGCAAGCTATAAGCCATTGTGGCTAGACACAGAATTGGATATATGTGATTCAAAAGGCATTGAACTTAAGGTGTTAGTTCACTGCCCAAGAAAAAGACCCCCGTAAGAGTTCGGGAATACCCCGACTGGCGCATCGGTTAAGGTATACCCGGACCTATGCCAAGCTTTACAGATTCACCCACAGAGGGACCTGGATCAGCCATTCTTAAAAAATCCCAACTTCACAATTGTAAAGAACCTGATAAACACAGACACCTGGAGAACCTGGAACACCCCCACAGTAGTGAATGGAAGTTTATCCCCTACTGATCATTTTAGACCAGATCTTGGGTTGGAGGGAGCATTGCATTTCAATTTCTACAGATGATGCACTCTATAGCTCAATACATGAGGTCCACCTCCTGGAATGACACCCATAGCACAACTCTGAATCCTCTTAAGGGGCTTCCAAACAGGCTGAAAACTATATTCAAACTTATATCAGGTAGCTGCTACCCAGAAAGAGCAGAAGTTGGTCATTACTAGATGCAGACCACACCAGAGTCTAGTGCCCAGTAGGCATGGGGAGACATATGGCCAAACATCTATAAAAGTATCAATGTAGAAAACATATGTCTCATTCAGGACAAAATATTGCAGTCTCTACATTACCCCACAGAAATGGGCAACTTGGAAAAATTGACACAAGCAATTGTACTGGATGTGAAGATCAGAGTGGCACTCTATACCATACCCCTTGGGAATGCCCACCCCTATGCAAAACAAATTAAAAAATGGACTCCCCATTAAGCTTAGAAAATGTGTTTATCCCTAAAATATGCATAGTGGGGCACTGTGGTAATCAGCTTATCTCAACCCAGAAATACGACATAGCCCTGATAGCTGGAATAGCCAAGAAAATGATCCTCAGGCACTGGTTCGGTGACATTGTAGTAGCATTCTCATAGTGGCATAATGAAATACCAGCTGCCCGAGAACAGAAACAATAACAGGGTACTAATAACAGACTCAATAGTTACCAAAAGAGAAGGAAAAAGCTACAAGCCTTAACGTCCCTAGATACAGTGCCAGTCTCAGAAAGCTAAATTTCCAGTATGAGATATTGTTTAGGTTATCTTTATTCCTGTGAGGCAAGGTGACAGGGAAATGAAATAAACTTTAGTCTTCTGTCTAAATTTACCCATGCAGTTCATAGGTTTCTAGCTTGATTCTATGTAATATCTGCTGAACATGTGAAATGTACTTGAGAACTGTTATATAGGAGTGTGTATTGTTTTTCATTGATGTACTGTATGTCTTATTATAACATAATGTTATGTGTGAATACTGAAAATAGCAATAACATTTACAAAATGTAACAATAAGTAAATAAATCAATAAACATCTAGCTACTACACTATATAAAGGCTACTGCCGAGGTGCAATTTCTATCCACTTGAATAATACCTTTGATCCCATAAATTACAGCACCCTGTTCAGTAAGTTACACCAACTGGGATAAGGTAGTAAAGGTAAAAGATCAACCTCATCATCAAAGTCTCTCAAACTTGGAGTACTACAAGGATCAATATGAAGTTCACTACATTTCAGCCTGGTCATCACTAACTTGCCTTCCATGTGTTACAGCAATAACACCAGAATTTGTCTACTGTATGTGCAGATGGAAAAATTATGAATGCAAAAGCTAAAGCTACCTGTGACCTTGGCAGAACATGCAATCCATCTTTGATGAAGCACAGAACTGGTTGTTTGCAAATGACCTCCTAGGTAACAGCTCCAGCATGACATTTTTGTTTATTTCCAAGCAAAGTCCACCAACCTCCCCAAAACATGGACCTCCATTTGACTAAGAGCATAATTTCAAATACCTTAGTCTAAGGCTGGACTGTGGAATGTCCTATAATGTGCACATCTCAAAAACAAACAGGAGTTCCACATGAACTCTGGATATTATACAATATCCTCAGATGTCTGGATCTCAATACCATAAATAAATTACCTCAACTGTCTCTCCTACCAGCTCTGAAGTACACATGAGGTATACATAGAGGCCAATCTGGTTCTTTAAGAAGGTCAGGGAAGGAGTAAGGTCCAAGAAAAGTGCATTCATTGGCTACAAGGAGAAACAAGGTGAATTATGCGAGGAAGGTCACTGACGCTGACTGCTCTCAAAATGGCCTGGTCAGGTCAGGCACAGTTCCACCCCAGCTACAACTTGGAGGGAAAACGTAATTTGAGTATGCCAACCACCCAGAGGTGGATTTTGTGTGATGACTGGCCAACGGGTGTCAGGGGAAATTTTGGGAAAGGGGACCCAAGTCCAATTGCTACTAACTGGGAATACAAGGAGAGGTGTAAAGCTAACTCAAATGCAAAAACAAGGTAAATGTTTATTAAACATACTAAGAATAATGTTACAGAAAATTCCATAAACTCTAAAACTCAAAACTAAAAGCCAAATGAACTGTAACATCACTAAATTATTACACTACATCCTTTATTGTACATTAATTATAACCATGGACACAATCTTTGTGGTACTGTATTTTAAACCAGCCACCCTTGCATGTCTGGAACAGGATGAGGAACCAGCTGTCCAGGACAGGGAGAAAACAGAACAGGAAACAAGCCAATGGACTATTCTGAGATGGTATGGGTCATCGGCATACAGGTCTCCATGGACCACTGAAAATGACACGTCTCCAGAAACTAGTCTGCCAAACTCACCCAGCCACAGCTCCTACGTGGACTGCTGAGACATGAGATCACCCAGCCACAGCCCCTTCATGGACTGCTGGGACATGAGATCACACAGCCACAGCCCTTTCATGGACTGCCGGGACACCAAGATGTACAAGGACATGGGAACCAAGAAGACAACAGATGAGGACAAGACAGCTGGTCAGGGAGAACAGGATCGGGGCACCTGGAATCACACGCAGGCAAAAGGGTGGCAGCACAAAAAAAGCATTTATTATACTCAACCTTGTGTTGCTGTATTTATTTATTTCTAGCAAAACATTACTCATTTTGGACACTTTACAACAATAAAACAGTTCAGGAAATCAAATTAAGCAAAATCACAGGGGCACTGTCTCTTGGTGACTATCTTCGTCTGGCACACAGATGCTAGAACGGTGGATAATGTCATAAGAGGGGCCCTGAAATCCTACCATTAGTCATTTATGCTTATTTACAAACATTTCATTCATGTGGATATGTTGCCCCTTTAACCCTGGCCTCTGGTGCAGGCCACTCTCAGTTTGCAGGCAGGCATTAATCCATAGTATTTTTGCAAACAGTTTTTTAGTTGCAGTTCCTGGCTTAACGGAGCATTGCCCTTGTTTTGCCCCTTTAAATCCAGCACATGCCACTTTACATTCCATCTTGAGGCATTTATTAATGTTGCCATTCAATTGTACAGTTCCTGCCTCCTTTTAGACCTGTGGGGCCTGTCATTGCCCCTTTAAATCACTAGGGTCTGGAATTTCCCCTTTAAGTCACTGTCATCCTGCCCCTGATCACTGTCTATGGGGCTGTATTCTTTTGGTTCCGCCCCATGGGCGACATTAAGGCAGGGTCTTGCCACCCCCACAGTCATTTGGCTAAAGGAGTCCTTCCTTTTCTCCACCCCTTGAGCGGTCTGTTGCTGGGGCTTGGCCTGCCCTCACATTTCGCTGGCTCATCAGAGCCTACAGCTGCCCCACCTCATGGGCAATCCATTGCTGGGGTCTTGCCTGCCTCAACAGTCTCTTCTGGTACTCTGTTGCACCAAAGTTTCTTTATTTAAAAAAAATTAAAGTCCTCCTTTATTGCAAGGCAGCCAGCACCTGGACCTGGTGCTGCCTCCACTCACCCTGTCGCCCATACTCCTTTGGGCTGGGACTGCTGCTATAACCTCTGTGGGGATACTTGGACCCGCCTCCACCCACTGACCTCCTCACAATACTGCTGCTGCTGATAGAGGGACAGCCTGGATCTGCTGCCCCTCCCAACAGAATTGCTGCTGGACTTTGGTAATGGAGGGATGGCCTTCTTTTGCTGCCACCGCCCCTGCCAAAGAACCTCCTGCTACTGGCTGCAAGTGGAGGGGACAACCTGGACCTGCTGTCCCTCCCAAAAAAAACATCTATCACTGGGCTGTAGGACAGGAGGGAACAGCCTTCATATGCTGCCTCCACCCCTCCCGATGACCATCCTGCTGCCAATGGGTGCACTGCTGGAGGGGCTAGCCTGGACCCTCCACCCCTTCCAATGGGACTCTGCTTCACCACCACAGCACTGGGAACCTGGTGGACTACTGCCACCACCAGAGGAGAGGGAGGGATCCACCATGGACTGGTCAGGGCATTGGGAGGGACCCTAGGACATCAGGTAAGTCCCTTCCCTTTGGCCGAGCCCTGGCTGGACTAGCGCTCTCCTGTCCACGCTGCTGCTGCTCCTTTTCTCCACCCAACAGAATGAACAGCTGTAGCCATTAAAAAGGGCTAAGGATTCTGGTCAGAATCCTCTTGAGCCCATCCCTACCTGCCTGCCCTCGCGACCGGGCCCATGCATGCAGGTTCCCGGCACAAGGTAACTTGGGGGTGGGGGGTTCTGTATAAGACTGCAGCAGGCAGGGAAAACACGCAGCAACATAAACATTTTTTTTAAATGTAAGCCCAGCTTGGGCTTCATGTTTGGGGGGCACCTACCTAACCCAGGGGCACCTAAAAATGGGGTACCAAATGCTGGAGAACACAACAGGACACCTCCCTATCTCTGGGGCACCTAACCTGCCTAGCCAGCCCCAGAGCACCTGGATGCCCATTTTTTAGAGGGCACCAGGAATTCTGGAGCACTACAAATTTGCACCCACATAAATATACACGTCCCCATGTATAGCTAGCTTAAATTAAAAATACTATCACTGTACAGAACATCATTGTTTTGCATTCCTACCTGAGTAGCTTCATGCTTTAGGCTCCTCGGAGCACTCACTCTACATCCTGCTGACTGTGCCAAGTTTTGTGTAATGGGCGAGGGAGGCCACTGACGCCTACTGCTCCCAAAATGGCCTGGTCAGGTCAGGGTACTGGTCCACCCCAGCTACAGCTTGGAGAGAAAACATGTAATTTGACTACGCCAACCGCCTGGAGGTGATTTTGTGTGACACTCAGCCAGCGGGTGTCGGGGGAAATTTTGGGGGAAGGGGGTTCAAGTCTAATTGCTACTAACTGGGATCACAAGGAGAGGCATGAAGCTGACTCAAATGCAAAAACAAGGTCAATGCTTATTAGACATACTAAGAATAATGTTACAGTAAATTCCTAAACTCTAAAACTCTAACCTCTAAAAGGCAAAAGAACTGTAACATCACCAAATTATTACACTACATCCCTGTACTGTAGATCAGTTGTAACCATGGACACAAGCTTTGTGGTACTGTATTTTAAACCAGCCACCCTTTTATGTCTAAACGGGGAAGAAGAACAGGATGGAGAACCAGCTGTCCAGGACAGGGAGAAAACACAAAACAGGATTCAGGCCAATGGACTATTCCAAGGTGGTGTGGGTCATCGGCGTACAGATCTCCATGGACCACCGAAAAGTACACCTCTGCAGGATGTAGTCTGCCAACCTCACCCAGCCATGGCCCCTATGTGCACTGCTGGGACGTGGGATCACCCAGCCACAGCCCCTTCATGGACTGCCAGGACATGAGATCACCGAGCCACAGCCCTTTCATGGACTGCGGGAACACCAGGATGGACAAAGACATGGGAACCAAGAAGACAACAAATGGGAATAAGACAATTGGTCCGGAAGAACAGGGTCAGGGCACCTGGAACCACATGCTGGCACAAGGGTGGCGGCACAATAAAAGCATTTATTATACTCCACCTTGTGTTATTGTATATATTTCTAGCAAAACATTACTCAGTTTTGGACACTTTACAACAATAAAACAGTTCAGAAAATCAGATTAAGTAAAATCACAGGGGCACTGTCTCTTGGTAACTATCTTCGGCTGGCACACAGATGCAGGGATGGTGGATAATGCCATAAGAGGGCCCCTGAACCCTTACCATTAGTCATTTATGCAAAGTTATTTACAAACAGTTCATTCATGTGGGTATGCTGCCCCTTTAAACCTGGCCTCTAGTGCAGGCCACTCTCAATTTGCTGTCAGGCATTAATCCACAGCATTTTTGCAAACAGTTCTTTAGTTGCAGTTCCTGGCTTAATGGAGCATTGCCCTTGTTTTGCCCCTTTAAATCCAGCACATGCCACTTTACATTCCATCTTGAGGCATTTATTAATGTTGCCATTGATTTGTACAGTTCTAGCCCCCTTTTAGATCTGAGGGGCCTGTCGTTTCCCTTTTAAATCCCTAGGACCTGGAATTTCCCCTTTAAGTCACTGTCATCCTGCCCCTGCTCACAGTCTATGGCGCCGTATTCTTTTAGTTCCGTCCCATGGGTGACCTTAAGGCAGGGTTTTGTCACCCCCACAGTCACTTGGCTCAAAGGAGCCCTTCCTTTTCTCCGTCCTGTGAGCAGTCCTCTGCTGGGGCCTGGTCCGCCACCACATTTCCCTGGCTCATTGGAGCCTACTGCTGCCCCGGCCCATGTGCAGTTCATTGCTGGGGTCTTGCCCACCCCAACAGTCTCTGCCAACACTCCGTAGCGCCAAAGTTTTGTTTACTTAAAAAAAAAAGTCCTCCATTATTGTAAGGCAACCAGCACCCGGACCTGGTCCTGCCGCCACTCACCCTGCCGCCCACACTCCTTCAGGCTGGGACTGCTGCTATAACCTCCGTGGAGAGTCCTGGACCCACCTCCACCCACTGACCTCCTAAGAATACTGCTGCTGATGATGGAGGTACAGCCACGACCTTCTGCCCCACCCAACGGAATTGCTGCTGGGCTTTGGTAATGGAGGGACGGCCCTCTTTTGCTGCTACTGACCCTCTTGAAGAACCTCCCGCTACTAGCTGCTGGTGGAGGGTTTGGCCTGGACCTGCTACCTCTCTCAACAAAACATCTACTGCTGGGCTGTAGAACTGGAGGGGATAGCCTTCATCTGCTGCCGTCGCCCCTCCCAATGACCATCCTGCTGCCAATAGGTGCACTGCTGGAGGGGTCAGCCTGGACCCGCCACCCTTCTTGTTGGGATTCTGCTTCACTGCCATGGCACTGGGAACCTGGTGAACTACTGCTGCCACCAGAGGAGAGGGAGTGATCCACTACAGACCAGACGGGACATCGGGAAGGACCCCAGGACATCAGGTAAGTCCCTCCCCTTCAGCTGAGCCCTGCCTGGCCTAGCACTCCCCTCTCCACACTGCTGCTGCTCCTTCTTCCCACACAATAGAATGAATGGCTGTAGCTGTTCAAAAGGGCTGAGGATTCCAGTCAGAATCCTCTCAAGCCCATCCCTGCCTGCCTGCCCTTGTGACCGGTCCCATGCCTGCAGGTTCCCAGAGCGAGGTAACTGGGGTGGGGGTTCTGTATAAGACTGCAGCAGGCAGGGAAAACAAGCTGCAAAATAAACATTTTTTTTAAACGTAAGACGAGCTGGGACTTCACGTTTGGGGGGTAACTACCTAACCCTCTGGGGTACACAATGGGGCACCTCCCTATCTCTGGGGCACCTAACCAGCCTAGACAGCCCCCAGAGCACCTGGATGCCCATTTTTGGAGGGCACAAGGAACTCTGGGGCACTACACAGGGGGATGAAGAATAGAGCAAATATCAGGTAAAGATGAAAGAGGCCAAGAAGGCAGTCAGGAATGCAAAAGCAAACACAGAGCTGTGTAGTGTGGAGGGGTCAAGAGAGGGGAAAAACAGTTCCTCAGGCACACAAGGGTCCAGGGCCAGATGAGATGCACCTGAGGGTGCTCAGGGAATTGGAATTAGAGTGAGCTGAACCCTTGGCATATGAACATAAGAAATTTGCCAGCAGATAAAGGCCTAGTGGTCTATCAAGTCTGCTCGAATGTACAGCTAGCACCTCTTATTCTGCAGCTGCCCTCCCCTCACACCCTTCCTCTCCCTTTACCCTCCCCCTTGCCCTGTCCCAGCCTCTTTTGAAGCAGTCCACTGTTCTACTGGATACCACGTCTGCCGGTAACGCATTCCACCCAGCTACCACCCTCTCTATAATAAAGTGTCTCCACATCTCCCTCCTGAACCTTTCACCCTTCAGTCTCATATAATGGCCCGAGGTGTCCCTCCCCTCCCTTACTTTGAACAGTCCCTCTGTACCGGTCTTGTTTATCCCTTTCATGCAATTGAAGGTTTCAACCATATCCCCAGATCCCTCCTCTCCTCCAGCGAGTACATGTTCAACTCCCTCAGCCTCCACTCATATGGTAAGTCCTCCAGACCCTTGATCATCTTTGTCACCCTGCGCTGCACCCCTCCAGTAACTTAATGTCCCTCTTCAGATACAGGTGCCAGTATGGCACACAGTACTCCAGGTGCAGACTAACTAATGATCTATACAGTGGCAGAATAACCATCCTTCTCCTTGAGGATATACCCCTTGCAATGCAACCCAGCATTTTGTTGGCCTTTGTAGCTGTCTTCCTACATTGTGCCAAGTTGTTCATTGATCCAGTAATGAGCACCCCCAGATCCTTCTCCTCCTCTGTCTCGGCTAGCTGCACTCCCCTCAGCTGGGAACTCCTCCTTGGGTTTTTCACCCCAAATGCAGCACCTTGCACTTTTTGGAATTGAACCCAAGTTGCCAGGTGTTCAACCAGGTTTCCAGCTTTGCCAGATCATCCAGCAATCCCTGCCATTCCCCTAGGTCGTCCACCACCACTCCCATCTTGGTGTCATCAGCAAACTGACTGATCTTGCTCTGTATACCCAATGATATGTCTGCAATGAATATCCCAAACAATACTGGTCCCAACACTGAGCCTTGTGGAACACTGCTCGTAACTACCCTTAGGAATGAGAGCTCCCCACTCACCACCACCCTCTGTTGCCTTCTCTGAAGCCAGTTCCCTACCCATCTCACCAGCTTTGCACCCAACCCTGTGCCTTCTAATTACTTCCCAACCTTCCATGCAGCACTGAGTCGAATGCCTTACTGAAGTCCAGGTACAGGACATCCACTGCATGGCAGAGCTATTCAATAGCTCACTGCAGTCATGGGTGGTTCTGAAAAACTGGAGGGTAGTGGGCATGGTGCCAATTCACAAAGGGAGGACTCTGGAAATTACAGGCCCTTCAGTCTTACCTACATTGTAGGTAAAATGATGGAGTCACTGGTCAAAGAGGATCAAGTGGATTACCTAGAGACAAATGGGCTCCAGGATAGTATGCTGCATGGGCTCATGGCAGGTCAGAGCAACCTGATAATATTCTTTGACTGGGTAGCAAGGGTCATGGATAAGGGACAAGCAGGAGATTTACTCTAGTTTCAGCTTCAGCAATGCATTTGACTCGGTGCCACACAGAAGGCTGTTGAAGAAGTAAGAGGATCTGGGAGCAGCAAAGGACCCAGTTAAATGGGTGGGAGGTTGGGTAGGGGGGAGACAGCAGAGGGTGGTGGTAAACAGGGTCAAAATTAGGGAAAGGGGGGTCATGTGTTGGGTACCACAAGGGTCAGTCCAGGAACTAGTCCTTTTCAATATGCCAATCAGCAACATAGGAGAAAGAATACAGGGCAAGATGTGTCTCTTCACAGAAAACACTAAGCTCTGTGATGGGGTAGACAGTGGAAAGGGGTAAGAGAGTTGCTGAGGGACCTGCAAAGTTAGAGAGGTGGTCCAAGGTCTGGCTATTAAAATTCAATACCAAAAACTGTAAGGCAACACACAGAAAACAAAAACCCCAGGATGGAAACCTGGATGGGAGGGGTTAGGTGCTGGCCACTACTTCAGAGGAAAGGGACCTAGGGATCATCATAAGTAACTCCCTAAAACAAACTAGCCAATGTAACAAGGCCTACAGCAAGGACACCAGAATGTTGGAGGGTACTGGAAGGAGTTTGAAGACCAGGAGGAAAGAGGTAAAACTACCTCTCTATAGATCACTGGTGAGACCCCCATCTGGAGTACTGTGCCCAGTTCTGCAGCCCTTCACTCAAGGAAAGGCAGAGACATGCTGGAGATAGTGCAGCGAAGAGCAAACAAAAAGATTTAGAGTCAACAGGACAGGTCCGATGAGGATTGGCTTATGGTACTGAACATTTACTCACTGGATGCCAGAAGGGAGAGGGAGTACATGATAGAGACCATTCCAGTTCCTGAAAGGAATAAACAAGGTTATCTGCAAGGAACTATTTATCAGGAATGGCAGGTCAAAAACAAGGGGACATGAATATAAGCTGGCGGTGGTGGTGGCGGTGGTGGTGGTGGGATGCTAGAAAGTTTTACTTTAGCGACTGAGGGGTTGAACCATGGAACAGGCTATCAGCAGAAGTGGTGTGCACAAAAGACATTAATGGGTTCAAGCGTGGCTGGAACAAAGGGCTTAATAGTTTCTTGGGGGGGTCACAGTAAAGCAGGGAGGGAGGCGGGAGAGGAGTGCAAAAATCCCATTTGGACAAAAGGTCATGGGGTAGAGTACGGTAAAACTGAGAAGACCGGATAGACCAATGGTCTTTTTGTGCCGATATTACCCATATTTCTCTGTTTCTATGCATATGGGGAGAGGAGAGCAGACTACTTCACTAAGCAAAATCACAATAGCATTCAACAGTATGTGCAGGTTTGCACTAATTTGCAGCTGAATGATTCATCATTACATATTCCATCATGACCTTGGTCTTCTGATCCCAGAGCAGGGGTTGGAACTCAAATGGACTTCTGTAATTTACAAACGTGTATAAGGATCTTATCCGGCCTACCTGTGCAGCCTATAAACATGGGCATCATAGGTTTACCAAGTATGATTGGAGGTAAAGGACACTCTTTATGGCCCAAGAGCTCATAAATTTGTCAGAGAAGTGTCTTTGCAGTAGCAGCTCTTATCAGCAGGAACTCATTGTATGATACTAATAAAACTCAGTAAGCCTTCTGTACTCTAAACGGCCATATTCTCTTACTGTATCTACTCAGTTCCTTTGCCTACCTGCATTCTTAATCTTGTTTAGGGGTAACATAAGGCTGTCTCATATAGTAAATCACTTTCTTCAAAATCCATATTTAGTAACTGTGTAGCTGTAGCAATTGCTTTTAATGTCTTTTGCTTGCATTAAGCTGTTGTACAGTAGATAGTACTTCTATACAGTTGTATTATTACCCAGGACTATAATGATTCTATTGCTTCTGTAACAACTCTGCTGCTGCGAAGTCTCATATACACACGAGGACTGTCTTGAAAAAAAGGTGTTTTATCTAAAGGAATCTTTCCTAATGCACAAAGATCTAACTATATACATAAAATCTAACCTTGAACCAGAGGTAAGACCAGGAATATAAACTTAAAGGGGAACTACAGTCAACATCTACAAATACATATGTTGTACAGAATGTTGATTTGAGAGTGCAGTTCTATTGTAGTTTGTCCTTCCTTTGCTGTTAGTTTTTTCAACATTTGCCTACCAGTTTTATGACCCCGGGGGAATCTTCATGTCTGTATTTTGTATTGTTGTCCTTTTCCTGCAATGCCTCCTGACCTGTGTGACAGTGATGTGTTGGAGACCATTAATTAGGCCCTGTCCACACTAGTACTTATCTGTGATTTAAACTGTGTTAACTCTGCTAACACGGTTTAAAAGTACTACGTCCAGACTGTAGCACAGTTTTACCATGCTACAGTCCATGTTCAAAAACCATGTTAAAACCCTGCTCGGTGCACTGTTTTAGTATGTTTTTTGACCAACTCAGTTGCCTAAACTGTGTTAACAGCAGTGTGGATGCAATCCTTGCTGTAACACGGTTTACCCCAACCACCAACACACTGCAACCTCTGTTTTCTGGGCAACCAGGAAGGGGCAAAAATACTCACAGACATTCCCATGCTCATTAATGAAGTCTTGAACTGCACAGTGTAATTCTTCTCTGGATCCAATACCACTCCTGATCACAAGTGTCCCAATATGTATTACGGCACCTGCATTGCTTTGTGGTACAGACGTAATCATGCCTGGGAGCTCAAGCAGGCAAGCAAGGTGTCAGAGCACAATATGGATGCACTGACAACCATGTTCATGCATTGAAATTAAAACATTTTTATTTATTTTTTTTAAATATATTTTTATTTAGAAGTTTTACAGAGAGAGAGATCCGATGACATCATGTTACCTCACATTACAATAAACAAAAGACAGATAAGACATTTGACAATTTTTCAGCTATTAGTCAGGGTTTACATATCCTGATTATTAAAAATGTACATTTGCTAGATCTCCTACAATCTTCCCAGTGGCAATCCCAGGTCTAGGTAGTTTTATTGTCCCCTAGGGAATCAAATCTGGTCTTTGTCTGAACACCCACAGCCACCAGTTGGCCTAAAAAGCTATGCATCTCTGAACCTCTAAGTTAATATGAGCTGTCAAAAGCTCCATTCTATATATTTGATAAGTAATGTCTTCCCATTCACGGGCGGTTAGTGGGTCTTTTTGGAGCCATTTCCTCATCACAGCTTTATGTGCTGCAAGGAGCAATATAGCTAACAAGAACCTGGGGTTACCCCTCCCAATCCCAGTAGGAAAATCAAAAATGAATGCACATTCAGGTGTCAAAGTCACTATTTCTGGGAACAGTTCCCCCAAATCTCCTCCCACCTCTCTCTAGAATGTCTCTAGGACTGTACAGCTCCAAAAAAGTGGGTATGATTAGCAGAAGGTTCCCTACATTCTCTCTAACATTCTGATCCCTCCCGAGCATCAAACTTCCCCACTATTTGTGGTTTTTAAAAAATCTCAATAAACACTTCCAGCCAAAGTCTCTCCAAATCAAGGACCTTCTGGTTCTATGGATTGTTGAGTATATCTGTTCCCATCTCTCTTCCTCCAAATTAATACCTAACTCTTCCTCCCTCCAGTGTTGTGAACATAATGTAATCTCTTTCTGCTGCTTATTTAGGGCTTGATAAGTCCCAGAAATGGCATGATCAGGGATGGCTATCTCTATTGCTTTAATTATAATTCCCGTCAATGGGTGTATCCCCCCCCCGATCCCAGGAAATGTCTATCAGATTCCTACAATAATTTCTTACCTGAAGAAATCTATAGAAATCTTGTTTCCTCAGGTGGTATTTTTTCTCCAGTGTCTGGAATTCATAGAAAATTCCCTGTTCATAGAATTGGTAAAATCTGGTAAGTTCCAGGCATTGCCACCTTTTAAAGGTGCAGTCTAGTCTGGCTGGGTCAAAACTGGGGTCTTTGGTGATTCTTTGTAGGAGGTTTACTATAGGGTCTTTAGTTTGTTTAATTATTGCTCTCCAGATTCGCAAAATCTGTCTAGTTTGTTTAAATTTGATCCTTCTTTCTAGTATTGCCTTTCGTATGGCCTGTCTGAACAAGAATTTCTCATTCTCTACTGTCTGGTTCCCCTGTTCTATCTCTTTCCAATGTGGGTCCACCCCTTCATCTGACAAATGTAATATATGTGATATTACTGCTGCCTGCGCATATTGTTCTAAATTTGGTAGGACTAGGCCTCCCTTATTCTTGGGTAACTGTAGGGTCTTGTATTTGATCCTTGGCTTTTTACCCTACCATAAGAACCTAGAAATCATTTTGTTCCATTTGTTTTAATCTTTCTTTGATGGAAAGATAGGGAGAGTCTGAAAAAGGTACAAAAACTGTGGAAGTATATTCATTCTTATAACATCGATTCTTTGATTTAAAGAAAGGGGTAAAGGGTCCAATCTCTGGAAGTCCTCTCTAATGGAATGAACAAACAGAATATAGTTAGCAACATATAGATTATGAGTTTCATTTGTAAGATTTATCCCGAGATACCTAAATTTATTACTTTTCCACCTCAATGGAAACCTAGTCTGAATCTCTGAACTCGGTTGATAATTGAAAGCCAATACTTCTGTTTTGCTTCTGTTTAATTTATATCCTGAGATAGATTCTAAATCTCTTAAGAGAGAGAACAACTTCGGCAGGGAAGTCTCCAGTTCCATTAAATATATTAACAGGTCATCAGCAAAAAAGGTCATTTTGTGTATGGTATCTAAATAACTGACTCCTGTAATTTGTATGTTTGCCTGGATGGCTTGGGCTAAGGGTTCAGCATACAGGGCAAAGAGGGAGGGGGATAGTGGGCAATCCTGATGGATACCTCTGTTTAGGGAAAAACAGGTCGAGTGTGACCCATTCACCTTGATCATGGCCTGTGGGGAGAAGTATAGTCATTGTATTATATTCAAAAAGGGGGTTGGAAAATTGAATTTCTCCATGGCGTATTTTAGAAATGTCCACGATACCCTGTCAAACGCCTTCTGGGCATCCATGATCAAAAGGATAGAAGGGGTTTGTTCTCTTTGCACCACTTCCAAAAGGAACACTGTTCATTTAATATTGTCAGCTGTTTGGCATTTTATTATAAAGCCTGCTTGATCTTTGTTAATAATATGTGGTAATATGTTCTCTAATCATTTAGCCACAATTGCTATAAAATATTTATAATCCTGGTTTAGAACTAATATAGGACAATAGGATTCACAGTTTAATGGATCTTTATCTGGTTTGAGTATTGTGGATATATTAGCATATTGCCAGCTATTCGGGGTTGGAGAGGTATTCTCCTGTATTGCATTAAACAATTTAATTAATAGTGGAAGTAATGCTTTCTGGAATGTTTAATAGAATTCTGCAGTATATCCATCTGGGCTGGGGCTTTTGGTTGGTTTGGAATTATGCAGGGCAAGGTCTATCTCCTGGGAAGTAATTGGTCTAGTTAGGGAATTACGTTGTTCCTCTGTAATTTGGGGTAACTGTATATTTGTCAAAAAAATTCCGAAATCTTTCTTTGTGTGGTTCCTGAGGTAGATTATACAATTTTAAATAAAATTCCCTAAATCCCTCAATTATATCTTTAGTTTTACTCAATATTTTAGGTTGTGTAGGGTGTTTTATTTTAGTTATTGTTAAGGATGCTTGTTGTTTTCGTAATCTAAAAGGCAGGACCTTAGCAGCCTTACTACCTCCCTCATAATATCTTTGTTTCACATACATCAAAGCTTGTTCTGTCTTTTGATTTAATAAATTTTATAGCTGAGTCTTAACCTGGTATATCTGTGTAGTTGTAACACCACTGCCCTCTGCATGTAGTTGTTGTAATCTCTCTAGCTCTTTTACTAAATCGTGTTGCTTCTTGGCTGTCTGTTTCTTTTGATGGGCAGCATATGCTATAATCTCCCCCTGCAATACTGATTTTAAAGTGTCCCATAGTGTTCCTTCCAGTACTTCTGCCGTACTGTTCTCTTGTAAAATTTGAGGAATCCATTGCTGGACTTTTTCTTTAAACTGTTTATCCTTGAGGGTAGAAAAGAGGGTAGAAAATGGACCATTGTTTTGTTTTTCAAAATATTGCCCCGATCAAGTTTTTAGGGAGCTATTGAAATTGAATATAAATAAGGCCCAAGGCCCAGATGGGATTCCATCCTTTTTGCTTAAAATTGCTGCCCCATTGGTAGCTCCAATATTGGCTGACCTCTTTAATTTTTCATTAAATACTGGTACCTACCCATTAGCCTGGAAACAGGCAGAAGTGATGCCAGTGTTTAAGGGAGGTCAGACAAATGATATGTGGTATTATAAACCAATATCATTGCTTTCAGTCACTTCCAAAGTGTTCAAAAAAATTGTGGTTTCCTAATTAAATGGCTACCGTGGTTTCTCAATTAAATGGCTACCTTGAAAGTAACAACAAGTACAATAAATACCAGTTGGGTTTTAGGGCACAACATAGTAGTACTACTGCACTCATTACGGTTGTGTCAGACATCCAGCTGGCCATGGATAAGGGCCTCCTGGTTGGGTCCATATTTATAGATTTGTCAAAGACTTTCAACACTTTGGACCACCTGGTGTTGATTGAAAGCTTAAGATCTGTTTGCCTCAGCCAGGGGGCCCTGGATTGGTTCCATGGCTACCTGGATGGGAGACAACAGAGGGTTAAACTGGGCAATAACTTTGTATCCAGTTACTTAAATATTAAATCTGGTATACCACAGTGGTCAGTGCTAGGATCCATTTTATTTAATATATATACAAATGGTGTCGGAAACCTGATGAATGATGTCCAACACCATTTGTATGCTGATGATACAGTATTGTATCTTGAAGGAAATTCTGTGGGGTACATACAGGAAAAATTACAAAAACAATTTAATATATTGCAAACATACTTTTCAGAACATGGGTTGGTCTTAAGCCTTTTAAAGTCACAGGTAATGTTATTTTCAAATAAAAAAGTATCTTTGGATTTAGATATAAAAACATTGGATCGGTGTAGTCTGGCCTTTGTGGATTGTTACAAATATTTGGGAGTCTGGATGGACCCCCATTGTAATCGGGACTTCTATACTGACAACTTGATACAAACATTGAATAAAAAGTTTGGGGTATTGTACAAGCATAGAGATTGCCTTTCATTTGATGCTAGGTTAAAGATTGTAAATTTGATGATAATTCCTCATATTGATTATGGTGATGTTGTGTATAATGGAGCTGCTAGAGGCATTTCGGGCAGGCTTGATGTTATTTACAATAGCTATGCACGTTTTTTCTTGGATGCACCTTGGAATATACATCATTGCACCCTTTATAAGGTCTTAAATTGGATATCATTGATGGGACGGCGAAATATGCATGTGCAGTGTTTGACTCATCGTTGCTATTTTAAAAAAGCACCAGGATATCTAATAGAGTCTTTGGAGGAGTGGAATGTTAAGGAGGGATTATGATCTGCCGGGGAAATAAATTTTAGGGTACCATTTATGAGAACAACGAGGGGCCAACATTGCTATTTAGTTGAGGGCCCAAAACTGTGGAACTCATTGCCAGGGCACTTGAGGTCATGTACTAACAAAACATCTTGGAATGTATGAAGATCTTGGCTTGAAAGGGTTGCACTGTTTCCAGAAAGCTGTTGTACTGGAGAGATTTACACATATTGTAAATTGTTGTTTTTGTTTATGTATGAATTCGGTTGTATTTATATATAGTATTTTTAAGAATGAAACTGATATTTTTGTACAGTAGGACCCCATTGTAAATTAGCTGCTAGTAAATTGGGTTATCCTGTTTCTGATATCAGAAATAAACTTTTTACTACTACTACTACTACTACTACTTAATGAACATATTATTAAATCCCCACTGTCTCATTGTAACTTCCTGTTCTGATTCTAGTTCCAAAGTGGTTATAGCATGGTCCAATAAATGAATTGGTGAGATTGCTGCATTATGTGTTATACCAAAAGATTCCTCATCTACCAAGAGATAATCAGTTCGTGAATAGGTATTATGGACCCCCAAGAAATGCGTGTAGCTACAAGATGTTGGATAGCAGTGTCACCATGTATCTATTAGGGCTAAGTCTTTTATTAACCTCCTGCCATGTTTCTGCCCCCTTGTAGCCCTGTGTGGATTAGGGTTAGAACTAGCCCATGAAGAATTCATAAGGAGATTCAAATCTCCACCCAGAAGCAGTACCCCCTGCTTAAATGCCATGATTTTATCAAAAATGGTCTGATAGACAGTGCTCTCTGAACCCAAAGGAACATACACACTTCCCACTGTGAATATCTGCCCTTCCCAGTTCCCTCTAATGAAAGTCAACCTGCCTTTCCCATCCTGGTATGATTCCAGAATTTGAAATGCTGAGGACCTTGGTATAAGAAATGAGGATCCCTTCTTTTGTCCCCTCGTGTGTGCACTAGCCACTATATCCGACATCCCATACTTGAGCAGTTTCTGATGCCCGTCATTGGATAAATGTGTCTCCTGGAGGATTATTATCTGGGGGTGCATTTTTTTAAGATGAGAAATTATTTTGGATCTTTTCATAGGATTACTCAACCCATTAACATTTTGGGATACCACTCTAAGGAGCTTCCTAGTCTTAGACATCTACATACACTTGATAATTATTCTCTTCTCTCATCCTTTCACCTTTATTATACTGCATTTCTTTTCCACTACTTTTCCCTCTAACTTTCCCTGAATTATCTTTCTCCATGTTACCCTGGTTTTGTGTCTAATCTGTCTGTTTATTCTCCTTGATGTCTCGGTGTCTCTCTTTTATTTTTATCCCCCCAAGTAACCCCTCCGTTCTAGTAACTATGTACA
Source organism: Neoceratodus forsteri (assembly GCA_016271365.2). NCBI lineage: Eukaryota > Metazoa > Chordata > Ceratodontiformes > Ceratodontidae > Neoceratodus > Neoceratodus forsteri. Next base: position 945,197,001 of record CM028136.1, on the reverse strand, counting down.
AAGTGACTTCCAGTGTCAGAAACATCTCTGACAAGTACAGAATATTCCGTCGAAGGTGGGCTACTTGTCTTACTCTGTAGGCCTGTCCTGGGGGTTGCACATATCCCCATAATGCAACACAAAACAAAATTGGACCATGGCCAAAGCTCCTGTTTGGTAGTCTGGCCCATTACAAAGGGAACTTAGATAAAAAATAAAAACACAAACTTAAAATAACTCCAAAATGAGGTAGTTAGTACAGGTGCATAACTCTGGTCCCTTCATTTCTCTTTCTCCTGCACCCCCCCAATATAGATTTGCAAGGAGCAATGTATAATTAAAACATACAGTCCTTATTATCTGCAGATATGCCTTTGGACTTCAGATCCCCCTTCAAATTATTTACTTCAAATTGTATTGACTGGTTATATCACAAATTCCAAGTTGAATCAGTCTCTTTCCTTCCAGAATTAATCCAGAGAGCCCCCTCTTTGGGAAATCCCTGTGGCTGTCAGCCCCAGGGAGTGCATGCCTCTTGGTGGGTATTACGTATAACTATTGCCTTCCCCTAACACTGGAGGGCTAAAATTTCAGTTTTCAGCATGCTTCCAAAGGTCACCAGGCCCCCCCCATCCCTGCAGCTCATGTGAGGTGCTCCAGAACCAGTCCAGGCCCCCCCAGGATTCCACATCAAGACCCTGAGCAAGCTTTCCTTGTTTAGATCTCTGTGTTGTAGCCCTCTGAAGGCTCCCCATTATTCACTAATGTATTTATCAATCTGCTGTATCAGCCACCATGGGTGTGCCCGCCCTCTCAGACTCCCAATACCATTTAGGCATGATTCTTAAGCAGGAAATGAAGGCCAGCTACCTGACCCCCCCTTCCTGCACTGTAATCATTTCCTGGTGTCTGAATTAGGGCACATAAGTACTATTCCCACAGATGACCTGGCCCTTAGATTTGTTTTGGCTCCACTCAGTGGCCACACACATTGGAAGTCTCTTTTCCACTAGCTCGACCCCTTTCAGGGCCCACATTTATAATAGAGCCATTCATATACTTCCCTGTGAGGTATGTAACCCCCGAGCCTGGTCCAGAGCCACCGTGTTACATAGGCAGGGGACCCATTGCCCCACATGCTGGTTTCCCTCCTCACCAGGGCACTGCACACTAACCCATAGACCTATTCACCAAAAGGGAACAATCATTTTATATCAGTAGCAAACTGACCCAGGAGTTTCTTTATCTCATCGAGAATTAGTTGCTGTGAGTCCTTCTCCAGACGCTTGTCTTTAATCAGTCCCATGCTCACATTGTTCATCCTCCCCCGGGAGTTTGGATAGTAATTCAAATCTCTGTCTCAAGCCCTCCATCACACTCATCACGGTATCATAGGTGACTTGTCCATTAGGATACTGTATCACCAGTCTCGAGGGGTAGGGTGTGCGACATTTTAGTTTAAGGTGTCTTAGGATTGGAAATAGGGGCACATATTCCCATCTTCTCTGCATTGTGACTCTTGCATAGTCATTATTGAAGAAGAGTCTTTGCTTGCCCAGAAATACTTTCCCCATAGTCCATGCTTTCTGGAGTATTGTTTCTTCAGTGCGATAACTCTGGAATTGAATGATTACAAAATGGGGGCGTGCCTCTGGTCACGAGGGTTTGGGGATGAGTGCGTGGTGGACCTGCTCTATCTCCATGGAGAATTCCTGGTCCAAGTCCAGCACTTCTCTCAACATGTTCTTCATCTATCCCCTCATGTCTATCCTCTCGCTATTCTCTGGCATTCCATAAATCTGAATATTCTTGCATCCCTGTCTAGTCTCTGCATCTTCCTGTCACTCTCTTAGGGCTTTGGTAATGTCCAGAAGCTGAGTTAGTGTAGATTGAATCTGGGAAGTCTCTGCGGCCTGCTCTGAGTTAAATAAAAAACACACACACGGGCGCTCGGCTATGCTGCCATGCAGCAGCAAATGAATACACAAATGCAGAAACCCAAATGGAAGTGCTGTGCAAAGGCAAGTAAAGTTTGGAGAACAAATTACAGTATGCGCCACTTGTAATGGACTAGATTGCCCCTGTGCATTTCGTCCGTTACATGCGGCGTCCGTTACATCGTTTCACAAATATTTTTTTCACTCACAAAATGCTACATAGCAGCAAAATAAAGTAGCTGCAAATGAATGGACAAATGAACCAACCAGCAAACCAACATGTAACATTAAGCAGTTGATTGTCATTACTGTCATGAGAATTACAATTCTTTTGTGAATCAGTTGCTTGTGCTATGTGCATTATACGCTGTACGCTATACAGTACTGTAAACTTCTTACTGCTCTTGATCAGATTGGGTTAGGTACTTCACCATGAGGGTCTGTTTCTTTGGTTTGGTTGTGACCACCAGTACTCCTCAGTTGTTGATAGCTGGTCCCATCACGGAACGAGGTCATCCCTCTTCTCGACCGCTATCCATAGAGTGAGGAGTGCTCTCCTGACATCAGAGGGTGTTATGGGCATGCATAAAATGAGTAAAAAGAAACAATATGCAACAATGCTGTGCTACTACTGATAACTCAGGACTGGGAGTGCATTTAATTGCTGGCAGTTAGCATCTACTTACGGTGTGAAGAGCTGACTAAATGCTGTGAATTATCTCCCTGGCGGCTGCTACAAGCAGAGCTACAGGTACGGCTAAACAGTAGATAAATGCATTGGACACATGTAATTTGGCAAACAGCAACTAGAAAATGTCCATTAGAAGCGGAAGTCCGGTTTAAGTGCGTCCGTTACATTTGGCGTATACTGTACCAGAAAACAAAGGACTGGTTGCAAAATAGTGAGATTTAATACCAGAGGGTGAGAGCCAGAAGATGTACCAGGCAAAGACAAAAATCCCTGGTGCTTCGAATCAAAAAGATTCTTCCTCAGAGGGGCAGTAGTGTTTAGTCACAAACAGCTTTAAGTAAGGTTGTGCACAGCTGAATTCAATCAAATGTTGGTTTAAGTGACCTTAAGCAGAACTGTTGACCTCCTGTTAAACACAGCAACAATATACTTATTAGTATTTAAACTATTAATACACATAAAGAGATTTTACTACTATATAAACCCCAATGTGATGTAATATAAAAAAAAATGCGCAAAAAACAATAAATGATCTAAATTTGCAAATTCTATTCAATAGGGACATTTAGACATCCAAATTAATTTATGTCAAAAAGATAGGCAGCTAAGTTGTAGAAAATATACATACTAATTCATCACGAGTGAATATTTAGTATTAGTTCACTTGAAATGTGTCCGAGGGGGAAAGATCCCCCCCCCCCCACTCGAAGATGAAATAAGTAATGTCTCTGTACTGGTTCATTCCAGTTAAAGCCTGCCAGACAATATGTTTTATGGATTCAGATGATAAGATGTTCAAATGAAAATGAGTTGGACCTGCATTCTGATCAACCTATAAGGAAAAAAAGAATACAAAAAGTATATATTTTATATACAATAAATGAGAATCATGACAAAATAAAAATAAAAGTAAATGAGACAAACGAGATGTACATGATGTACATGTACATGTAACTAGGTACAATAACACAGAATGTTTTTTGTCTTTCACCAAGAAATGGGAAAATGTCCCAGTCATCATTAAGACCTGATGGAATGCAGTCACCTAATCTGTAGATCATTCTACTTTCTAGTTGTTCTAGTTTCCTTTTTCGATCCCCCCCATGTATTGGGGCTGGGACATGGTCTATACCCATAAAATGAAAGGTATTCAGGTTGCCTGCATGTTTAGTTTGCCAATGAATACCCACAGGGGCATTGCTAGCCAAGTTTCCAATAGCCCATACGTGCTCTTGTATGCATTCTTTTAAAGGGTGAGATGTCATGCCAATATATAATTTAGAACATGAGCACCATAAGGCGTAGACAACAAAGGGAGTTCTACACGTGATGAATTGTTTAACATCATGATAGACTTGATTAGAAGGACTAGTAAATCTTTTACCTTGAGATGAAAATTTGCAAATATTGCAATTTCCACACCTAAAAAACCCAAATGGAGAATCACCAAGTACAGTCGTGGCCAAAAATATTGGTGCCCTTGCAGTTTTTTCTAATAATGCACCATTCCTTCCAGAAAATTGTTGAAATTAAAAAATAATTTGGTATCCACATATGTATTTCTTTGGTTTGCAGTGGAATAAAGCACAAAAAGCAGAAAAAATTACTAAGTCTTAGCTTATTCCACACAGAAATCCTTAAATGGCCCGGACAAAATTATTGGCACCTTTTAGTAGTAGTTAGAAATAATTAGATTTCAAGCAGGTGATTCTCCTTCACTTTGGAATTGAACTCACCTGTGGTGAGTTGCAGGTGCCTACAATATAAAAATCACTCATTCAACCAGTTTGAATAGAGAAAAGGACTCATTCTCCTGTTTTGTGTCACTGTGTGTACCGCAATGAGCATGGAGAAAAGAAAGACAGACAGAGAATTGTCTGAGGAGGTCAGACAGAAGATTGTAGCCAAGCATGGACAATATCAAGGCTACAAATCAATCTCCAGAGACTTTGATGTTCCTGTTTCCACCGTACATAATGTTATCAGGATGTTTAAGGCCCATGGCACTGTAGACAACGTTACCGCAAGAGAAAACGTGATCGAAGATTGAAGAGCAGGATTGTTCAAATGGTGGAGAAAGCACCTCGATCAACTGCCAAACAGATTCAAGCTGATCTTCAGACACAAGGTACGACAGTTTCAACTCGCACCATCCTTTGCCAACTCAATGAAAGGGCGTTATATGGTAGCAGGCCCAGAAGGACCCCACTGCTGAGAGAGAGAGAGACGTAAGAAAGCCCAACTAGGGTTTGCCAAAACACACCTGAACAAGCCAAAATCCTTCTGGGAGAATGTCCTGTGGATAGATGAGACCAAATTAGAGCATTTTGGTAAAGCACATCTTCTCTATGTTTACAGAAAACAAAATGAAGCCTTCAAAGAAAAGAACACTTTCCCTACAGTCAAACATGGAGAAGGTTCAGTGATGTTTTGGGGTTGCTGTGCTGCCTCTGGCACTGGGTGCCTTGAACGTGTGCATGGCATCATGAAATCTGGAGATTACCAGGCCAATTTGGAGCGCAATGTTGAACCCAGTGTCAGAAAGCTGGGTCTTCATCGAAGGTCATGGGTCTTCCAGCAGGACAATGACCCCAAACACACTTCAAAAAGCACCCAGGAATGGTTCAAGACAAGACGCCGGACTGTTCTGAAGTGGCCAGCAATGAGTTCAGATCTAAATCCCATTGAAAACCTGTGAAGAGATCTGAAAACAGCAGTTGGGAGAAGGCACCCTTCAAAAATTGGAGAACTGGAGCAGTTTGCACAAGAAGAGTGGGCCAAACTGCCAGTAAAGAGGTGCAGGAAGCTCATCCATGGCTATAGGAAGCGTTGATTGCAGTTATTTTGACCAAAGGCTGTGCTACCAAATATTAAGTCTAGGGTGTCAATAATTTTGTCAATGCCATTTCTTTTCATTTTCTGATTTAAAAGGATATATTAAATTATGAATCAAAAACAAAGGTTCTGTAATATTAACAGAGAAATAAAGAATTGTGGAGACCAAATACTGTACTGTTGTTAATTTCAATTTATGTTTAGAGGAAATTGTGAGTTATTTGAAAAAGTGCAAGGGCGCCAATATTTTTGGCCACGACTGTACATTCCTTTGTTGCCTATCCATGTAGTGATGACTGTGTACAATTTTTGTCTTTAATATTGGTGCCTTTTTTGTAAACAATTCTTGGGCCTTCACAGGCTACAGTTTTAAGGTCCTCATTGGCAGATAATATGGGCCAAAATCTGTTTAAAGTTCCTGCTACTTTATATGATACAGGATTATATTCTGTAATATGATTAATATTACTGAAAACCTCCATATTCTCAGCTTTAGGAACAAGGGATCTTCTAGCTCTCATCAACTGCTATTAAATCTCACTATTTTGCAACCAGTCCTTTGTTTTCTGGTCATTTGTTCTCCATGCTTTACTCACCTTTGCACAACACTTTCATTGGATTTCTGCTCCAAGTTAGCCTGCTCCAATGTTATTACCTGGGATTGTAAAGTCAGCATATCTGCATGGAGAAGGTCATGGTCCGATCGAAAGTCTTGGAAATCTTTTTTAATATCTTGCAGGTCTATTATTATTCTGTCCAGTTTATCATTCAGGATATCTTTGTTTTTTTGTTTTTTGCATGCTGATTTCTTGAATGAGGATACAGTCTGGGCCTACAACAACTCTGAGGTCTCCGAGTCTGATTTTACACCTCCTAATTTCTCCTCTTCGATCGGTAGCACTACAAACCTATTTGTAGTTCCCTTGTGTGTAGTTGAAGCCATCTGTATAAATTTCTTTATCAACTGCAATTTTTGTTAAAATTTATGACAATTTTTAACAAATTTGGGAGGGAGTAGGAACGGAGCTCAAATCTTAGGCTGCCATTAGCACCAGAGCTGCACTGGAAGTCCTCGAAATTAATGTAATGTAATGCAAAATTTATTTATATAAGGCACCTTTCCTGAGCTCAGGGAACATTTTTAAAAATGTTTTTATAAAATTGATGCCAGTGTGGGCAGGGCCTAAGAAAGTGTTAGTTTACTGTCCAGTTTACAGCAACAGAACTGCAATTCTAATTGCTTTTCCTTACACAATGAGCACTAATAAAGGCTACATTCACAGTTTGGCAAACTCTTGAGTGGGCTGTTCTGTAACGAAACAAGTTGAATCTTCTCTAATTATAGCATTGATGACCTGGGTAATTTGTTCAGAAGCAAATGGTTTGATACCTTTTATTGGACCAACATTGCTGTTACAAAAAGAGCAAAGTGCCTAAACTTTCGGACCAACCAAGCTTAAGCACTTTGTTCTTTTTGTAACATCAGTGTTGGTCCAATAAAAGCCATCAAATCATTTGCTTCTGGGTCTGTTCTTACAAGGACCAATATGGCAACTAACTAAATCTGGGTAATTTGTGTAATTTGTATTACTATGTGTAGTTTGTCATAATAAAAAGCTTGAAAAACAAAACATTTACTCATGTTAGCTAGACCCAGACATGTACCTAGAAAACAAAAAGATTAATCAAAAAGAGTTATTTAGCTGAGGATAGAATATCAGGATCCTAACCGCAGATTGCTGCTGCTACAGCTATCACTCACTGAATCAAAGGTCCTGGATGCATCACTGTCACATGGGTCAAGAAGCATTGTAGGAAACAGAAAAGCAATAAACTATTCAAACGTGGAGATCCCCAGGGGCCATAAAAACTAGTGGGAAAATTTGAAAAACTCCTAATTGCAAAGGTGAGGGCACCCTAGGACTAAACACAAATTAAAACACTCTGCACAACATAAGTGTTCATACATTTTGACTGTAGTTCTCCTTTAAGAAACACTTCAGGGAACCTAGTAGAATTTGCAAGGTCAGTTTTCACTTGACTTGCATTTAAGGAAAAAGCTAAGGGTACAAGTCCCCTTCATCCCCTAGTGGTTGCGGCTATGTCTTAAACAAGTTTTTTTCTTTGGCTTATGGTGGTGTTAGAACTTGTGCATGTCTGCATCACAATTATGTGTTTGTGGTTCATTGTGCAACCAGTACTTAGTTCTGCTAGTACAGAGAGAGAGAGAGAGAGAGAGACTGGTGATCAATGAAATAGAGTTTTATGAAACTCCAATAAACAGCGAAAGCAATTAACTCTCTTACAGAAGTAGCTTGTGGTGGGCATCACCCACAGAGGAATCTGGGATGCTCCTAGAGTGGTGCTGCATATCAATTGTCTGGGTCAGTTCACTCCCTTTTTCATTTTCTGTCCTGCATTTTTTCCTCTTTAAGCACCCCTATCGCAGACTCCAATCTTCCTCGTCATCACTGCTTGGAGGATTATCAGTCCAGTATCTCCCTTGGAGTTGCAGTGTCCATTCCTTCCCTCGTTTTGTTGCCAGTTGCACTTTGCTGAACTGCTGCTCTTGATCTGCTATAATTTGCAATACTTGAGCACTGTGCTTTCTCTTAATTAGCTACCATCTACTTTTTACATTCACTTGCACTTGCGCAAGGAGCGTCTTGCTACTAATGCCATTTTAGAGCTGTGTTTCTACCAAGCCAATTACAGCTGAAACTGCAATGGGCTTGGCAGTGTACACCAATGAACAGGCACTCCGCTCATGACAGTATTTCTGCTTGCTGACGTGGCATGTTCTGTAGTTAAAAGAAATGAACAGCTCCAATGAGAGAGCACTTCATTTCTTTCTGTAGCCGTAACTCCGGCCATGCACATTAGAGTTGACACTAATATGCATGCCCAGAGTTACAGCTACAGCTTTTACATATGCAGCCCCTATCACCTGCCACACTCTCTCTCCCTGGTCCTCGCTCCTCTGACCCTTCAGGCTTTTTACATCAGCTGTGGCACGGTTCTACTTATTGGTGGCTCCTTCCACCTGCCGCACTCTCTCTCTCTCTCCTCAGTCCTCATTCCTGTGACCCCCTGGCTTCAACATTAGCTGCAGTGTGGCTTTACTTATTGGTGGCTCCTACTGCCCGCCACACTCTGTATCCCTGGTCCTCACTTCTCTGACCTCCACAGGCTTCTACATTAGCCATGATGTGGCTTTACTTATTGGAGGCTCCTGCCACCTGCCACATTCTGTCTTCCCAGTTCTCGCTTCTCTGACACCCCCCAGGCTTCTACATTAGCCGCAGCTTTACTTGTTGGTGGCTCCTGTCACCTGCCATACTCTCTTTCCCAGTCCTTGCACCTCTGACCCCTCCAGGCTTCTACATTAGCCACGGTGCTGCTTTACTTATTGGTGGCTCCTGCTGCCTGCCTCAATCTCTCTCCCCCACTTCTTCTCGCTCCTCAGAAATTCCCCCCCCCCAGCTTCTACAATAGCCACAGTGCAGCAAGTGAATATTTGACATTGACAAATGCTTGTTATTTTTGGTTTTATCATTGTAACTTTATTGATGTGACTTATTAATGCACTGTCCTCATTCCCCCAGAACACACAGCTGGAAACAAGCTATTTAGCTCAGCATGTGTTTCCCCAATCAAAACTTTTGAAATAAATACATACTGTATGTACATAAACAAATAGATAATGTTTTGGGCTGTAATTCTGCCTGTGACTGATTTAAATTGATTAGTGCAGCATTCAAAAATGAGAGGATGCTGATTCTGACTACATGGACAGCTGGTATCTTAAAGATCCTGTGGCACCAAAACATAGCAGGCAGAGCATATTAGTATATGTTTATATGTGCAGCTACTGTGTGTCTTATGATTATAAGAGTGCATTCTCAAGTTCTTTGGGTGAGAGAACTGTGAAGTGAAGCTGAGTACTTCACTCGTACAGAGGACTTGGGAAGAAACTCTCATAACCACAAGAGACACAGGAACTGTACATGTAACCATATTATAACTCATGTTAAAGGCCTTTGTTTAAAAAAGTGAAATTTGAATTTAAAATTGACATATTTCACTTTACAGAATATCAGATAATCTCCTGTTATGAGAAATGGACCATGCCAACTGAATTTACAACTTCAGAATTTTAGAACTAGATGGGGGCAGCAATGGTGTCTTGACCATGTGCTGAGATTCAAGCAGGCTTGACAGACCTTTTGGCCTACTCTGCTGGCATCTTAGTATGTTAGTATGTAACTACATGCAGGAGACACACTCTTATGGTTATAAGAGTACCTGGAATGTATAGAAATAAACAATCCTTTTTTGAAATTCAAAATGTTTTATTTAATTTTTTAAAATGGCCACGAGTGGCTATTTTAGCTCATAACAAAGCATAATGCAAATAGATACACAACAAAACAGACAAACATAGAACAACCCCCGCACCATGGTATCAGTAGTTCTTTAAACATAAAGGGTGTCGATCCAGGAGAGATGAAACCAGTTATATAGAATCCAGGGTCTGCAGTTTGCTCCAGGTCCTGTCAAACCTTGGCAAATGATTATGTACACTAGCAACTACCTTTTCCACTAAGAGGTTGGACAAAAGCTCCTGCAGCCACTCTGAGTAAGTAATAGTCTTGGTATCCAGCCAGTGTCAGAGTACTAACTTCTTAACTGACATTGCAATCAGGGCTAGATGGTACTTCTCCTCATTGACAGGTATGAGAGAGTTATCCCCCACAAGACAGGCAGCAGGCTCAATGTGATCAGCTACCCCCAACAAGGGATCTGCCTTCTGCTTAATGAGAGACCAGAGTGGGGCAACTTTGACGCATTCCCAAAAAATATGAAACAGGGAATCTACTTTCTGCATACAACATCGGCAGTTCGGGGTAGGGGACTTGCTCATCTTGCCAATCTTAACTGGAGTATAATGCATGTCATTAATAATCTGACATTGCATTAATCTCCACCTGTCCTGGGATATGAACCTATAGGTATCATTCCAAATCTTAGCCCAATTAAATGTCTTGCCTGGAAATTAAACATTCCAGTATGTGGAAGAACCATTCAATTGTGGGTAGGCCCTTTCGAGCAACTTAGCGAAAATACCCGAGACAGCGTGAGGTTCTGTGGCTATTAGCCTAAGTGGCTGCAGGAACCTTCCTTCCTCCTCTACTTCTTACTTTACCTGTGAGTTGACCAACATGTGCCTCAGCTGGAATACTTTGAAATCTGAGTGGGTGCCTAGCTTGTGACAATTTATGATATCCTTTGAAGACAAAATCCTCCCATTATGCCACAGATCAGATATTGAGACTCCAGCCAGCTGTGAAAGTCAGGAAGATTTAACAACCCCCCCCCCAATCTTAAAATGTGAGTTACCTATTATAGGCTGGTTAGGATCCTGAGTATGCCTGTAGGACATGTATACACACAGTTAGGAGTGAGCCTTAACGGAAACTCCTACTGGTGTGTTTTCCAATTCTAATGGGAGTGATTTGGTAGGAATATGTAATAAAGCAAGGGGGTATAAGCCCTGAGCAGCTATCAAAGCCTTTTCCAATATGAGCAACAATGGTTTATTCTGGTCTGAACCCATTTCCTCTACCCCTCCCAACCATCTCAGGTATTTCGCAGAATAACTTGCCCAATAGTAAAGTTTGAAATGGGGGGGAGTCTTAATCCTCCTTTACACTTGGGGGCAGTTAATTTACCATATGCCCTGTGGGCTTGCTTGCCCTTCATATAAAATTAGCTATCAAGAAGTGCAATTTACAGAACCAGGCCTGTGGCAGCCATAATTTCAGCATGTTGAGGTGGTAGAAATTATGAGGCAGTACATTAATTTTAATTAAGTTTATTCTGTCCCAGAGTGATAATGGCAACACTGACCATCTATCCAGGTCCTGTTAGATTACATGTACGAGGGCATCCAAATTTCACTCCCTCGAGAACTTGGGTTCCTTGGTTAGAATAATGCCCAGGTATTTAAGTTTTTTATATTTCCATCTTAAGCCTAGACCATCCAATTCATGGCTGTGGGTAGACCTATTGAGGGGGAAAAACTATCGTTTTTTTCCAAGTTTAACTTGTAATTTGATAGAAAAAAGAATTCTGTGATCAGGCACAATGCCTTACTAACAGAGGCCCTCAGGTTAGAAAAATGGAGAAGTATATCATCAGCATATGCCGATAACTTAAATTCTTGTGGTCCTATTGTTATCCCTTGTATCTCCTGCACCATCTTAAGCCATATTAGAAGGGGCTCCAGATATAGATTAAATAAATGGGGAGATAGGGGCAGCCCTACCTGGTACCAGAGGAAAGAGGGAAGTAGAAGGAAAAGAATCTGTTACAGTATATCCAGGCATTAGGTTTAGTATATAAGGCCTTGATCCATTGCACAAAGAGGGGAGGAAAGCCAAACCTGTGTAATGTTCTAAAAAGAAAATTCCAATCCACTCTGTCAAACGCTTTCTCTGTGTCCAGAGACACCAAGACCACAGGGACTGTGTTGTCTCGGGAAGCAGAGAAAATGTGGTCCAGTTTTCTCAAATGATCAGAGGATGACCTACCTGCCATAAAACCCACTTGCTCTGCACAGATCAGAGAGGGCATAACCTGACCTAGTCTGTCTGCCAATATTTTGGCCAAGATTTTAACATCGCAATTCAGAAGCGAGATTGGTCTATAGTTTGAGACTTGTTCCGGGTCCCTCCTCTTTGTGCAAAACCACAATCATAGCTTCAAAAAGGCAGGGGTCCCGGCACTTTCCATCCAAGATGGATTGAAACAGTCAGAGCAACCATGAGGCCAGTTCCTCCCCCAATACCTTGTAGAAATTAGGGGAGAAGCCATCCAGTCTGGGGGCTTTGTCCAGCGATAGGGCACAGATCACCGACTTTACCTCTTCCTCTGCAAAGGGAGAGATCAGTAGGGATTGTTACTCAGGAGATAGAAAGGTAAAGGCAACCCTTCCAGGTATGCATCCACCCATTCCTCTGAGGGGGAGTCAGACCTGGCACCATGTAGGTGTTTATAGAATGCTTCAAACTCAGCCACAATATCTCTAGGGTTTGTCTTAAGTGATCGTCCCTAGACGAATGGACTGTATTAATCAGCCTAGATGCTTCTTGTTGCTTCACCAGCAGTGCCAGCAACCGACCCTCCTTTTTGCCCTGATCAATGTAAGTGGATTTCATTTTTAGGATAGCATACTTGGCTTTCTCGCCCATCAAATCATTGTTTTGTGCCCTTAACCAAATAAGTTCCTGATGGTGTGATTTAGTGGAAGAAGGTGAGATAGTTTTTTCTAAGTCTCTAATTCTATCCAATAACTCCTTTATCTGACTCTCCCTCTTATGCTTCCTCATAGAGGCAATCCTAATGAGCCCTCCCCTTAGGAAGCAATTCAGGCCACCCCATTCCGTCTCTACTCGGCCCGTGGTATTTAGGTTGTCCTCAGTGTAATGTGTAATACAGGTCTTCAGTTTATCTACAACCCATTTATCTTTTAGTAAACTTGTTAATTTTCCAGGATGTGTCTACATGATGAGCAGTTGAAAGCAGAAGGGTGCATGTCACCAGAGAGTGGTCTGAGATGACTTCTGGAGAGATCTGACACTCCATGAGTCCTGCTTTGAGCTGTTTACTTATTAAGAAGTAATCTATGTGGGAGGAGGTCCCATCCATCGGAGACCAAAACAGATATTCCCTCTGAGATGGATGCAACACTCTTCAGGGGTCACATAAACCTAATTTATCTAACAGGTCCCTAATTGCCCTTTGAGCCAGGGACAGGCCCACCCTCTCCTTGCCTGTCCTATCTGCATCTGGAGAAAATGATAAGTTCCAGTCGCCTCTGATCAAAAATGGTACAGACATGAAAGGTGAAAGGACATTGAGCAACTCCATAAAGAAGGAGGGAGTGTCCGCATTGGGGCCATAAACAGACCCATGAACTATGTCAGACCTCTCCAGGGTGGCAACCACAAAGACATATCTACCCATCGGGTCTTGGATACATTGTCTACAGTTAAACCCCAGGGATTTGGTGATCAAAATTGCTACACCCTTACTCTGCGTACTTGTACCTGCTGCATAGACTTGCCCTATATTCAGTTTCCTCAATAAATTTGCTTCCGTTTCGAGCAAGTTGGTCTCCTGCAAGAAAAATATTTGTCCTTTAACCATTTGTAAATGTTTAAGTATTCTATATCTCTTATTTTTGTTGTGCACCTCTTTAACATTCCATGAGATAATTTGTAGGCGATCAGCCATATAACCTTATAACAATTGTTAATAAAGAACCATATGTTAAAGAAGTATTTCGTAAACCCCTTGCTGATACCATGGTTCCCACCCACCTCCCCCTCTTACCTCCCATAACATATGCAATGCCGGCTACCCTCCACCCTCCACCTCCCACCCTAATCTCTGAAATACCAAACATACCAATGTTACATAATAGTGCCCAGATCCCACCACCCCACACTCGCCAAAATGCCTGAAAATTCCAATTTGTTTGAGAGGTGGTAAGGCCCATCCCCTTGATTTGGCGCATGATGCTGCCGGTCACAGCAGATAAAACCCCTGCCCCCCCCACTTCCCCCTTAACAATGCTGCCAAAATTCTTATATTATGAGAAAATGCTTCAGAACTTCCTTAATTATTAGCAAACTCCAACTTGTGAAACTAGTATAGTTGGGAACCATTCCATCTCTGATAGAGAAAAACAAGATGAAGGGATTGCTGTTTAACTCCCATAATTTCTGCTGCCTGTAATGATCGCAGCCACAGTACGGTGATTAGTTCACACTTAGTCTAACCCATATTCATTTATTGGCACCCCCTTTTCCCATAAAACACCAAACATTCCTCTCTTCCCTTTAATGATATAATAAAGCGAGGCATTAGGTTTGTCTGTCAAACATGCCTGACACATAATATATTCCCCCCCCGATTAGGTAAAGGGGAGCAAAGAGAGGGAAAAAACAAATTAGCACCCCACCCAGAATTAGCGTGTCTCAGCTGCCATTAAGACTTTCTGACCTTGTGCACGTTCGCGCTGCTAGGATGCATGCAGCCCTACTGAGCTGCAACAGTCCACACAATGCTGCGCACGTTCATGAAGCTGTACCCTGTGTGCAGTTCCTAAGCCAGCAGCCTTAATCAGCACAGCCAGGGTAAGGCCTCAAGTCTTCCGGCATTCACAAATCTCACATGATCCAGAACTATCCAGCTATATTGAGAAATCTGTTTTAGGCCATGGGAATCGAGTCCAAGTGCAGGTAAGAAGTTGGGAGGAAAGGAAGTTCAGGCCGAAATGCTGTAGTCTGTAGGGAGGCCACTCATAAAGTAAATGGCAGCTTACTGTGCTGGGATGCAGAAGATATGAGGGGTTAGTAACCGTTTCCCCTTTGGCTACCTCCAAATTTGAAATGCACAATCAAACCACAGCAATATCCTCAACAAACCTGAGCTCTCATCCTATGACAGTAAGAGAGTCACTTCTTGACCAATTCAGGAAGAAGGTGCTGGAGTTCCTGAGGAGCTTGCTCATTCTTTTCGAAAGAATGCCATTTTTCCTGTACCCTGACTTGTAACTGGGCAGGGTACAGCATCCGAAAGCACACACCCACAGAGATTAGGTGAGTTACTGTGGAATGAAAGGAGACCCTCTTCTGCCTAACAGATGCTGGTAGATCTTGTGAGATTCAGCTCTTGTGGCCTTCCCACATCACCACTTGGATTTCCCTCAGCTTTGTCATAATGTGCTGTTTGTCCAGAAAGTTTAACAATTTAGGAATGAACGGCCTTGGGGAGAGCCTGGGGCTGGTTTAGGGCATAATGCCCGGTGAGCTCGTTGAACAATGTACGAGGGCCCATTGAGAGAGGGGCCTGCTATTTTTTCCAACAACTTTTGAGCGAATCTTATGGGTGTGGACCCCTCTTCCTCCTCCGGTAATCCCAGTATGACCAAATTATTGCGACGGTTATGACCCTCGAGGTCCTCCAGCTTCAGCTCCATCTTATTTAATTGATGCTTTAGGGAGATGATTTCAGTGTCTGTGACCAATTTCCACTTTTCTAGTGAAATGGTGCATACTTCTGTGTCCCACACTTGACGATAGACATCCCCCAGGTCTTTCTTAAGGGATGTTATTTCAGAGGTGAGTAGAGATAGTGCCTCCTGCAACGGTTTCATCTCGAGCAAAAAACATTCCTCCTTGAGCGGTGTGGCAGTTGCTTTGCTGGAGGAGTTGGAGGCAGGTTTAGCTGACTGCTGTCTGGCTTTCTTTGAGGCCTTGTTGGGGAAGGCGGCGGGGTATGTCGTGGAAGCTCCAGCTTCATAGTGACCTCCATTGCCATGAGGGGTTTGCTTTTAAGCAGTCGGAAAGCTATTGAAGCTCCTAGGCAGCTATTATCTGAGTTTAGGAGTATTCAAAAATACCTTAACTGAAGTATTTAATTAATTAATAGAGTGGGAGAGCAGGAGAGAGACAAGCGTGCTGCTTCCTCCTAGCCAGACATCACGTGACTCCACAGAAATAAACAATCCTGACTGGCTAAGAGTTATTCTATGATTTATAATATAAGTTTATAGGGGTGCTAGGAGGGCCTCTAATCAGTGGTTAAATAAGAAATGTTTAGGTGCTGGAACTCTCACATCTAGACTAGAACTGTTACTTCTAGGTGGTGGAATTCTTCTATAGTAGTCAGTGAAGAAAGGTGACAGAAGTGGTGGAACTGTCTTAAGAAATTTTTAAAAGGTGGTGGAACTGAGTTCCTGAGGGATCCTGCTCAATTTAACCCCTGCCTCTTATAGATATGAGTGTTACCACACATGTTTTTAGGGAAAGAGAACTATAAACCAAAGATGAGCAGATCTGTTGCCCTAAAGGCGCAAGAGGCAGCACTCTTCTATTCATAAGAGGCCCTTCTAGCACCCCTGTAAAGTTATTATAGATCATGCCATGATTAAAAAAACACAAAACCTTTTTGTGGTCCTTTTCTGTGGCATGAGTGGTAGTAATCAAGAAGTCTGTTACAGTGCTCAGTGCGTGAGGTACTCTTACGGCAATAAGAGTACCTCACACTCAACTGAAGGAAGTGCTGTGATTGGTCAGAGACTCTTTTGCAATGTATAATATTTGTAAAAGCACTCCCTTATTACTTTTTAGTTCTGAAGTGCTTTTCTTTTTCTATCTGCTCTTTAGGTGGTTTTCTACCTAATAGTATTGGGTGTGACATGAAAAGAAGTGCTTTACCTGAAGCAGGAAATCTAGTTCTGGTTCTCCCACTACATCATCAGCATGTGACTTCACTCATTGTTAAATCACAAGCCCTGCTGCCTGAACGGTAACATGTGTCAAACTGTATACTAGCAATCAAGAAGCTGAAAGCTAGCTCTTCTTGCTTACTGCTGATGTCACAGTCAGTGCATCACAATGCTGATGGTGTATAGGGAGGAACAGATCTACCTGTGTCAAAGTCTCCAGGTAGAGTACTGCTTCACACATTACACCTACCATAGTACTGTCAGGCAAAACGTTGTCTAATTAGCAAAACAGAAGAAAAATTCTTTATATATAAGAAGAGACAGCTGACCACTTATAAAAGTTATTAATCATTCCAGGTAGTGTTAATCATTTGCCTGGATTCTCGGTCGACATCAGGAAGTACAAAACCCAGTTGGAATGTTTACATGAAAGTGCTCTGTGTTGAAATAGATGCCATTTGCAAAGTTAATGAGTACAAAATGAACAGAAATAAATGGGATTGTAAACAGTGTGTTGTTATTGCAGTTGGTTTTTATTGCTTTTTTGTTCAGAGTGTCAAGGACAGAATTACAGTGCATAGATTAACTAAGATTTTTTTCTTGTGTCTTTATTCCTATGTTGTTGCCTGGCTGCCAGTTCCAGCATTGCCCCCCCCACCCCAAATGGTTGTTGCGAACATCCTGCTTTAAAGGGGAACTGTCATCAACAGGATTTCTTAATGTCTGAAAGCCCGTAAAAAGCTAATTTGATAGAGCCATTGTGTTGATCTGTAAATCTTTGTAGTCCAGAGTTATTCATATGTAAATCACCCTGTAACTAAGGGCCTGTGGCAGTCATATGTTTTGGGCTCCTGACAGGAAATGATGTCACCGAGGGTTTAGGTCCTCCTTTGACTGTATTAAATCCAACAGGCTAAATAGGAAATTGACTGATTTAAGTGTGTTTTAAGGTGTTACTACAACACTGTCTACATCTATAATTGTTTTGTATGTGCACTGAAACTAGTGAGTTATCACCTTTACATTTCAAACTGTTAGTAAAAATAATCCATCTTCAGAATTGCTTTAATCTCTAAGCTATACTGCCAGTGCCAGCTGATCATCAAAAACTGCACATCTCAAGGCTGACTCTGTGGTGCCAACAGGTATTGGGGCCCCATATCAGGATTTCTAAACCCTGGCTGTGTTCATGTCAGTACAGATTTCTGGGACTGCCGCAGCACCAACTTCTGTCTTTTTCCATTCCCTCTCTTGCAGCATTTTCTCTTACAATTTCAGGGGTGAACTCAGATCTACAAGATGCAAATGTGGCTACATACCTGCTGGCCTGGCATCATGGGGCCCGGCCAGCCTTGAAATGTGTAGCTTTTGATTATCAGCTGGCAGTACAGCTGTGAACAAGCTTCTTTCATCCATCAGAATGTGTTTTGAGCATGTGTTAAGATTCTGAAAATATTATACTCTTTCTATCTAGATTTAACTTGAAAAGAAAAAAATAGGACACAATTACTTGTTTATTAATGGCAAAAATACATAGATGGACAACATTGTTAAAACATGCATAACCTGAAATGCATCATTAAAATATAGAATAATAAATAGGTGGATGTGTGTAGCCAGAATTTTATACAAACCCGAGGTGTGGGACACAACATAAACCTTGAAGGGTTTATAAAAGCATCACACAATGAGTGTGTGTATAAAATTCTGTTTTTACACACACACGCACACACATATACAAACACAGACACACACACACACAAACATATTATTTTATTTAATTAATGGTGATATTTTTTCCCTTTTAGCACAGTTCATTTAGTGCAGCACTCCTGCCAGAGATAACACACACACACACACACACACACACACACACACACTGCAACTAAGGTTAAGGTTTGTACTGTCACATTAAGATGGAGATTTAAAAGTAGTGTGGTTCACATTGCAGAACGCTCCCTGATGACGCTGTGCAGTGAAACCGGTAGGAGGCTTGTGGGTCTCATTGTGTGTTCCTTTATGTGTATGTGTGTGCATGCATGTGTATATGTGTGTGGGGATGGGGTCTGTTGTGTTTTCTGGCATTTTGATTCAAATAAATTGAATTTAAAGAAATTTACTGAGAGCTTGATTCTCCTTTATCTGCAGTGGGTGGTGCTTGAGTTTTTCTATGGACTGCTGTAGGACCCCATACTTTGGGATATTACAGGGGCACCTCACAAACAATTTAATACAGCTATATAAGGATTTCACTATACTGCAGAGCTAGAGAGACATTGCAGCTGACTATGTCTCAGTAATAAATACAGTAAGAAGGCTGAGAGTGAGGGGCACCTTACAGTCTAATACTTTAATTTCAAACCAGCTGCCTTCTGCTTTTGTCTATGTATTTTCCCCCACCTTGCTCCTTCTAAAGATTTCACTATGCTGCAGAGACAGACAGTGCAGCAGAGACTATATCAGAGTAATAAATAGCAGTGCTCATGGGCTCCTAACAGTGTAATATTTAATTTAAAACCAACTGACACCTGTTTTTGTCTGTCTTTTCTCCCATCTTGCTCCTCCTCTGTTCTCTCCAAAGCACCACCACCACCTCCTTGACTGAGGTTTATCCCCCCTCCCCAGTTGGAGATCATTTCAGTCCCCCTTCACTATTTCTCCCTTTGATATAATTTCCTGTAGTGTTAGTGTAGGTTTTCAATCAACCTCTCAAGACTAATTGAATCTTTTTGACTGCGACTTGTGCTGCAGAGCGAGTGCTTATGGAACTGCTTCCAGACTGCTGCCGGCTCAATTCTGCTCCACACAGGCTAATAGCAGATGGAGCACAGCCCTTTAGACACCACTGAACAGTCAGGTATCATCCTGGGCCATGTGCTCTGATTCTGCTGTAAGCTCTGTGAAGGACCCCGCAGGCTGCCCTTAATGCCTGTTTCCAAGTCCTTTACCCATCACCCCTGTGAAATTACCTGATCCAAGAATTACACTGTTATGTCGGGTACAGTAGTACATTACCCACGCTACCCTACCCGACCGAAAATATGTGACACCCGCACTACCCAACCCAGCTACCCAGTGGGTAGTCCATGCCTAGTTGCATTAATCCTTTTTCTTCCAGGCAGCTGATGTTAATAAAAGTGTTTTTCTGTAAAACCTGGCCGGTTATTGACTCCCAGTGTGAGCCCACCTAGAGCCCAGCCCACTGGGGCTTGGATGCTTGGAGCTCCTCCAGCACTCACCCCAGAAGCTAATTTTACAGACACCAGTTTTAATAGGTGGTGGATGCGCCACATGCATGTTCTGGGAATGGCTTGCCACAGGGTCTGTCACAAAGATCTAAAGCCAAGCACCAGAATGGTCACGTTTATTTTCTCATCCCTTTCTCAACTCAGCCCTAAATACAGGGGAAGGATGGAGCACAACCTCTTTGGGGTCACAACGTAACATAATTCAGAAGAGTACAGTAAATGTGAATTGTTTCTAGGAAGGGAAAGAAACTGCTTCGACAAAACCGGTTAATCCACATAGCGTGATGTGCAACTGAGGCACAGATCACACACACACATACACACACACATCTACACACAAACACTCACACGCGTGCACGCACACACACACATACGCATGCACATATTTTGTTATATAATTCACCAGAAAAAGAGTTTTTACGGCTGTTAAATGAAACTAAAGATAATCTTCTTGTTATCAGCACCTGGTTGTGGCCAACCCCAGAAAAGGTAAACTACACTATTGTGACCCCTTCGAGAGAAACAGTCAATGGGGTGCAGACTGCAGAACGGCTGTAATGCAGTGCTATAGATTATGAAGGCATCTAAACCAGTGCATTACAGCAATCACTACTTTGTTTTTCTTGTAGAGCCACTGCCATTCCTAATCACCGGTACTGCTGGTTACTTGATGCTTCTCAGTGGCTCTTGCTTGCTCTGGTCCAGCCACCCCCCACCAACAGTAGTTAGCTCGTGCCACTCCGTGGCGCTAACAACCAGCATCTGAAGCTTCTCATGTGAAGAAGAAGTGAAAGCAGCAGCTGCAGCAGGAGGTGGAGAAGATGCTGTCAACAGCAGTTACACAGCAAAATACACTGATCCACATGTTTAGCAAGCAGGGTCAAAAGAGTTTATAAATAATGGTGATCTTCTAGGGCAGGGGCATTTCCTTTTAAGGCTGCCAGACCAACAGGGCAGACTGGCTATGAAGTGTGATCATTTACATGACTGACTTATGCAAACCAGAAGTTGAAATTGGCTAGGAGTGACTGTGAGATTGAAGAAGAAGAAGAAGAAGAAGAAGAAGAAGAATCAGTATTTATATAGCGCTTTTCATACATCCAAAGCGCTTTACAAGCAATGCTAGACAGGTAGTGAAGTGACTGAATGTATGGAGGCGGCCATATCGCACATCATCACCCACACACAGCCTGGATAATTGCATGAACCAGTTTATGGGAAGGGGAATGTTGGCCAGGACACCAGGAATGTTCCCTACTCTTTGCGAAGAGTGCCCTGGGTTCTTTTACTTCCACCTGGACACCAGCCAGGATAACACCAGGATGGATAGAAGGGACCTCGGTTTAACATCTCATCCGAAGGACGGCACACCCCAGCAGTACAGCACCCCCCAATACTGCATTCAGATGCCTGCGATTTTTAGGTTCAAGTCCAACCCCAGTGTGGGACGAGAACCCACAACCTTCTGGTCCAGAGGCGGATGTGCTACCAACTGAGCCACGCTGACAGTGAGATTGCTATAAAATGTTAAGGCTCATTTTCATGAATCAGGTTTCTTTTGGATTTGTTTGCAGGCCAGCAGTATAGCCTAGAGGTTAGGGTAATGAGCTGTGAATGAACTTGGTACATCCAGCAGGCCTGGGTTTGATTCCCACAACCTCCACTTGCATACTGTGCGACTCTGAACAAGTCACTTAACAACCCCAGTGCTCCTGGGATGCACCTGAAAACAGGTACTTGTGCCTAGTGGGCTAGTTATTGGAAGGCTATACCTGTAGTTCAGTGGGATGAGCAACCAGCCATGCCCCCTTACTGAGTTATATAAGCAGTTCCTCCCAGCCTTCTTCTGAATCACTTTTTTTTTTGTAGCTGGAGGCTCTGTTGGACTCTGCCTTTCCCAGTTGAAGCTTTGCACCTTTCAGCATTCATCTCCTTCCTCTAATACATTTGGATTTTATGCTTGGTTTGTGCTGGACTCTCTGCTGGTTTGTGTTTCTCCTCCTGCCTTCTATGTCATTACTTTACTTTTGCCTCCAGCTGCTGTATGTTTCTCTGTTCTCTGTTTCTGCTACTTGTTTACCTGTGCTTGTTTGTTTCCATTTTGCTTTTTTTTGGGGGGTGGGGGGGCTTCTTGCTGCTCACTTTGCTTCATGCTATTCAGGTGCATTGTCCTTTTCAAGCTCCCGCTACTTTGTCATATTTTCAGCAGCCTTCAGTTTACCTGCAATTGTCATCTTTGTGCATTTCAGCTCCCACTGCTGTAGATGTCTCCCTGAACATTCATCCTTAATTATTTAGACCTGCTCTACTCAGTGCCTGGCTTCTTTCAGTAGTTGCAACTCCCAATTTAGTTCCCATGTGCTGGCTTTTCTAGCAGTTTTATTGTTGCTTCCTGCATTTTCTCTACATTACTACATTTGTGTTATTCAGACTCATATTTTGCTGTTTTATACTTTACCAAATCATCCTTTTCCAAGCCCTCAGCATTTAATTCCCCTGCTTGCTTTTCTAGCAGAGTAGTGTGGCTCTGCTGCAGTTCATCATTGCTCTACTACCTCAGTGGCTTGCTATCATATGGCTCTGTCCTTAACTAGGACCTTGCCAGTAAATGCACCTCTATTTTGGAGTTTCCTACCCTACTAACATTACAGTTTCTGTTTGGTCTCATGGTGCTCAGCTTGTGGCTTCCCTGTTATTCCCACAGCAGAGGACTGTGAGGTCACAGTGAGGCATCATAGCCCCAAGTAGCAGGAGCATGCTTTATGTAAGCTATATAATTTTGCCCTGCTCTCATGCCTACATGGCTTTCAGTTATCCATGCATAAATCATTAACCTCACAGCCTACATGGCCTTCAGTTATTCACAGCATTCCATTACTGCTTTGCATGCTCTTTACTGGAATAACCTAACTCCGCCATAATGGCATTTAAGGTATTCATGCCAATCATATCAATTCACTATTCATGCAATCACATCCATTCACTCTTCATGCTGAAATCATAGCAATCAACTGCTACAACCTCATTGATTCAATTATGCTAAACCTCATTGTTTCAATTACTAGCATCATAGCCTCTCATTACCTAAACACCTACTTTTTATGTCACCATTAATTTGGCTTCCTTAATGGAACTGGTTGGCTTGCTTTCCACTGTCTGCTACTACTTTCAACCCTCCAAACACTGGCTCATACTACAGCCTCCTACCTTACCCAGGCTGCTGGCTTCACACAGCCTCCTTATCACTAACCTGCCATCTAATCTACAACCGTTGGCTTCACCGGCCTCCTCATCAATAACCTCCCTACCTAATCTACAGCTGCTGGCTGTGCCCTGCCTCCTTCTATCTAGCACATCAAAGTTGATTCATGTGCTCACTCACACATTGGAGGCACACCAACCATGGCCATTACCTTTTCTATCTCACAGCTTGCTCTGTAACTGATGGTCTCACTCTGCACCCATGAAGTCCACACCTTGAACATTTGAAGCTCAGGGCAGGGTCCTTCTCATCTGGCCCATAGTGTGGATGTCCTCACTCTGGGTAGAGCTTCAGTCATCTTATTCATTGGTGGCACCTCTTGATGTAGAATTTAAGACTTTAGCTACCAAGGGGTGGACCCTTAAGACCAAGAGTGCCCTCTAACTCACCTGGTCTGTTTTAGCCGGTAGGCCGGCTGAGTGCCTTAATGGTCACTGCTCTCCTCCTTCCACCTTGGGGGTCCACTCTAGCTTCAAGAGTACCTGTTGTTGCAGAGGTGTCTTGCAACTCTTCACTGCGTTCCCATTAGAGGGGTCATGAGAGCTTTCCACCAAACTGGAATATTTTCTCCCCTTGGATTGGGTTTCTGAATTGCAGCAGTAGAGCTGTCACTAAATAAACTATCCCTAGGCTGGAGGGAAGGTGACCTAGGCCTTGGTTCCCTAGAGATTTTCTTCTTTAAAAAAGGATGTGTTTTCCTCTCCTCCATGACAATGGTCATAATATATAGTTAGTTGTTAATAGTATATTCCCTAGTTTCCATAGGTAGGTTTCTGCTGTTGGATGGAGATGGATGGTGGCCCTACTCGCTGTTCTCTCTCTCTTTAGGAAGCCCTTATGTCATCAGTGCAATCCATTTTATCAGTGCAATCCTGACAACCTGCACATCTTATTTTCATTTCTTCAAGCTGCCTCATTGCTGTCAATCTGCTTCTCAACCTCGTAGTCAAGGTTTACTGCTCAATACTCTTTTTGGGGCTCCTTCCTAAAGTACCTTTAGCCAAGGAAATCTTTCCCATGGCACTTCTAGGGATGGAACCCTGTTAAAGTGTTACTTTGGTACCCCTACAGGGTGGTAATTCCCCATGGAATAGGGAATGCAAACGGTCAAACAGTTATCACAGTTGCACAAGCATAACACTACTTTGGTTGTGTAGGCCCATTGAACCAAAGAATAAAAAAAAGTTAAAAATGGTATAAGTGGCCAGCCCAGTGGTGCTGAGGGCTGAGGCACCAGACGCCTTACCTTGTGCAACATCAATGACCTGTGTTCGGGAATGAGCATGGGCCACTAGGGGTCGGCAGGGGTGGAGAAGGATTGAGCATCCAACGGACTGCTCTCCTTCTCTGGGAAGGGGGGGTTCCAAGATGTCAGCACCTGCATGCTCCCTAGCAGAGGCTGGGGGACATGGCTGCCACACTGTAGACAGGGGAGGAGTTGGGGCAGACACTTGGAGGGAGCGTGTGTGGATGCGTGCATGCTCCTCTCTGCAGGCATCACTGCACGCCTCGACTCCTGGGGAGAAAATTCAGAAAAAACTAAGTTGCCGCAGCAGGATGGTGGAGGGCACCTTGAAGGCTCCACTCCCGGACAATGCTGGCCCTATGAATCCGGTCTCTGGTGGAGGTTGGGGAACCCCACCAGTCCTGCTGGGTGGGTTAAGACCTGGGGCCGGGTCAGTACTGGATGGTGGTCATCAGGGGATGGGGCTGGGGGCTCTCTTCAGATGGTGAGCTGGCAACAATGAAGAAATTTTCCAAAAAAAAAATGGTATGAGTGTAGCGGTTCAGGATCATTTTGAGGTTGTTACAGAGTCCAGCAGGGGACACAATGATAATTCTTATCTTGAGTGTGATAGTAGCATAAATCTTTGGAAGGAAAGTCTTTTTTAAGTCTGAACTGTAGCAAAGTAATTGCAATGGTGAAACTGATAGTCCATATGAATAGCTGGTCCAACGTCAGCAGCTTTCTCTACTGCTGAAACATGACCTACAGTATTCTAGTGAAGAACACAAAAAACAATCGCTAGTGGGTGTCATGTCTGATGAACTGATAGAGCAAACAAATCCTCCAACTGAAAAATAATATTCTGAACTTCCTCCTCCTTCTACCAAATGTCTCAATATCACAGTATTAGCACTGCCCTTTTACAATGTGAAGCAAACGTCCTGAATGTGTAGCACTTTTTTATTAAAAAAAATAATAAGTTGAAGTTGATGACACCAAGATCTGCAACAGAGTAGATGATCCAGATGATGTGGGCAGAATGAGAAGAGATCTGGACAAACTAGCAAAATGGTCAGAAGAGAGGCAACTGGGGTTTAACGCAAAGAAGTGCAAGATCATGCACATAGGGAAAAGAAACCCTGAAGCCACCTATAGGCTGGGAGGGGAGTTGCTGGCAGTCACAAGGGAAGAAAGGGCCTTGGGGGTCATCATCACAGATGACCTGAAATCATCCAAGCAGACCTCTAAAGCAGTAGGTAAGGTTAGAGGGTTGTTGGGGTGTATTAGTAGGTGTATCACAACTCTGAAGAGGGAGGTAATAATCCCTCTTTAGAAGACACTGGTTGGGCCCCATCTGGAGTACTGCATGCAGTACTGGAGGCCACACCTTCACAAGGACATTAACCAAATTGAGGCAGTCCAGAGAAGGGCAACCAAAATGATGCAGAGACTGCATCAGAAAACATGTGAGGACAGATTAACTGAACTCAATATGTATACCCTAGAACAAAGGAGGGAGAGAGGTGATATGATTGAAACATTCAAACACCGTAATGGCATTAACAAGATGAAAGACTCTAACATGTTTCAATATAAGAAAAAAAGCAGGACAAGAGGACACAGCATGAGATTAGAGGGAGGCTGATTAAGGGGCAATGTGTGGAAGTTCTTTTACACAGAAAGGGTGGTGGATGCATGGAACGGCCTACCTCAGGAAGTGGTGGATATAAATACAGTGCAGGGCTTCAAACAGGCATGGGATAGGCATAAGGGAGCAATACAGATGAGTATGAATAGATAGGCCATTGACAGAGCAAATGCTTATGGCACATTCATAAAGTAGAAAAAGAAATGGTCAGACAGGATGGACCTTGTGGTCCTTATCTGCTGTCAGCTTCTATGTTTCTATGTAAGAATTGTGGGCACCATATGTTTAGTGTTTAGGAATGTTTTGATCAAGTTCATTTAATATTTTAATAGTTTGTATGCCCAGAAATAGCTCAACAAATATTTGAAACATCAATATATCTTCATGGGCAAGGGCTTATTTGGTGTAAAATACATAGAGATATGCAAAATGTATAACAGTTGAGAGGTATTCTTCCCTGTTCTCCTTTCCCTAACCCCAGGATGCACATAGAAACAAGCTGCCATGTACCCTTCTGGGCAAACAATTTTAAATGCATACTGGTCCACACACACTGTTCAGCATTCCACATATGCGCTTTTATAGGGGAAATTATCCTATCACTGGGGAAAGCCACAAACACACACATTGGTCTCCTCCACAGGCACAGGCAATGCCTTACCTCGGATGCCTTAAGGACAGCAGTACAGAGCTTGGTGGTCTCGCTAATCGACTATGGCCTAATTATTTATGGCCCTGCAACTGACACAGCCCTCAGGTGCTTATCCTTGGCCCTAAACAAAGCCTCCCAATTCATCATAGGATCCCACCACCTCACCCATACATGTAACCTCTATGTCCAAGCAGGGTGACTCCAGCTGTCAAACTGTATCAAGTACCAAACTTGTCTAATGACTAAGAAAATTATGCTACATCTTGCTCCCCCCAGAGTCCAAACTCTTCTCCATACAGCACGTAACCTCTGCCTCACCAGGGCTTCAGAAAATCAAATGCTGCACATTCCTCAGTGCCGCACCACACAGAGCCAAAGATCCTTTGTGTACCAAGCTCCTAGATGGATTAATGGACTCAACAAAGATGTCTCCTCTCTGCAAAAGCTAGGCCCGCTCAAACCCAACCTTCACCTCCATCTAGCTGCCTCTAGCTCCTGCTACTGTCCCTCATAATCTGATCTCCCTTCTAACACTTCTACTCCTACCCCCTCTCTCCCTCATCCTACAGCCTACCCCCCAGGCACTTTTTTGAAGCCTGACAAATGCCCATGACGTCACCGTTCTTTTTGTGTCCATTCCAAGCCTCAACTACCTCTTGCTACCTTGCTCCCTGGTACCTACTTTCCCTAAATGTAATGTATTTCAGCTGCTTAAAAATGTCTGTAGACCATTTCTGCAATGTTACTCAACTCTATGTAATGTTTGTATTGTACCTCAATTTATTTGGTTTTTGTTGACTGGGTAAGTGCACTAGACAAATCCTTCCTGCCTATTTTCAGGCACGACCTAGGGGGAAGGGAATACAGATGAATGCCAACTGACCATGAACCAGATTAAGCTATTGGTGGTATTCTTAGTGAAATGAGGGAAATTTGGCCAGGACACCAGGGAAATTACCCTACTCTTTTCAGTAAGTGCCATGGAATCTTTAACATCCACCTGAACTACCACCAATCCAGGCAGATGGGACCTCAGTTTAATGTCTCATCTGAAAGACGGCACCTCCGCAGTGCAGCACCCCTCTCATTCTGGACTACAGTGTCAGTACTGGGATAGTAACCCAAGTGCCAGATGTGGGAACTAAACCCACAGCCCTCTGATCTCCCAGCCTCAGAGGTAAGTGTGCTACCTACTGAGCCACTGAAACTGACAATTGATGTGGAACTTTTGTAAAAGAGCCTTTGCTCAAAGGCACTTGTAATCCTACACTCTAAATAAATAAAACTAAAATAAATACCCTGAGGCATGTTCCTCATGACATGCATAGGGCAAGATTATGTGGCTTACTGCTACTTACCCACCCCTTATATTACTAGCAGTGTTGGTTAACTTTATTTTTTTATTCCTTGCTAACCAGTTAAGGTCCACTAGGCACAAGTGCCTGTTTTCTGGGGTGTCCTGACAGCACTGGGGAGGCGGGTGACTTGCTCAGTCACACAATATGGAAGTGGAGGTTGTGAGACTCAAACCCAGGTCTGCTGGATGTACCAAGCTCATTCACAGTTCATTACTCCAACCTCTAGGCTATACTGCCCTCTAGGCTATACTGACATTACTCAGTGGCTCAAGCTTGCTGCAGTCCTGGTCACCTCTCCCATTGCTAAAGACCAGCAGCTAAATCATGCCACCCATTAAGTGGTGGCTCTTGAATGCTCCACCCCCACACCCCACTGCCAAATGCCAACTCTGTCGGTTGGTGTAACTGCCATTAAGGCAGCCAAAGCAACTGTCTCAGTCATAGAAATTAGCTTTTTTTATTTTAATGAAATTATTGCAATGTGATGGAAGTTGAACATCAGTCAAACCCTTGGCCAGTCGAGTCAATGCTCTTGAATGAATGTACCAACTGTCCACAGCTGGAACTGCTCACATACAGGGACAGGGAGAATGCAGGTACACTCAGTAAATACAGTTTGATGGTATCAGCAGCAGAGGACACAGCCCCTCAGTTTGAGCATCATGTGGCAGCAGATAATGCATTCACAAATTATGTGTTTGTCCAAGGAGTGGAGCAAACAGCTAGGAGGAGCTTCCAGTTGAGCACATTGCTGCTGTGTGTGATCAAAACCCAGGGATTAGCAGTGTCAGTGGCTCAGTAGGGATTTTGTAGGTGGGGGGTTGACATATGTAGACATGTACTCATTATATTGTTTGGTATCACAGGTCACAGATACTGTTGGTGTGCACATTCCAGTGCTTGATGAGAACTTTTTGCATAGAAATTTGAAATGGATAACACTCAAGCCAATGAAGGTAAGTATTTTTTTGGGGGGGGGGGGAAGCATATTTGCAGGTTTGCCTCATTAATGGTTTCTTATTTGGTTACTTCTTCACAGATTTCATCTGCATCCTTCTCGAGTCTGGTTGTTAATGATGGTCATGGTCTTTGATTGAAATGACTTCTGCATGTTGCATGTCTGCCACAGCCCAGGGGGGAGGCTGATGTTAAAGAACTTCTTTGGATAAGGCCACTATGACACAACAAAGCATCTGGTAGTTTCCTAAAAAACTAAGTGAATGACTTCTTACAACTTGATTGTCCCTGGTTCTCAATCTCAAGTCAAGTTACATTTCAAAACCACATCTTGTCAAGTAACACAACCTGAGTGCAACTTTTTCAACACTGTCATGGCTGCACAGCTGCAAGTTCAGAATACAGTGCATGATATCTTGCAGAAATAGTTTTGGCGACGTATACATGTTGTTACCTAGTTTATGAATTGTACTCAGTCGCATTTGCTGCAGTCTTTTAAAAAAAATTGAATGGATGAAACAAAGTCTTGATACTTACCAGTATGGATTTAAAATGGATAGTCCAATTGTTCCTGTGTCTGGTACAGCTGCAGTACCATTCATACCAACTTTCAGCGAAGGAGAGTTTTTTTGTTAACCTGTAAAAAACAAAATAAGTTTATTGCATGTGTTTGACCATTACAGCTCAGAAAAGATAATGAAAACAAAGCATACAGCTAAAGGAAGTTAAATAGCATAAGAAACATTAGTATACATACTCACTTTATAGTTTTAATATTAAGAAACATTGTGCCTGTGGCTGATGTATATGGTCTCCTGTTCAACTCCCTATGCCTTGGCATGGCCAATGTGATGGGGAAACAATGGCTGAATGGCACTGGTGGTGGGTGCTGGTGGTGATAGTTGTGGCACATGATGACATTCCCTGTGACATCTTCCTGCATCTGGTGGTGATGGCAGTGGCTAATATCAGTCCCAGTGGTGGTGGCCTGTAAGGGGTGGACAAACTCATACTCTGTGGTGGCAGTGGCTAGCATCTGTGCCGGTAGTGGTAGTGGTCTGGGGGGTGGACAAACTCGTGCTCTGTGGTGGCAGTGGCTAACATCGGTCCTGGTGGTGGTCTGGGGGGTGGTGGTAAAACTCATGTTCAGTGGTGGCAGTGGCTAACATCAGTCCTGGTGGTGGTGGTGGTGGTGGTCTCGGAGGGTGAACAAATGCATGCTCAGTGGTGACAATGGCTAACATCAGTCCCAGTGGTGATGGTGGTCTGGGGGGTGGACAAACTTATGCTCTGTGGTGGCAGTGGCTAACATCAGTCCCAGTGGTGGTGGTGGTGGTCCAGGGGGGTGGACATACTCATGTTCTGTGGTGGAAGTCACTAGCATCAGTCCCAGTGGTGGTGGTGGGCCAGGGGGGCAGACAAAGTTATGCTCTGTGGGGGCAGTGGCTAAATCAGTCCCAGTGGTGGTGGTGGTGGTCTGGGGGAAAGGACAAACTCATGCTCAGTAGTGGCAGTGGCTAACATCAGTCCCGGCGGTGGTGGTGGTCTGGGGGGGCGGACAAACTCATGCTCTGTGGTGGCAGTGGCTAACATCTGTGCCGGCGGTGGTGGTGGTCTGGGGGAGCGGACAAACTCGTGCTCTGTGGTGGCAGTGGCTAACATCAGTACCGGTTGTGGTGGTGGTAGGCTGGGGGGGTGGACAAACTCATGCTCAGTGGTGGCAGTGGCTAACATCAGTCTTGGTGGTGGTGGTGGGATGGGGGTGGACAAACTCATGGTCTGTGGTGGCAGTGGCTAACATCTGTGCCGGTGGTGGTGGTGGTCTAGGGGGGCGGACGAACTCATGCTCTGTGGTGGCAGTGGCTAACATCGGTCCTGGTGGTGGTGGTCTGACTCCAGGGGGACACACTGCCTTTTCACAACTTCAGTTAAAACCTGTCAACATTAACCACATCATCATCCTCATAAAGAAAGCTGCCCTCACAGCCATCTATGTCTGAAGTCTGATCACTGGGAAATTCTTTCTCCATTGTGTCATCATCTACATCAGTGGTGGGCCGTTTCATGCTGCCACTGCCAGTGCCACCAGGATGGTCCATTTCCACATCACCAAAATCACCATGACTAGGCCGGGGTACCAATACAGAGGTTGCAGTCTGTGCTGGTATGTGCCTCTCATTCATTTTTATGAATGTTAGCAAACCAACATTTACAGAAGAGAGGTTTGTCCTACGATCCCTGTCTGTTGCACCTGCTGAGCTGAATACCCTCTCGACACTTTCACTGGAGGGTGGGCATGTGAGGTACTTCAGTGCCACTGCAGTCAGCTCTGGCCATTCACTGACCTTTCCACTCCAGTACAAAAGAGGATCATCAGTTATCAGTTTTCAGATAAATATGACTCAACCATTCTCTGTGCTGCACTAAGTCCAGTAGTTAATGCATCATCCTGTTCTCTGGAATCATTTATTTTACAAATCCCCACTTGGGACAAAGCCTCCCAAAGCGGGTTGACGCCAACTGCTTTGGATGACAGACCACCTGGAACTGCAGTCCCCTTCCCCTTGCAGGATATGCTTGATAGTCCCCAGGTACACCTTCAGCCGGATTGTGCTGCTGAGGTTTGCTGACCTTGGCAGGTGACTTCTGTGCCTCATGAACCAAGCGCCCCAGTTGCCCACTGACATTGTGTACCTGTTCAGGCCCTCCCTCCTGTACTGATGCAATTCCATGTTTTTATCATGGGCCCAGTATTGTTGCTATGGCAAAGTTGTCACTATGCTGAAGGCTCAAAATATGATGATTCTGGCTGAATACTGTCAGCATGTGTTTCAGCAACATACTGCTAGCACTGTCTCCAGCAACATCAAGTCCATGCTGTACATTCACCAATGTCTGCCTCAGCACCCACAGCAGTGGAATTGATTGGCTAATGGAGGCAGACTCGCCACCCACTGCCTGTGTGACATGTTCAAAAGGCAGCAAAATTGTTATTAGAGTCCATGAGGCACCACTGTTCAGTTGTCATAGACATGGAGGCCCTAGAACTGTCATGGCTAGTGTACATCACAAGATATTCTGAGATCACTTTGTATTGTTCATACAACCTCTCTGCCATGTATAATGTGGAGTTTCACCGGGTGACAACTTCCAGCTTCAGCAGTGCTGAGAGAGGCAGGTTTGCATCTGCAACTGCCGAAGTTGGTCACGGACCTTTGTGTATCATGAAAAGTGAAAGCAGATACCGTGCGCAACTGTCAGCATTTCCTTTACATCAAGGTGCTGCAGAAACTCATGCACCACAAGATTTAAACAATGAGTCATGCATGGAACACGAAAAAAAACACCATTTGTGATGCATTTCACCACATTTGATCCATTGTCACTTGCTATGAACCCAGTTCTCAGGGACAGGGGGTTCAGCCACTTGTCAGTTTCAGTCAGTACCATGTCCAACATGTTTTCACCAGAGTGTGAACAGGTCACATTACAAATAGCAATCGTTGCATGCTGTCGAATTCCTGGAAGATTGCTACCATGACAATCCACCTTACTGCACTGATTAATTCACACTACCAACATCACAAACAACCCCCAGCACCTGTGCCTAGTGTACAGTTATACACAAATATGAACTCCCCGCTGTTTTGCCACTTGTCCACATATCCACACTTAAATGGATGAATGGAGAGGAGGAATGTTGAAGGGCATGTCTTACTGAGTTGGACACAGTACGGAACAACTCAGGGACAGCACGGGTCAAAAAGTATGTCCTGGATAGGACTTTTCATTTTGGACAGGCACGTGCAGCAAACAGCCGGAACCCAGAATTCTCCACAAAGGAGAAGGGCAAAAGATCAATTGCCAGCATTTCAGCTATAGCAGCATTAAGTTCAAGTGACACTGTGTGATTGGGGGAGTACTTCAGCTTATGCACAAAAACAATCTGTAACGTGGGCTGACTCAAACATTTTACATGGGGTGTGATGACAATTGGTTCTGCTCTGTGAATGGCAGGGGGTGGAATGTGGACGTTTGATGAAGGTGGTTGCACAGGTGATGGTGACAAACCCAGAAATGCAGTTATTTTGCCAGATTTGCCAACCAGGGTTGATGTACCACTGCACTAGACATACTGCATTCACCACCACTGCCACCACCACCACAAAAACTGCTACTCTCACCAGCACTGGACAACATTTCAAAGTCATTATGGTCATCCATCTCATCATGCCTGTAGTAATCCTCTTCTCTTATTGCATTACTACTGCACGTTTAATTTCCTACTGGACTTAACACACCCATGGAAGTGGATAACATGCTCATTATGGTTGATGATGAGGGTGAAGGCCCCACTGTGGTATTAGCTGCCATCTTGTGCTGGGTCCACAGTGCCAAGTACCTATTCTTAAGATGTGTATGCTGTCCTCCTGTGCCTAGATGGCTCTCCTTTTTACCTCGACTCACACTCACATGGCAAACCTGGCAGATTGCAACTGACTCATCATTTGCATCTTGAACAAAAAACTCCCAAACAAGGGAGTGTGATGCTCTGCTTTTAACATGTCCATGAGTCTGATTATTGAATTCCGCTCTTTCAAGCACTGAAGTGGGGGGTGTGCTACGTGATGTTTCGGGCAGTGCACACCCGGACTGCAACTGACCACCACGACTACCTATCATTATTACTGGGTCATCATTATCATTATCAACTGAAACTGGTAAATCACAATTTTTTACAGGGGGGATTAATGCAAACAGACCCAGACCCAGCCACCTTGAATTTCTTTTCCTCCAGTTCCCAACTGGGGTCAATTACATCATCATCATATTCATCAACATCACCTCCATCCACATCTTCTGCTTGGATGCTGGCATGTGGAGTGCATGTTGCAACCACAGCAACATCATCATCATCATCAGATTCATCATCATCAACACCACCATCACTCAATATTTTTTCATCACACTGTGAATCACTGCATGGAAAATGCATGACATAAACCACAGTGGAAGAAATGTCACATTGTATGCTATCGTTGACATGATTATCAGAATCCTCAGGTTCAGTTGCTGAGATGTTACTGGGAAGTATGACATCTACACTGCCACTCACTTGCACTGCTTCACACTCCACTATATTTTTGGACACAGTACACTGGTCAGAAGTCAAACTTGAGGCAGCAATACTCATACTACCACCACCAGCAACTGCACTAACACCACCGGCTGGGACAACATCATCTCCTCCAAGTATGAGTGAAGCTACTGATTGGGCTGTAAAAAACATTGCAATAGAAATACCTTTCCTCACATCAGCAATACACTTCTGTGTCTGCATGCTACCATGCCCACAGACTATCTTACTGGCAGCAGTGCCATGGTGAGAACCAGATTTACTTGCACATCTCTCTGCAGACATTTTGGGGGATCAACAACAATATTCTAACCAAATTTAGATTTTGGAATGTTCACTGTGATTGGGGGGATGCTAGATGTGAAGCCAAAAAAAACAACTGTGGCTTCAGCAACAGATAGAGACACAAATTCACAAGTGAAAACAACACCTTAACTAACCAGTGGTGCTGAGGTCGCAAACAATCCAATCCAGAAAACAATTCCTTTTGCCGGTGGGGGTTGGGGGAGCACTGACTGCAGATTTTTATGGCAGTACAAGCAGCAAAACAAAGAACAGATACCACGATCGCAGTACAAAATTAAGCAGCTGCAGTGGATAGCAGGTTCACACTGCTGTGCCTGCAATTACACTAGTCTGTGGCACAATAAAAGGTGTATTATTTGATGTCACTCAACACCACACACACACACACACACACACACACACACACACACAGTTTGTCTACAATGGTCAACAAGTAATGCGTAGCAAATTGAAATGTTCAGTAATATGCCACGTATTTTAAACAACCTGAAATTATGAACTGCTGCACCAGATCCACACAACACACAATCAGCAAGAAAAGTTCAACAATTACTGACAATATTACTGTGTGTACATTAACACAGTCAGTTATATAACAAAAATATAACCAAAAAACAAAGAACTCACTATTTCTCCAACTTAAATTTACCTACACCACAGATACACCCCTTCCCCAAAGCACACTTTCACTGTCTTTTACTGCACACACTCAATGTTATACATTAACATTCAAAATCCACACACAAACAAAAAACGCTCGATGATAGGAGCACAGGAAGGTTTCCTACAATCGATGAACTAAAGTTTGAGCAAAAAAAACCTCAAAAACACTTTTTTAACATCTTTTAGAAGGTTTGAATCACAGACAGCTCTCAGAGCACACTGTCTCTACAGCTTCCTACACACACTACCCTCAACTGAGGCTGTACAGATCAATATAAAGTCCATGTGTCCTGAAATCCCATGAATCACTGCAAAATTCACCTTCCGAGCTTAAAAAGAAGGCAAAGTGAGGTGAAGTACATTGTTTCTAATGCACTTCGCTTTTAAAATTGGCAGAGTAGTGGTCTGGGAAGGTGGAATAATGCAAAGTCATTGTTTTCAATGGACTTCGCGTTACCCATCATAACGCGAATTACTCCACTTCGCGTTGCGGAGTACTCCGCGAATTTGTCTTCACTCCGCGAATCACTTTGTGGAGTGGATTGAGCCCACTTCGCCCACCACTAATCCTGAAAATGTGGGAAGTAAAAGTGAGTTGAAGGTCAAGGCCAGGTAGGCGCCTAGGTTTCTGATACAGTGAGTAGAGAAAAAAGGTACTGAAGCACACTATTTTGATCACTCCGAGGGGAAAAGTCAGTGGGGTGCAAATCATACTACAAGTATAACGCCATAGGTTGTGTAATGATTTATAGCATCATATTACAGGAAACACTTTTTTATTTCTGTGTCTAGTGTTACTGAACTGCTGTGCTACAGGGTGGGAGCTGCAGGTAGCAGCTGATGTTTGTGGCACAATCAGGCTTCCAATATGTTGTGGTGAGAGACCTAAAGTCAAGAGCCATTTCATTAGTACAGCTCTTGTTTCTAACCAAATCAGGCCTCTGGAATGCTGCAACAAAGGAAGCGCAGTTGGTGGCCCTTGTTTCAGGCCAACTGCTGTTACTGGCTGCATCAGGCCCCTGGTGAGCTTCGGGGAGGGGGCCGCAGTTGTTTCAGGGCCAATCAGGCCTCCATTTTTGTATATATTTCTGTGCTGCAACACCTAAATCAAAATCTCTGCTAAGATATTTGTAAGAAGAGTTCGAATCTCAGTATAACCTCAGGTCCTGTGGGCAAAAAAAAAAAAAAAAAAATAGGAAGAGACCTGCTCCAACCGAGACCCTGAACCTAATCTGTGAGAGAACTGAAAGTAAGAGACTCTCTCCCCAGGAACAGTTTTATAACAAGTTTGTTTTTTTGTTTGTTTATTTTCTATGAAAATGCTAACAAGCAGCCAAGGTGCTCCCATCCCTAGAATTTTGTGCACAGGCTTCTTCAGGAAGGACAGGGGCAGACATCGCCTTCAGTATATTTCAGAACACCACTGAGAAACCTTTGAAAGAAAGCAAAATACTTTCTGAAATACACAAAAATCTTTTATAGAATCGTTTTGGGTGAGCGAGTCCTTTACTTCCACATACGTGACAAGATATTCATGAGAGCCAGATAACGTTTGTAAACTTGCCCCTTTTTGCGTTGCTCTCACTCAAGATTGCGATTCTGGACACTGGAGTCGAGAGTCCATTCACATTATGTATTATGTGCACTAACGGTATTCGCTAGCATTATTTTAGCGGCTGGATATTTTCACCATTAATCGGTTGTCTGACTATACAGTATTTACAGCAGCATGCAAGATGTATGATTTTCTGTCCCAAGATGTCTGTCACCATCTCAAGGTGTGTGTGTCTGTTGGGGGATGTATGATTGTATCACAGTTTGAGTATATCCATTTTTAAGAGTGTGTCTATGTGCCTGCCTAACGCGCGTATCTGCATGTCTGAGGATGTATGCACAGGTCACATATTAACTCTATATCCCATATCAGGTTAAAGAATCAGCTGCTGTTTTGGCTCTGACTAGAACTTGTTCACATTTACCAGTTCTCTCTTCTAAAATCTGGAAAAAATTATTTTATGATGCTCTAAAACACTCTTGCCTTTAGAACCCTGTTTAATGTTTAAATAAAGGTAACTACAAGGACATATCCTAGTTTTTTTCCTTTTTGATTGGCCTATCAGAAGAGCAGTTGGAAGAACAGATAAACAAACTGTATAATACTCACTTATGATCTCAATTGAAACTCCAGAGTATGCCATATGCTCCGTATTGCATACTGATATCTGCAATGTGATCAGATCTGAGCTAGCCGGAGCTGATTTTATACTTGTTTCACAACCTGTGAGAGTTTTGGGACTGAGCAAAATACAAGCAGGCAAAGGGGGAGCCTGAAACACCCCCCTGTAATTGTGGCCGCTAAATCTCCCACGGTCTGCTGCAGAGCAAAATAATAACCTGAACCTAACATATATCTGCAGTACAAAAAATAAAGAAATAAATTTTATGAACAGTAAATCGGAAAGGAAAATGGGGATTTAGAGTCTTGCAGAGTGATAGGCAGAATAAATTATTCAATGATCTGTGCACAGTACAAAAGGCAGCAGTTCAATCCAGGAATAAGTGCAACAATCCTAGAAATGTATCTTTGGGGGGGGGGTCATATTAATCCCCACACACTGACTAAAGTCACCCTCCTCAGCACCTCAAAAGAGGTGTGCTGTGGTTAAACTGGAAATGTTTAGGAGATGGATTTGTATGCTCTACATTGTAGGAGGTGGAATTGTTATCTGTAGGAGGTGCAACTCTCCATAGTATTCTCTGGAGAAAGGTATCAGATGAGGTGGAACTGAGTGTAACCCCCTTACAGATGGAGGTTCTTAAAAGCCTTCTTGGAGCTGCTTAGGAGATCCTGGCCTAATTGTTGTTGGGGGCAATGCCACTAGAATGTGGCCGCTGTGAGTGTTTTGAAGCCTCCAGTACAGTCCCTTCAAGAGCGGCTTGCTCGCAGGGTTCCAGGGTGTGTACAAGGGGGGACCGGGGTTTCTCTACTCGAGTCCTGCCTGAGCTGTAGTGACACCACTCTAGTTGTGTAATCACTGAAAAGCACAACGGGAGCCCTTTTGATAGATGTGATTGGTTATGATTAGTTACAGTATTAGTAAAATTACAGTTTGTCTAACCTGCTTCCTTTGCAGCAGGGACTTAGTGTGCTTGGCCCCTCCATTTTGGACCTGGACTATTGAACTGGACCAATGGTGGGTGGGGGTGACTAAAATGGAGAACTTCTGAGCCAACCAGGATCAGGACTCATTTTAGAGCCAGCTGGCCATAGGAGTTACAGCTAGTAATTCTGGGAAATGAAGTTCTGGGCTAGGGCGCCCTTTTTGCACCAATGGGGACAGACTTAACTGCATGGTTTCTGCAGCCCACCAATGGGATCGGGTGGCACCCGAGCTGAGGTTCCTTTCCCAAACTGCCAAGGGCATGGTCTGTGTGGCTTTGAGTGAGGAAGGAGCTCTAGGCTCTTGTGCCATTGAGTTTTCACATGGGAAGCACATGTGGAAGGCCAGAGTCGGGAGGCCAGACTGCCACCAAGTTATCGGACTAAATCTGCTAGGGAGTGGTCAGAGGAGGCTGTGCAATTGCGAAGCTACCTACCAGGCTCACTCTGTAGAGGACTGGAGAATCTGCTTCAATTGCACTCGGTCTGTCAGGACAAGTGAAGCTGCGTTGTTGGGCCCGGTGCACTGCAGTAAAAGCGATTGGGAATATACAGCAGCTGCCTGGTATGGTACCACTCTGCTCTTCATATAAATGTGTGGAGGAATGTTGGAATCCCAGGCTTGTCCCTGCAAGTGGTGTGAGAGTGATCTTCCTGCTGGAGTCATGAGTAGTACGTCAGGGTAGCTCCCCTGTCAGCTGTCTTTATTGTGTGGGAAAGATTTGTCTGGCTGCCGTACTGGCTACACAAACTGTGCCTGCTGGCTCTACTTATCCCTCATAGGAATCAAGTGCTTGTGTGTGTGTGTGTGTGTGTGTGTGTGTGTGTGTGTGTGTGTCAGGGCCCCAACCAGCTGTATCAGAAGGCTAGCCTCCTATAGATTGGGTACCCAGAGACAGTGACTTATAGGTTAGGCCTGTGCAGAGTGCTATAGATAGATATATATATATAGATATATTAGAGTGGTAAGCTAATTAACTTGATTGCCCCATCCTTGTTATCTTCCCCCCTAAATAAATCAGATTGGTTGTTCTGCTAAAGTATACTGGCTGAGCTGTGTGTTTATGGTGAACTACTGTACTGGGATTATTGTGTAACAGCATCTTACTTTTCAGGGGGGGCCTGCAACCCAAGCGGACTGGTTCAAGCCTGGGGTGAGTGTATGCGGCTGGGCCATCGGGGGTTACTTGAGTGGGCCGATAGTGGGAAGGAAGGGGGGGTCGCAGTGGCCCAGAGGGCTGTGACCTGGTGATATCAGACTGTACCAACCCCAACCTCTGGGTGGAGGCACCCATCATCGGATTCAGGCCTCTCAACCTGTTAGTGTTAGAGCAGGCAGGGGTAGTAGCCCTTGGGATAGCAGCCCCTAGGGGTTACATTTTGGAGGCACTGCTGGGATCAGCATCCCCTAGTGGCTGAGTGGACGAAGTACCTCAACATGGCTAAATTAAAAGAAAAGTTAGAGGGGGATATAGTGGCTAAGATTAAGCTGGACCCTGTCAAGATGATGGTGCATAAATTAATGGGGTGGGGTGAAACAGAAGAATTGGATTCCCAGAAAATTGTGTTACTACTGGATGTACCTCTAGGGACAACAAACGCTGACCTTATTTCTGCAGTGGAGCATGTTAAATGTTTAGGCAAGGTGGAGGTGAAGGGGCGTATGGCTGATCTGCTTGACCAGACTCTGCAGGTGTTACTCTTATGCAGCATAGTTATAGATCCCGAGAGGATACCCCCAGTGATTTACCCGGAAGGTGCCCAACAGGGGTGGAGGGTTATTCATATCTGGAATGGGTCAGTCACCCCTGGGGGGGTTCCCCAAGACTAATAGTTTTAAAGATAAGCTGCTTAAGTTATTAGCTATGGAGGGGAAGACTACCCAGGAGTTATTGCAGGCCTTGGACCTCTCTAGTGAACCAACCCCCCAAGCCTCCCTGGGTACCTCTCCCGGCCCTCCCAAGAGTTCTATTTTGGCTCCTCCCCAGTTGTTTCCCCTATACAGCTAGATTCCTACCATAGACTCAAACTTTTTTCTGGTACTGTGCCAGTGCCCTCGGGGGAAGATGATTTGGAGGCGTGGATGGACTACGCTACTCCCTTAGTCCAAGAGTGGCAGTGCTCTGAGGAGGAGAAAAGAAAGAGACCAATGGAGAGCCTGTGGGGCCCAGCTTTAGAAGCCATTCAGTCCTTGTGGGCTACTAGCCCAGAAGCCACTGTGGTGGAGTATCTTTCTGCCTTAGAGGGGGTGTTTGGGAGTACATAAACTGGGGAAGACTTATTATGGAAGTTCAAGTCTGCCAAACAATGGAGGAATAAGAAATTGTCCACCTTTGTCACTAGGATGGAAAAGGCCTTGCAAAAAGCTTATCAAAAGTGGGGAATAGCTGCTCCAGCCTTGAACCAGGTCTGGCTGGATCAGATGAGGCCTCCCCCTCTAGGGGGCTGGATGTTTCTCCTGTGCCCCCAGAAACCCAAGGAGGAGTGGGGGTGTGTGCTATTTCCTCTGATCCCCAGGTAGACAGTGATTTGAGGGCTGAGATTAGAAATTTATGAGAGCTGTTGAGGGACTTGAAGCAAACTGCTATCCACCCTGTTAAGTTTGGGGAGCCAGAGTTATCTATAACCCCACGGCCTAGCCAAGAGGAGCCATTCGACCCCAGGACAGCCCCAGCAGGCGAGGTATCTCCTTCAGTAAAGACCCTGAGGCGCTAAGTTCTGTTACGTTGTGGAGAGATGGATACTTTCAGACAGAGTGCCAGTCCCCAGAGAATTTGAGGAGGGTCAACAACCGGCTGATCGCCTGGCGTCGCAAGGCCTATATCCAACTTCCTAAGAAGAGTTTTATGACCCAGACCAATGCCCAAGCAGCATTCCAAACTGTGCCCCCCGAATGGTCTGATGTGGTGGGGCCTTCGATGGAGGCCTCTGTGCGAGTGAATGGGATCCCCACCTGGGCTGTGTTGGACAGTGGCTCCCAGGTGACTATTATGTTCCAGGATTGGTATCAGAAACACTTGCCTGAGGTGCCTTTGCAGCCTTTGGATGGTCTACACATTTGGGGGCTGAGTGATAAGGCCTACCCTTATTCTGGGTATATACGAATTTGGTTGTCTTTTCCTACTTCTGTGGCTGGGGTGGCCGAACAAGTGGAAACCTTGGCCTTAGTATGTCCCCCCACTGGGTTGTATGATGGAGTGCCCTTGTTAATTGGAACTAATGCTCACATGTTTGGTCGCTTAGCACAGCTGTGCTCTGAAAAACAGATGTCTAGGACTGGGCAAGCTCTTAGAATACCTGCCTTGATTAAGAAGGCCTATGCAGGGTTTTAAATAATTGATTAGCAGTTTTTTTCTTGGAACTATATTAACAGTACATAAGGTATTTATATAGATTTTCTAGAAGTGCTGTGTTTATTAAACACAGAGAGGCAAGAGCTATGCATTTTCACAAAGATTTAGCACTTTTATGAGCAAAACACTAATCAATTTCTAGAGTTATATAAAGCCCTTCTATGAGACCCAGAGAAAGGCTGGCCAGGCGGACCCTGAAGGCCCGGTGGGTGTCGTCTGGAAGAAGGATCCAGAACCATTGCTACTAGCCCCAAATGCCCAGTGTGTCTTGCAAGAGGAAATCCGGATTAAAAAAGATGTCAAGAATAAGATATTGATGCTGGATGCGCCCGGTGAGGGACGGTTGCCTGAGGGATTGTTGGTTAAACCCAGTATTCTACCTGCTAGAGCCCATGCCTTTTCCAGAAGGGTAATGGTCCAAGTGCATAATGTGTCTGATCGAGAGATTCGAGTAAAACCGGGTTGCACCCTGGCTACTGTACTTTGTGCTGATACTGCTGTTTCACCCCAAAATAAGACTGCTGGAGGAGGTGGCCGAGTGACTCCCGAGCAGCGCTGTTTGATTTCGGTGACTCTCCACTGCCAGCGGAATGAAAGAAAAGAGTCAGTGAATGGCTCACTCAGAGAGACCAGGTGTTTTCTTTAAAGGAATGGGACATAGGATGCATGCAAGGAGCTGAGCACCATATCCAGCTGCATGATGAAAGGCCATTTCGTGAGAGGTCTTGACGCCTGGCACCTGCTGACATAGATGACGTGAGATGGCATCTGCAAGAGATGCTTGCTGCTGGTGTGATACAAGAATCCAGAAGCCCCTGTGCTTCCCCCATTGTGGTGGTGAGGAAAGAGAATGGGACAGTAAGGATGCACGTGGATTACCGCACTTTAAACCGGCGGACTATCCCTGATCAGTACACTATGCCCCGCATTCAGGATGCTTTGGACTGTCTAAATGGGAGCAAGTGGTTCTCTGTGCTGGATCTCCGCAGTGGGTATTGCCAGATCCCGATGGCCCCCGAGGACCGTGAGAAGACAGTCTTTATCTGTCCACTTGGCTTCTATGAATTCATGAGGATGCCTCAGGGGATTTCAGGCGCACCCGCCACTTTTCAAAGATTGATGGAGCCTGCAGTGGAGGACATGAACTTGCTAGAGTGCCTGGTATACTTAGATGATGTCATTGTGTTTGGCAGCTCACTGGAGGAACATGAGAGCAGATTATTCAAGGTGCTGGACTGACTGGAAGACTTTTGCTTTAAACTGTCCATTGATAGGTGTCAATTCTTCCAAACATCAGTAAAGTATGTGGGACACATAGTATCCACTGAGGGGATAGAGACC
This sequence comes from Neoceratodus forsteri, assembly GCA_016271365.2. Taxonomy (NCBI): domain Eukaryota; kingdom Metazoa; phylum Chordata; order Ceratodontiformes; family Ceratodontidae; genus Neoceratodus; species Neoceratodus forsteri. The sequence continues at coordinate 945,153,947 of CM028136.1, read as the reverse complement.
AACCCAAGTAAAGTTGAGGCCTTGACCACCTGGCCACAGCCCAGAAATCTAAAAGAACTGCAGAGATTCCTGGGGTTTTGTGGATATTATAGGTGATTTATAAAAAAACTATTCACGAGTAATCCGCACTCTACTTAATTTTACTCAAGGGTATTCTCCCACCCATAAAAAGTATAAGAAAGCTGTGCTGTCTGAGACTGAGAAAAAATATTTCCATCCAAATGATGTGTTTGGAACTCGCTGGACTGCTGATTGTGAAGAAGCCTTCCATTACATTATATATCAACTTACTCATGCCCCTGTGCTGGCCTATGCTGATCCTGCCAAGCCATATGTTCTTCATACTGACACTAGTCTGCAAGGGTTGGAGGCCGTACTGTATCAGGAGCACCCAAATGGTTTGAGACCTGTAGCTTTTGCCAGCCGCAGTTTGACCCCTTCTGGAAAGGACTACCCAGTGCACAAATTAGAGTTCCTGGCACTGAAGTGGGCCATTGTTGATCAATTCCATGACTACTTGTATGGGGTTAAGATACTAGTAAAGAGTGACAATAATCCTTTGACCTATTTGCAGAATTCAGCTAAGTTGGATGCCACTGGCCATAGGTGGCTTTCTGCGTTGTCCATCTATAACTACGCTGTTGAATATAGAGCTGGCCTAAACCATATAGATGCCAATGCTCTCTCCTGGAGGCCTGTGTCCCGAGTTGATTGGGTCCGGTTATCAGAACCGGACATAAGGGTCCTTTGCCAAACATTTGACAAGGAGGAACCGGCATCTCCTGATGTTGTGGACTGCATGGTGGACTGCTTGGGGCCTTCTGAGAACAGCTTACCTACTGCTTACTGTCACTTTTCTGCTCTAGACACTAGTATGTTGCCTCACTTCAGTGATGACAGCATCCAACAGGCTCAATCCCAGGATCCCATGATAAACCCTGTACTGGAAGCCTTGCAGAGGGGGGAAGATGTGCCAAAATTGCGCTCCTCTAACCTGAGAACTGCGTTGTTGTACAAGGAAGGACCAAAGTTGAAACTAGTTAATGGGTTAGTGTACAGGGAAACTGTGGGCAAAGAGGGGTGAGCAGTCAAACAACAACTGGTGTTGCCCATTGCTCTTAAAGAACTGGTATTAAAGTCCCTACATAACCGCATGGAGCACCTTGGTATAGACAGAACCCTTGACTTGGTGAGGGCTCGATTTTATTGGCCCAAGATGAGTGCTGACCTAGAGCAGTATGTCAAGACCTGCAGCCAATGTCTACAAAGGAAGGCACTGCCTCAGAGAGCTGCCCCCCTGGTCAACATCACTACTAGTGCCCCAATGGAACTGGTTTGCATTGACTTCCTGAGTTTAGAACCAGATCTGAAGAACATCAGCAACATATTGGTTGTTACAGATCATTTCACCCGGTATGCCCAGGCTTTCTCCACCAAAGATCAAAAAGCAACCACGGTGGCTAAAGTCCTTGTTGAGAAATTTTTTGTTCACTACGGGGCCCCCCAGCAAATTCATTCCCATCAAGGGAGAGATTTTGAGAGCTGGTTGATTAAATAAATGCTATCCTTATGGGGGGGTACGGAAGTCGAGAACCACCCCGTACCACCCCCAGGGTGATACTCAACCTGAGAGGATTAACCGCACCTTGCTTGATATGTTGGGCACCTTGCACCCTAGAGATAAACCTAGATGGAGCCAGCAGATCAGCGCCTTAGTCCATGCTTGTAACTGCACCCAAAGTGATTCCACTGGGTTTTCTCCATATAGACTGATGTTTGGGAGAGAAGCTAGACTGCCAGTGGATGTATGTTTCGGGGTTTCTCCTGATGGGGTCCAAGCAGCCAACCATCTACAGTATGTGCAGAAGTTGAAGGCTCAACTCAATCATGCCTACCAGTTAGCTCAGACCATGACTGCCAAGCGGAATCTGGTCAAAAATGAAAGGTATGATAAGAAAGTGAAAGCAGTGGAATTGAAAGAGGTGGAGAGAGTGTTACTGAGAAATTTGGGACTACATGGTAAACATAAGATTGCTGACAGATGGCATCACCTCCCCCATATTGTCGTGAGAAAACTGAAAGATTTAGCTGTATATAAGGTGCAGTCCGAAAACAATTCAAAAGATGTGAAAACTATACACAGAAATCACCTATTGCCCATCAGACAGATTTTGGTAGAGGATGAACATCCTGATGCTCACCCCTCTGGGCCTGTAACTAGAGCTGCTGCCAAGAAGAAACCCAGAGGGGTTGACTCATCAGAAATCAAAATAACAAGGCCTCCTCCAACCCCCTTTGATGAAGTTGAACAACAGTCTGTGTCGGGGCAGTGAGAATGATTCTGAGTATTAACCTTCTTATGAATTGAGTCAACTATTTAGGGGCAATCCCCTAACTAACTCTGGGGATGAAGTTGTCTGTCCTGGACTGTCTGAGCTCCCAGCTTTGTCTTTTGAACCCATGCTTCCAGAAGATGAAGTGAGCGTCAGCAAGGGTGAAGAGGTGGGATCCTTGAGCCTGGCTGAATTATCTGGCCTGGCCGAGCTGTCTGACTTTTCAGAAGAAGGAAGTGAAAGGAGAGAACCCGCTAGTGATATGCCTAAACAAGAAGAATACTTTGAGTGTCCTGATAGCCCCCCGGTAGTACTAGAGATGTCCCTAGCTGAACCTAGCAGTGTGGGTCCTGACAAAGGGGGTCCTGTTCCCGATGGTGCTATGGGCCTAGGGTCTCCTGTTCCTATAGAAGTTTCCCCAGCCATCCTAAGTAGGGCTGGAGTGGAGTCTGAGCTTTCAGAAATTCTACCCGAGACTCCTAGGTGCACCGACCGAGAAGTACGGCCCACAGTAAGATTGAGTTATGAGTCCCTGGGTCAGCCTGTGGACCTACCTTTAAATGTAGTTCATAAAGGGGTGTACATGTCCTCGAGCTCCTTGCCCAACTTAGCCTTGGGAAACAATTCCCAACTGTTGGTATTGCCCTATGAGTGTAATGCTACTGCCCTAGTTAGCCCACAGGTAGCCAATAAGGAAGGGCCCCCTTCACCCCAGCATCATGGAGAGGGAGTAATGACCTGAGTTATGGAAGACAGGGTTGTAGTATGTGTAATGTCGTATGATCAAAAAGCAACCTGTGTGATACAGTAACAATGTATGTAACCAAAAGCCTAATGTGCTGTCAATTTAAACTGGTTAGCCTTAAAGTGATTTAAGGGTACCTACTGGACATGGACACCAAGTTCTTTCCAGGCCAGGAAGCGTGTAACCCCCCTTACAGATGGGGGTTCCTAAGAGCCTTCTCGGAGCTGCTTAGGAGCTCCTGGCCTAATTGGTATTAGGGGCAATGCCACTAGAATGTGACCGCTGCGAGTATTTTGAAGCCTCCAGTACAGTCCCTTTGACAGCTGCTTGCTCGCAGGGTTCTGGGGTATGTGCAAGGGGGGACCATTGTTTCTCTACTCGAATCCTGCCTGAGCTACAGTGACACTGCTCCCATTGTGTAGTCGCTGAAAAGCACAATGGGAGCCCTTTTGATAGATGTGATTGTTTTGTTATGATTAGTTACAGTATTAGTAAAATTACAGTTTGTCTAACCTGCTTCCTTTGCAGCAGGGACTTAGTGTGCTTGGCCCCTCCATTTTGGACCTGGACTATTGAACTGGACCAATGGTGGGTGAGGGGCGACTGAAATGGAGAACTTCTGAGCCAACCAGGATCAGGACTCATTTTAGAGCCGGCTGGCCATAGAAGTTACAGCTAGTAATTCTGGAAAATGAAGTTCTGGGCTAGAGCGCCCTTTTTGCACCAATGGGGACAGACTTAACTGCCTGGTATCTGCAGCCCACCAATGGGATCGGGTGGCACCCGAGCTGAGGGTCCATGTTCAAACTGCCAAGGGGCAGAGTCTGTGTGGCTTTGAGCGATGAAGGAGCTCTAGGCCCTTGAGCTGCTGAGTTTTCACACAGGATGCACGTGTGGAAGGCCAGAGTCGGGAGGCCAGACTGTCACCAAGTTGTCAGACTAAATCCACTAGGGAGCAGTCAGAGGAGGCTGTGTAACTGCACAGTTACCTACCAGGATCACCCTGTAGAGGACTGGAGAATCTGCTTCAATCATGCTTGGTCTGTCAGGACAAGTGAAGCTGCGTCCTTGGGCCTGGTGCACTGCAGTAAAAGCGATCGGGAATATACAGCAGCTGCCTGGTATGGTATCCCTTTGCTCTTCATATAAATGTGTGGAAGAGTGTTGGAATCCCAGGCTTGTCCCTGCAAGTGGTGTGAGAGCGATCTTCCTGCTGGAGTCATGAGTTCTACATCAGGGTAGCTCCCTGTCAGCTGTCCATATTGTGTGGGAAAGATTTGTCTGGCTGCCGTAGTGACTACACAAACTGGGCCTGCTGGCTCTACTTATCCCTCATAGGAATCAAGTGCTTGTGTGCGTGTATGTCAGGGCCCCAACCAGCTGCATCGAGAGGCTAGCCTTCTATAGATTGGGTACCCAGAGACAGTGACTTGTAGGTTAGGCCTGTGCACAGTGCTCTAGATATATATATTTAGATATATTAGAGTGGTAAGCTAATTAACTTGATTGCCCTGTCCTTGTTATCTTCTCCCCTAAATAAATCAGATTGGTTGTTCTACTAAAGTATACTGGCTGAGCTGTGTGTTTATGGTGAACTACTGTACTGGGATTATTGTGTAACACCATCATACTTTTCAGGGGGCCTGCAGCCCAAGCAGACTGGTTCAAGTCTGGGGGTGAGTGTATGCGGTTGGGACATCAGGGGTTACTTGAGTGGGCCGCTATTGGGAAGGAAGGGGGGGTCGCAGTGGCCCAGAGGGCTGTGACCTGGTGATACCAGACTGTACCAACCCCAACCTCTGGGTGGAGGCACCTGTCATCGGATTCAGGCCCCTCAACCTGTTGGTGTTAGAGCAGGCAGGGGTAGCAGCCCTTGGGATAGCACTCCCTAGGGGCTACATGAGTTCCTGTGAGTTTCTTCCCAATTTAACTCCAGGATGACCAGGGTGGCTAATGCCTAGTTAGCTGTTGATTCTCTCTCCAGGCTGACCTGCTACCACCATTTGGCTGCCTTGTTGGTCCACCATGGTCTGGTCTGGTCACTCTGCCACTATTTTGTCACTCTGCCACCTTTTGGTCAGTCTGCTGCTGTCTGTTCACTCTGCCACTGTCTGGCTGATATATTGCTATCTAGTTATTCTGTCTCTTCATAGTTCCATCACTTCGCTGCATCTGGTGGGCACACCCCCAAGGCATACATATGCTATGTGCCCTGACTATAGACTAGGATGATCCCTAGCTGCCTTACCTACTTTGGGCTTTAGATGGCTATCACTAGACCCTGTGTCCAACTAATCATGTCTAGTCATCAATCTACCTCCACTGCATCATATTCTGGAGATCTCCAGTTACCACAGCCAGACAAGATGCCTGCATAATACTCCTCCGAGCCTTGCTGTGAGAGAAAGGTCCTTATTCCATGTTGAGAGATCACATTTTCTGCCCAGTTGTCTCAGTGATTCTCTGGATATAATCACCATATACACAGGTAAAAGTATCAAGGCTAAGATATGCCTCTTTGCAGATGACACAAACAACTGCACAAGGGTAAACATTGAGCAAAGAAGAAGGCAGCTAAGGAAGGATCTGAGTACATTGAGGAGCTTGTCAAAAGATCTGGCAGCTTAGCTTCAACTCTAAGAAATGAAAAGTAATGAACATCAAGAGAAGGAACACAAGGGTGCAATATGAAATGGGAGTGGTGGTACTGGATAGCACAACAGAAGAAATGGATGTTCTCCATTGTTGTACTCCACCTCCAATTGTTGTCTACCCTCCCTGCAATGAGGTGCCTTTGTAAATGAGTCTTTGACTCAAAGACAAAGAACCTCTGTGCGCAAACACTGAAGCAAGGGTTACTCCAAAGGGAATTTGGCTGGGAAGCCAAGTTTCAAGAAAATACAGAATCACATATGCCCACACAATGCAAAGCATCATGGGCTGCATATGCAAGATGAGGCATACTGATAAGCCAAAATAAAAGGGGGAGCAAGGAAGAGACACAAGAACGCTACAGGGAAGCCACATGAGGCAGAGGCAGAGGCAGATAGACAGGGCAGGTGGCATGAACAGGGCAGGCCAGGGAAAGACCACAGTGAGCAACCAGGCACAGGGAAGGTGTGGGAAGCCACAGAGCATAGAGGCCAGCACAGGCAGGTGTACCCGGTGCAGGGGAGGTAGCAGCCAGGACAGCGGGGGGGAATACAGTAACAGTTGCCAGGGGGGTGAACGCAAGCCAGGGACATGGCCAGTGCCACCTTCCACATGGAGGCCGTAATGAGGGGGGTGAGAAGGTGAGCAGCAGGGGAGCGTGGCCATGGAAGGGCCCATCGGCGGTATGCCCCCAGCAGGCAGTACCGAGCCCTCAGCAGCTTTGAGCTGTACACAAATACTGAGATTGTGGGCTGGTACCATCTGAACAGGGCAATTCTGAGGTGGCTCTGTGAGCTGTGAAGTGATGTGATGCAGGCACCCACACGACGGAGCCATGCCCTGTCAGTGGAGACCAAGGTAACAGCCTGCATGTGCTTGCTGACCACGGGTACCTTCCAGAGACCAACCGGTGACACCACAGGCATAACCCAGTCAGCCGCGTCATGTCACCTCACCCAATTCCTCAGTGCACTGCTGCCACATGCTGAGGAATATATCCATTTCCCCAGCACAGCAGTGGAGTGCACAGCAAACATACAGGAGTTCCACAAGGTAGCACGTATGTCTGGAGTGCTAGGGACAATAGCCTGCACCCATGTGGCCATATGCACACCACCTAGCCCTGAGGGGCCGTATATATAAATCAAAAGGGCTATGCCAGCATCAACTGCCAGGTGGTGTGCGATGCCAGGGGGTGCATCATCAATGTCTGTGCCACGCACCCTGGGGGAGCACACAATTCTTTCATCTGGCACCAGTCAGCACTGTGCCACAGATTTGAGAGTGGGGACATCCCCACTGGCCACCTAGTGGGTGAGTATGCAAACCACATGGACAAATATAGGGCCGGGGGGGCACGGCTAGAGGTGGCATGGGTAGTGGCCTACATGGCCTGGGGCAGGGCGGTGCTGATCACCAAACTAACCTCCACCCTCCACACACAGGTGACAGTGGATACCCACTCCGTCCCTGGCTGCTCACACCCTACTGGCAGCCCACGACCCCATCACAGCAATGCTACAATGAGGCACATGCCACCACATGTAATGTCATCGAGCGGGTGATCAGGATGCTGAAGGCACGTTTCCATTGCCTGGACACCTCTGGCAGTGCCCTACAGTACAGCCCCTCAAAGGCCTGTGGGATATTCCTGGCCTGTTGCATCCTGCACAACATGGCCAACGAATGTGGGATAGCCATACAGGTCGAAAAGGGGGACAGCAATGGGGACGATGGGGACGCTGGTGATGGTGGTGATGGGCAGCCCCCCTTGGCCAACGGACCCCCGACTGCTCCGGCTGGCACATCTGCACCAGGAGACCATCACAGAGGAGCACTTCAGCCAACCCAGGTAAGTCATGGGGCCATGCACAACCACCAGTGGCCAAGGCACAACCCACAAACATGCAGGAACCCACACTGGGGGTGCATGCTGTCGAGGGAAGTGGCAGGGCACAAAGGCACACACACAGCCAGGGATGGGTGAAGATTAACATGCCACACCAAAGGACACACACACACACACACACACACAATGCAACAAACGTGCACAGGGGGCAGAAGGCACACTGACCCAGAATGCACACCCTAGCAACACACATGTCCTCAGGCCACCACACCCACTGCCTGTCCATGTACGTGTGTCAGATGCTGAGCACCATTACACACTGGTGTACAGCGCAATGCAGGCAACATCATGCACATGCAACTGCGGAGAGCAGCCGGGAGGATGTGCAGGTGGACTGTGTGTCCGCGTGCAGGGCCAGGTACCCACCCATGCACTGCCCACTGACACACACAATGCACACAGGGCAGCACCAGACAGTAGCCATGCTGGGAGACAAGTCAGTCCCGCGACATAGTGCCACAGCCACCACGGATGCATGGGCGGCCATGCCAAGACCCGCCAGCACTGGCAGGCTGATCACTGGCCTCATGGGGTGGCACCGATGGTCCCCCAAGGGTTCCACTGCATGAACACAACCGTGCCCGTGCAGAGGTCTGCAGCACACCAAACATGCCTGCACCAGGAGTACTCAGGATGCCCACAGCTGAACCCAGCATCGACAGGGTGGGAGTCGCACAACGCTGGGAATGGGGGGTGGGTAGTGCACTGCGTGGTGTCCTCAATGCATGGGCACCTGAATGTGTGCCCATTGTGGCAATGACAGCAATGAACACCTGTGTATGCCTGTCAATGACAGCGGTCACATTCTCCCGCAATCGGTCCATCCATGCCATGATCATTTTGGCGTCCCTGCTGCAACGCTCCGCTGCCCACTCCAGAGACACACGCAGTGCATCCACAGACGTCACAAGCCACATCTGCTGTTGGACCAATGCTCGCAGTAGGTGGGTGTGCTCGTCCAAGAGGTCATCAGCCTCCTCAGCATCCTGTCCCTCAGGGTGTGCAAGGGCCTGATGTTCCGCACCCCTTGAGGGTGGGTGCTACGTACCAGGACCAGGTCTGAACATGTCCACAGGTGATGCACAGATGCCGCCACTGAACCTTGTACCCCTAGGCTGAGTGGGTGACTGCTGATGCTGCCCATCTGGCTACCGCACCCCAAGGCTCAGTGGTGCTGCCACAGTGGCCGCAACAGTCCCACTGTCCTGAACAGACACCAGTGCTGCCCCACTGGTGCTGACAGGCACAGCCTAGGACTGTGCTGACACACAGGCCTCCATGGAGGCACCACCCACAGCTATGGGCACAAATTGTCCTGCTGTGTGTCCATCCTGTGGCACACACGTGTCACTGCCCAAGACGGTCATGTCATCATAAGAAGAAGAAGAAGAAGAATCAGCATTTATATAGCGCTTTTCATACATCTGAAGTGCTTTACAAGCAATGCTAGACTGGTAGTAAAGTGACTGAATGTGTGGTGGCAGCCATATCGCACATCATCACCCACACACAGCCTGGATAATTGCATGAACCGGTTTATGGGAAAGGGAATGTTGGCCAGGACACCAGGAATGTTCTCTACTCTTTGCGAAGAGTGCCTGGGTTCTTTTACTTCCACCTGGACACCCATCAGGACAACACCAGGATGGGCAGAAGGGAACTCAGTTTAGCGTCTCATCCGAAGGATGGCACACCCCAGCAGTACAGCACCCCCAATATTACTGGTGCTGGACTCTGCCCCAGCCACAGCCACAGTGTGCTGGCATCTGTGGACACCATCACACTGGGACACAGGCAGGACTTCCTCCACACTGGTCTCAACAACATCAGTGTGGACAGCCAGGCAGCCCCACTGTTGTACTGATCCACAAATACTTGTGAAGGTGGATGGTCCCACCTCCGACTCCATCCAACTGTTCGCAGTGGACAGGCCCACCACCACTGACCCATGCAGATGCACAGGATCTGCAAAGGAAAGCAAAGTCGTGTTACTGCGTCTGACCTACCCTGCCCCCCCCAGAGAGACCAGGACTTACCATGCAGTGATGGGCCACCACCCGTCTGGAAGCCACCACCCAGAACACCCTCAATGGCACTTCGGTGCATGCTTTCAGCAAGCCTTTCCTCAGCTGGGGTGAGCTGTGCCACCCCGGCTGTACCCCACCTGTTGCAGCACGTACTGCCCTGATGTCAGCCACCTTCTCCTTTACCCTCCTCCTGTCTGTGCCCATCTTCTTCTTACACTCCTGCACAGAGCGCTGGTTGCTGCCATGCAGGTTCACAGCACATGCCACCTCCTCCCATGCAGCAGCATGGGCCTGAGGGGTGCCCCACTGTCCACTGAGCAGTGGCTCCTGATCCAGGTAGGCCTCGAAAAGGGCCTTAGTTTTGGCCTTAGTAAAATTCGGCCTCCTCCTCCTCCTCCTCCCACCACTGTTGTCCTCCTCTCCAACAACGTGCTCAGTCATTATGTAGCCTGTAAGAATGGCAGTTGTTACCTGTGACTGTGCAGTCCCATGCATGTTCCTGAATCCACAGTCCAAACTCCCAAACAGCATGCAACTCACCAATAAACTGCAGTAACCAACTATGGCCACTGCAGCACATTGTCGCATCTTTATAGCGCAAGCCATGCAAACGAGGCGAGGAGCAACTTTAATTAGATGCAAATTGCAGTGCTGCACCATTGAGTGGCTGATCGGATGATTTGCATATGACGGCTGAATATTGCACTGTTTTGCTTTGTGCAACTGTGTTAAATGTGCTGAGCCAATGGCACAGTTCTGTGACATGCATAGTACACCTCTCTGTGCATGCCCGGATCGCTGACGCAGGCATTTGCCATGCTGATGATGTGCTGTGCATGGTAGGCAATGCAAGGCACAGCCACCATTGTGCCAGTGGTGATATAGCGATGGTCACTACATGGTGCTGTGGCACTTTGCCTTCATAGGTGCAATGGCCCAACTGCCCGATAGTCTGCTGTGGCGCTGGCACACAGGCAGCCAATCGCATTACATGCATTGTCATCCGATGGTGCTGTGCGTGGCCTTGTGCCAGAGACCCTTGACCCTGTGCTGACCTTTGCCCCCTTGGCACCATGCATCAGGCATAGGTGCACCTCTATCGTGCTGTTTGGTGGCAGCGCGGTGGAAGATATGGCTGTAGCGTGCGCATCTGCGTGGGGGCTGCACTGCAGAGCACCATATCGCCTACTATAGCTATTGGAATGGTGCATAGACGAGCTGCTCCTTGGATGGCCATTGAGCTGGCCAATCTGGTGGCCATAGTTAAGCCACACCATGGGCCTCTCTTTGTTGAGGCCCCTCTGGACAGGGCAAGGACCCAGGTGTGGCAGGAGGTGGTCACTGCCCTGGATGAGGCAACAGGCCAGGGGTGTTTGGCTGAGCAGTGCCAGCACCACTATGGTGACCTGCGCAGGAGGGAGCCAGAGCTACTGGCCAGACTGTGGTCATGTGCCAGGAGGGGCATGGTGCCATGTCCAGGTAGGGGTTCCATCAACACACTTTTATCGTACTTATGGGTCACAGTATTGTATGTGTCAAGCACATAGGGGAGGGACCATATGGGACTGGCCGTGGCAGTGTTCACAGGGTGTGGGATGGGTGGGTCTGGCTGGGTGGGAGGCACACACCTTGGGGCAGGGGACTTTACTCAGGAATGTACTGATGTTCTTTCTCCTTTTTCCCCACAGGCCCAGAAGAACTACAGGGGTGTGGGCAGAGCAGTGGAGGGGTGTTGAAACCGCAGCCAGGCGGGCCGAGGACCAGCAACGCCCACCTGACTGGCCCAATGAGGGTGAGTGCCAGACCTCCATGATTAGTATTGCATGCTGTGTGACAAGGTGGGCAGCGGGGCATGGCCACTATTCATTGACATCACTGCCATGCATGCCACTTGTTACAGTCAACACTGTCCAGTGGCAATGCATGTCTGGGTGTGTGTCACTGGAGGTCCATGTATGCACCAGGTGCATGGCTGTGCCACTGCCTTTGCACCACATAGCCATGTCACTAAATAGCCATGGTGGTGCTGTGCGTGACTTGGCTGGTGGGTGTGTGCAGTGTTTCACATGGCTGTATGCGCCTAGATGGGCAGGTCCTGTGGACGTGATCACTGCAGGTGGTCACACACCATCACAGTGGCATGTCCCATGGCCGTATGCCATGCACAGTGGGCGGGCTGTATGAGGTTGTGTATTCACAGCTGTTGACTGTGCTCCCTTGTCCTAGGTATGAGACATCTCAGGGAGATAAGGGACACCATGAGGGAGCTCCACAATCTGGCCCGGGAGTCGGTGGCAATCCTTAGGAGACTGGATGCGATGGGGGTGCTACGGCACCACAGAGCCAGGCAGACCCAGAGCCAGGAACAGCAGTCATGTTGACAGTCCCTTGGTCTCTGACTTCCTCTACTCCCCTACACCCACCCTCACACCCCACCTATTCCATCCCACTTGTCCACCCCTTCACCCTGCCCATCCCAAGCTTGTAAATAGTTATTATTATTGTAAGTTTTATATTTTTACAATACATTTGAATTTTATATGAATACCGTGGTGGTCTCTGATTTGCAGTGGGCTATAGGTGCTCAGTTGCAGTGGTGTGAATGGCATCAGGGGTGGTGCAGTCATGGGTATGTGTGTGTGTCCATGTGGAGGTGACTATGGTATGGCGGTAGATATCAGTCAGTGTCTGTGTTGTGTGTGTTGTTCCCTGTGCACCGGACGACTGTGTGCAGTGGTCCATGGTGCATGCTCTGTGTCCGTGGTGCACCCATCAGCCCATCCATGGCCTGTGCAGCTGACACACATGCCTGTCTGTGACCTGCATGGTCCACTGTGACTACTGGTGGTGTATGGGTCCACAGTGCCTGTGCAGGGTGGCTGGCACTCCAGTGCCATGGTGGACTGTGGGTTGTGTGTACATGGCTTACATGGGCCCACAGTGGGGGCTTGGTTGCCCACCACTGTGCCCCTGTGTTGTTGTGCCCTTGGGTATGGGTGGGTGTCTGTCCATACCCTCTGTGGCATCCAGTGTGGTGCATGCTTCCATCACCACTGTGGGTGTTTGTGCTGGCTGTTGTGGCCAGTGGTGGACCAGGGTGTGTCACTGGAATACTGTGCAGGGTGCTGTACCACTGGTGGTGGTGTCAAGGACTTTACGGTCCCATATGGGGTACCTTTTGTGCCAACGCATGGTCGGTCTCTCAGCAGTACCTCGGGGGACTATGCATGGTGGCACTGTGTCTGCCATTGTTGCATTGCCGTGCGCTGCAACCTGCAGATGGGTGCTCATGGTGGGGCTGACTTGCATGGTTCTGTGGTGCACAGGGTTGGATTGACACAGTGGGGGTGGTGGCATGCATGGGGTTTCCTGCAGTGGTGGTCACTGTTCATGGGGGGTGTCTGCAGGTCACGGTGCAGGGTGTGCTGTGCACTGGGGAGGATGGTGTGGCACAGGGTGGTATGCCCTCCTTGTGTGCCAGTCACAGCTTGCTGGTAGATGTGATGGGGCACCATGGCCAGGCTGTGGGTTGGTTGCTTGTCTCCATAGACCAGTGTTTATTCCAGCCCTCCCCTGGTTGTGTGTGCTTGGGGTGTGGGGGGACAATGTCTGTTCTGCTGTGTGTTCCTGTGCCCATCTGTGCCATGGGTGGTAGGGGCCCCTTTCTCCCTGATTGTGCAGTTACATTGCTCTGCAGCTGGGGGGCTCCCTGGTTGTGCTATGGCACCTCTGGACTGCTCAGCTGAACATCCCTTGTTGCACAATGGTGCATCAGATCTGCTCATCTTCCCCTCCCTAGCTATGCTATGGCGCAGGTGGTGTGATGTTCAGTCTTTGGCTCTAGGCACAATTTGGCCAGCTCCTTTTTTGAATATCGCGTCTCTTGCACATGGGTGCAATAGACTTGTGCTTGCTTCTGCTATTGCACACTTTTTGGGTGCAGTTAAAATATCTGAGCCTATGAGTTTTACTTTCAACTTAACTGAGCCCAGGCCATCATGGTCAATTTCTGGCTATACGTGGATAGGTCTCACAGCCCACCACTATATTTAATTTCTGCAAGGGAACTACTATCCTGGTTACATTCTTGTTCTGCACTTAGCTATGTGGTGAGAGTGTTATCGCTGTACAGGTTAATTAGTTTGCACTATTCTTCTGTCAGTTTATATTCTAGCATCATTCTGTAATGCTGAACTTTATAATTTCATGAAGATCTGTACCAGTCTGTACTAAATTATTCCACATACTGTGGAGGTCTGCACACCTCATCCATTTTTTTATGTATATCACAGCTGGCTGTAATATCATAAAATCTTTTATAAATAAAAAATATAAAAAACATTGCATATTTGATACCCCTGTGGTTCAGTCTGCATTGTTCGGCCGCCATCCCCTGCGCTCCTGTGACCCGGACGCTCAAGCTCATAATGGGGGCTAGCATGCAGTGCCCTCAGTGGGGTTCCCCTTATTCCCTGGCCACCGGACCTGGATCTAATACCCCCGATGCAATTTATCACAGGTCTAGAGGAGCACAGGGGCACGACCATCAATCCGCTACAACTGACTGCCATTTTCTGCCAAGATTTACTCTCCCTTAGGGCTATAGATGTGCAATGACATCTATGCACAGTGCACCAACATCTGCTGCAGTTCTTCCTGTTCCGGTGCACCGCAACCTTCATCACACTCCATCATCATCAGGTATCACTGCAGCACAGCGCAGACCCCAATCCCTCCCCAGGAAGCAAAGAGCAGCCCACAGGTGCTCAATCTTCTTCCTCCCTGTCCGACCCCTGGTGACCCATGCTCGCTCCTGAACCTGGGTCGCCGGCATTGAACGAGGTGTGGTGTCCAGCGCCTCAACCCTCAGAGCCACCAGGCCAGCACATTATTTTTCCACTTCTTGTACTTGTATATGGTTTGGTGCTCTTACATGCCTTTTGTCTGTTACATCTTATGAGAGTATGAGACTCTGCTTTAAGATATGTTTTTGCACTAGGCATGTCACTGCTGATAAAGTTCCGGAGATCGAGAGAAACATTTGGTGGGGGTTATTGATGTCTTAAACTACCATGCCCAAGTTACGCAGAAGTGCTGCTGTTGATATTGCATACCTTGCTTGCTTTGTACAGTACAAAGTAATGGAGCCAGACAAAAATGACTAGTGCATTATTTGGTGATACTGTATTTCTACCAAATACAGGAGGTGAGTGCTGTCTTCTGCACAAATACTAGGCTAAACTTTGGTGAATACTGCACTTTAAAACTAATTTATAGTAGAGCCAGACCAGTGGTGTGGAGGGCGGAGGCACCATGCCTTTGCTGCCGTAATGCCAGCAACACCAGTTTGTAAATGGACTTGGGTCACTGGTGGCTGGCCAGGGAGAGGAGGACTGAGCACTTGGTGGATTGCTCTCCTCCTCTGGGGAGGGATGATTTCAGATTCTGGCATATATCTGGCCCCTAATGGTGCCTAGGGGTGCAGGCAGCCAGGGCACAACTTGAGGAATGGAGGAAAGGCAGCCAGTGACGTTCTATGCATGGAAGCATGCATAGTATGTCTGGATGGCATTGCATGTCCATTCCTCCAGGAATGAAAAAATGGAGAAAAGTGGCAAATTATCCAGAAACAAATGATTTGATACCTTTTATTGGATCAATATGGATGTTACACAAAAGAACAAAGTGCTCTAGCTTTCAAACCTACCAGGTCCTTCTTCAGAAGCTTTATGTCAGTTATTTTGAAAATCCCATACTATTAACACCACATAATGTTGAAAAAACTGAATTCTCATTGGTTTAACATATACATTTAAAACATAACAGAAGATCACGTCAGAGAAGCTAATTAACACCGGTATGCTTTTAACTGAGAAGCTTCAGAAGGGCGAAGGTTATCAAGAATTATCAACAACCAGAGCGTTCTTCTCACATACATTTTAAAATGTCTCAGACTGCTAAGAAAGCATTCTAGTGACAAAAAAACCTTGGAATAGCACTCTCTCTAACACATGTAAGATGAGCTTACAACTTACATTCCAAGTGTCCTGGTGGATTAAAGAACAGATAATGAGAGACAAAATCCCAAAATTTGGTATAACAGTAAGTTGAAAACAAGCCCCAAATTAAACATACACACATACACATGATGCATGATGGTATCACTTTTAAGTATAAGTGCCAAATAAAAATACTTGTCAAGGAACCCCAAGAAAACGAGACCATGAGCCTGATAAGTGTAGATTTCAACACAGAGCCAGTGTATAACAAAAATGCATAGAATCAGTCTAAGGAATCTAAATGAAAACTTTCAAGGATGAAATCCTCCAGGTTCCTTCTTTTTTTTCCTTTTTCTCCCCCTCTCTCTCCTTGGGAAAGATGCTGTAACTAGTAGAAATGAGATATACTGTATGTGCAAGAGTCATAATACAGCATCATTCACACCAATATTAATTTTACCCAAAGGAATTACACCTTTTATGAACCTCCAAGTAAATGAGATATGCATCCTAATATGAGCAGATTTAAAAATGTGACAGTGTGTAATCCAACCACTGACAACTAGTAGAAGGAAGTGAATGTACACTATTTGTGAAAACTAAGCGTCCTAGCCACATAACAGTTGCCCCATGCCATGTTCCCCCCACACATATGTGTGTACATACACCACACCACACACACACACCCCAGCACACCCCACACAACCACAACACACAACAAATATAACAAACACAACCCACACACACCATACCACACCACACACACACAAACAAAACACACACACCCATCATACCCACAACACACAAAAACACAACACATGCAAAACACACACAAATACACACATGCATACATACATCAATACACACACACACTCCCACACACATGCATACACACTCACCACAGCGTTAAGGTGAGAAGTCCACATGTAGATAACCATAAACTTACAAAATCAAAGGCCCACTGAAGAACTAAAGTATTTATGTTCATCTTTTAAAGTAAAGGTCTGTGTAAGTTTAAGTGGAATAATGTGTCATATAACCAACTTCAATGTTCATTCCATCTGCCACCATATTGAGAAGTAAAATAATTCTCATTTCAGGAGCCCATCTCTGTTGTGTACTGTTGAAATGTCCTTTTAAGACCATCACAGACATATCTGAGATTGAGTGGCCATCCTGGGAGAAGTGCTGGGCTACTGGTTTCTCAGTCCTCTTGTTATTAATAGAATGTCTGTGTGAATTAATTCTAGTGCGGAGTTGTTGGCTTGTCTCCTCCACATAACCTGTGCGAGGACATTTCTTGCACTGGATAAAATAGACCACATTACTTGATGTAAATGTATAATTCCCCTGTATCCTGAATAGTCTGTTTTGTGGTGTAACCACACAGTCTGAAGTGGAAATGAGGTTACATGTCTTACATGTGCGTTGATGACAGGGTCGTGTACCATATGATGTCATGGTATTCTGTTCCAGTTCGAGTTGACTCCTAACAATCAGGTTGGCTAAATTAGGTGGTTGTTTAAAAGATAGTAGTGGTAGTTCTTGAAAAATACAATTAAGGGGTTTCATCCTCACTAATTAGTGGATGGAGGTCCTTAATAATCTTACATAGAAGTTCAAGGTCAGGATGGTATGTGACTACTAAGGGTATTCTGTTGGTAGTCATCTGTTCCTTGTATTGCAGTAGTTGTTCTCTT
Source organism: Neoceratodus forsteri (assembly GCA_016271365.2). Lineage (NCBI taxonomy): Eukaryota > Metazoa > Chordata > Ceratodontiformes > Ceratodontidae > Neoceratodus > Neoceratodus forsteri. The sequence goes on along the minus strand of CM028136.1, from coordinate 945,136,582 downwards.
GGGACCTGTCTTGCATGTTCCACTGATCTGTCAATTTCTCTGGACGAGTGTCCCTGCTCAATAAAGGTGTTTTTTAACATTGCCAGATGTGTGTCTCTGTCTTCCTCATTTGAACAGAGGCAGTGATACCGAAGTGCTTGACTATATGTGACAGATTTCTTTGTGTGGCTCGGGTGATTACTTTTCTTGTGTAAGTATCTCTGTCTGTCTGTTGGTTTTCTGTAAATACAGATATGTAGGGTTCCATCCTTAATAGTGACAGTGGTGTCCGGAAAATGTACATTGGTGGCAGAATGTTCCAGGGAAAGCTTTATAATTGGGTGGAGGTTATTATGCTCCCGATGAAAATCCTTAAGTGTTTCAGTGCCCTCTGTCCAAATTATAAACAAATCACCAATGTAATGGAAATAATGAGTGGTTTATGTGTACAGTGCCTTAGAAAATCCTCCTCCAAATTCACCATAAAAAGATTAGCATACTGTGGAGCCATCCTGGTTCCCATTGCTGTTCCCATAGCGTGAACATAATGTTTCTGGATCTGTTCTTAAAAGGACCAATATGGCACCTACAACATGTTTATGCATAAATTATGAAATTCAAGCAAATTTTTGTGTGAAGGGGTACACTGCGCCACCATAATTCTGTTTGTAGTACAGAACAGTACAAAAGATTTTGTAGAATGGGTACAGTGAACCCCTGTAGTTTAGTTTGTACCTCTGAACATTTTTGGAGAAGGCACAATGAACCCCCAGGTCTGCAGTCTTACAGGGCCCTCTCCCAGAAACTGAATCCATTTTGTTGGCAGTAGCTGCTGACCCCCACCATGGAAAAAGTAATTGGTTTGAGGTAAGTCCCTGAGATGCGGTTGATAGGGCTTGGGGGGTCGGTGAGAAGGATAGCCTGCATCAGCCATGGAGGAGGCATAAATAGATTAACTAAAAAAATAAATAAAAAACAACAATTCATAGTATATGGTTCAGTATTGTTGTGCATAGAAATCCATATACAGTACTTCCAGATGTTGTAGCACCACCGCAGCAATGTGATACAACAGCAGCATTGAATCTTGTCTATTAAGATTTCTCATGCAGATTTTTACACTGCAGATTCCTCATAATGAAGATATTAACAAGACTGAAAACAACCCAAATGAAATGTTTGTTAAAAAAAGAACTAGTAGAACTGCTGCCAGCTCACGTAGCTATTATGTAAATCATTTTAAAAGGTTTTACAATTCCCCTGTTGTTTGCTATTTTCTGTTTATTTGACCACAGTTCAAGACTGAGTTGACAAGAATGCACATTAATTAAAACAGTCATATACTATACAAAATAATACAAGGTCAATAAATACACAAGAAAACTAATATTTCCATTGCAAGCTGAGATGACATCAAAGAGAGCTCTTGAGCTTTGCTCTCCAGTAGGGCTGTGCAGATAGTTAAAATACCAATAGAATGGAATTCCACAGAATTTCAGAAAATTTCACAGAATTCAACCAATAGGGAAATTCCAATATTTTACATCAGAAATATTTTTTGAGGATTCCTTTTCCACAGTCCAGGGAATAATATTCTGTAATTTACATGAGCTATGGAAAATCATTCCACAGTTTACAGGGACCGGACTATCTGAAAGAGCTTCTGGTTCCTTATTGCCCCGGGTGATTGCTTTGCTCAGCTGATGAGGGGTTGCTAGACATTCCAAGGGTGCATTTAAGATCTGCTGGGGCCCAGGCATTCATGTTTGTGGCTCCTACCCTCTGGAATTCTCTATCCTGTCAGTTACGGGAGTGCCCGGCCTTGGAGGGTTTTAAACAGGCATTGAAAACTTACTTGTGGAGACAAGCTTTTGACAATTGAAGTCTTTCTGATTTTAGTAGTGGTTTTGTAATTGATTCTGTATTTATTTTTTAATGAGATTCTGTTTTATTGTATGTTGATTTGTGCGGCGCCTTGATTTTTGAAAGGCGCCTTAAAAATAAAGTATTATTACACAGAAATGCTTTTCAAAAGTCTATGGGATTTAAAATGAAATTTCAAAAAGCATTTTAAAAGTGGAATTGCCATTTTGCACCAGTTCTGAAGGTGAATTGTGCATTCTGTACTACCCTGCTTCTGGGGTCTTAATGTCATCTTACCCCTCAGTGGAAGTTCAGCCTTGTTGTGCATGGTTGCACATGTATTATTTAGTATGAAATATCCACCAAGTATAGTCATATGCAAGTCTCACTGTTGAAATAGTTGTGAGTTTAGTCATTTTTAACTTCTTCCTTCCTTCCTTCCTTCCTTCCTTCCTTCCTTCCTTCCTTCCTTCCTTCCTTCCTCCCTCTCTCTCTTTCTTTCTTTCTTGTTGACTGGAAAGGAGTGCTAGACAATACTGTCTATTTTAACTTTCATGGAGGGGAGGATGCAAATGCAAACCAACTGACATTGAACCAGGTTAGACTGTTCATGGTATTTTAGTCAATTAGGGAAAGTTGTCCAGGACACCAGGGAAATTCCCCCTGCTCTTCCAGGAGCAGGGAGAAGAGTTGCTGGTCAGGGAGCCATCCTCCCTTACAGCTGTAGGAGTGCAGGAGGACAAGCAAGTAGAAATTCCTGCGGTACAGGAATGTAAGGAAGGCATTGACATGGAGGCCACTACCTTTGAAGAAGAAGTCTTACAAAAAGAAATTGGAACAAAGGAGGTCCTACCTTTTGCAGATGCTGGCTAAGGATGAAGCAAATGTTAATGTCCCGAAACAGATGCTGAAGCAAAGGGGAGCTGCTAGCAGAGGTGATCACAGTGCTCTCAGTATGCAGGCATCTGTTTCCAAACCCAGGATGGGCACTATGGCCATTGCAGTTATTTGCAGCAAAACTGGATGATGGACTGGAGCAAGTATACTTAGTGGCTATGGCACAAAGGAAATGGCATTCAAAAGTGTCATCAGCAACCCGAGGGTCTGAATCCAATAGACCACTCCCCACTCCTAAATGCTATCTGTTGAGAAAGTGGCTCCTGAACAGTCTGTAAGTTGACAAAATGTACAGTATCTTCTTTGGACATTGGAGCACAGACAGAACAGCTCTTAATAAAGCTTGTAGGCCTGTCCTAGGAGCTCGCCACCTAACACATTCCTGTGAGCTCTACTCCCAGACTGGTTGGCTCAACTTAGAAAAGAGAATCAAGTACCAAGTTTGCTTACTTGCCAAGAAGACCACTCTTGGCCTACCTATCCCAGGGATACTCGACCTCCTCCACTCAGATGACAGAATCCGGAACACCAGAAGTGCTAGTAATCTGTCTCTAAAAGTGCCTTCCCATTGGACCTCACAAGGCCAGCGATCTTTTGTGTATAGAGCTTCCAAATGTCTGAACTCTGTACGCTCTGATCTACAGACCTGCAGTAAGTCTGGCCAATTTATAACTAACCTGAGGGCTCACCTGATGACATATAACACTAAGTGCAACTGCGACCCCTAATTCTCTCCTCTGCCAGCTTTGTGTGAGTCTGGCTCACTCCCTGCACTTACAAAATGACTCCAAGCACTTGTCCCCTCTTATTTCTCTGTTAAGCTTCTCCCCTCCCTAGACCTTTCCTGCCATCACTTGATTACTACCCCTTCTATTCTGTAATGACACCTTACCCCGACCCATACCCCTTCTTAACCTGTACATCGATAAGGCTTACTTGAGCTACCCCCCCCAAGTCTTTCCTTCTATCTGCTTCCTACACTCCCCATTTCTGCTTATCTACCTCAATTTTCTGCTCTATTTTCTCCTCCACCCCTCTGTCCACAGCTACTTCTCTAGCCTATTGGCAGTAGGTAGCCCTGAGCTACTGTATTCTTAATATTTGCCCATTACCCACTGACGATGTACTCCCCGTTGCCCTCAGTTTTTTTTTTGTACTTCGTGTAATGTTGCCATTTTGTTCCACAGTGTTGTTATGCTCACAGTGTTATTCAGTGTATGTCTTGTCTTTCCTGATGCGGAACCTTTGTAAATGAGCTTAGCTCGCAGGTATTTTTATTCCTAGTTCTAAATAAATAAATAAAAAGACCCCTTCCTCAAATTAAGGCTACAGAACCTGATGGAAAAGTGGGCATAGAGGGTGGAAGGGGGAGGGATTGGTGAAATGGGGGAGAAGCAGATGCTGGCAATGTTAGTAGGGGGAAGGAATGAGAAGGACAAGGATAATATACTTTTTAAGCATGAAGCGAGGAGCAACAGCCAACAATTACGTAGCTCAGTAATTTGATGAAATCGTTCACTGTGCAATATTTAAGAACGCCACTGTTTAACGGGTCTCGACAATGAACAGAAACTTACAGTAACAATAAATAAGCAGGTGACTAGTATAGGAGGGTTGCCATAACCAGAGATGTACCATGCAGTATGAACACACAAGAAACTAGCAGGGCTTAGGCAAGAGCAATAAACAGTGTTGAGGGTTGACAAATGACATGATAAGCATACAATGATGAACATTGTGCAACCAGCTAAATAAAGGAAATGCAAAGAATCAATATGGGTGCACCCAATTAGGGGATACATTATGAGCCAGCAGAAACAAGTTTCAGTGTGAAATAAAGCTGTTGTAGCAAGGGTGTAGGCAGGCATACTCACTGTACACATTTGTGTATAGTTTTTTAGTTCCTTTCCTAAACCATATGCCTTTCAGTTACTGGTCATTCTTATCTGGAGTACAGTATTTGAGTTAGCGTAGGACATTGAGTAATTCCTCAACTTCTGTTGTTTAGGCCATTGATTTGTGTACAACCTGTTTAGAGATTAGATAAGACATATGACGACAATTTGTTTTGTAGTGGGAGGGCAGCAACTGGGGAGAGTATAGGCATTTGTTTTTTACATAGGGGCAGCAACTGGATGGACTGTGTACAAAATGGATGTTTTTGGCTACACCACTGTATTGTAGGACTTATGATGGTAAGGGACTAGCAGAGATTCTAGCAAAGCTGGATAAGTACACAGACTGGCAATGAAACCACAGCCAAGCAGACAGCCTAATTCCAAATGAAAATAAGTGACACAGGCTAGATAGGTTGAGCAATGAATGTGTAGTTATAAAACAATAGGCAGTCAGAAAACAAAGGGAGGAATGGGGCACAAAAGGGAAAAGGGGGGAATCAAAAAGCAGAAAGACAGCAAAATCTGGAAGGTGATATGTGCAGATGCAAGAAGTCTTGGTAATAGATCCCAGATCTAGAGGGCATCATGGCAGAAGCTGACCTGGACATTGTGACCATTACTGAGTCTTGATGCATAGACAGCCATGACTGGGACGAGGTCATACCAGGCTATACAATATTTAGAAGGACAGGGTAGGAAGAAAAGGAGGGGGAGTGGTGTTTTTTGTGAAAGAAAGCATAAAAGCAAAAGAAATACAGGGAATTCAGGGGTGGGGTGGTTGGCAGAAGTGCTGTGGGTCACTCTCGAGTTGGAAAACGGGACCACTATTCAGAGAGGGGTGATCTATAGGCCTCTGGCACAGGGGGAGGACCTGGATAAGGCAATGTTAGAAACAGTTGGTAGCATGGCTGAAAAGCAGGAGGTGCTGCTGGTGGGGGACTTCAATCTGCTGGATGTAGATTGGAGCCTCCCTGCTTCAGCTTCAGCTAGAAGCAGGGACATCCTGGACTCTTGCAGGGTGCATTCCTCGGCCAACTATTCAGTGAACCCACTCATGGTGGGGCAATACTGGATCTGGTGCTTATTAACAGGGACAGTGTTGCAGACGTCAATGTGGGAAGCCATCTGGGGACCAGTGATCATTGTGCAGTGCAGTTCAACATAAGAATGGCTATGGAACCCAACCACTCAATGGCATGATTCCTGGGCTTCAGAAGGGCTGATTTTACTAAGATGGATGAATACCTCAGGAATGACTTGGCAGAGGGAGAGGACCTGGGGGGTCGAGGAAAAATGGGCCAAACAAAAAGAAGGCATAGTTAAGGCAATGAATCTCTGTGTCAAGCAATTAAGCAAAAGTAGAAGAAAGAGGAGACTGCTATGATTCCCAAAAAAAGTAGCTGAAAAGGTAAGGGAGCATTCAGAAGGTACAAGGAAACCCAAGAGGAGGATAGTGAAGTGTATCTTGGAAAACAGAGAGAGAGAGAGGCAGGCAAAGCTATAAGGAGCACACAGGCCCAAACTGAGGAGAGAACACCTCAGGGAGTTTCAAATGGGAACAAGACTTTTTTAGCAAGATAAGGAAGACAAAGGGAGAGACAGTAAGATTAAAAGGGGGCGAGTGTACCGAGGAGGATCAAGAAAAGGCAAACATCTTGAACAAATGCTTCTAGTCAGTACTCACAGTAAAAGGGGAAGGGGAGGGACCACGAAAAAGTATCAGAAGCTTTGATGGGAGGGAAGTGGATACTAGTTCTTTCTCTGAGGGGAGAGCTCAGAAAGAACTCGCTGACCTAAAGGTGGACAAACCTATGGGACCAGATGAGGTGCATCCAAGAGAGCTGCGGGAATTCAGAGAGTGAAATGAGTGGATAAGCAGATTTGGCTAACTAGTATCCCATCAGCCTTTTAAATGCAGATTTTAAAATATTGAAGGGATTACTGAGTAAAAGGTTACAGGGGGGTTGCAGGACCTCTGATCACTCCAGCACGGTCCTACTCTATCCTGGGTAGATCTGTTTTTAAAAATTGATTTTTAGTAAGTGACGTGGTTGAATTAGGGGCCCAAGGAAAGCAGTTGGGATGGTTTCTGTCACTAGATCAGCAAAAGGCATTTCATGGGTGTCTCATGAATACTTGTTTGCAGTGGTTTTGCATTTAGGTCTCCTGACAGCCTTCATGGATTGGATCAGAACTGTGTATCATACAACAGTAATGGTTCCAGTGGTGGATGGTCATATGGGGGCAGAAATGTGGTTGAAAAAGGGTGCACAGGGGTGCCCTTTAAGCCCCCTGTTGTGTGTCTTTTGCCTAGATCTTGTGATTCATTTGAACAAAAATTCATATAACATTGGTGGCTTCAGTGGTTCCCATGGGATTAGATGTTTGGAAGTTTCAGCATGCACTGACGACACCTGTTTATCTGTCTAAGAAGGTATCTCTGGACAGAATGCTACGAGGATTTTTGACACATTCTCTGAAATTTTGGGTCAAATACTAACATAATGAAAAGTGTTGACCTAAAAATATAACAGCCAGAACTGATAACTGGTATAAAAGTGTCAAAGGGATAGGCTGGCCCACCCGCGCAGCCACTGGATTTCTACTTGCAATGCCAGTGACTTAGATTTGGAAATGGACCCAGGGAGCTGGAGGGCCAGCCAGGGGAGAAGGATTGAGTGCACGTAGGGCTGCTCTGCTTCTCTGGGGGGAGGGTTTGGCGCATGTCTGGCACGTGAAGGCCTCCTGGTGGAAGCCGGGGAGAAAACACAAGTGCCAGCACTTAGTTTAAGAGGGGCGGGTTGGACGCAGGATGTTATTGCATGTCCCCGCCCTGGGGCAGTCCAGAAAAACCTCATTGGTTGTCACAGATGATGCGCGCTGCTGGCACCACAGCCTTCATGCCTCTAGCACCCCCACTGACCAATCACTGCTCCGATGTACCATCCAAGCCCAGAACCCCACCCTGGGGGAGAAGCCAGGGAGGTAATGCCGGTCATCACCGGCACCTTTTCCTTTGGAAATGGGCTGGATTTGGGCATCAGCCCTAGCCTGCAGGGGTAAGTCAGGGGGTATCAGTTGGGGTAGGAGTGAGGTAGTGGTGTGCAGGATCAAGCCGAGGGTTAGGTGGCCGGCAGCAAGAAGAAAATTAAATTTAAAAAAAAGTGTCATAGGGACCTAGGAAAATCTTGGGTATTGCTTTTGGACAGAAAAATCTGGCAGAGTCAAATTGGGAAGGGAAAACAGATTTATGCAAAAAAAAGTGAACCAGTAGACCTTTAAATGATATTTTCTACTGTCATGTCTCCCCCCTCCCATGACTGTGGGAACAAAGCTCCTAAGTCTCTTTTTGTACTACCCTTGGGTAGCCAGTTAAATCTGGTAAAGAGGGAGATAACATGTTTTCATTTGCTAAAGGAGGTTAAAATATGTTTCACCCCTTAGTTTTGAATTATAATATATTTTTTTGCTACTTCCTTCAGATATTATCTAGATGCAGTTAGGCCATATTGGGCAGATCAGTATCTGAGTACAATGTCACAATTCTTTACAAAATGGACATTGCTAGTACCAAAACTGACTAAGGAGATGCCAATACCAGCATATATGGCAACAGCAGTGAAAAAAGATCAGGATTTGGAAAGTAGTTTAAAGCCAAATCCTGGCCCTGTCAAGAAAAACACTGTATATGGTAATAATAACTGGTCATTAATTTGTTCGATGGCCAGTTATTATTTGCTATAATAACTGGCTGGTTATTATAGCAAACACATGCTGAAACTCACTGAGCAACTGTGCTCGAGACTTGTTGACTCTGGTCTCGATTTACATAGCCCCGAAAATGCCACAAGCCCCTGGTGTGCCAATCATTTGGCACACCGGACTTGTGGCATTCTCCCAGCAGGTAATCGGGATTTTCAATCCTGAGCCTTAAATGCCGCAAGTTAGACCAGCTTTTCCCTGGTCTAACTTGCACCATTTGGGGAACCCTTTTTCAGAGCTTGCGCCAAATCTTTGGTGCAAGCTGACATAAACTGAAAAAAGTGTTGCAACTGCACCCGGTATACTAAAATCGGGTGCAGCTACATCAAAGGAGTTTGGCGCAGCTGCGCCTCAAAAAACGGGTTTGAAAATCGAGCCCAGCATTTTAAGTGCAGCACTTCCTCAAATGGCAGCTTTCCCTTTCTGTTGGAAGCATGCCGGCTCAGCACCAGTTACAATAAACATTTTTAAAAATATTAAATAAACCAACCTGAAATAATTTCTACCTGCTACACTTGCAAAGTAATCTGATCAAGACTGTCATTAAAAAAAGGTGGACCCAGCTAATATCACAGCAACCAACAGCAACAGCGCATCAGAGGCAAAAAAAAAAAAAGCAACAGAAACTAAAAGCAATGGAACTACATTTTTGTCTGGGGAATGAATTAATAAATACATTAAGCACTTTTGACAAACAGCAAAGTGAGTCTTCCATGATTTCCTAGGAATAGGGTGGGGAGAAAAAAAATGACGGTCAGTAATTATATAAAATAAATTATAGGATGGTGATTACTTGAATTTAATACACACCCTCGGCGTGTGATGCCTGAATTAACACCCTGAACTTCTCTCTTGGGGTTTACGTAGCAACACACACCTCAGGTGTGAATTACATTTGGGTAATGTACAGCATCCTGTGTATTATTCTATATGTAATGCTGAATAGTTTCCCTAAAGGCTCAGGGTTTTAAAGCTGTAGGCCAGATAAGGTTCATTCGGGTAAGGCTCAGTTACTCGATGTTAGAGGGCATGATTTTCAAAGAATGGTGCAGGGCATACGCCATGCCCTGCACCACAACACTTAGGTTCTGGCAGTGTGCCGAACCCCTTTGCTGCAACTTCACTTGATTCTTGAATCCAGGGTGCAATTGTGACAGTTTCCACATTTTCAGCAGCTTGTGGCAAATATTTGGTGCATGCTCCATAAACAGCACTTCCTCAGGGAATGCTACAAGCTAGCCCAGAAAACGTTGGTCTAACTTGCAGCACCTGGTGCTTGGGTTAAAACTCCCAGTTACTGGCCATGTGAGTGTCACAAGCCCATGCTTCATATCTTCGGCAAACCCGGGGCTTCGGCAATCAGAGGCGTTGAAAATCTAACCCCGGGTCTCAAGACAAATATGGGACATTTGTGACAAGGTTGAATAGGGCCCTGTCCCAGTTGTTATGGAGAAAGAATTTAAATGCAAGGATCTATTGTATTCTTTCCTTTTCTGTCTCTTCTCTGTCTGGTTGCACAACCAAATTTTCTCGTGAGACCTAGGACTTGATCACCCCGACGGTCTTGCAATTCTCTGCCTCTCACTATCTCTCTACCCTCACTTACAGTTTCTATCTTTTCTTCCCCCTTGCATATCTGCAGGTGTAACAATATATGTGAATCTTTTTGTGGAAATGTAATTACTGCTGGGATCCCTTTGTTTAAAACTGTATATAGTTTTACTGTTGAAATGATTGCAAAAAGCTATTTGGAACCCAAGGGGTTAACCTGAAATGCAGTTTTTAAGCCTCTTGCAGAGATGTAAGCAATAGGTTAATTCTGAGTCACAGTGTTCTTTGTGCTATACTGGCTGAAACTGACAAGAACACTGTGAGAAGCAGAATGTTCTCTTAATGAGCTCCTGCAAAGACTTGTTATAAAAACAGCTGCAATGTTTTGCAAGACAGAGAGACAGAGACAGACTGAGATTTGAAATTGAGAAGAAAAAGGACTCTGCTTTCTATGTTTGTACTGCCATTGTAAATAGTTATTCTGAACCATTTAATTTTTTTATTTTACTATTATTAATACTAAAACACTTCTTGTGAATTTTACAACTGCTCCTGGGTTTCCTAAGCTTCCTGACCTATGCCTCGACGACAACATTCTATGGCTTTGTTGCCATGAGAGGTTGGCCATCTGGGGAATCACAAACATAAGGCAACTGAAGAACAGATCTGTCCTAGACCAGTGTGCTCAACTCAAATTGAAACAATAAAACATTTTTTGATTGATTGCACCTTTGTTAAAGGTTCTTAGGCCTACTTGTTACAGCAGTGACATTTGCCATGGTTAGCTAGACTCTTGTATGAACAAATTGCATTGGGAGTAGAGATGGGCGTATTTAATTCACTCTTGAAGTGGATGGCGGAGTGAAAGCGAATTCGCAGTGTGCTCCGCAACACGAAGCGGAGTACTTCATGTTACAATGGATAACATGAAGTCCATTGAAAACAATGACTTCTCGTTACTCCGCCTTCCCAAACCACTACTCCACCAATTCTTAAGGCGAAGTACATTGAATCCAATGTACTTCGTCTCACTTCGCCTTGTTTTTAAGCTCCAAAGGTGAATTTTGCAGTGATTCATGGGATCTCAGGTCACATGGGCTCTAGATTGTTCTGCACAGCCTCAGTTTGGGGTAGTGTGTGTGTGTAGGAAGCTGTAGCAGTCTGCTCTGAGAGCTCTCTGTGATTCAAACCTTCTAAAAGCTATTAGAAAAGCCTTTTTGAGCAATTTTTTTTGCTGAAACTTTAGTTCATCGATTGTAGGAAACCCTTCTGTGCTCATATCATCAAGCATTTATTGTTTGTGTATGGATTTTGAATGTTAATATATGACATTCAGTCTGTGTACTGAGAGACAGTGGAAGTGTGCTTTGGGGGAAGGGCGTATCTGTGATGTAGGTAGATTAACTTGGAGAAAAAGACAGTTCTTTCTGTTTTGGTGATTTTTTTTGTATAACTGTGTTAATGTACACACAGTGACATTTTCAATAATTCTTGCCATTTTTTTGCTGATTGTTGTGGTGCAGCAGTGCATAATTTTAGTTTGTTTAAAATACGTGGTTATATTACTGAAGTTTTCAATTTGCTATGCATTACTTAGTGCATGTGTGAGTCTGTGTGTGACGCGTGTCATCAAATCAGACACCTTTTATTGTGCCACATAGTAATTTCAGCAATGTGAACCTGCTATCCACTGCAGCTGTGTGATTTTTGTATTTCTTTGTGGTATCTTTACTGGTACTAGTACTAGTGACTGTTATTGCAGCAGTGCCAGGTCCACCTTGCAAATGAGCCTTGCTCAATGGTGCCCGCCTGGATAAATAAAGATTTTGATTGACTGATTGATTGAGTGCAGTACACAGTACACTGCCACCCCCCCCCAGAATCCCACCCCAACTGGTGAAGGTATTCTTTTCTAGATCTGAATTTATGATGGTGAGCACTGGTTAGGTGGTATACCTTTGCGCCTGCATCTCTTCAATGCACAGTGCAATCTTAATCTGTCTGTGCATTTGCATGTCTTTAGGGCCCAGTCTCCATCTGTAACTTAAGTCACAGTTGTTTCTTTGGCTTGCCTTCAGAGTACTGGACTGGTGTAGTGCATAATTCTGCTTGAACATTGTATCATTAATATGCGTTTTTAAGTCAGGACCATCATCACGAGTCACTCATGATACAAATCACATTCTTCATCATCATGGTCACAAATGCAGTCACAAATAACGATTCACAATCACGTCATGAATCACAACATTAATTTTTTTACTAGGTACTTGAATGTATTGTAAGCCTGTTTTGTAGTATCTCTCCAGGCTTCACCACCCCGCCATTGTACTCATTAATGAGCGTTTTTAAGTTGGGGAGTTTTGTGCTACAGCACATCGGGGAAGTACAGCCATAGGCATTCGCATTCCAAATACAGTTCCATATTGTTTATCTCACACTGTCGACACCGAATCATGTTCTTCATCATCACGGTCACAAATGCAGTCAAAAATCATGATTCACGATCACATCACAAATCACAACACTAATTTTTTGACTAGTTACTTGGATGTATTATAAGCATGTTTTGTAGAATCTCTCCAGGCTTCACCACCCTTGTACTCATTAATGAGCGTTTTTAAGTCGGGGAGTTTGTGCTACAGCTCATCAGGCAAGTACAGTCATAGGCATTCGCGTTCCTTCCCGTACAGCATGTGAGTTACAGTACAGTAAATAGTGGTGGGCGAAGTGGACCCAATTTGCTCCATGAAGTAATTCACTGAGTAACACAGAATCCGAAGAGAACTCTACAATGTGAAGTGGAGTACTTCACTTCATAATGAGGAAAGCGAAGGCCATTGAAACCAATGACTTTGCATTATTCCGCCTTCCCCAAACCACTTCTCCACAAATTTTAAGGTGAAGTACATTGAAATCAATGTAATTCGCCTCACTTCACCCTGTAATTGAGCTCCAAATGAAATCCTGCAGTTATTCATGGGATTGCAGGTCACATGGGCTCTAGATTGTTTAGCACAGCCTCAGTGCTGGCCTGGGTAGTGTGTGTGCAGTGGTAGCTGGAGACAGTTTGCTCTCAGAGCTCTGCTATTCAAAACCTCTAAAAGCTGTTTAAAATGCCTTTTTGAATAATATTTTTTGCTCAAAATTTTGTACATTGATTGTAGGAAACCCTTCTGTGCTCATATCATCGAATGTTTATTGTTGTGTCTGGATTTTTAATGTTAATTTAGAACAGTCAGTCTGCGTACTGTGAAGTGTGCTTTGGGGGAAGGGCATATTTGTGGTGTAGGTAGATTAACTGGGAGAAAAAGGCAGTCTTTCTGTTTTGGTTATATTTTTCTTGTATAACTGTTAATGTACACACAGTAATATTTTCAGTAATTCTTGACATTTCTTTGCTGACTATTGTGGTGCAGCAGTGTACAATTTGTCTGTTTAAAACATGTGGTTATATTACTAAAGGTTTTCAATTTGCTACGCATTACTTGAGTGTGCGTGTGAGTGTGTTTGTGTGATGCATGCCATTAAATGAGGCACCTTTTATTGTATTACAGAGTAATTGCAGCAGTGTGAACCTGCTATCCACTGCACCTGCATGAATTTTTTATACTGCTTTGTTGTATCTTTACTGGTAGTGGATCGTTACTGCCGTGCACTAATCCCCCAACTGGTAAAATGTATTCCTTTCCAGATTGGGATTTGTGACTTGTGAGCACTGGTTAGGTGTTGTTGTGCCTTTTCGTATGCATCCCTTGAGTGTGCAGCGCAATCTTAATCTGTCTGTGCATTTGCATGGCACCATTAATTGTGGGAGACTGCATTTCTTGTTACACTCTCATTTCACTTCGTCAGCACTGGGGAATTTTCTGAACACAAGACAGTAGCATTTTGGGGATGCACATTAATTCTGGTGACTCTGTGTGTGACCTGACCACTGCACGCATGACTGAGTGCACCATTAATTCTGGGAGACTTTGCATTTCTTGTTACACTCTCATTTCACTTCATCAGCACTGGGGAGTTTTCTGGACACAAGACAGCAGCACTTTGGGGATGCACATTCATTCTGGTGACTGTGTGGGTGGGATGCTGCCAATATTGTTGTCACTCCACCTTACTTCACGTTTAAGGTGGAATGACAATGCAAAGTAATAATAACAAGATGAAGTGAGCCTTTCCTATGCGGCACTCCGCGTAGCGAAGTGCCAACGCAAAGTAGCCACTTCACATTCACTTCGCTGGCGGATTTTAAATTTGTTGCATCTCTAATTGGGAGATCTTCCAGTGGCTTGTAAGGTCTATAATAACAGCACACTGATTGTTTTTTTCACCTGTCTGGAGTTCTATTTATGGCAATCTAGCTGTCAGCTAGTGCTAAACAAGTACAGTCCACATATTTGAGAACAGCACAAATGATAGCAAAAACACTGAAAAATGTAAAAACGATGGAACAAAAAAAATTATGTGCCACACTTGTCCATGGGTTATGGAAAGCCTTTACATGGGTATAGCTCAGGGTATTATGTAGCACTGTGGGGAAATATACAGTGTTGTTGTATTTCATGAAATACAGTAGGATTTTTTTCTTATGTATTTGCAATGTCTTATTTCTGTGATTTTGTATCTCTGTGTATTATTTCTCAGGAGATGTCTAGAAATGAGCTTTTACCAGCTCAGTATGTTTCTCCTGGTAAAACTCAAGCAAATGAGCTTCTACCAGCTCAGTATGTTTCTTCTGGTAAAACTCAAGGAAGGAAGGAAGGAAGGAAGGAAGGAAGGAAGGAAATTTCCTGGGCTCGGGGGTGTTACACAGAAAAATAGAATTTGACGGCAGATAAGAACAGCTTAGCCCACCCACTCTGCCCATTTTTTTCCCTACCTACAGTATCACTGCAGACCCTACCTGAGCTCCAGTTCTTTCTCCCTTCCCCTTTCCAGTAAGATTCCATTATGCCTATCCCATGCATTCTTGAACTCCACCACTGTTTTGCCCCCCATCACCTAAGCTGGAAGGCTGTTCCAGGAATCCACTTCCTCACATCTCTCCTGAGTATAACCTCCTCCAGCTTCATAGCATGTCTCCTTGTTCTTGAGCTCCTTTTGTTCAGAAAATTACTCCCTCCAGTACCTTATTTACCCCCGTGGGGTTTTTAAAGGTCTCTATCACATCCCACCTCTCTTCCAGAGTGAACATATGGAGATCCTTTAGTCTCTCATCATAGGGCATTTGGTGCAGACCCTGTACCATTCTAGTTGCCCTCCTCTGGACCACCTCCACTCTGTGTACATCCTTCTGGAGATGTGGTCTTCAGAACTGAACACAGTACTCTAGGTGGGGTCTTAACCATGCTCTATACAGAGGAAACACTACTTCCCTCTTTCTGCTGATCAAACCCCTCCCTATGCACACCAACATCCCATAGCCCTCTCAACTACCTTGTTGCACTGACTGGCCACCTTAAGTCATCCAGTATGATTACCTCCAGGTCTCTTTCCTGCTTGGTGGTTGTCAATACCACTCTACCCATTTTGTGCTCCACTCCCTTGTTTCTGAGCCCTAAGTGCAATATTTTGCACTTTTTTGCACTGAAACCCAGCTGCCATACCCATATGCCTCAAGTGAAAAAACAACACCATGCATATCGGGCACAGCTAAAGGTGCTACCCTTTACTGGCAAACCAGACTTACATGTATTTAAAAACAAAACAGGGTGCACACACCACACAGGTTAGAAGGCAAACTTCTTTTATTGAAAAAACTTCTCCAGAACTCCAGACACCCCCATGTATCACCAAACAGTTCTGTGTGAGGGTGGATCTGATGAAGCCATTTGGTGATACATGGGGGTGTCTAGAGTGCTGGAGAAGATTTCCTAATAAATGAAGTTTGCTTTCTAATCTGCATGGTGTATGCTCCTTTTTTTGTTTTTGAACTCATCCTATCCACCTGCCCCCAGTGTCCACCCTGTCGATGATTTTGGTGTCATCCACAAACAGGGAAACCTTCCCTTCTGGCACCTCTGCAGTGTCACTTATAAAGGCATTAAAGAGAACTGATACCAGCACTGATCCCTGAGGCACCCCACTGGTCACCCTCACTTCCTCAGCGTGAACTCCGTTTACCACCACCCTCTGTTGTCTATTCCTAACCAATTTCCCATCCAGTTTGCCAACTTTGGACCCACTCTCAAGCTACCCAGCTTGCTTACCACTCTCCTATGTGGAACGGTATCAAAAACCTTACTGAAATCTAGGTAGACCAGATCTACCACTCCACCTGATCTAATTCCTTGGTCACCCGATCAAAGAAATCTATCTGATACTTTTGAAATAACCTCCCCCCCGTGTATCCATGTTGCCTTGGGTCTTGTAACCTGTTGGATTCAAGATATTCCACAATAGGTTGGCCTGCCAGTGCAGCGGTAGTGCTGCCACTTCCAATGCTGGTGACCCAGGCTCAGGAATGAGGTCAGAGCATCAGAGGGCCATCCGGGGAAGGGGGAGATTGGATGAGCATCTTATGGACAGCTCTTCTCCTCTGGGGTGGAAGAGCCATGAGCTCCCAGCACATGAGAGACACCCAGTAGATCCAGTAGGAGTGGAGGCATGGTGGATGTCTCCTGGATCAGCATGGGAGTATGCACGTCTGCATGCCGATGTCATTACATGTCCGCAGCTCCAGAGGGGAACTACAAGTAAAAACACACTGGGACAGCAGCAGGATGATGTTCCCTGGGCATCATCCTGAATGTCACCCCAGATGTAAGCCTCATCTGGGGCCTCTGGTTGATCTTGGTCTCTTCCCTCCTGGTGCAGCCTCACCGCTGGGAGCAAGCTGCGGACTACCCAGTCTGGGAGGCTTGGGGAGGATGCCAGATGGGCTAACCCAATGACCAAACAGGAGATATATCCTCCACATGAACCAGAAAAATAAATAGAGTTAAACAAAAAAAAGATATTCCACAACCCTTTCCTTCAGCAGTGTCTCCATTAAGTTTCCCACCACCGATGTCAGGCTCACTGGTCTATAATTGCCAGCCTCCTTCCTATTACCACTTTTGTGAAGCGGGACTACATCTGCCCTCCTCCAGTCATCTGGAGCCACTCCTGTTTCCAGTGAGCTATGAAATCGGAGTCTCAGATGTGCAGCCAGTACCTCCCAGAGCTTCTTCAATACACTTAGATGCACCTTGTCTGGACCCATTGCTTTGTCCATTTACAGATTTGCAGGTCTCTTCTGGATTCTCTCCTCTGAAAAAGGACTCGTGTCCACTTCCCCCCACCAAAGCTCCTGTTACTTTTTTGTGGCTCCTCCTCTTCTCTTTCCTCAGTGAACACTGAGCAAAACTATTCTTTCAGGATGCCTGCCTTTTCCTGCCCTCCCAGCACAGTCCCCCCCTCCCTTTTTAACCTTACAGTCCTTCCACTGGCCTTTCTCTTTCGGTTTACATACCTAAAAAATGTCTAGTCCCCTTTTGTTACCACCTGGGCTATTCTCTCTTCAGTTTGCACCTTTGCACGCCTTACTGTTTTCCTTGCTTCCATCTGTTTCCCCTGATACACTTCCCTATCTTCCCCCTCAGCATCTCCTTATACCTTCTGAATGCTACCCTTTTAGCCTTAACCTTTTCTGTCACCTCTTTCAAAAACCATAGCAGTTTGTTTTTCCTCTTGCTTTTGCCCATTTACTTGATGCAGAGGTTTGTTGCCTTCACAATGCATTCTTGTGCTCTGTATGATTTTTGAGTGATTTGCTTTTTTCTTTTCCTTTGGCACTTCATTTCAATAAAATTCCCCTACTCTTCTTAAGACATGCCATTGGGCCTATAACTTCCATTATAAAGTGACAGAGCATTCTCGACCAATCAGAGCGCTCCTTTCCTCTATGCATGAGACTTTCTTATTCTGCGAAGAGTGTGTCCCACACAGTTGCCCAGGAAATGGCATGCTCTGGTAAGCTTTTTAAAACATTTTATATATTATTGATCAAGCTAGATCAATCATATAGTAATACCATTGCTGAGACGGTTGTAAGAGTGGTCTCACTTACATTCTTGAGGAATCAGAACTGCTCACTTTCAGTTAGTGGTTCTTGTACCCTAAGAATGCACATGAGACCATTGTTACAACTGTAAGAGTGGTCTTGATGGCGGTATCAGCATCCACCAAAAAAACTACCAGACAGGGTTATAACTACAGTATGCTCTTTA
This sequence comes from Neoceratodus forsteri, assembly GCA_016271365.2. Taxonomy (NCBI): domain Eukaryota; kingdom Metazoa; phylum Chordata; order Ceratodontiformes; family Ceratodontidae; genus Neoceratodus; species Neoceratodus forsteri. The sequence continues at coordinate 945,118,419 of CM028136.1, read as the reverse complement.
ACATAAGAATGGTATCACTGGCTCTAAGATTTCCTCTGCTCTAGCTGCTTGTTGACACCTGAGATCACAGCTCCCTCTGTTTAAGACGTCATAAACATTTCAAGAGAAACAGACTGTGATATCGCACGCAGAGGACTGTTGTGTCAGGTTAGCAGCCACATTTCGTTATGTATATAGTTATTATGAAACAGGGGACTTAAATAAAGAGAATATGTGAAATACAGGAAGAAATATATTTAGAAATTCTGTTTTCCTCACGATAACCCAGTGATATCTAAGTCTTTTTTATAAAGTAACATCATGTATCCAATCCCAGCAATCTCTGGGTTGTCTAAGAAACCTGACCACCTTTGTTGTAGGGGATTGCAACATTGACTGACCCTACCGACATTGCAAATGCACTTAATGCACATTTCTCAAACCTTAGCAGCTACCTGGCTAAGCTCCCCCCAACCCCTTGCCCCTCCTCCACCTCCCCCTCCTACTAGCACCCCTTTTTATTTAAAACCATTTTTCCTCCTGGGACACTTAAGCGCCTCCTCAGCCTCCCATCTTGAGGGAGTGCTGGTAGTGATGGTCTATCCCCCTGCTTCTTAAAACTAGTGGCCCAGGACATTGTCTATCCAATCACCTTCATCTTTAACCTCTCCCTTACGACAGCCTCTGTCCCCTCTGTCTGGAAGCAGGACAAAATTGTCCCTATTCATAAATCAGGTGACCCAGGTCTTATGGACAACTACCGTTCCATCTCCATTCTGCCCCAACTTGATAAGCTCCTAGAGAAGGCAGTAAACTACCAAATTACAGAGCATATCTCCAAATATAATCTCCTTTGCCCTCAGCAACATGGTTTCCAGAAGGGGCACAGCACTACCACAGCCCTTGCCCTCTTCACCGACCATGTGCTGAGGAATATGGATGATGGGAAGCTAACTGGTGCAATCTTTTTAGATCTGTCCAAGGCATTTGACCTTGTAAATCACAACATCCTGATATAGTCCAGGAGCCAGACGCATTTATGTATGTGTCTAGGTCCGAAAGGTTTGATGACAGTTTCTTATGTAAAAAAGTGTGTAGAATCCAGATTTACAACTCTTACTCACTCAAAGTTGAACATTTTCTTGGATATTGCACTTCTTCAATGAAAAAATGAACTGTCAGCAAAAATTGTGTATATTTTAATTAATGGTTCCTTCTTTAATTTCAATTCCATAAGCTTTTATTGAAATACTACAGACATTGTAAGACACAGCAACATATGTATCAAAGGCTTAATATTAATGTTATTATTAATTTTATTCTATATTTAACTTGAAACAATCATCTTTTGATGACGTTTTATGAACCTGAGTACAACAATCAGTATTCTTGTTCGCTGTCTTCATAATCTGAAATGTTAAGCAAATCTGTCTCATCAATATCGACATCACAGTCACTGTCATCACTGTCTTCATTTGGATTGTTGTCATGTTCATTCAATTATTCACTTAGGGCTGGTGGTACAGCTTCACAGGTGAACCACGTTGGCTTGTATTTGTCATCCTCATAGGTCCAGCCATTGTCCTCCAGTTTCAGCATTGTCATTTCTGGTTTGTCTGCGTTTTTCCATAACAATGAAATGTAATTTGCATGGCAGATGTGTTGTGTCACAGTTGATTTGCATAGTGGCAGTGAGCTTGCGTCAGCTCCTTTGATCTTTTCTAAGGGTGCGTCTTTGTCACTCGGTTGATACTTGACATTGAGCATACTGTAGCGGGCTGTGTTGACACTCTTTACTTTCTGTCCATAAAAGGTACACACAAAGCTCTCAATTGTATCCTCAGTTTCTTTAGACAAGTGTGGACATCCCAGTTTTCCAAATACCTGTGTGTACTCTGTATTCTTTTCCATAATTGTTAGAGGTCGCACCTTCCCCTTGCCTTTGAATGCTGGTAAATAGTCTCACCCTGTCATGAAGCATGGAGACCTGGTAGATCTGCACACAGGTCTGCTTAACTCTGCTGACAAGCAGGATACATCTATGAATCTTCTTGTGTTATTCCCTGAATGGCCAACATCCATGTGCAGTTTGAGATTATCATTTAGACTTGCATGATGCAGCAGAATGACCAGAATATCAGTATCATCTGCCCTGACCACTACATGCACATCTTCACCCTCATTTTGAATGTAAATGTAGTGTATGTGTTGTATGATTCTTGTGTCTGCTAATATGTGTTTGCTTTTTAGGGCCTTGCACTCTAGTCTGAGCATATGTCCAGCTTCCACTTTGTATGAGTAACAAGTTTCTCCTACTGCATACATGAGATTTTTATCACCTAGAACTTCACAGTACACATCAGAATTCCATGCTATAGCTAGAAAACCTAGGAGTGCCATCTTGAATGAAGATGAAGACAGGGATCCAGCAAAGTCTCTTGGTTGGCTTTGGTCAGGACCAGTTATGAGATAGGACAGTGGAACGATGCTATGCTTTCCTCTCTTCTCTTGTTCAAGACCTTTGATTGATGGTGACTTGTAACAGTCACTGACAAGGTGGACTTCATTTGTTCAAAATAGGTTAAACTTTCTTGCTGCCTGTCATGGATTTAATACCCGTGCCCAACAAGAGGTATTTTTGTGGTTTGATTATTCCCCTTGACACTGCAAACACTATATCATCTGCAATAGATTGAACTACCCTTTCCTGTTGTTCACTGCCACTTCTGATAAACCCGTGAGTACAGAACGTAGGAATGTCTGAAGAACGGGGGGCAGTTTTACATTTTCTTCTATTAAGTCTTCAGCTTTATTGTTGGTTTTATTATGAGGCTGTACCTTTAGGAGTTCCAACAACTGTTCTCTTATGTGCTGAGCTGGTTTTGCTTCCCTTCAGTCACCCTATTTCTTAGCAGACCTGATGACTGTACCCGCTTTTCTACTTCTGGTAACAAACATGATACCATCTTTGAAGTGATCCACCAGTTTTGACTGCAAGCAATCAATTAAACTCAATTGATAGCACCAAGAACATCAAAAAACATGACAAACAAACTGAGTCTATCTGGGTCAAGTTATTCTTGTCCACATCAGATGTTCTTATTTTGGTGTCTTGTGATCGTCTTGCCTTCCAATTCTCCAGTTGACACACTAGATGCTATCCTGTGTGAAATTGAACTGGCAAAAGCGATAGGTAATATTGTAGTCACTGGCGATTTCAACCTAGGTGAAATAGATTGGCAAACTCTAAGTGCAAACACCAGCCAGCGGAACAGGCTATTGAATACATGAATTCAGTTAGGTCTCAAGCAGAATATACTTATCCCAACAAGAGGAAAAAATATCCTGGATCTCATACTTTGTGATGATGATCTATTATTAGAAAATATTCAGGTTAGCGATCCTATTGGGAACAGTGACCATAATATCGCCACTTTTAATATTATACAAAATTATGTTTATTACTCCAACCCCACCAAAATATATTTGTATGAAAAAGCAGATTTGGCAACAATGAAGCAAATTATTGGGAACATTAATTGGGAGCCTATTTTAGTAGGTTCTTCTCCTGTGCACTGTTGGGAAAGCTTCAAGAATATCATTTGTCATTTAAGAGAGTTATACATTCCATCTAAGATCAAAACTGCTAATCAAAATAAAGCCCCTAAATGGATGAACCAGTCAATGAAAAGAATTGTTAGATTAAAGTGTAAAAAGTACTTCAGATTTCAAAAAGTTCAAGCTTCCTCTAATTGGGACTCATATGTCACTACAGAAAAAAAATTTAAAACTATGATTAAAAGGGCTAAAGCTAGGTGGGAACACAATTTAGCATTTAATGCTAATAAAACAAACAGCAAGCACTTTTATTCTTATATTAATTCATTAAGGAAACCCACATGTCAAGTCGGTCCATTACTTGATAATGAAATCTTGATTCATGATCCCGCCAAAATGGCTGATTTGTTTAATAATAATTTTTGTAAAATTTTTACTAGATCAACCAGACATACTTATGATGATGTATCGCTTGAAACTGTTGATGTTCCACTGGTCTGCTTCTCTACTGATATCATCAAGAAGAAATTATTGGCTCTCAAAGGAAAACATAGTCCAGGTCCTGACAGCATAGCAGGTCACTTACTATTTCTGTTAGCAGATTTTATCACTACCCCCTTAAAAATAATGTTTGAGTATTTTTTGGCCAAACATTTTGCTCCACATGATTGGAAAGAAGCAGATATAATCCCAATTCATAAAAAAGGTCTTAAAAATAACTGGGAAAATTATAGGCCACTAAATTTAACTTCCTCGATCTGTAAAATACTAGAAAGTTTAATCAAAGACGTGATATCTCCCATCCTTGATTCTTATGATTTAGAGCAACATGGTTTCAAAAAAGGTAGAAGCTGTCTAACCAATCTAATATGTTTTTACGAGCATATTAGTTCTTCCCTTGATAAGAGTTTGCCTTGTGATGTCATTTTTATCAACTTCAGCAAGGCTTTTGACATCATGCCACATTGGGCTCTAACTATAAAACTTTGTAAGTTAAATATTAACAGTTTCATCATGAACTGGATTAATAATTGGCTTCAAAATCACACTCAGCAAGTAGTTATCAATGGGGAAAAAATCAGCTAAAGGCATAGCGACAAGCAGGGTGCCACAGGGTTCAGTCTTGGGCCCCTGTCTTTTTCAAGCATTCATCACTGATCTTACCTTAGGTTGTTCCTCTTTTACCACTAAATATGCAGACGATGTTAAAATAGGTGGCCCTTGTGCCTCTGTCCCCCAGGCCAACATTATCCAAAAAGATCTTGATTATATTACCTCATGGGTGAAAAATTGGGGGTATGACTTTAAACATCTCAAAATGTAAAGATATGCATTTGGGCACAAGAAATTTGCACTTCTCTTATTCATTGGATGGTTTACTACTTGAAACAACATCAGATGAAAGAGATTTTGGCGTTATAATTTCAAATAATTTGTCTTACAAAGAGCACGTACATGGCATTATCAGCAAAACCAACAGAGTAGTATGGTCTATCTTATGTAACATCAGATCCAGGGAGCGTGAGGTGCTGCTACCATTGTATCGAGCATACGCTAGACCACATTTAGAATACGCCTCCTAACTCTGGTGTCTGTATAAAAAATCTGAAGGTATTTTATTGGAAATGGTTCAGAGGAAATTTACAAAAAAAAATCTCTGGACTACATAATGTCTCATAGGAGGGAAGGTTAGACACTTTAAAACTTATGCCCTTATCCACACGTCATCTTGGAGGTGATCTTATGTTATTATACGACATTATTCAAAATACCTATCTCTTATGTGAACTAGGTTTAGAATTTAAAAATTACAATCATAATACTAGGGGCCATCCTATGCAACTAGTTAGAAAACCATTCTTGAGTTCCAGTCGTAAATATTTTTTACCCTCAGAGTCATTGGTCCATGGAATAGATTACCACTTCAAGCCGTTATTAGTGAAACTAAAAGTATTTTTAAAAATCATCTAGATGGTTTGATAGGCTGTGGATATGATCTTTCCTACTATATAATGGATTACTATAAGAGCACTATGGGCTTCTGCCATCTTGCTCTTGCACTTACCTTAGTATGAACCTTAGTATAAGCTCTGTGAGTGGTAATTTGTTTCACGCTCACTACACTCCATAAGAATGTTCATGTACCTTTTGTGTAGAGATAGCAATGATTCTTCTTACATTCCATTAACAATGATACACTGCACATACTTAACAAGTCTGGAAAAGGCAACCTGGTGACTGTCCCTCAACTGACTATTCACATTTTGTACCTGTGCCCTTTATTTGTTCTGCATTTTTACATACTTGTTCTTACAGCTGTTGTGGTACTTCACTTCTTTGGCTATGAGATACATACTGCCTACCATCATATCCATTTGTCGATCATCCATTTCTTTGGCTGCAATTTTTATGCTGTCTGCTGCCCCATAAGTTACACATGTTGTAGGATATTCAAAAGTCTCCTTTGACTCCTTAGCATTCCTTTTCTTGTATGATTTGCAAAATATACATTCATTTGTGAATATGCTTGATGTAGCTGCTGCAGATTCAGATAGAGCACTATGAACTGGGGAGTGAAGCAATTTTGCTGGATAACTCTTTACAATGTCTTTTTTTAAAGTTTCATCAGCTGCAAGTTTACTGGAACTCTTACATGTAGTGAAATTCTTGTAGCAGATATGATGCCCATGGCTGCTGGAGTAACGTTCAGGCAATTCAAGACACACCATGTTGTACTTTGACAGTGTTTGATTAGAACGCCTTTCCTTTGCATCAACTACTTTTTCCCAATGAGCATCATCAAAAGATAGCGGGTCTCCATGGTCTGTGATAACTCCTGGATCAGTGTGTAGGATGCATCATATCTGTGGTTTGTGAGAAGTATTGCTAGCCGTATCTGAAACATTAAATAAATTACATTAATAACTAAGTAAACTGAGTCTATTAAATAAATTAGATAAATGAAATGAATAAGTAAACTGAGTCTATTACATAAATGTAAAACTTTTAGTTACTCTTAAGAAAGTGCATTTTCCAAGAAAACGTACAACTATGGATAAATAAGAGTTAAAAATCTGAATTCTACCCACTTTTATACATGAGAAACAGTCATTAAACCTTTCAGACCCAGACACTTAGATAAATGCACCTATCTCCTGCTCTAATAGCAAAACTCGATGCCCTTGGTTTTTCCTCTGCATCCACCACCTGGCTCACTAACTACCTCTCTGGTAGAACACAGATGGTCTGCCTTGGTGGTGCCACCTCCCCCTTCTTGCCTGTCTCTGTGGGTGCCCCCCAGAAATCTGTCCTTGGCCCCCTCCTCTTTTCCCTCTTCATTAACTCGCTCCCATCAGAGGGCCTATCCTGTAAATCATACCTCTACACTAACGACTTAATATTACACCAAAGTGACCCCTCATCACTATCCGCCACTCTTACAGATGATTTCTGCAAGGCTCATTGTTGGTTCTCCACCAACAAACTGTTAGTCAATGCTGCCAAAACAAAAGTCTTGCTTTTTTGGTTCCAAATCAAAACTCTGCACCCTTGCTCTCAATGGCGGCCTTCTCACTGTCAAATCCCCAGATGGATCTCCCCTTGACACTGTTCCTACCTTCAAGTATCTCGGGGTAATCCTGGACTCGTCCCTAACCTACACTGACCACATTGCCTCATTGATCAGGTGCATCAACCAGAAGATAGGGTTCTGCCATTGCCTGATTGACCACCTCTCACTGGAAGTCCACCTTGCCATTGCCCGTGGCAACCTCCTCCCCCTCCTTGACTATGGCTGCCCGGTGTACTCCCTCACCTACATTACCAACCTGAACCACCTGGACACTACCTACAATCGAATATGTGCTGCCTTTCCCTCCATGTCCCTCTCCTCACTCACCACTGCTTTCTTTACCAGTCCCTTAACTGGCTCCCTCCACAAGTGCAGCACTCCTCCCAGCTGGCCCGGACCATTGCTGATACCTTGCACAATCCTGCCTACTCTCCACTATCCCTTCTTATCCAGCCCAGAACCTGCTGCTGCAATCTACATCAGTCTTCCCACCTCCAACTAGAACATCCTAACATAACTACGAGGATGGGCCTAAGAGCCTTCTCTGCAGCCGGACCCTCACTATGGAACCACCTCCTCTCCTCCCCTCCCTATGTTCCCCTGACCTTCCTCTAAATCTAAATTCCTTATTAAGAATGCACTTTCTGTCCTCCATGACCTGCTTCTGCCCACGACCGCTAGCACGGCTGCACTTCCCTTGCAGCACCCCCTTACCCCTCCCCCCTCTAGTGCTCTGCTCTCTTCTCCTGCCCTGAATAGTATTGTTATTCCTATTGTTGAATGATGAAGCTACCTTACTCTGTTTGCCTAAGTGTTATATACCTTGGGGTAAGCTCAATTGTTGATGTATCTGGTACTGTTTACCTTATATTTTCCCTGTTAGCTTGACCTACACTGGATTCCCTGTTATGTTCCCTGTATGACCCACACTGTTCTCTCACTATATTTTATGCTGTTTGTGCCAGTTTCTGGCCCATGCTGTGCCTGAAAAAGGTCTTTGGATCAGTGCACCAACCCGGTTACCAAATGAATAAATAAATAAATAAACCTTTAATCCCTATTATAACCTAAATCAGTTACAGGGGATGAATGTTTCAAGCCTCTCTTTCCTTTTCTGTTGTAAGTTTAGGTTCACCAGTTTCCAGGTGAAAGCAAGAAGGAGCCCTTAATACCTCTATATCCGACCTGCACATGTCTACAGCAGTTATAGATCAACAACTTTCCTCATTTAATTAAAACAAGGCTTGTAGGTGTGCTTTGATGGAAAGTTCGAGGCACGTTATTGGACACGATGGCAGGTTTATAGCAATAGGGTTTTCTGTTAATCACTTCCAGTGATGTCAATATACAGCAGTAGATCAAGGTCACTGCCAGTCTGCATAGGAGAGAGAGTCATAAAATGTTTTGTCAACAACACACCACTGATCAGGAAATAGAAAAAGGCAAGATTTAACTCCTTCAGTTTTTACTTTACAGCAATCCAGAGCTATTTCAAGACAGACGCACATCACTGGACCTTGTGCAGACTGCATGTTTCTGGCTTGATGGAATGTTTTTAGGCAGAAAGGCATGATTAATCTATCATTTCCTTCATAGAAAATGTCGGCAAAAATGACAATTGCTCCATCCAGTCTGTCCTGTTTTACCCTATCCTTGCCCATGGCCTTTGATTACCCTCACCTCGCCCCCACCCCCTGCCTTACTGCTTCCCTCCTGTGTTACTATTATAGACAAAAAGAACAGGGGATACCATATATATTTTAAAATATTTGGGGACTAGGAAAGTCACACAGAACTGATGCTCATTTCCAGGTGAAACATAACATAAAAACATAGACTCTGATGGCAGGTAAGGGCCACTTGGTCCACTCAGTTGGTCTGCCTATATTTTTTATTTTCTGCCTTCCTTCTTGCCACTGACTCTTGTTTGACCTACAGCTCTTTCTCCTCCTCTCCACTTACATCAGTGATTGCTTGGTGCCTATCCCAGGCATTTTTTAACCCCACCACTGCTTTTGCCCTTACTGCTTCCAGTGGAAGGCTGTTCCAGGAATCCACCACTCTTTCAGTGAGAAGTACTTTCTCACATCTCTCCTAAATCTACCCCATTCCAGCATCATAGCATGTCCTCTTGTTCTAGAGCACATTTATTCTGAAAAATACTCCCTTCCTGCACCTTATTTACCCCTGTGAGGTATTTAAAGGTTTCTGTCATATAGCCCCTCCCTCGTCTGCTCTAGGGTGTACATATTAAGGTCTTTTAGACCGTTCTCATAGGGCTTTTGAAGAAGAACCAATACCATTTTAGTTGCCCTCCTCTGGACTGCCTCCACTCTGTCTTTGTCCTTTTGGAGATGTGGCCTCCACAACTGGACACAGTACTAGGTGGGGTCTTGCCAGTAATTTACACAAGGGCAACACCACCTTCCTCTTTCTGCTGGTGATACCTCTTCCTATGGACCCCAGCATCCCACTAGCCCTCCTGAATATCCTGTCACACTGCCTACCTACCTTTAGGTCATTCATATGACTATCCCCTGATCTCTTTCCTACTTAGTCATTTTCAATACCATGCCACCCATTTTGTATTCTGCCCCTGGATTTCTATGCCCCAAGTGCATTATTTTGCACTTTTTTGCGCGAAAACTTAGCTGCCATATCTTGATCACTCCTCCAGTTTTTTCTTGTCTCTTTTCATTCTTTCCACACACACCCTCCTCAGAATCTCCACCCTGTTGCAGATCTTGGTGTCATCTGCAAAGAGGCCAATCTTTTCTTTCATCTCCTGTGCATTGTCACTTATAAGGACATTAAAGAGGACCGGTCTCAGCACTGAGCCTGAGGTACCCTGCTGGTCACCCTCCCTTCCATGGAGTGAACTCTATTTACTACTATCCTCTGCCTCCTATCTCCTAACCAATTTCTTGCCCAGTTTACCACCTTGTTGCCCACCCCAAAGCCACCCAGCTTGCTTACTAGTCTTCTGTGTGGACCAGTGTCAAACGCCTTACCAAAATCTAGGCAGGCCTTGTCCACTGCTCCTCCCTGACCCAATTCCCTGGTCACCCAGTCAAAGAAATCTATCAGATTTGTTCGGCATGACCTCCCCATCATGAATCCATGTTGTTTTGTATCTTGCAATCCACTGGATTCCAGATATTCCACTATTCTTCATTTTAGCAGTGTTTCAGTTAATTTACTCACCACAACACCAGCCCAGTGGCACTGAGGGTTGCAGGACTGGACACCAAACCTCATGCTGCTCTTGTGATCCAGGTTCAGGAATGGGACTGGGTCGTTGGGGGGTGGAGATGGATCGAGCTGCTGTATAGCAGCTCTCCTCTCCTGGGGAGGATTTGCACTGACACGATTAGTGGACAGTGTCAGGAGGGGAAGGCACTGTGAGGTGCTTGGTGGAAGTCGTGCCTCTGCATGGCTACCTGCCTGGACTTCAGTCCTTTGCACTGGCACCCTCAGGGGCTGGGTTTAGGGATCAGAGTAGACACTCAGTAGTAACCATGTAAAATCCCAACCCCACTGCCGAGCAACACGATCCCCGTAACAGGGGGGATGGGTGCCACAGACCAGCAGTATGTCACCATTAAGCCCAGTCCAGCAGCTGGGTGAAAAAAATATGATATAAAAAAAAGTAATTTACCCACCACTGATGTCAGGCTGACTGGTCCTGTAATTGCCACCCTCTTCCCTGCAACTGCTTTTGTAAAGGGAGTCTACATCTGCCCTCCTGTAGTCCTCCGGGACCTTTTCAGTCTCCAGTGATCTGTCAAGCAGGACTGTCAGAGGTGCAGCCAGTACCTCCCAGAGCTCCTCAACACCCTTGGATGCACCCCATCTGGTCCCATGGCCTTGTCCACCTTCAGGTTAGTGAGTGCTTTCAGGACTCTCTCCTCGGAAAAGGGACCAGTGTCCACTTCCTGCCCATCATAGCTCCCAATGTTTTTTTGCAGTCCCTCCCTTCCCCCTTCCACTGTGAACACTGAGCAGAAGAATTTAAGATGTCTGCATTTTCCTGATCACCCTTTGTACAGTCTCCTCCCCCCCTTTTTTACCTTACAGTCCCACCCTTTGTCTTCCTTTTCTCATTTACGTACCTAAACTATGTCTTGTCCCCTTTCAATACTGCCTGGACTATTCTTTCTTCAGTTTGCATGATCATCTTTGCACTCAGTACCACTTTCCCAGCTTCCCCCGTCTTTCCTCTTATACTCTCCCCCCCCCGCATCTCTTTATACCTTCTGAATTTTGCCTTTACCTTTTCTGCCACCTGTTTCGAGAACCATAGTGGTCTCCTGTTTCTCTTGCTTTTGTCCACTTCCTGGATGTAAAGGTTTGTTGCCTTCACTATGCCCTCTTTTAGTTTGGCCCACTGCTCTTTCACCTCCCCCAGGACACCCCCCCCACCAGATCATCCCTGAGGCATTCATCCATTTTTATAAAAGCTGCCCTTCTGAAGTCCAGGACCCTCATCCTTGTGTGGTTCAGTTCCACAGTCATCCTTACGTTGAACCACACTGTACGGTGATCACTGGTTTAGAGGTGATGCCCCACCCTGACTTTTGCAGCACTGCCCCTGTTAATGACAAGCAGGTCCAGTATTGCCCCATCATGAGTGGGCTCACTGACTAGTTGCCTGCAGAACGCTCCTTGCAGGGAGTCTAGGAAGTCGCTGCTTCTAGCTGACACAGCAGTTTGGAGGCTCCCAATTTATATCTGGCAGACTGAAGTCTCCCACCAGCAGTACTGCCCCTTTTCAGCCATTTTGCCAGTTGCTTCCAGGAGTACTGTATCCAGCTGCTTTCTCTGTGCTGGAGATCTGTAGATCACACTTGTATGAATAGCAGCTCTGTTCCCCAACTTTAGGATGACCCACAGCACCTCAACCCCACCCCTAAATTCTCTGTATCTCTGTCACTTGTATGCTTTCCTTCACATAAAGCACCACACCCCCTCCTTTTGTTCCAGCCCTGTCTTTTCTGAAGAGAATGTAGCCTGGTATGGTCATGTCCAGTCATGGTTGTCAGTGCACCATGAGTTGGTAATTGCCATGATAACTACTGCAGGCCAGCCTCTGCTGTAATGGCTTCTAGGTCCTGAATCTTGTTTCCTAGATGTCTAGCATTAGCACACATGGCCTTCCAGATTTTATTTTATTTTTATTTATTTATTTTATTCTATGTTAACCGGGTAAGGCCCACTAGGCACAAGTGCTTGTTTTCAGGGGCGACCTGAGAGCTTTGGGCTGGTTAAGTGACTTGCTCAGAGTCACACAGTATGCAAAAAGAGGTTGTGGGAATCAAACCCAGGTCAGCTCGATGAACCATGCTCATACATAGCTCATTACTCTAACCTCTAGTCTATACTGCCAGTCTACATTATGTTACCACTTTGCTTGTTACCCCTCTTATTTCTTTTTGCTCTCCTTCTTTCCCTTTCCATTTTAAATGCTTCCCCCTCCCTATTTCTTTCACCATGCTACTTTGATTAACTTGCATTCGGGGGAAGGGGTTCCTCTTTCCCTTGGATCTCCCTACTCTCTACATCAGCTCGTGTGTAGGAGGGGGAGGCAGTTACTGTCTCACCCAATTTCTTCCGCCAACCCCCTCAGCTAGTTTAAATGTCCATTGAAGTAATATTTAAACCATCCATAAAGGACTACAGTTCCCCTTATGGATGGATTGTAAGCCATTTCCCCTTAAATAGGCCCTTATCCTCCAAGGTGGGCCTCCAGTTCCCAATGTAGCCATACCTCTCCTCTCTGCACCATTCCCTCAGCCATGAGTTGAAGGAGCTAGTGTGGAGATCCCTCTCCTCCCCATCATAGACAGGCAGCACTTTCGTAAAAGCTGCTGAGCATGCCACCTGCCTAAGAATGCTTCCCAATTTCCTGAACTCCCCCTGCACTATCCCAGTTCAATCGCTTGCCAGAGTCATTTGTCTCCAGGTGGACAATGATATCCAGCTCTCCCTTCCTCCTTGCTGCCCTAGCAATTTCTAGGATTTGCTTCTCATCCCTCTGGGCCGTGGCACCAAATAGACATCTGATCTCCATCACAGACCCTTCTCCTGTTCCTAGATAAATCCCTCTGACAACTGAATCCCTCATCAGAAACTGTTTCCTCCTCCTCCTCTGGGGTTCTCTCCCCCCCACCTTGGGATTTCCACTATTGAGGGCCTCCACATCTTCCATGGCCACTACCTCAGGTGCCTGGTCCTTGCAGTCCTTCCCCACCAGGCTGGTATAGGAATTTTATAGTGACACTAGTTGAAGAATGTGCCTGCTACCTCCGCCCTCCCAGCCTTCCTGAGCCCACCACCCCACCCTTCCAGAGCCCACCATAGTACAGCCATTCCTTTTACCTGGCATCCTCTGTGGTAATGGTGTTGGGCTTGGCTGTCTCTGAGTGGGGGAAAAGATCCCCTGATTCCCACCTGCTTAGCCTCAAGTCTAGTGGCCTTCTCCATCAACCCAGAAAGGTGCACGCAGGTGGGTCAGTGCAACACCACAGCCTCCAGAAGGTCTCTCTGAAAAATGTTGCCCTACAGCCCATGCACTGCAATGCTCCCCACATTCCCTGTTCCTTTTTTGGGTGTTACCTGGAAATCCTACCCCTTATGTTGTGTGTTAGACCTCTCTGCACTCTTTCCCCTAGATACTTTACTGTTCCCAATCCTTGTGTTGACCTGTTTCTATTCTTTGACTCAACCCTTGTGTACTCCTTATTTCTGATGGGGGTTTATTACCAACACATTATTTGTTATTTGCTGTTCAGCTTGTACCCTTACCCTAGATACAGTGTTATTATTATTCCCAGTTTAGGGCTAGCTTTTGTTTCTTACCCTTCTCAGCAGTGAGTGAAGACAACAAGATATGAACAGGTGTTCTACCTCAGTTGACTGTCAGAACCCCCCACTTCTCTGCTTCCTGCCACTGATGTCCCCAGATGGTACTGAGTCAGCCACACTCCTGCTTTGTAGCACTCACACTTTGGAGACACTTGGACCTCTAGGAATTTACAGGAGACTACAGCAACATGATTGGCTGGCTGCAGTCATGTGACCAGGATACTCAGCATTGGCATCTAAAATCACAAGCCAAACAACACCTGCCCTTCCTCCCACAGTGTTTCACCTCCCTTCTTCCCCCTTCCCTTTCACCAGGCAGCCATGTTTTCTGTAGTTTTGGGCAGAAAATATAGTTCCTCAGAAAATCAGCCTGAAAACAAAAAACAAACTGCAAAATAACATTCTTGATTCTCCAAACCCCAATTACTTATCTCAGTCAGCCTTCTCTCTACATGCTGGATCCTTGCAGCTCATCTACTTCTCTATCAGGTTCCTCTGAAGGTACATCTAAGGAGGTTACGTGTCTTGCTCAGAGTCACACAATATGCAAGTGGTGGCCATGGGTATCAAACACAAGTTTGCTGGGTCTCCAAACTCACAACCTGGTGTTTTAACTCTGCAGGAAATACTGCCTCTCTAGATGTGCCCTCCTTCCAGAGATGTGCTCAACATCTAGGTCATGAACTTTCTGGCTACTCAAAATAGATGTACTGTGTAGAAGACATAGCTGATGGGGGTTTATTCCTGCAGGAGTTTGCAGACTCCATCATCGACATGGTATTGGAGTCTCCCAGATGGATTATTCTGGGGGACTTTAATGCCTGGATCGATGAAGAACTCTCATAGTTTGGTCAAAATCTCTCCCAGCTAATGACAATGCTGAGCCTTACACAGGTTATTAAATCCTCTATCCATATAGGAGGTCACTCATTGGATCTGCTGTTCCTTCTGGGGATGGAGATCTCTGACTTGGGGGTGGAACCAGTCAGTTGGTCTGACCATCATACTATAGGGTTCAGTTTTGGGGCCCCCCAAATAGACCTACCCTTTTGGAGATTGTCCAGTACTGCCCTTTAAGGGGAGGTACCCCAGAGGGTCTGTAGGCAGTTCTTGACCTACTGGGATTGCTGAGTGAAAGCACAGGTCTGGGGGATCTAGTAGTAGCCTACAATAAGGCAATGGGAGATGCCCTGGATTTGACTGCTCCTGTTTGTGTTTGACCACTCATTCTTCACCCAAGGACCCCTTGGTATGATGGATTCTTGAAGGAGTTGAGGCAGGTTGGTCGAAGGCTGGAAAGAGCATGGCAGAAGTCCAGCCTTGATGCTGACAGGCTTAGGCTGATGGAACACTACTTGGGCTATCAATCAGAAATCTCCCGTAAGAAGGCAGAGTTCCTGTCCAGGGAGATTTCTGCTGTGCAAAATCGACTAGCTCAAGTTTTTCGAACTATCGACAGATTGTGCAATCCAATCTGTCTTCAATCCAGAAGAGCATTTTCACAAAATAAGTGTGATGAAATAGCTCAGTTCTTTGCAGATAAGGTTGCCAGCATTAGGGCCCGGATCGACCCAGCTCCCTCCATGAAGGGTTACGGAGGTTGATGGGAGGTAGTAAGCACTCAGTCTGTCTGGACTGACTTCAGACGACTGTAATTCATGGACACTGTGAAGATCATCCAGATTTTGTGCCCAGCCTATTGTAGTTTGAATCCGGGCCCTACTCACCTATTAGTGGGTTGTGTAGGTGCTATCTGCATAATCCTAGCTGAAATTGTATGGAGATCCCTGGAGATGGGGGTCTTTCCAGACCCCCTAATGGAGGTGGTCATTCAACCACTCCTTAAAATCCCTCCTTGGATCCTGATGATCCAGCTAACTACTGACCTGTCTCTAACCTTCCTTTTGTGGGGAAGGTTATTGAGAAGGTGATTGCGTTGCAACTGGATAATCACCTTGTAACTCACAATGTCTATGAAGTTCTCCAGTCTGGTACTAAGAAGAGGCATAGCACAGAGACTGCCCTTGTTCGGGTACTTAATGGCCTCCTAATGGTGAGAGATCGAAAGGCTAGTACAATCTGGGTCCTTCTTGATCTCTCAGCAGCTTTTGACCCTGTGGACCATGGGGTGCTTTTGGAGACCCTGCAGTTCCTTTGCGGACTGTCAGGTATAGTTCATGAATGGTTTTGATCTTTCCTCGTAGGCAGGTCTCAGAGGATGGTCACTGGAATTTATTCCTCTGACGCACTCCCCCATCCTGTGGGGTGCCGCAGGGCTCCATATTGGCACCCATGTTGTTCGCAGTGTATATGCTGCCATTAGGAGATATCATCAGACAATATGGCTGGAGTTTTCACTGCTATGCAGATGATACTCAGCTGTATATGTCTTTTGTGGCCAGACAGGTTGATGCTGTCTCCGTGCTAAATAGTTGCCTCTCCGAGATCGAAGACTGGATGAATTCAAGCTGGCTGAAACTGAATCCAGATAAGACTTAAGTGTTGGTTGTGGACCCGGGTCACCCAGGGGTGGGTTTTTGGGCTGGCACATGTCGGGCCTGTGGCTTGGTGGTGTCCAGCATCCTACCTCAGACCGGGTGCATAACCTGGGCGTTACTTTTGACGATGGTCTGACCCTGAAATCTCAGGTATTGCCTGTAGTTAAATCCTCATTTTACCATCTGAGGAATATTGCCTAGGTGAAACACCTGGTTCCTCTGGGTGACCTTCCAACATTGGTCCACACCTTCATTACTACCCGTCTTGACTACTGCAATACACTCTACCTAGGGCTATCTGGGGCTGATATCCACCGCTTGGAGCTAGTACAGAACGCTGTGGCCAGGTTGCTGACTGGTACCTCTAGGACCAGTCACATTATGCCTGTGCTGCGTGGGCAGCACTGGCTGCCATTTCAGTAGCGGATCACCTATAAGGTAGGCTGCTTACCTGTAAGGCCCTACATGAACAGGGATCTGACTACCTGAAAGATCTCTTAACTCCCTACTCCCCCAGTAGTCCTCTCCGATTTTCTGATGAGGGATTGCTAGAGGTTCCCAGGGTTCATTTGAAAACTTCTGGGGCTCACACTTTTTCATTTGCAACACTGATCCTTTGCAACTCTCTACCTCATTGGTTAAGAGAGCGCCTGACCGTCAGTAGCTTTAAAACTATGCTAAAAATGTATCTATTCTCTCAGGCTTATCCAGATTGAGTTTAAATAACTTATACTGTTGTTGTTTTTATGTACTGCGGCTTATGTCTGTACAGCACCTTGATTTTTAAAGGCGCTTTATGAAAAAAGTGTTGGTTGGTACAATTCCTTGCACCTGTTTTGATCCAGTGTTACTCACACTCCATCACAGTACATAATACATTTAAGCCTCAATTTTCCAGAGGTACCTAGAGGTCAGTGGAGCACAGGATCCAAGGCAGCATGGGTTCACAGCGGGAAGGTCATGTCAGACGAATCTAATAGATTTCTTTGACTGGGTGACCAAAGCAGTAGACCAGGGAGGGTCTGTGGACATGGCCTACCTAGACTTTTAGCAAGGCATTTGACACAGTCCCACACAAAAGATTGATAGTCAAATTAACCAGCCTGGAGTGGGTCCCAGGGTGGTAGCCTGGGTAAAACATTGGCTGGACAACAGGACACAGAAGGTAATTGTAAATGGAGTCCACTCTGAAGAAAGGGCGGTTACTAGTGGGTACTGCATGGTTCAGTATTGGGTCCAGTCCTTTTAATGTCTTCATCAGTGACATTGCAGGGGACTGGAAGGAAAGTGCATGCCTTTTGCAGATGACACAAAGATCTGCAACAGGGTTGATACACAAGGAGGCGTGGAAAGGATGAAAAGGACTTGGCAAGGTTGGAGGAATGGTCAGACATATGGCAGCTAGGATTCAATGCAAAAAGTGCAAATAATGCGCCTGGGAAACAAGAACCCAGGGAAGAATACACAATGGGTGGGAGGTAGTAACAACAACAAAACAGGAAAGGGACCTGGGGTAATCATATCAGATGACCTTAAGGTTAGCAAGCAATGTGAGAAGGCAGTAGGAGGGCCGGGGTATACTGGGATGTATAGGGAGAGGCATCAGCAGCAGAAAACAGGAAGTTGTTATCCCTCTGTACAGACAGTTGGTGAGACCCCATCTGGAGTACTGTGTCCAGTTCTGGACACCCCATCTCCACAAGGACATAGTCAGGATAGAGGCAGTCCAGAGGAGGGCAACTAAAATGGTGCAGGGTCTGCAAGAGAAGCCATATGAGGAGAGACTAAAGGAGCTTAATATGTATACCCTTGAGGAAAGAAGGGAGAGGGGGGACATGATAGAAACTTTCAAGTACCTCAAGGGAATCAACAAAGTCCAAGAGGGTCGATCTTTCAGAAAAGAGACTTGCAAGAACAAGGGGACACAATTTAAAGATAGAAGGAGGGCGGTTCAGGGGCAATGTGAGGAAGTATTATTTCACAGAGAGGTGGTGGATGCATAGAACAGCCTTCCTGAGGAAGTTGTGGGGTCTAAAACTGTGGGAGAATTCAACAATGCATGGGACAGACATAAGGCAATTCTTGTGGGGGCAGGAAGATAAAGGCTGTTGGTTAACTAGGATCTGCGACCTATCCTGTAGGTAGGGAAATGGGCAGACTAGATGGGCCAAGCGGTCCTTATCTGCCTTCGAAGTCTATGTTTCTATGTTTCTATGTTCCATACTACTATTATTCCACTTACTGTATGTCAGCCTGTAATGAGCTATGTTTCATTTATATCTTATTTGTTTTTACATTGTATTTCTACCTTATCTTTGATTATTGTTTGTAACTACTTTCCTGCAACAGTAAGTTATAGTGTTGCCTGCTGATGTACTCCCTGGGCCACCCATGAAATTGAGATGCTACATCTAATAGGGTTATCCCACTTTCAAATAACAAAATGAATTAATAATGCATATGGAAAAAGTACAAATACAATACTGAAGACAAATTTTTGATTCAGAATTACTCTTTGTCTTGAAAATCCTTCCTGTTCCATTACTATTTAGGTCTCTGACTTTGTGTCACATTACTCTCCTTCTCACTCCCATCATTCCTGCTCTGCAGCTGTCCTCTCTGTTCCCTCTTACAGTCTATCCACTACTGGAGGAAGAACCTTTCGAATGGCTGTCTGTCTGTCTGGTAAAGCTTCTTTCTCTCTCTCTTTCTCTCTCTCTCTCTTTTCTTCAGCTTTTCATAATGTCATCTCAAAACCTATCTCTTTCCCCTTGCCAGACGAATGATTTCTGACAAACTGGGAGCATGAGACGTTCATACTGTATTGTGACATACATAGGATATAAAACTGTGTATAGGTGCTGAGGAGGAACATGACCTAGAGGCCATCACACCTTGTTGTAAACCCACAAACAATTTAAATCTGAAAGCAATAAGTGTGTACTAATGCCATCTGTAATAGAATGCTTATTGCAATGTACATTGTAGCAGCACACACTGTATACCTGTCATTTACTAATCACAGCAATCCCATTCTTACAGAATGAAGAGGATGCAAATATACATGTATTTATGCAATGGATGTGGGCAGATAAACAGTGGAATAAATTAATTTATTCTCACTACTGTTGGCTCCCATGCACTATTCTATATAGTGTATGGACCCCCTTAAAAAGCTACCTTGCTCCCTTAGGTCCCAATGTCAGCCCCTGCCACCGGAGACCCTGCCTTCTCTTCTGGTCACTCGCCCAGTCAGTACGTGCTTGCGGCTTGTCAACCACTCCCAGTCCAATGAGCAGCACTGTTTGGGGGCAGTTGCATTGTGATGTGTCTACTAACACAGAACAAAAAGTCATTCTGCATTAGTACGCATGTCACTCGTGCAGCAGACAGACTTTTTCGAGTATATGGATTTCCATGCACTATCGCATTCATCCATACACTATTTTGTGATATTAGCAACAACTTGAATGGGGCTTTTTTTTTTGTTAATGCCTTTAGCAGATGCAATTAAACAGCTAATTGAAGGCCATAGTGTCACTCTGTCACCCAAACATTATGTTGTTGATTGTATAGAGGCTCCACAATGCAGGAATGAGTATAGGTGCCTTGTGAACGATGGCCTTTTGGTAGATAATGATTTCACCTTGCTTTGAAACTGTGATGGTGCTCCAGTGTTTCAAAAGTTCAGATTTAAGACTTAGATAACACAATGTCAGATTACTGAATTACATCCGGAAAAGTATAAAGAGTGTATTTTAATTAATGCTTCATGGTCTGGGCCTAAGAAACCAAGCATGATGACATTTTTAAAATCTTTTTTTTTTTTTTTTTGTTATTTAACCAGGTGAGACACACTAAGCTGAAAGCATTTTTACAGGCACAACCTCAGAGCACAGGAAAGGGAAGTGAAGTGACTTGCTCAGGGTCACACAGTATGCAAGTGGAAACTGTGGGATTCAAACCCAGGTCTGGTCTGTTGGATGTCACCAAATTTGCAGCTCAGGGCATTAAACCACTGTGCTATACTGTCTCCCATGATTTGACATTTTTGGAAGAACAAGGCATAACTCAGACAGATGAACTGGAACTGCTCACAATTCAAATGTATACGCTCACATCTGTAGTTCTGATTTGCAGTGCTCTCAGATCTACAGGGATTCCTGTATTTTAAGGGATTTTTGCTAAAAAAAATGGGATAAAGGAAGGAAATCTTTTATTTTTAAAATATCAGGGGAAATGGACAAACGCTACGAGAAAATGCCCACTATGAATCTCATGGCTGCCAAGATCCAGACAGAGCCCTCCAATTGGTGCTCAGTTTGCTGACTTTGCTACACTAAACAATTCTGTTGGTCCATTTGCAGCCTGTGTTTCTCTGGGGTAGTCAGGTAATATGCAGGCAGTGCATCTTTCTGAGGATGAATTTTGATCTTCTGATCAGGAACCAGTGAGCTGCTGCATGACCCAAACACCTGCCATGTGGCCCCACTCAAAACAGCAAAACCATTGAGTCAGCCGAGCTGCATCTCAAATGCCACTGTTCTGGACTGGCAGAGAGCCTAAACTACTGAATGTAAACTAGCCTTCTTGTGGGCAGCCTCACTTTAGTCTATTTTAAACTCATTTTAAGTGCAAAATGAGTCAGACAAAAGACTGACCACTTCATGATATGCTTTGGGGGGGGAGGGGGTGCAAGAAAGAGTGCTTGAGTGTTGCTTGAGGGAAGCAACGCCCTGAACCACCAAGGCAAACAACCCTTCTGTTTTGCAAATGTGTCTGTTTTAAACACATGAAGTGCAAAAAGAGAGCTAGACAAGAGACTCGATGATTTTGGGCTTTAAAGGGTGACAGGGACATAAAGAGTGCTTAAGTACTATTTGGTTTGTTTGGTGCACAGAGCAGAGTTATGTTTTTAAAAAGATCACTAAGGCAGCACTTCTTCTGACCAACCTAGAGGTTGAGGTTATTTGGAAAAAAAATTAGACAGTGTTTTCTATTTAATTGTGAGCCTGGGAAAGGTATGGGGGTGTCTTCAGCAAGATAAGCAGGAGTTATGAATTATATGTGTGAGATCAGAAGGGACCCATAGACCCTGGTCTGGCCTAAGATTAGTAAAATAAATGAAAAAAAAGGAAATATTTGTTTTTACCGCTGAGAGTTCAGTGCACAAAGCTGTGTGTGTGTGTGGGGGGGGGGGTGCTTAAGCATGCCAATAAAAACACAACAATACACTGAAACAATGTTTATTAATGGAGCACTACAGGTACACAGAGCTGTAGGCCCAATGCACGATACGTGTGCAGTGGCTATGCATGCATATCTGGGGTGAGTAGCTACTCCACACCCCCTTTTCCCCCCGCATGGCATGCACGAAGGGGGCACATGCAGACCCACCACACCCGATCCCCCATGTCTGCAGACAGCTCCATGATGGGGATGTTCTGGGGGTGTGCCAGCACTACATGTATTCACTAACCTGCATAGTGCTGGCCGCTTGGGTGCAGAGGGTGGTGCAGGGTACACCAGGGAGACCCTGCCATAACCTACAGCATGCCCCCATGAGCACAGGTATTCGGTCACTGGGGGACCAGGACAGTGCACAGTGTGCTGCTCCTGACTGCTGGGCAGCAGGAGGCAGCAGGGGCAGCTGGATGGGTGAGCACCCAGAAAGTTTATGTGAGGCAGCACTGGGACTGGAGGGTGCTGCGCTGGTCCAGGTGCATGCTATCGACACGCACAGCCCCAGACCCATGCCACCCTATGTGTGAGATCCACTATGGGTCCCAGGGGGAAATCCCATTGGATGTCTGCCTGGGACAACTCCTCCCCCAGCCACCCTGCAGAGTCCTGTGCATAGGTGGTCAGCATTGGTGAATGCCAGAATGGGTGCACCTGTCCGTGAGGTACAGGGGCAAGGGTGGGGTATGCACATTTTGTGCATCCCTATGCTCCTTTCATGCATTGTGAGCAGAACACAAAATGTATCAGCCTGTGATTAAGGGATAAATTTGAAGTTAAGGCATTTCATACTATAAATAGAATACTGTATAAGGGACTGTATTACTACAAGGTTATAATACCTTCAGGAGGTTCTGGAGACATGTGAACCTTGAGAACTGAGCTTTATACATTCCAACATGTCCCCAGAACCTCCAGATGGCATTATATTGTTACATATAAAGTTCTTATAGTTGTAGAGTTGTTATGTGATACAGTGTAGGTGTTTTTTTTATATTTAAAATAAATAAGAACACATAAAACAGCCTGAACATTTGTCTTAGTGATTTTATTAACTGGCATAATCACACCAATTGTGTACTTACATTGATTTGTGCATACAGGAAAATCTACAGGAATTTCATCCCAGCTTTACAGGGAAAATACAGGGAAAATTAGGGTGCACTACAGGAAAATGCTTTGCCTGATCTGGGAGCACTGGATTTGGTGACAAAGCATTACTTTGGAGCACAAAACAACTCAGCGGTAGTTACAGATGTGATTTCTGTTATTATGCTGGTGGGGTAGCTTATCACTACAGCAGACTTGAATCAGCTGTCAGGACAAAAAGTGAAAAAAAAGTCTGCACTCTTTCGCAATTCACATTTTTTTCAGGTGTGTTTTTTTCACATCTTTTGGAAAAGACGTGAAAAAAAATCTACATGTGGAGTGGGTTTGTTCAAGAAGGATTTATTTTACTCACAACTTTGCTATTTTTAAACATTTGTGCCCCACACATGGGTAATAGTAAATACCCCTGTCAACTACATAAGTCATTACTGGTAAACCCCCACAAAAATGGGGAAATTCGGGTACCCCTAAAACACATTTTTTGGGGAATTTACCAGTAACCACTTATGTGGTTATGAAGAGGGAAGGTCTTTTCAAAAGATGAGAAAGTAACCTAAGTGCAAGAAATTGCACACTCCACTTGTGCATGGACATAGCATTTTCAGAATAATTATTTTACTCATAACTTTGCAATTTTAAAACATTTTTACTTTAGAGTTAGGAAAACTATTAGTTATCCCCCACAATGACATAAGTGGTTACTCAAACATTTCCCCAGAAATGTGTTATGGGGGTATTTTGCCTGCTGGGGGTCTAGAGCAATGAGTGTGACAATGCAGCTGCTTTGTGACTGCCCCACAGGGTGACTCATAAAATCTTCTAAGTGTCTGGTACACTCTGTGTGATGATGATGCTGCTTCATGAGTGAGAATCTCTTACAAATATGCTACTGATCTGGCACAATTTGCATAATTATACACCTGCTGTTGATTTGCATATGGCCTGCAGGGTGATATTCAAAGTAAACCACTATAGCTAGCTAATTAAAAAGGACAGGAAACTAGATGCACAAAAACTAAATTACTTCATGTTAGGGGTTATTATAACTGCCACAAAAGTAAGGAAATGTGATGATAGTGTATTTTGAACCCTACCTCCGCACACCCTCATCCACCACCCCATGATCCCCACCAAACTGAACATCAAGCACAACCCAGGTTTATATATACATAGATACATAGATAGTGTCGGTAGATAAGGGCCTATGGCCCACCCAGTCTGCCCATTTGAGCTTGTAAGTTCAGTTTATGTTTTCCTAGAAGTCTGTTGCCCCTTACTCCTGACCTCCAGAATTCCTTTATGTCTATCCCATGCATTCTTAAATCCCGTGATTGTTTCAGCCCCCACCACTTCCTCTGGCAGGGTGTTCCACTTGTCTACCACCCGTTCTGTGAAGAAATTCTTCCTCACGTTTCCTCTGAATCGTCCTCCCTCCAACTTCATCCTATGCCCTCTAGTCCTGGAACATCCTTTTCATTTAAAAATAATGTATTCCTGCATCCTGTTCCTCCCTGTGAGATACTTGTATGTCTCTATCATATCCCCTCTCTCCCTCCTCTCCTCCAGGGAGTACATGTTCAGTTCCTTCAACCTGTCTTCATAGGACTTGTTTGTTACATGTTTTAACATCATGAATAAATAACATAATGTAAAGCATACAGTTACATCCCATGACAAACACTGCACTCATATGCTATGAGACACGAGGCCATATAATACAGGCCTGGGGAAATCTGTGTATTTGTGGCACTCATGTAGCAGATGCATCACTGCACACACTGCCACAGACCTGTAGTTGAGTTCTCAAGTTGCCCAATCATGGCATCATCACACATTTTCCAACAGAACTATAACAGACATTGTGAATGGACCTGTGGGCCCCTCATGAAGCAGTAGAAATGTCACATGTATTGACTTGGCCTGTATCCTAAAGCCTTATGTTTCACAACATATGAGCTCAGCTTTCATTATGGTTGTACTGTAACTGTATTCCTCATACTGTGATATTTATGTTTGAAACCTGAGTTGTGTTCGTTATTCACGTCAGTAGGGTTCATGGGGAAGGAGGATGGGGTATGCAGAGTTAGGGTTCAAAAAAAACCTAATGTTCCATTTCCTTCTTTTTGTGGTTTTAATAACAAATCATAACTTGTGCATTAATGTTTTTTTTCAACAATGAAAATAGACAGATTTGGTACACTAAATAGATAGATAGACAGACAGACAGACAGGCAGACAGTAGGTAGGTAGGTAGATAAACAAAACAGAGAGACAGCAGACAAACAGACAGATAAACAGATAGAAGGGAACATGTAGTGTACAAGAAAATAATGCCATTGAAACATAGAGGCATAGACAATGTTGGCAGAAAAAGCCCACTGGTCCATGCAGTCTGCCCAGTTTTATCCCATTCTACCCCATGATCTATTGTCTAGATGGGATTTTTGCCCTCCCCTTCCTCATTCTCTGCTTACTGCTATCTCCCTGAGTAACTAGTAAGTCCTTTACTCTGTCCTAGCCATGCTTGAATTCATTAATGGCTTTGGTGTCCACCACCGCTGCTGGTAGACTGTTCCATTGCTCAAATACTCTCCATTACAAAAAACTTTCTCACAGCCCTTCTGAATCCCCACCACCAGCTTACATTTCTGTCCTTTAGTTTTGACCTGCCATTCCTGCTAAATAGTTCCTCGCAGTTTGCCTTGTTTATTCCTTCCAGGAACTTGACAGTATCTATCTCGTCACTCCTCTACCTTCTTGCTTACAGCAGCACATTGTTATGTACCCTGAGCCAGTCGTAATAGGATCTGCCCTGTTGGCACTCAGTCAGTTTCAGCGGTTATATGCTGCTCAGTCTCTAGCCTGTCTCCATCCTTAGGTGAGAACTCCAGAGCTGGGCACAGTATTCTTGATAGGGTCTCATTAGTGATCTAGACAGAGGTAGTATTACTTCTTTCCTCCTGCTATCAAAACTCCTTCCAGTACACCCCAACATTCTGATTGTCTTGCTGTAGGCCTTGTTGCATTGGTTAGTTTGTTTGAGGGAGTCACTTCTGATGCCTCTCTAGGTCCCTTTCCTCTAAAGTAGTGAACGGCTTAGCCCCTGTCACCCAGAATTCCTTTCTGGGGTTCTTGTTCTCTATGTGTATCACCGTGTACATTTCGGCATTTCATTTAAACTGTCAGATCTTGGGCCACCGCTCTAGCCTTGGCAGGTCCTTCTGTAACAATATTACCTCTCCTCACTGTCTACCCTGCCACAGAGCTTAATGTCATCTGCAAAGAGACACATCTTGCCCTGTATTCCTTCTCCTATGTCACTGATAATCAAATTGAAAAGGACTGGTCCCGGTACTGATCCCTGCGTTACCCCCACTCATGACCTCCCTTTCCCTGATTTGTCCCTGTTTACCATCACCTTGTGCTATCTCACTCTAACCCCCCCCATCCAACTACGTCATTTGCTGCTCCCAGATCTTCTAATTTCTTCAGCACCATTCTGTGTATTGTAGCATTGAGTCAAATGCTTTGCCGAAGACAAAGTAGAGTGAATCTACTGCTTGTCCCTTATGTACCACCCTTGTTACCCAGTCAAAGAATACTATCAGGTTGGGCTGACACTGTCCTGGAGCCCATTTCTCTCCTGGTAGTCCACTATGTCCTCC
Organism: Neoceratodus forsteri; assembly: GCA_016271365.2. NCBI lineage: Eukaryota > Metazoa > Chordata > Ceratodontiformes > Ceratodontidae > Neoceratodus > Neoceratodus forsteri. The sequence goes on along the minus strand of CM028136.1, from coordinate 945,091,933 downwards.
TTGACTAGTGTCTTCATCAGTTTGCCTACAATGGGGGTAAGACAGATGGGCCTGTAATTTCCTGGTTCCTCCCTGTAAACTCCCTTGTAGTTTGGCACCACATCCTCTGTCCTTCAATCTGTTAGAACCCACTACACTGTAGTGAGCTATTGAATAGCTCTGCCAGGGGTTCAGCCAGTTCTGATGCTAATTCCCGAAGCACACTCGGGTGCATTCCATCCATCACTGGAGCATTGTCTATTTTTAGGGCTGCAAGTCCTTATCTCACTCTGTCTCCTGTAAGTACTACCTGCCCCATTTCTGGGATACCCCTTGCAGCAGCTTTTATTCCTTTGTCTGGCAGAGGCCCACTGTCCTCCACTGTAAATACTGAATACTGATGGAAGCTAACAAATAAACTACAATCCCAACAGGTAAGTGGATTTATTATCTTGTTACGCCCCTATAATGGGAGTATTGTTTACGTACACAACTCTTTTTCTGTGATTTGTGCAATGTAATACATTTGGGTTGTAGAAAACAGCTTCATTTTAATGTTTTAAAGAGATTTGTTAACACTTTTTGTTAGTGTAAGAGTTAATACCTTAATGAGTTTGGAAAAAAATTGAAGCATCAGTAAAGTAGTGATAGGTACTTTCCATTCTGTAGTAAGTTAGTCAGTGTAAGTTGTAAGTTAGATCATTTGCTTTTCAAACTGAACATGTCTGAGGAAAACAACGTTTCTATTACTTTCATAATGTTTGCCTTTTCTTCAGCAGCCGGTGGATTCTTCTTCTATTTAAACTAATTTTTATTTGTTTGTAGCTTTCAAAAGACAAGTATTGTTCTGTGCACTGCTTATGTAAGTTGCCATAACATTTAAATGCTTTATTCAGCATTCTAAAGACTGTTTAAGAGAGAACACGTGACTTAAAGAGAAACTGGCATTTTTGCTAATCTGTTAAACTTCAGAATTCAGGAAGAAGATGCAATGTTTCTAACTAGGCAAGCAGGGAGAGCAAATCACAGAGAAGATAAATAGTGTTTTAAAACTGCTTCTACCATGCTTTGCACATTTGTTTTAATGGTTTCTAATGCTATATCATTCTATAGTTTAACTCAGTGTTGAAAAGACTATTTAACAGAGATCACATGGCTTAAATCAAAAATATTGTGTTTGTTCATTGACTGGGGATAGTATATGTAATTTGAAATCTTTCATAAATGTGATGTCTTGGTTTTCATCTGTGCTGCAAAGTGGGGTAATTGAAAATGTTGATAGATTCTTTTTTCTTAAAAATCTGTTTTTTAAATTGCAGTAGGAAATTAAAAAAAAAGTTGCCAGCTAATGACATAATTGATTAACATAGTAATTATATTGTAATTAACTAGTGTAGTTAATTAGGAGGGCACCACTGAGTGATGATATAGTTATTGATAATACTCCTATAATATATGATAATTGATATGTCAATTTAAAATTAGAGGGAAATAACTGAAATTTGTATTTTGGTAACATGTTTAGCAGACTATAACTCAGTCCCATTTGAAGTTAGAAATCTGAAACTATTTCCATATACTGTACAAATGTAGTGATACTTGTATGCCTGTCAAATCTTATAACATTTCAATGAATACTATCAAAATGATACTAAAATTACAGAAATCTTAAATTTAGCTACCTATAATGTATCTCACATTGAAGCTTGAGACTTAAAACATGGTGCATATACCCATGCTGGATGCTTCTCTAAATTCTAACATTATGGAGCAATTTGGATAAGAAATTTTAAAATTATCTCAAAATAACTGAAAATAAAATATTGATTAAATGTTTGGCCACCCATGACTCTTCCCCCTTTGAATTTATGAATCAGAAATTTGGAATAATTTTGTAAGCCTTTAGGTAGTGTTTACTTACCAAAGATGGTGTTATTTGGACATGTATATTTAAAATTATGGTGAAATAACTGAAATTAAGAATTTAGTGAAATTCCACAGAATTTTCATGAAAATTCCATGAAAATCCATGGAATCAGAATGGACATTCCATGGGCATTCCATGGGTGGAATTTTATGCTCTGAACAGCTCTAAAATCTAACTATCCCCAGAACATTCATTTTTTTAACTTCATGCTCCCAGAGCAGCACAGTTTTTAACTTCTATTTTAAACGTGATGAGGTACCTTTGGAAACGAGCCCCTGGCTCAAAGGTTGTAAACTGATTTTCACAAATAAATAAAAAAAAAAACTATATAGGTTAAAAACTTCAAACTTGGAAAAGCATGTACCTTGGGTCAGACTCTATCAAACCTATAAGTTTCAGGTTCAAAAACAAGTGTTTTCATTACAGGTGAGCAGAAATTTCTTTTTAATGGTGAATTTTAGCATATTTGCAACTCTGCTATTTTGCCCCCCCCCCGGACCTGATTGACACACTGGACTCAATTCTCAAAAAGACTGAATGCAGGCCGGCCCAGTGGCATGGAGGGCTCAGGCATTCTATCTTACCTCCTGCCATGCCGGCGACCTGTGTTCATGGTGCAAGTGGGTTGCCAGGGGTCGGCCAAGGAGGAGAAGGATCAAGCATCCCAAGGACAGCTCTCCATCTCTGGGGAGGGGAGTGATCAGCTGTCGGTGCTAGCCTGGTGCCTAGTGGAGGCTGAGGGCTGGCACACCAATACCGTCCACAGTGAGCAGAGGCGGGGGAAGACTCCCGATGTGATGCACATGGGAGTGTGCACAGCACTGTCATTGGCGTCATTGCACACCCCACCTCAAGGGAAGAAATCAGAGGAAAATATCTCCCAGCTAGATGAAGGAGGGGCTTGCAGGGCCTGCTCCCTGAATAGCCACAGTGCCAACAGAACTAGATCCAGTCTTCGGTGGGGGGCTGGGGTACCACCACCAACCCTGCTGGGTGGGGCAAGCCCTGGGGGAAGATGGTCAGCGCCGGCCAGTGGACATCAGGGTGACAGAGCTGGGGCTCCCTCCAGAACATGGGCCAGGAGAGGGGGTTAAAAGTACCAACAAAGAGATTGAATGCCATAGGCCCTGGGTGCACTGAATGCATGTTGCATGGGGCTAGCAGCATTCCCTGGCCAGCAATCTCGATTCTTGATCCCGTATCCCACAGGGTGTGAGTTAGACCAGCTTTTTCTGGTCTAACTTTGAGGACATTTTTATGGAGTTTGTGCCAAATATTTGGCACAAGCCACCACGAAGAGGGCAAGGTGCCTGCAAATGCACACAACTTTTGAGAATTGGGCGCATGGTGTGGCAATGTGTTCGGGGCAGTGCAGGGTTTGACACAGGGCATGTGAAAGCCCTGCATTAACCTTCGAGAATCGAATCTGCAATGTTCAGAATCCAGAGACCCTGGGCCATCCTCCATGCTTCCCAAATTTTGGACAAAATCAGTTGAATGAGGGCAGAGTTATTTATGTGCAAATGTCAGGATTTCACAAAGAAGTGCTTACCCAACCTTAATATACAGGTGCTACCATGCCTGTATAATCTGTTTCATTGTCACTGTAAAAAAAACCTACATTATTGCAGACATTAGGGTTGAGGAACTCAAAGTGCACAAAGTAGGAAAATGAAAAAATAAGGTTTGGGGTCTCAACAAATCAGTGATAGGGTCTTCCTTGGGGTTATCAACCCTAGTTCCCCCTTCCCCAGCCCACAGCTGCCTGTCCAAAGCACAAGGTACTGCTCCAAGCCTGTAAATCACAGCAATATACTTTTCAGAAGTAGAGAAGTATGGTTCCCCACATATTATCAATAGACTCAGTTGTAGCTTTCTTCATGAAAAGATGATGTCTGACCTTGTTTGCTCAGGGAAGGGAGTGGTCATTAGGGTTGACAACCCCAAAGAAGATCCCACCACTGATTCACCAAGACTAGGGAAACCCAATAATCTAATATTTTTTTTATTTCCCTACTTTGTGCACTTTGCTTTCTTCAATCCTAATGTTACATTGAAATAGTGTTTTGCAATACATTCCCTTCCTTTATGATAATAAGGAATCATATCCTCAGTTTTGCATAACTTTGTAGTTTTTTTTTAAATTTTGACCCCACATTTTTCAACATAGTCTTTTTATGACCCACCTCATGAGCATGCTAGGTGAATTTTTTTTAATCTTGCCCAGAAGATGATTTCACAGAGCAACTGCGAAATCACCTTTCAGGTGGATTTAAAACTTTTCATCTTCCTTTTTCATGATGTGGGACCCCACAAAAGAAGTTAAAAATATGGGGGGAAAATAGGAAAAAAAGACCAAGATGTGGGTAAAAGCTCAAAATGAATTTGAAATGTATTAATCGCACTTACCTTATTTCCTCAGTTCACAGTTGTGGTTACAAAAGGTGGACATCGTTCAGCTCAGAAACTGGATCTATGATGGTGGACAATTTTAGGGTGAATTAGGGGTGTGTGGAGAGTGAGGAGTTGTGGGTACTGATTGGGTGGTCGGGACGGGGTGTGTGTGGGGTATGGGAAGTGGGGATACCAAAAGACATCAATGGACATTTTTCTTTGCTTCAGGTAAAAACGAAGATAAAATGAAATGGGACTGTTTCTTTATTACAGGCATACTGGTCAGCTGTTCAGTGTAATCAGGGGTGGGCACCCCAGTGTCACTGCTTATTAGGAGGACTGACACACATGTGGAGGGGGCACCATGGGTGGGTACTCAGGAGCTGTTCAATAATGTAGAGGAGAGTGTAGGCTGGCACAAGAGTTTGGACATAATGGTGTCAGAAAAAAAAGTATCAATATGGCTGCAGGATTGAGCATCCACCATTGTAAACAGTGTCAGCAGAGAGGGTGGTTAATGGGCAGTGGGATTGGACACCCACCAGCCATTCTTTGCACAAAGACAAGGGTTGGGTGTGAGGACAGTACCGGCCAGTGGGATTGGGTACCTGCCAACCATTTTGTAGACGAGGTCAGAAGGAGGGACATTCTATAGATAGCTGCAGGTGGCATTAGTTGATCAAAAGTGATTTTTTTCTTATTGCTTTGCTTAGCCACAGCAGAGGAAAGCAGTGTGAAGGAAATCACTTTTTTGAGATCATTTTCGATTTCCTTCAAACTGCTTTTGTCAGCCTGCAGATGAAATCAGTTTGAAGGAAATCACTATAGATCATTTCCTTAGCGTAAAATCCAGCTGTCCATAGAATGTTTTTTTAACCCAGTATGCTCAGAAAATGGGACTGTTTTTAACTAATATTTTACAAACTATGCAAGTCTGACACTTCAAACTTAAGAAAGCATGTACCTTGGGCCAGACTCTAAAAGGGGCACAGTTATTAAGATGCAAAAATTGGGGTTTAACAGAGAAGTGCATACTCAATCATAAGATAGAATCACAACTACACTTGTAAAATATACTGTATATATATATATATATATAATATAATATATATATATATATATATATATATATATATATATATATATATACAATACAAAATAAATATATATAAATATAAAGTCTGGTACCATAGATCTCTGGATCTGGTAAGTTGTGTTATGGTCGGACAAGCAGTTAGGAGCTGCAGAATGCCAAACCGGACTTTGAGCATTTCTTTGCTGGCACCTACAGCCCCAACAATTTGTCTGTTTGGTCTGAAATCTTCAGGGAAGATGCAGTCTGGATCACTGATGTGCCTGTCAAAGATCTGGTGAAAAAATACTAAACTGTTCAAAAGTTATTCAAAAAACAAGTTTCCCATTATAGTCAATTGGAAAAAAATATATTTGCAAATGGCCCTTTTACTTTCATGCAGCTGCCATTTTGTTTTCAGTTAGTGAGAGAGAAAAATGTCTGGCGTTTAAATTTGGGACCCCTAGGTAAACACTGACTGTTGGGTTTACCTAGTCGGGTCCTGAGAATGCCAACCCTATTCTTTTTGGGTGGTAAAACCCCCCAGAAATGCCATTTTTAAAATCAGTACCCCAGTACTCTCACAAATTGTGACAGAAATTGCTGTGACACTTTTGCAAATAATGAAAGTGTCATGCTGTTTTTGCGAGACTGTCACAATTTGCGACAGTACTTTGTCCAAAAACTGCAGATCTTTGCCATCCCTCTGCAACAAAACAGTTGAGGCATTGAGGCTGAAATTTGCAGGGTGACAAGCCCTGGCCCCACACAGATGTGCCTTTTGGTGATTTGGTACCAAAACATTCTACAGGCACAAAGTTACAGCATTCCAAAGTTGAGAAATTTCCCTTAGGATAAAACTGCGGCACCCGTGATGCCTTTGGGAGCCTGTATCTCGAAAAAGAAGAGAGATATGGATTTTTTGCTACCTGCAGCTTAGATCACCCAGTCTGGGAATCATACATTACACCTGCAATGGAATTATTTTCCTACTTGCAATGGTTATGGAGAGATTGGCAAAAACCTGTTACAAGGGTTCCTTTGGAGTACTATGGCACTGCTGTATGACTCCATACTAATGGGTAAGTGGGAGCGCAGGGCCCACGCTCCCACATATGCATACCGCTACACTAAAAATGGGCAATGTGAAGGGAGTGCAGGGCCCGCACTCCCACTAACACATACCAGTTACCAGTTACATTACACTTTCTCAAAAAGAAGGGAAATTCATTGCAAAATACTCCATTAAGTCATCAGTTTGGGTTGATAGCACAGTGACAAAAGTTTGGAAATGTTATGTGAGGGCTACACCCCTACCACCCCACTCCCCACCCTCCACACACCAACAGGCATCGGGGTATATGTTGGGGTAGTTGGGCCTAACTCTCACCCTATTCTTCTATACTGCACCACCTCAGCTTGTTTACACATGAAATGGGATGAGAGTTAGGCTGACTACCCCAATGTACACCCCAATGCCTGTTGGTGTGTGGAGGGTGGGATGGGGTGGTAGGGGTGTAACCCTAAAATCACATTTCCAAACTTTTGTCGCTGTGCTATCAACCCCAACTGATGCATTAATGGAGTTTTTTTGCAATGAATATATATATATATATATATATGTAATAGATAACCCACTTTAAGGTGTGCGGTCGAGCTCTGATATACGCATGCCTTGGTGTGTGTTGTTACGCATGAGGACTCAGGCCGAGTGCATTAACCACCCAAGGCGTGCATATATTGGAACATGACTGCACACCCTAGAGACGGTTATCTATCTTATAAAAAGGTAAAATTGTTTTGGGGGGGGGTGCAAGTGCAGGTGTGTGGTCAGGCTCTGATATATGCATGGTGATGTGATGTGTTTCAGCCAACCAGCAGAGATCATTTTTCCTGCCCATTTTATAAATACATGTATATATATATATTCATTGCAAAAAGACTACATTAATAGAGACATAAGTGTTGAAGAATGCAAACTACACAAAGTAAGCAAATGAAAAACATTAGTTTTGAGTCCCAGGAGTCTTGAAGAACTGGTGATATAGTGTTCCTTGGGGCTGTCAACCCTAATGCCCACATCCTCCCCCAGCCCATAGCCTCCTGTCAAAGCACAAGGTACAGCTTCAAGTCAGTGCTGCACAGTCATATAGTATTTGGAGGTAGAGAAGTATGGCTCACCACATGTGACCAACATAATCATTGATAGAGTTCTTCATGCGGGCCCTATGGGGCTCGCAGAAAGAAAGAGATCACATATAACCTTGCTTGTTCAGGGTAGGAGGTGGGCATTGAGGCTGACCACTGTAAGAAACACCACACCACCAATTCGCCCAGATGCCTGAGACTCAAAACCCTAATGTTTTCCATTTCCTTACTTTGAGTGCTTTGCATTTTCATCCCTAATGTCTGTATTAACATCGTTTTTTTGTGATTAATTCCCCATCAAGTTCAGATAGTATAATTGCATCTTCATTCATGCAGGTTCCAAAGAGATTGGCTCAAAATCCAATAAACAGAGTAGTGAAACTATTTCTAGCCCTGCATCACCAACCAATTAACAAGTGACAGACAACAGTGTCTTAATACTTGTTGTTCCACTGTTCCACAATACCGTCCTAGCACAGATAATAATGAACAATTTCTTACCTGGGTCCTGAGGATTCTGGGGTGGAGTTGGGTGGCCCGAGGGAACATTCAGTGGTAATAATAGATCTACAGCTCTTTAGTAGCTAAATGGGAGAAACACGGTAATATAAATATAAAACAATACACATGGTCAGTGCCCTTCCACACTGGGGGTAGAGTCCTATTGCAGCTAATCATCATTCCATTGGCTCTTTAAACAAAAAGAGGACAATGGGTTAGTATGAGTAATCAAAATACTGATTAGCTGAGTTGCGTAGGAAGGGCTTGCAGAATGTTGATCTGTAAACCTTTGCAGCCTGCACCAGTAACTGACCTGTGCGACAGCCAAAAGCTGTGTGACAGGCAACAGCTCTGGTCGGCACTCAACCTGTCATTGTGCCAAGTTCATACATTTGTAGCTGAAGCTCTACCTGCCTATAGAGCGTAGTCCTTCTAAGGGCTCCTGTGCAGGGATAGGGCAGCCTTTTAAACATTTTACACATTTTAGAGTGCTGCTGAGGGAAATTACTCAGTTTAGGAGCTAACATTTAAACCAAACAGTTATATTTGTAATTTGTTGCTTGTAGTCAAGGGTGCCAGGAATTGGCCACATGACCCTTATGGCTTCTGGGTCTCGACTACAAAACGTTCACATTTACAGGCAGTGCACTACCTTAGCTCTGTAAACCTTTGCAGCCTGCACCAGTAACTGACCTGTGCGACAGCCAAAAGCTGTGTGACAGGCAACAGCTCCGGAAGGCACTCAACCTGTAATTGTGCCAAGTTCATACATATGTAGCTAAAGCTCTATCTACCTATAGAGCATAGTCCTTCTAAGGGCTCCTGTGCGGGGATAGGGCAGCCTTTTAAACATTTTGCACATTTTAGAGCTCTGCTGAGGGAAATTACTCAGTTTAGGGCCTAACTTTAAAACCATACAGTTATATTTGTATTTTGTTGATTGCAGTCAGGGGTGCCCAGTACTGGCCACGTGACCCTTGTGGCTTCCGGGTTCCGGCTACAAAATGCTCACATTGCGAGTGGAGTGAGCACACATGGGCGAGCATGTGGAGATGCACACAGAGACATGCACATCTCAGCATGTGTGTTGAGCATGTCGAGCGAGGAAAGCAGGACAGCTGTACAGACTTGCGCTGGTCAGATAACAGGTAACCTTACTGTAAGGACTAGTCGATAGTTATATATAATAGTGCTCACTGAGATACACTTAGGCTTTAAAACCGTGATACAAGCATAATAACGAGTCTATTTACTCTTTGCACAGGTCATACTCTACTAATGTGCACGTTTTGTAACCATGTGCCGTATAACGTTCCATCAGTTTCTTGTTTACCCACGGATCCAAGTTGTGCATACTGTGTGGAAATTAAGTCATTGAAAAATGAAATTGTTGCTTTAACTAAGGAACTACAAGCTGCTAGCAAAATTAAAGAACTAGAAAATGTTTTGGACAACATGGTCAAAAATCTCCCTATAGTTCAAAACTTTGGAAAATGCACATCTAATTAACCCCCTACAGGGTACTATTAACACGTTAGAAATCGACCATCAATCTTCAGTCTATGATGCAGACTTATTAACTAATTTCAGTCATAAAGAAGTAGCAGCTGAGGACAATCGATTACCCCTGGCATCTCAAACCACATGCACCCTAGTACCTCCCTCTTCTAACAAAAGAAGCAGAGACTCTACTCCAGAATTAATCTCAGATGAAAGTTGGGTAGAAATACTCAAACGAAAATATAAAAAGGGAAGGAGAGCAGACTGTGCTCACTCGGTTCCATCAAATTATCCATCTACGATGGACTTAAGTGAACAAAAACCTTTATCCCATAACAGATTTGCTAACTTACCTCAAGAACAACTTGAACAGGACTCTCATAATGTGACTCCTACAGTCACCCTCCCGACCATCATTATAGGTGACTCAACAGTAAAGTTTATTAATTCATACGTCACTAATTCAGAAAGCAGTCAAGTCTCAGTGTACTGTTTCCCTGGTGCTAAAGTAGAAGATATTGCACTTAGAATTGATTCATTAATCATCGGTCCATCTAACGTAACTATTCATGTCAGAACTAACAAGGTGGGCAATACCCACAAGAAAGATATTGTTATGAACTAATTGAGTTAGGAAAAATAATTAAAGCATAGAACTGTAATGTGTTCATCTCTGGCATTCTTCCCATTCCTTGGGCAAAATTAGAAAAGAATAACACTATTCCATCTTGGTAGAGAACCATTTTTTTTTAAACGTTGGAGCATATAATGAAAGACGAATTGATTTTAGCTGTGGCAAGCCAAGATCACTGCCAGCATGGTTTCAGTAAGGGACAGTCCTGTACAACAAACCTGGTGAGTTTCTATAACTTCATCAGTGAAAATCTAAATAAAGGCAAATCCTGTGATGTTATTCTTTTAGATTTTTTTTTATTTTTTGTGGGGGTCCTCCGTCCTCCTTCAGCCTGGTCACGGCCCCCGGAGCTTCCACTGCCTGCCCATTTGCCACCCCTCCCAGTCACCCCCGGCTTTCCCCCGGAGGACGGGGAGTCCTGACCTCAGACCCCTCAACTCAGTGCCGTGGAACAATATCTGGTTGGGAGTGCGGCGGCAGGGTACATTAAAGCCTCCGGGGAGGTTTCACCTAGACGGAGGACCTCCCCCTTCTTCTTTTTTCCTCCTCGGTTTTCCTCCCTCCCAGAGACGGGGACATGCAATGATGCCAGCGTCCACCCCACCTCCTCCCTGACGTAAGCGCGGCAGTGTGAGTGCCCCCAGCCTCCGCCAGAAGTCCCCATTGCTCCGGATGCTGCCTCACGCCTCCCCGGGGGAGAGGCAGTCCATAGGGGCTCAATCCTTCTCCCCGGCCAGCCCTCTGACGACTCGGGTCCGTTCCCGAACCCAGGTCACCAGTGTCGCAAGCAGAAATCCCACCGCTGCGCTGACGGGCCGGCCTATTCTTTTAGATTTCAAAAAAGCCTTTGACTCTGCATCTCACTGGGCATTAATCCAAAAATTACAGACTTTTCACATTAACTGTTTATACATCAAGTGGATTTCAAACTGGTTATCAGATAGGAAGCAAAGAGTGGCAATAGATGGAGACAAGTCAATCTGGAAAAATGTAGTAAGTGGGGTCCCTCAAGGATCCATCTTAGCCCCTGTAATTTTCCAGATATTCATATCTGACCTATCTGACAATATCCAATGCAAAATTACAAAATATGCAGACGATTGTAAAATTGCTAACTTATGTATGACCTCAGAAGATCATGAGGTTACTCAAGAGGATCTGAAAAAACTGGAAGCATGTTCTGTAAAGTGGAAGTTAAGTTTCAATTCATCCAAATGCAGTGTCTTGCATTTTGGAAAACATAACCCTAATAAACAGTACTTCATGTATGATACCGCATTAGTTAGTAAAGACAGCGAAAGAGATCTGGGGATCATTGTTGACTCCAGTCTGAATTTTGACCTTCATATCACAAGCACTATTAGTAAGGCAAACAGAACATGGTGGGCTATTCGCCATAATTTAACGTCGAAAGACCCTGGCATTTTGTTGCCCTTTGTATAGAGCATACGTAAGGCCATTTTTTGACTATGTCTCACAATTCTGGAGTCCATTTAAAAGGAATGATATAGCCAGAATTGAAAAAGTACAAAGAAGAGTCACCAAATCTATTGTATTTAACAAAGCCCTTTCGTACGAGGATAGATTGTTAAAATTTGTAACATGGCAAGGATCAGTAAGAGTAAATGAACAGCAGTAATTGGACAAAAAGCATCACATGGTATAGTTTGGAGACGGCATTAAGTTAGCAATAATGCCATCCAAAAACTGAAGTACTGATGTGTGCCACAGAGTCCAGGATCAGCAGTAGTGAAGGATTCGAAGAGAAGCCGCGGAACGGAAGTGCTGTCTGTCCCACCCGCCACCCGAAAGTGGCTAGAGTATCACATGGAAGATGGCAGTGGCAGCAGTAGCAAAATGTGTCCAGCTGACACACGAGCAAGGTAATGGGTGAGACGGCAAAGTTGCACACCATCCAGCGGAAAAGGTATTCACCATGCAAGGGAGATGCACAGTGCAGCATGGAATGGACATAGGATGCAACTGTAATGGAAAGAAGTAGTCGAGGAGTGAGACAATGTTCTGGACAATGTTTTGTAGCACATCGGATGATTGAGCACAGTAGACTAAGCAGGTCAGCAAATATGTAAATCAGGTGGTAGATTTTCAGCAGTTGAGATTGCGGCATGAACAGAATCAGGAAAATCAGACCTTCTAAGCACTGTAGTGAAATAACTGCCGAGTAAAATCGTGAAAGATTAAAAAAAAAAAAATGGCAATTAATATCTCATTGTAGCAGATGAGTGGGTTGTTCTGCACAACATCAGTTGTTCAATAGATGTACAGTATATAGCTAGATACAAGGAGGTAAGAGAACTGCACTCAACATATTTCCAGAATATAACCTGACTCTTTTCCTGATGTGGTGAGCAATAGACACAAGATGCTTGCAACAGTATATAAAATATGACCATGTTACAAGCGCATTAAGCCACTCCGAAGGTGGCATCTAATGGGGAATTAATGCATGGTTGGGCCATTGTAGGCATTTGGTCTTTGGCCTCGTACCACAACCCTCCCAACCATGCATTAATTCCCCATTAGATGCCACCTTCGTCATGGCTTAATGCTTACTTAACCTGATGTCACTGGAAGAAAGGAGACTTAGAGGTAATCTCTTGTTTGCATGGGACATTCTTCATGATCCCTATATATCTGCTGAATGCGGCCTAGACTTTAAGCAATCTGTATTAACACTAGAGGCCATCTGTTGCAACTTACAAAAAGCAGATATAACACAGAAAAGAGGGCATATTATTTTTCCTGAGGATTACTAGACCTTGGAATATGCCGCCTCTGTCAGTCATAGTTAGTGATAACAAAAATACTTTTAAAAATAGGTCTGATAACTACATGAGATCAGGAAAGCTCTTAACCTACTATATGTAAGTTTAGAAGCACAATGGGCCTCACAGCCTTTTGCTTTTTTCAGTTCTTAGTGTGGTTCTTAGTATGGGAGGGTAGATACTGGTACCATGGCAGTGACCCCGGTTCCATAGACGGATTCAGGTAAGTCTTGGAGGCCAGCATGAGGAAGGTATACAGGATTCAGCATCCCTTCGACCACTCTTCTCTCCTGGGGGGGGGTGGGGGGTGGAGGCAGGTTGCTTAGCTCATTGACTGCTACTAGGGCAGGATGAAGCCACCAGCTTTCACACAGCCCGCAACACAGACAGAGAAACAGACTGCCAAAACTGTGTCGTGAGTGGGGTGGACATCCATCCCCCCTCCAATCACTGCTATGGGGGACTCTGTGGGGTTGTACCAAAGGTACAAGGTAAAGTCCCTCGGATGAAAGGTGACAGGACTGGGTGACTGGCAGCAGTAGGGCACCTGCTGGTGGTGTGAGGCCTGCAGCAACCAGACCTTCAGTCTGCCAGGTAAAGCAGAGGAAAGAAGGGAAGGCACAATGGTACGGACAGAGGAAAGGATACCAAAGGAGCAGCTAATGGGACAAGGCTTTCTTCAGATACATAAGTGAAATGAGTAAGACAAGGGGAGGGACTGGGAGGATAAGAAGGACAGGGGGAGATTGGGCAGAGGAGGAGCAGGTAAATGCAGATATCCTGAACAGATACTTCTGCTGAGTCTTCACAGTGGAGGAAGAGGGAGTCAGACCAAATAGAAGCAGCAGGAACACGGGGGGGACACAAATCCATTCACAGAGGAGTCCTGCGAGGACTTGCCAGTCTAAAAGGCACAAGACTATGGGGTTGGACGGGCTACATCCAAGAGTGCTGAGGGAGCTCAGGGAGGTACTGGCTGCACCTCTGAAAGCCCTGTTCAACAACTCACTGGAAACAGGAGTGGTCCCAGAGGACTGGAGCAGGGCAGAGGTAGTCCTGCACCATAAGAGGAGGAGGTTGGCAACTATAGGCCAGTCAGTCTAATATCAGTGGTAAGGCAACAAAGTTAATTGAATCACTATTAAAAGAAAGGCTAGTGGGGTGTCTTGAATCCAGCTGGTTACAAGGCCTGAGGCAGCATGGATTCATGGGAGGGAGGTCATGTCAGATGAACCTGATCCATTTCTTCAATTGGGTGACCAGGGAAATAGTTCAGGGTTGGGCAGTGGACATAGCCTACGTAGATTTCAGCAAGGCCTTTGATGCCATACTACATAGGAGGCTTATAAGGAAACTGGGCAGTATAGGGGTGGGACCCATGGTGGTAAACTGGGAAAGGCACAAGTTGATGGATAGGCAACAGAGGGTGGTGGTACAATAGATGCCACTCACTCTGAGAGTAGAGTGACCAGCGAGGTACCTCAAGGCTCAGTGTTGGGACCAGCCATCTTCACTGCATTCATAAAAAACATTGCAGAAGTACTGGAAGGGAAGGTATGCCTCTTTGCAGGTGACACCAAAATTTGCAATAGTGTAGATACTCCTGGAGGGTGGAGAAACTGAGTAGAGATGTGAGAAAACTTGAGGAGTGGTCAAGGGTATGGCAGCTGAGTATTAATGCAAAACGTGCAGAATCATGCAGCTAGGGCACAGAAACCCAGGGACAGTGTATAAATTGGAGGGGGGTATTGACAGTCACAAAGCAAGAAAGAGACCTTGGGGTTATCATATCTGATGACCTCAAGGTGGCAGGGCAGTGCAGCAAGGCAGTAGTCAGGGCCAGTGGGATGCTGAATCACTTGCAGAAGGAGAGAGGTGGTGTTGCCACTGTATCGGTCATTGGTGAGACCCCATCTGGAGTACTCTATCTGGTTCTGGAGATCATATCTCAGAAACGACATAGACAGGGTAGAGGCTGTCCAGAGCAGGGTAGCTAAAATGGTGCAAGTGTTGCATCAAAAGCCCTATGAGGAGAGACTAAGGGATCTCAGTATGTGCACTCTGAAAGAGAGGATGGAGGGGGAGAGGACAGAGACCTACAAGTACCTAACTAGGGTGAACAAGGTATAGGACAGGGAGGATTGTTCAGAGGAGAAAGTGCTCCAGGACAAGAGGGCATGCAATGAAGCTGGAAGGGGGAAACTTGTGAGGAAGTGCTTCTTCACTGAAAGAGTAGTGGATGCCTGGAACAGTCTGCCAGCAGAGGTGGGGTGGGAGTGAAAAGAGTGGTGGGCTTCAGTCATGCATAGGACAGGCACAATGGAATCTCTCCTGATGAGGAGGCAGAGAGCGTCAAAGTGCTGGAGGTTTTTGGGTGACACTGTCTGCACTTTGATTCAATAAATTGTTAAATAGTCTGAATGAGTGCTGTTTTTTTGTGTCTGTGTGGGCTTCAATCATGCATGGGACAGGTAGGAAGGACTCTTGGTAGAAAAGTGTGTGTGTGTAGGAGGTGAAGATCAGGTAGGTTCTGCAATGACAGTATAGCAGGTCAAATTGGGCAGACTCGATGGGCCAAGCAGTCCTAATCTGCTCACAAATTCTGTGTTGCTATGTTATAAATGAGTAAACCAAAGTTTTAATTTGGGCCAGTTTTACGTTTTTCATATCTCTATCACTTTGCACTCAGTGAACCGATTTACATGAAATTCTCACAGTTTACGGATCCTGGCACAAACTTTGTTCTGTCACATTTTAAGTACATTGACTGACTAGGGGAAGAGTTATAAAGGTGCAAAAATTGGGATTTAACAAAGAATTGTTTGCTCAACCCTAATATACAGGCACTACGATGACTGCATAACACCCATTATACATTACACAGAACATTTTACAATATATATGCAATACAATATAAAGTTCCAATATCATGATTTGATATCTGTCATATAGTCAAATGGATAAATAGAGAATAATGCATGGGGTAGTGTGCATTACAAGAATTTAATGCACACCTGAGGTGTAGGATGTTACATAAACTCCGAGAGTGAAGCTCGAGGGGTTTATTAAAGCATCCCACACCGTGTGCATTAAATTTGAGTATGCACACTACCCCAAGCATTATTTTTTATAATTGCTGGTGAGCAGTTTTTATCCTGCTTGACTTCTGTCTGCAGTCATAGTAGTAAAACACATACTCTATATTTCTTTCTCTCTCTGCCTTGCTCTTCAGCTGAACATTTTGTTATTTTTTTGTTTTGTTTTTTATCTGTTTTTTTTACCTTACAGTTTGGAATCGTGATCGCTATAGCGCTAAAGCCAGTCAGCTATGGTTCCATTCCTGGTGATACTCACTTTCTCCCGAAACTGACGAAAAGCAGGATGAACCAGATACAGGTTTTTAAACTGTAAAGGTGGGCTCAACTACTTAAATAGTAAAAAAAAAATAATAATGAGAAGAGGAGAGGAGGGTTGTTGTAGCTGCTCCTCACTAGCCAGCAAATGGAACCACCACTTTGTGGAACTGTTCAGCCCACCCACACACACAATGATAGCCAGTGAGGTAGCGCACTATGTGAACTGAAGGCAGATGCTGTTAGTGTGCTCGTGCTCTGTTCTGTAAAGTTAAGCATGTGAATGAACAGATCAGAGGGTCCCTGAGGTCGAGAGGGAGCTGGCAGCAAGACGCCCTCCCCCACCCCCTGAATTTTGGAAAGCAGAATGGATCTGAGGGTCCCTGAGGTCGAGAGGGTACTGGTAGCAAGATGCCCTTCCCCACCCAGAATTTCAGAAAGGTATGTGTGCGGCTTGCCATGAGGAGCCCCTCTGTTCCAGCTCTCTACAGTTTGAATTTACTGTGGACTTGGTGCCTTTTCTGCTGCTGCTTGCATTGTTGCCTTAATTAATTTCTATCGGCATAGCCTTGGAGATAGTTTTTTAGTCACGCATTTCTACACCCTAAGGCACATTATATGGCTCTTGTGCTCTAAGTTTACAACTGTTTTTAGGACCTTTAACTTAGAAGAAGAAGAATCAGCATTTATATAGTGCTTTTCATACATCCAAAGTGCTTTACAAGCAATGCTAGACTGGTAGTAAAGTGACTGAATGTGTGGTGGCGGCCATATCGCACATCATCACCCACACACAGCCTGGATAATTGCATGAACCGGTTTATGGGAAGGGGAATGTTGGCCAGGACACCGGGAATGTTTCCTACTCTTTGCGAAGAGTGCCCTGGGTTCTTTTACTTCCACCTGGACACCCACCGGGACAACACCAGGATGGGCAGAAAGGACCTCAGTTTAATGTCTCATCCGAAGGACGGCACACCCCAACAGTACAGCACCCCCCAATACTGCACTCAGATGCCAGCAATTTTTAGGTGCAAGTCCAATCCCGGTGTGGGACGAGAACCCACAACCTTCTGGTCCAGAGGCAGATGTGCTACCAACTGAGCCACGCTGACACCTAGTATATGGTACTAACGTTCGGCTGATTTCTACTGTGCATTGAACTCCAGTCCCCCGCATTTACAATTGAATGTTTAGCCCTGTTAAGACTTTCAGTCCCCTAATTTGCCAGAGTAAAATAAAATAAAAAAAAAGGATTATCAGAGGGTATAAGAAAACAGAAATTTAATCCGACTCCAATCCCCTAATTTGTTAGAGTAAAAGAATTTCTGAGGCTGCTAGAAAGCTGCAATTTTAATCCGATTTAAGTATTGGTCTCTGCTGATCATTTTGGTCCTTGCCCACACCCCCTCTCCATCCCTGCTCTCCATTCCCATACTATAAATTGCTCACCTCCCTGTGCTCTCCTCCACAGCAGAACGGATCCGAGGGTCCCTGAGGTCAAGAGGGCAAGGACAGCAAGACGCCCTCCCCAACCCCTGAATTTTGGAAAGGTATGTGTGCGGCTTGCCGCAGAGCCCTCTGTTCCAGCTCTCTACAGTTTAAATTTTGGCCCCGCCGGGACGCATAGCGTCGGCTCCCCACTGCCCCCGCCACCACCCTTGCTCGGCTCGGTCTTATGTAGGGAGAGGTTGTGAGTTGAGAACCAATCAGCCCACATCTCCATTTGCAGCCTATACACTTTCACCACTAGTGGCTGCTATATTGCCTTCTGGCTTAATGCTACTTCTTAGGATTACTCTTACTCACCAGAATGATTCTTTTAATTCTACAGCTATGCTCTCTATTACCCACTATCCTGACTCCCCCCAACGTTTATACCTCACAAATACCCTCCCCATCTCTGGGCCTGTCAAAAACCTGAATGCCTGGCTTCTTTCTAACGCCCGGGAGGCCCCTCTCTCCCTCCCAGCCTCTGCAGATATGCCAGAGCTTGTTGCCTTCTTCGTTGCTATAACCACCTATGAGCACAGCCCTAGGCGTATCATGCTAGCTTTGCATTGCCCCATTTGTCGGCCATACCATCCCTTACCACTGGTGCAGTCCCCCCTTCCCTCATCTCAACCCCTCCTACTTGCTACCCCCCTTTTACTCCACCTCCCCATTCCTACCTTCTCTACCCCTGTGCAATCAGATAGGCTCACTCACTACAGTAAAAAAGGTCCTGGTATGCTGTACTCAGGTTCTTTCTCCTCCTTCTTCTTATGTCACGGAATGTCCACCCTAATCCTGGGCCTCTAGCAGCCCAACCATCTACCCAACCCCCTGACCGTGGGCTTTGCATTGCCTCCCTTAATGTCTACAGTCTCTTAAAAAAGTGGGATTCCTTCCAGGGCTGGGTCCTTCAGCATCAGCCTGATGTCATAGCTATCAGCAAAACCTGGCTTAATTCTAGGATCCCCGACTCTTCCATTACCCTCTCCGACTACAACTTCTACAGCGCCGATCAGAAGGGTAAACGTGGGGGTGGATGCGCCATTTACTGCAAGGCTTCACTTCACGAACAGCTGCTCCCCACTCCTATACTGGGTCCAGGACCACAAGCACGCACACTTAAACTTACCTTGGGATGCTCTCAAACCCCGCTCCTGATCACTGTTGTTTACATTCCCCCCAGGGACCAAAAGGTGTCCTTCCTCTCACTACTGTCCTATCTGGACACCCTCCCATCGCATACAGAAAAGATTATACTCGGGAACTTCAATATCAGTTGGCTAGGTGGTGACACCTCAACACTCATGGACACTGCTACAGTCCAAGACCTATCCCAAGTGGTCTCGTGCCCCACCCTTTGGGATCTACGCACTGGATCTTCTTCTCTGCTAGACTTCATTTTCACCAACCGTCCACACAAAATCACTAATGTCACCATCCTCCCAAATGTACTTAGTGACAATTCCCCCATTCTCTGTTCCTGGACTTGCAAAGCTCCTAGATCTCCCCCTAAATTAGTAACGCAATGTAAACTAGGCCCTGGTAAGCTGACACTTCTTAAAGCACACCTCAGCGGGATGGGCCGGTCTTTCATTACAAATGTCCTCGACCCTGCTAGAGCACTTGACCTCTTCATCCTGGCTTTCAACAATATATGTGACAAATATGCCCCTCTCACCAATAGAATGGTCAGAGGCAATACTGTGTCTTGAATCTCTGATCGCCTCCTGACCTTGATGCGGGTGAGGGACTCACTGTGGCAACTCTCCATTGAGTCCAGCCTCTTGCTTGATAGGCAAAAGTACAGAGAGGCTCGGAACAAGTGTACCTGGGCCATGCGAAAAGCAAAAGCAGATTATTATAAATCCTCCTTAACTACCTCCTGGGGCTCAGGGAGTAAGTTCTGGAACAACATTAAGGAAATCTGTGAAAAAGACCCTAACCCTGTCCCTGACCAGGTCTTGGTCAATGAGTCTTTGACCTCTGACCCCACCCAAATTGCTGAGGCCTTCAATAATGCCTTCTCAAACCTCAATCATGTTCTCCTCCCAATTTCTTTGATCCATTTTCTTCCTGTACCCCTCTCCCCTCCGCAGAAGCCCCCCTTTTTACCTATGTCAAATTACTCCTAAATCTGCGATGCCATATCTCTCTAAAGCACTGAGCCATTCCTCCTTCAGCAGTGACTCCCTAGATGTGAAGCTCCTTCGACTCGCCCTTCGGGAGGTCCTATACCCACTAACTCACATTTTAAACCACTCTCTGTGCCTAGGTAAATTCCCCTCCAAGTGGAAATCCGCTGCCATTACCCCATCCTTAAAAGTGGGGATTGATCCAATACCAATAATTACCACCCCATCTCCATACTCCCACCCCTATCCAAGGCCTTAGAATGGATTGCGTCAGACCAACTCACTGATCACCTGACCAAATACAACCTACTCTGTAAACAACAACATGGCTTCTGCAAAGGGCACAGTACCACCACTGCCGTTCTTGAGTTTACCACCCACATACACTCCATGTTGGACAAGGTGCAGCACACCATAGCTCTGACAAACCCTCCTCTCAGTGCTTAGCTGCTGAACCTCCCTATTCCAAAGGTCCTTCAACTATAGGGACCCTCGGTGGATGAACAGCCTCCCCGCCTCAATAGCAAATGAACCTAGACTTGGGCCATTCAAAACCCACCTTAGGGAACACCTCCTGACCTCAAGTACCTGCGACTGCTCTTGAGCTAATAATTACCTCTGACGATGGCCCTTTGCCTGAAACTACCTTACCCCCGCCTGCTCCTCAGCCCAAGCTGGTACTGTTAGTATTTGTCTCCTATCTGTTTTATTCTGTTATGTAGAACCTTAACTAAGTTATCCCTAGTACTTGTATGTGTTAATTCTCACTGAACAATTGCCTACTTCTCATTGTTAGTAATCTGAACTTTATACACTGATCTATTCTTAATTATGTATGCCTGTACCTTATTCTCTGTGACGTGGATCCTTTGTAAATGAGTCTTTTGACTCAAAGGTGTTTCCGAATTACTAATAAACAATAACCGGACAGTTATTATGGTGAATATCAAGAGGCTGAGCCCTTTGAAAAAATTGCTTACCAATTATTATGAAGACACATAAGTTAGAGAAAGAGAGAGAGAGCGAGAGAGTGTGTATGTGTAAGCGGGAGAGAGAGAGAGAGAGAGAGAAAGAGATAAAAGGCAAGGGAGCTTAAACTAGGGATGATGAGGTAATTACATGAAGACAAATACAGGCAAACTGTTCCAGATTCTACACCATACCTCTTTTAATCCTCACCCATTGCTGTTTGAACTGCTATTATCCTGCTGCTTGCTCTTACCATCATGCAAGAATGTGCCATTGTAACCAAACTGGCTTATCTGTTTATCTGTTGTAATCACATGTGCTTGCTAACTATGTAACCCATATGCTGTAACCAAAAGTCTGTTATGTATTTATAGTTACTGGCAACCCCCTTTATCAAACTGTTTTCAAGCATCTTAAAAATGCCATAATAACTCAAAAACTAGTTATTACGGCATTTTCAAAACCTCCTGTCTCCTTTGTGTGTCACTCATCTGTATTCTGCCTTTTCATTGGTTCGTGCTCTGTGAGTGGGCAGGCTGAATAGCTTTAAAAAAATGGCAGCTCGTTTTCTCGCTTGCTGACGAGCCATTTTTATTTACCACCCTCTCCATCTCTATTTGATTTTTTAAATGTTTTATCTGGTTGATCCCACCTTCCAAATAGAAAAGGACTATCTGGTTGATCCTGCCGTGTCTCCGGATCGGGAGATGCCGTCGCCAAAAAAAGGTCAGTCTGAAAGAGAAACGGAGAAAGAGAAAGTGTGTGTGTGTGTGTGTGTGTGTGTGAGAGAGAAAGACAGTGTGTGTGAGAGAGAGACAGACAGTGTGTGTGTGTGTGTGTGTGTGTGTGTGTGAGAGAGAGAGAGAGTGTGCATGTTTGTAAATAGCAGATACTGAGACAGCATAAACTCTGCATTTTTAAGATGCTTGAAAACAGTTTGATAAAGGGGGTTGCCAGTAATTACAAAAAATAAAAAATAAGCAACTGTGTGTTTATGGATTTTTTTAACACACCCTCGGTTTGTGATTACCTCACAAACCTCTCGAGCTTCACTCTCGAGGTTTATGGGTTATCATACACCTTGGGTGTGTAAAAAAAATCCATAACACACAGTTGCCTATCCATTATTCTCTATGTCCTCAATGTGATGAGGTACCTTTGGAAATGAACCTCTGGCTCAAAGGTTGTAAACCGATGTACAAATAAATAAATAAATAAAGATGATGGGAGTAGCAGAGATGAAGGCTCTGTTGCCAACTATGGAAAGATTAGTGGATGGAACTGACAGCAGGCAGTAGCTGAGCAGTGGAGAGTAATGAGGAGGTCTGATCAGCAATGGTAAGGTCATAAACTGGGTCGAGGCAATTATGGATTAAAAAAAAAACACAATGTAGATTAACCATTGTTAGAGAGAAAGAGAGAGAGAGACTTGGGAAGAAAAAGCAAGAAAGATTTAAAAAGGGAGGGTGTAGTTGTGCAGGTATGGGCAGTGAGATAATAATCTGGGTTAAAGGCAGCAACTACAAATCTTAAAATAATGTAAAAAAAACAAAGTCACTTCCTTTTTACTAACAATATTCCTCTGCTAAAAAGAGAATATAAAAAAAAGAAGCAGTACGGGAATTACATTTATGAGCACTACAAGTTAGGATGGTCCCCGAACTGGTGGCGCCCATATTCCAGAAGGGGGACACAGGGCTTGGATCAAGCCCTGCATCTGATGCAAAGAGGGCTGCAGATGCACCAAAGCCCCTCGGATACAGAGTAGTCCAATCCTCAAAGGGGTTTTGCATTTGTGACATTTTCCCCACTTTATGGCTCCTTGCACCAAAGGCTTGGCACAAGTGCTGCAATCCCAGATGAAACATTAGACGACGGAGAAGGTGGTCTAACTCCCTGTATCCTGTGTTCTGGACTTGTGGCATGGTTTCTGTGGCAAGTGCCTTTCAGACTTGTTCTTGTCGCAATGTTTGCTGTAAGTCACAACTTGCGTCAAACACCCTGCTGCAAGTCCCCTGCAGCACCACAAGTCATTTGAGAATCTGGCCCCATGTCTTTAAAAGTACCCCCTACCTCTTATCAGTCAGTATTAGTGATGCAAGAGGTACAGGTGCTGGCTTTAGAGGAATAGGGTTTGAACCTAGGAATGGCAGTATAGCCTAGAGGTTAGAGGAACAAGGTGTGAACGAGCTTGATACATCCACCAGACCAGACCAGACCTGAGTTTGATTCTCAAAACCTCTACTTGCATACTATGTGACTCTGAGCAAGTCACTTAACTGCCTAGTGCTCCCAGGTTGCCCCTGAAAACAGGCACTTGTGCCTATTGGGCCTTACCCAGTTACCAAAGACTAAAAAAAAAAAAATTCCAACATGTGTACAAATCTACGAATTCTGTACTTTGAATTGTTCTTAGTTCAGTATTTTTAACTTTTATGGCACATGGCATACTTACAAATTCTTTTGAAATCTAATAAAGAAAAAGTCCCCTCCTACATACACACACACACACACACACACACACACACACACACACACACACACACACACACACACACACACACCAAATGTTCTCATTTAGGTTTTTGTGTTTGTAGTTATACTGTAAAAACATTTCTTCAAAACAGAAGAATACTGCTTGCAGATTGTGAACCAATTAACTTGGTTTAATAAATTGATTCATTTTCTACCATCTTCCATGCCTCTTAAATTCCAAACATAGCAATGTGGGCTAATATGGGGAACAAATGGTGAAAATAAGGGATTCTCTCCCTTCAGACTGAGGTAATATGGCACTTTTTTTTACAAACTTTGTAATTATGCTACACAAAAAAGGAACCACAGAAGCACAGACATGCATGTTCTTACTTTACAACCAAAAAAGAGAAGCAACCAGTTGGCATGAATACAAAAAACAAAACAGTTACATAACCCCTAGCATCATGCTTAAGTTATATGCTTCAGGAGAAACATTATCCCCTTGCAATCCATTGGCAAGGCCCCTGGAATTCTGCGGATCTGCGGTTGCGGAATTTGCCGCAGAATTTGCATCATGACACAGAATATATACATTGCCGCAGAATTCATTGTTTTTGGTGAATTTTCATATAAATATACTGTTTTCCATAGTGTCAGGCTTTCTTTCCCACCTGGTTTATCCTGAAGCCCCTCCTCTATGCTCAGCATATGATGTCATTGATGACCTCACATCATATTTAGCCAATGACAGGACTGCATTCTGCCAGAGAAATTAATAAATCATGCCGCAGAAATCATAAAATGCTGCCGTAGAAGCCAAGGAGCCCTGCCACAGAAATCAGAAAATTCTGCCGCAAAACACCAGGGGCCCTGCCCATAGAGTAAAAAATCATCATACCTGTTGGCTAAAATCTGACCTACTCTCCAAACTTCGGCAGTGGGATAAAAGCTGGCTCCTTTATAGAAACTCTGGGTTACCAGCTGACCTAAATACCTATAGAGCAATGCGAAATTCCTGCAAGAAGGATATTTAAAGGGCTAAAAGCACCTACTGTAAGGAGCTACTACCAAACTCTTATGGTGATTCTAAAAAGTTCTGGTCCCACATGAAGTCCTTCCTGGGTTCTAACCAGGCCCCTACTCTTATCGATATGTTACTAAATGACGTTCACTGCAACAGCCCCCATACCATCGCAGACTTCTTCAATACCCAATTCTCTGTTCTTACCAAATACACTTCTTCCTTCCCTGTCCTACCTAACTCTACCCCCCGATGTCTCGGCACCTCAATTCTTTTTTAAGTCAGTCTCTTACCGTGATGTCTTAAGGTTGCTCAATAATATCTCAGAGTTCGCTGCAGTTGGGTCTGATGACCTCATACCTAAGCTTCTAAAACTTGCTGCCCCTTACATACAGTAGCTGCTCCTCTAGCCAAGATTCTTACTCTCTCCCTTTGTCAAAGCCACATCCCAGACATCTGGAAGACAGCTAGGATCACCCTAGTATTCAAAAAAGGTGACCATAAAGATCCCTCCAACTATAGGCCTATTGCCATCCTGTCAGTTCTTAGTAAAATTCTAGAGAAACTTGTGGCCACTCAAACTGCTGACTTTCTTCAGCAATATGACCTTCTTACAACTGCACAGCATGGATTCCATAAAGGTCACAGTACCACTACTGCATTGCTCAAGTTTACATCTAATGCTCTAATGGCCATGGATTCTGGCTTCCTCACTGGGGCCATTTTCATTGACATGACTAAAGCATTTGATTTCGTTGACCACCCTATCCTTCTAACAACTCTTAAATCACTGGGCTTTTCACCAAAGGTTGCCAGGTGGTTCAGCAGCTACTTAGCTGACTAGACTCAGACAGTTAAATTTAACTCAACTTTATTGGACAAAGCTTCCATTAATATTGGAATGCCGCTAGGGTCAATCTTAGGTCCCCTGCTCTTTTCTATATTTATTAACAATATCACCTCCAACCTCGCTCACACAGACTCCCTACTTTATGCAGATGATATTGTTCTGTACACCAGTGTGAAGGATATAGCTGACATCAACTCTCGACTCTCCCATGACCTCCAAGTCATTCAGCAATGGATGCTGACTAATAAGCTTATCCTGAATGAAGAAAAGACTCAAACCATGGTATTTGGTTCCCACATCAAACACAAACTCTACCAATCTAAACTCAATGTCTCCTCTGCTAATGGCACATCTGTAGGGGCAGTTAACTCATTTAAATATCTCGGTATCACCCTTGACCCGACTCTCAATTTTGATCTTCATATTCAACAGACTTGCAAATTGGTAAACATGAAACTCGGCATTGCCTACCGGACTAGCTATGTGCTCACTCCATTTGCCAGGCTCGCCATTGCTCGTGGTATATTCCTACCGTGTCTCACCAATGGTGTCGCAACCTATGCCTCTGCCGGTAAATCAAGTCTCCAAAAATGGGATGTTACCTATAATAACATCTGTGGCTATGCATCATCCTCTCCTAGGCTGAAGCACCATTGCCTCCTCTACTTGGATCTTGGCTGGCTTTCCCCTTCTGCATCTAGATCTTATGCTTATGGATCGCTCATCGATAATGTTATCGGATCCCAAATTCCCAAGCCACTGGCAGGACTATTCCTAAACCACACATCCAGCTATGGTGTTCACTCTGCTGATAATGCCCCAGTCCACATCCCTAGACACCAAATGTCCAAAGGTGCTAGTGCTTTTGTCTGTCATGCCCCCCTTTTATGGAACTCCCTTCCCCTAAGTACTCACTCAGCATCATCCCATGCCTCCTTTAAAAAACTGCTTCGACACTATCTTGTTGACTCCTGCCATTGCTCCTGTTTCAAACCACCCTAGCTTTCGTCTCCTTCCCTATGTTTTCCTGCACTTACACCACTTCTTAGTTTGCTGACCCATCCATAATATAGCTCTTTCTTCTTATCACCCGTTTATTAACTTTTATTCCTAGGGACTTTTATCCCTCATTAAGTCCCCATCCTCCTATCTTATCCAACACTCCTCTTTCAATTCCTATTTCTCAATTTCAACTTTACTTCTCCCGCCTTATCTTGTACTGTCTACCATAATGTCTCTGTCACCCAGTTTTAATCCTCCTGGACTCTATGGTAATGTTAGCACTTACGACCGGACCAAATTGTCATTTTGCTTTCTTGTGATTTTTACTTCTCTTTACTCTTATTTTATTTTATTCTTCTCTGTTTACATATTTTTACTAAGCCTGTTATTTAACTCTGGCCTGTTTTGTATTCCTACAATTGTATATTGTGATTTCATATAGTGTAACCTGTTATCTGATTGTTTCTGTTTTGTATCTTCCCGGGTCATGCCTGACAATAGTCATTGCTATAGCTAGTGCACCTACCTGGTCATCAAAAACTAAATAAATAAATAAATATCATAGACTAGCTAACATTAAAGGGGACAGGAAATGTGTGTTAATTGGCAGCAGTTAGCTATTTTCCAGTTTACATAAATTAGAATCATACTTCCAAACAGTTCCTATGTAACTGTACGTCAACAAAGAGGATAATGTATGGTCCACTGCCCACAACATGCATGTGTAGCCATCGAGAGGTTGCCATGGCGACTGTTTAAATCTCAAGAGTGAAGCACAAGAGGTTTTGGTCACCATGACAACCTTGAGATGGCTATTCACACTTGTTGTGGATAGCAGACCACACATTGTCTTTTATACAGTAGTTTATGGTCTACTATGCACAAGAAAAAATTAGTCTGTGTGCCTTAAAATATCACTCACTCTCCAGCGCCTCTCTCTTTCGGGGTCAGCTCTCAACACCATGGCCACTTCAGGAAGAGCGGAGGTTTGCGTAATACGCAGGCGCAAAGACGTTCAAAGTTGTGGTACAGTAGCTACGTTATCTAGTGCTGCACAACAAGCATAATGACATAGCTACTGCAGCACAACAACGTTGTTCTAGGTTTGGATTTCCACCAAGAACAACATTCTGCCGTACACTATAATAATAATTAATTGCTTGTTGTCACTTATACTATGTATTGTATTTACCTAAGATATCGATGCCACTTATATCTATGATTTCTGTTTCTTATGCCACTGCTCTGTGCATTTGTAAGTACTTACTTGTTATGTTTGAACCGGCTGCTGTTTTTGAGTCACTGCTGTTTTCCTTTTACTGTGCCGATTGCTTGTGACTTCCTGCTGATGTTTTTTTTTTTCCTAGTGTGGTTACTGTTATTATAACCATGATGTAAGTTTAATTTTCCCAGGTCATGCCTGAAAACAGACATACAGTATGTATGCCTAGTACATCTTACCTGATATAAAAAAAAAAAATAATGATCGAGATAATAGTTGAAAGTACTAATAATAATGTGAATAACTGTGTTTGTAATTGTTTTTTCTTTTTTTTTTGACATTTTGTACAGTTCTCTTCATGAAACTGGCAATTTGGAGTTTGTACTACGTTACGACTTGTGAAGATAGAAACATAGACAATATCAGCAAAAAAAGACCATCGGTTCATCCAGTCTGCCCATTTGAACCTTACTGTACTCCATAACCTAGTGTCAAAATGGGTTTTTGGCCTCGTCTCCCCAACCCCTTGCTCTGTGCCTCACTGCTAACCTCCTCCCCGGAATAATTATTAAGTGATCTACTCTGTCCCAGCCATGCTTGAACCCCTTAGAAACACACATAGAAACATAGAAACTGATGGCAGAAAAGGGCCGCTTGGTCCATCTGGTCTGCCCATTTTCATCGTGATTGCTTTCGCTGCAGACCCTACTTGGTCTATGGCACTGTCTCATCTACCCCCTTCCTTTACTTTCTGATTCCCTTGTGCCTATTTCCAGCTTTTTTTTTGAATCCCACCACTGTTTTCACACCCACTGCCTCCACTGCAAGACTGTTCCAGACATCCACCACCCTTTCTGTGAAGAAGTATTTCCTCACATCTCTCTCTTGAACCTACCCCCTAAGCTTCATATCATGATGACCCCTTGTTCTAGACAGAGTACCCTTTTCTCTGAAAAATACTTCCCTCCTGTACCTTATCCCCCCCCCCCCATGAGGCTCTAGGCCTTGTTAAATTGCCTTAATGGTCTGTGTACCCACATCTCTGCTGGTGGGCTGTTCCAGGGCTCAAACACTCTCTGTGTAAAGTAACACTTTCTCGCATGCTTCCTGAATCCTCCCCAGCTTGCATTCCTATCCCTTACTTTTTGACTCACCATTCCTGCTAAATAGTTCCACACGGTTTACTTTGTTTATTCCTTTTAGGAACTATAAGGTCTTTGTGATATTGCTCTTCTTCCATCTGGCCTACAGTGAGTACATCATCAGTGCCCTGAGCTGATCCTCACAGGAACTGCCCTGCTAGTGCTGAAGCATTTTGATTACTTTATGCTGCAACATTCTCCAGGCTATCTCTTTCTTTCCTTAGGTGGGGACTCCAGAACTGAGCACAGTATTCCAGATGGGGTCTCACCAGTGATCTCTAGAGAGGCAGTATCACCTTTTTCTTCCTGCTAGCAAAACCCCTTCCAGTACACCCCAGCATTCTGGTTGTCTTGCTGTAGGCCTTCTTAAATTGCCTAGTTCGTTTTAGGGTGTTGCTTATAACGGAAATGAAAACATTTATATAATTAATATTAAATGGAGCCTACAAATACTCTGTCATAATAAAATACACAACCAGGCTCTGCAATACATGGGTCATAATACACACTCGTTCAGTGGTAATAAACAAGATAAACAAGTGTGTATTAGGACCCATGTACCACGGAGCTGTATCATGCATAATGCTGATCTACTGGTTTCACTTAGTTGGTGGAAGACAGTGCACTGCAGCTTTTTAGATGGTAATAATACTTCTTTGGGCAGAGATATTTGGATCAGTAGCTATAAAAAACAGGATACAGGCAACTGTGCTGTTAAGTCATTTTTTTACACACATTAGTGTGCATAACCTTCACAAACCACTCAACTTTTACTCTTGTGGTTTAGAAGAAAAGAAGAATTAGCATTTATATAGCAGTGTCAGTGGCTCAGTAGGTAGCACACTTGCCTCTGAGGCTGGGAGATTAGAGGGCTGTGGGTTCAGTTCCCACATCTGGCACTTGGGTTAATATCCCAGTACTGACACTGTAATGCAGCATGAGAGGGGTGCTGCATTTCTGAGGTGCCGTCTTTCGGATGAGACGTTAAACCGAGGTCCCATCTGCCTGGGTTGGTGGTAGTTCAGGTGGATGTTAAAGATCCCATGGCACTTATCGAAAAGAGTAGGGGAATTTCCTGGTGTCCTGGCCAAATTTCCCTCATTCATTAAAAATACCGCCAACAGCTTAATCTGGTTCAAGGTCAGTTGGCATTCATCTGTATCCCCTTCCCCTGGGTCGTGCCTGAAAATAGGCAGGATTTGTCTAGTGCACTTACCCGGTCAACAAAAAATAAATAAATATAGTGCTTTTCATACACATTATATCCCAAAGTGCTTTACAAGCAAAGAGAGACTAGTAGTAAAGGACTGTAAATGTGTAGTCACGGACAGAATGTCAAGCATGAGCTGCTGACCAATCAGAATAGTGCAGAGAGTTCTGTGCACATACAGTGATTTAAACTCCCGATCACTGGTTCCATGCAGAGAACTGGAATGGGTTGCTGTCCATTAACAAAAAAAAAAAAAGAAGAGAATGCAAAGTATAGTTTCCACATGGTTACATATGGATAATTTAAGGGTATGAATATAATTTCTGAAAATCAGAGCACTATAAACTGCTGCCAGTTAGAAATAATTTTCTGTCTTCTGAAAAGTATGCAATACAGAAGAAAAAAGAAAAAAAAGAAAGCAACAACAAATATGTCGCAGGTGATACCTTATATTGAAATAAGAAACTTATTTCTGAGACTAGCTTTCAAGAGATAATACTCTCTTCTTCAGGTCAGACTTGACGTAGACAGCATTACCTCTCAAAAGCTAGTCTCTCAAATAATTTTGTTAGTCCCTAAAAGTTGTCTCCTGCAATATATTTGTTGTTTTTTTCCTTTTTCTTCAAGATCATCGAGTGGACTAACACAGCTACCACATTCATGGCCGGATTTACCTTTATGCCAATAACGCCATGGCGTAGGGCCCCATGGTTCAGGAGGGCCCCCACACAGCCACAACACTGTATTTATTTTAATTATGTATTTACTTCCTGGGCGACTGCGGCCACTGACCAGCTACACAACTTGTTGCCGGCTGGGCTGCGGGGATGGAGTCATTTATTTTAATTGAACTGTTGCACATGAATGTATGTCACGGTATGGCACCAAAATAAAAAGCAACCCACTTATTCCCCTACTCTCACTTCCCCAGCTTTTTAGTCTCTCTGGGTGGCTCCGGCTCTGCCTCTCATCCAACCTAGGCCTGTCTGCCTGATGTGACCCCACAGTACAACCAACCATGTCTCATCAAGGTCCTCCGGAGGTGTGGCTACTGGTGACTGGCGGGATTCGGGAATCTGTGCGTGCATGTGTGGCATCAGGGCATGCTGCTGTTGGCAGAGCAAGTGACAGTCAGATGGAGCAACTAGAGCGACAACTCCGAAAAGAACATCCGGGTTCGACTGGAGACAGAAGGCTAGAGTGTAGTTGCAGTCACAGACCACTCATCTCTGTCAGACACTCGAGTCGCCACCACCATCCAGCCAGGGCCAATCTTTTTTTTTTGTCATCCGAGTGAGCAACGAGGAATATTGTCATCATGTCCTAGTGCAGGCACAGTTGTTGTGAGGGTGCTGGATGGATGCTGCCTGTAGTCCGAGAGTGCGGCTGCTGGGGGAAGGGGGTGCTGGGCAGCGGACCTCAGTCTCTGTGTGTGCCCTCTGGACTGACCGACTGGTCCTCCACACCACTCCATCCTGTGAGGTCGAGGACTAAAGGAGCCAAGTCGGAGTCCCACAGACAGTCAGGCAGGCAGGCCAAGAAGAAGGCCAGACAGCCACCACACCAGTCACCAGGAGGTAACAGTACATCTGTACAGGTATGTGTACAAAATAAAATCTGATGCCGCTTTCTGTTGCTGCTTGAAGTTGCACTTAGACTTAGGAAAGATAACAAAGACAAAGCAATCATTGATTGTCATTAAAAATGAAGTACTGTTTGTTTAACTGGGACACCTCCAACTGTGCAAAACTATCCAGCTGTGCCTGAGACTTGAGCTAAAACATCTGTAGCACTTGAAGGGGACATATCCCCCAGCCCCATGCAACCAAGGGGGACATGTCCCTGGGCTCTATGTGACCTGTGCCAGAAAAACTAACATTATTTTGATTACAATTGCCAGAAGGGACTGAAATATTGGACTTAATACTGTTTCATGCTGCGATACTATGCCAGGCTGGTTGGTGCCTACCACTGGCATGGATTAAATTAATTGTAAGGCTGTTGGATATTGAAGTGTTATGCAGGGACAGTTTAAGATGCTTGCTTTTCTTGGTACCCTATATAATGGAATAAAGACCGTACTGGTTAGACAGCTAGCAAGGGGGCACTGGTGCCAGTAGCTATCTCCCCATTGCATAGAGTGACTGAGCTATAAAGAGCAATGAATATGCATACTCACGGGGGGAGCTGTAGGCAGGAATGCAGCCTAAGGGCAGGGCCCAGTATTGGGGGAGCCACAGAGGTGGCCTCCAGGCTTGCAAACCAGTGCTTTGATCCTCAGAGAGACCCCCTTCCACCCGGAGGCACATCAGGAGGCAAGGAAGACACTGCCCAGCAAATGTGCCTGTCACCCAATACTGAAGTAAATGGTCAAAGGGTACCAGCTTGTGTCTTCCAGTTATCAAGCACCCTGTTTAACTGCACCAATTTGTTTGTGGGTCTTTGACACACATTAGGATGGATGGCTATAACGTGTTAAATGTTCACTCCAAAATAGTCCCGAATAGTCTCCTTCCCCTCTGCTGGCACTCACCACAAAACAAAGTGGGCAGTGCGAATCCAGTTGGATTTGGGCAGAGGATAGAAGGGGTGCTTGTCCCAGTCCCAGTTCAGCCTGTTGCTCCAGAGATGAGAGAAGACAGCTACCCAAGTGTGAAAAAGAGGTTGGGGGTTCTGTCTAATGAAGGCAAGGGGAGGGGATGAGATCATAAGGTCCCTGACATGCTTGTGATATTGCATACAGTTGGGGCAGGGCTGGGGGCTGGCCGAAAACCTTTTCAATATTTTTCATGTTCTTCATGTTTGTGAGTTGTATTCTTTGAGATCGGGGGTGGGGCTGATGTGCAAGGTTTTTTTTTGTTGTTGTTGTTGGTAACCACATTGTTATGCAGAGCAGGTGAGACAAGGCAAGGGCACTTGGTGATGGGGGGTTCCAGACTGGGTTTGGGTATAAACTGCTGTAAATGATAATGAGTACTTTAAGTGTGTTAAAGTGAACCATCAGTGCTCTAAAGACTGTTGTAAAGCAGAAGAAAGTGTTAGCTTATATTGAAAAGCTTAAAGGGGACCTAAACTTTTGCAGGAAGCTCATATGGGTAGGGAAGAGACAACAAGTTGAGGAAATCTTGGGGTGGCCTGTTGTTAGCGGGAGGGCTCTCATCGAAGGTCAAAGGGGTGGCAGTGTGGTTCTGTCCTGGCCTCTGTGCCAAGGTGCTTTGACATGTAGCAGACACACTAGGGAGGTACCTCACTGCAATCGTAGATTGGGGGGGGGGGCAACTGATGGTGGCTGACATTTATGGCCCTAATTTTGACACTCAGAATTTTTCATAAATTATGCAACATTTGCAGAATTCCAAGGTCGGATTATCATGGGAGTGGATTAGGCTGCCGGAAGATTTAGAACGCATATGTTTTTAGGACAGAGTATTATGTCAGTAGGAGCCTAAGGGTTTTAATACCTCCAGGACCCAGTTCTAGATTTCTCAGCCCTACTAGTACACAATCCCCCTAAGAGCTCAGCGGCACTTCGGCACACAGGATGTTGGCATTTAGGAGCCCCCCAGGCCACAAAATATGACTTGGAGTAGGGCCCCCACATCCATTAATCTGGGCCTGACCATATTGCTCTGTAAAGTATACAAAAGCATTCAACTTTTGCTCTTAAACAGCTTCTAATACCTCTGGAAAAACTTATAATATTTAAGCAACATTCAGCTTATATTTCATATTCATACAACCGGGTGTACTGATAAATAACACTATAGATAGGGAATGTGCAATAGTCTGACTCAAAATATGCAATTTATCCTCATGTGTGATGGAGCAGGACCATAAACTTTGAATGACAAAGCCACAAGTAAGTTCTAAGAGTCCCGACCCTTCACAAGTGATGACAAACTGCATGTTTTGAATTAGACCATTGCATATTCAATTTATATAACATCTGTTTACTAGTTATAGCTGTTAAATCTGCTGCTTCTGTCAAGATTTAACTATTTCTCTTTAGTTTTGGCTGTTGACTTCAGTGCTACACATTGCTAATGTAATTATTAGCATTGTGAGAGCTGCTGTCTGATTGGTTCAGTGTGCATTGTGACATACCCAGCTGGGCCAAGACGATACTGATTATCAGCAAATGTGTTATATAAATTGTATTATCTTGACTTGGCGTCACAAGATATTATCTTGCAAATTCAATATCACAATGGTCACGTGTGATACTGAAGTCAGCAGTTTAAATAAAAGAAAATTGGTACAGTTTGTTATATAAACAGAAGATTTCAGAGCTCTAACTAGTGAACTGATATCATTAGTGTCAGTGGCTCAGTAGGTAGCACACTCGCCTCTGAGGCCGGGAGATCAGAGGGCTGTGGGTTCAGTTCCCACATCTGGCATTTGGGTTAATATCCCAGTACTGACACTGTAGCGCAGCATGAGAGGGGTGCTGCACTTCTGAGGTGCTGTCTTTCGGATGAGACGTTAAACCGAGGTCCCATCTGTCTGGATTGGTGGTAGTTCAGGTGGATATTAAAGATCCCATGGCACTTATCGAAAAAAGAGTAGGGGAATTTCCCCGGTGTCCTGGCCAAATTTCCCTCATTCACTAAAAATACCACCAAAACAGCTTAATCTGGTTCAAGGTCAGTTGGCATTCATCTGTATTCCCCTTCCCTGGGTCATGCCTGAAAATAGGCAGGATTTGTCTAGTGCACTTACCCGGTCAACTAAAATAAATAAATATAAATCGGATATGCAATGGTCTGACTCATAATATGCAGTTTATCATCACTTGTGAAGGAGTAGGACTTTAATAACTCACTCAAAAGCCATAAGAAACATGCCTTCAGCTTAAACTCACTGCCCTTTCCTGTGTGAGGTCCCTACCTCCACAGAAACTGCTTTCTGTGTAGGGTCAGCTGCATGACAGAGAACCAAAGTGCCCCACCACCAATTCAGGAAAAAGGCTAGCCGAGCAAGAGATATGATACTGCCAGGTATGAGAAGTTCCATTTGCCGAGTCAAAGATTACAGCCCCAGGGGACCAGCACATGTGCAGTTCCATGTAACCGATTCATTTAGCCCAGGAGAGATGCACACTGCATCTCTACTTGTTCACCAGTTTGAAAGCTGTACTGAAACAAACAAGAAACAAAGTACCAATGGCACTGAGATGTGTCAAGAGAGAGGACGTGTTATTTACATATAGTAAAAGACACATATACAGTACATTTATTTGGTTTTTGATTACTGGTAGATTAACTAGACAAATATATGCCTATTTGTAGCCATAAACCAGGAGAGTACAGTTACAACCAAGTGTAAACACAATACAGTAAAGGGGATAAAGATGTTAAAAATGTAATGGGTACCCAGTTACAATACACAAGCGATAGAATATTCAAAACAGTGCCTGGATCTGTGCAGCAAGGAGATATCAGTACAATAGTGACAGATATAGCAACAAAAACAAATTTAACAAAAGGCGCAGTATCACAAAACAATTTAAAACAGATGGTGCATCATTCATAAGTGCAACAGATAATTAAGCAGCTACGGCAAACACTATTCAGACATCATAGGTATGGTGGTCATGCAGGCAATGGAGACAAGAAACATACATATAAAACAATCTACACACAGATGCTGCACAATACAGACACATACATGCATGCAAGTACACACATACAGTGCACTTCAAAAAATAAACAAGCATACCACACACAATTCATACACGCAGAACTTTTAACATGATCGGTTCCTGCACTAGGGCCTCTGGAGTCAACATGATCTTTTGTCAGTTTGAAGTAATGTTTTCCAACTTGCATTCAACCCAAATGTCTCAGCTGGAACATTTCAAATTATCTGCAATACAGAACTTCAAAACTTGCAGAACCTCTATTACTAACCTCAGCAATAACATCTAATAATTTCTATTATACAATGGGCATTAAAATCAAGCAGAAATCCTGTAATCTCATTGGCTACCTGGCACTCCTCTCCTGTTGTAAAAGCTACAATCACCCCACAGGAAGAGGTGCCAGCCACCAGCCAGCCCCGTCAGGAACCCGCACTGGAATCACTCCGAGAATCAGGAATACCAAACACAACAATCCCCGCTAAATGGCTGATCCAAAAAACATGAGTATTAAAACTGCAAACCAGTCCCCAAACACAGTAGTCAAAGCACAAAACTTTTTTTTTTAAAACAACGTTCCGTCCATCCGTGACAACTACCTCCACAGAACCCTTTTTTCTAGACAACTTTTCTGTCAGACGTTGCTCTCTCTGTGCTTGCTTACCTAAACTGATTCCAAGGCACCTCTCTCCTGAACTGCTGCAGCAACAGAGTCCCGTGCATACTGCACATAAACTACGAAGACAGCACCCTGTAGTTCAAAATCAAATTGTCCATAAATGAACCACTGAAGGCTGTCCAGGCTCCTGAAACAAAAGCAGTGCCTCAACACAAAAAACTGCCACCATCCAGTACAGCGTACAACTTTTCCTGGCCACAGAAAAAGTACTTGGACTGTCATAACACTGCCATGTGTATCTCTAGCAACCAAGGACTATTTTTCTCACCTGCAACAATACATTTATTAAAAGAATAAAACAAAATCTAACAAAAGAGAGATTTTTCTTAATTTTTTCACATAAAACATACAATGGCACATTGTATAATCACAATATGCCACTCAAGAATGTTGGTGATGCCAGGATTTACCCACGCCTGGTATGTTTTGGCCACTCGGCTGTGCCTCATGACCAAACAATGCACTGGGCATGGGTAAATCCTGACATCACCAACACCCTCTCATGGTATATTGCTTAATCATACTACAGAAATTGTAGTGAGAAAGAAAAAAAAAAAGTTCCACACTGTGGATCAAACATAGGCCTCCTACCACTACTGCTTGGTAGCCTGTAGCTCTACCATTGTACCATGGTTCCTTAACAGGAGATGCAAACTGTGGCCAAGGATATACAGCAGTTAGAGCAGACCCCATCCTCCTATGCAGCTTCAGTGGATTTTAGTAATGCACGGTCTGTTATTCTGACGTAATCTTTTCCAAGTTGCACTCATACTTCAAATTCTCAGCTGGAACTTTTCAGGTAATCAGCAATATAGAAAAATATAGAACTTCAAACCTTGCTAAAACGCTATTACTCTATTATTGACATAGGCAATGACATGTAACATTTTCTCTCATACCAAATAAATTATTGTGAGAAAGAAAAATAAATGTTCCACACTGAGGATTGAACCTAAGCCGCCTACCTTCTACTGATTAGTAGCCTGCAGCTCTACATCTGTACTAAGGTTCATTAACAGGAGATGCATGTTGTGTCAAAGGCCATCCAGAATAGACTGCAGACCCTCCTCTCCTCCCCCACATACACACTCACAGCTGCAGTGGATTTTAGAAATGAACAGTTCTGTCAATTTGAAGTAATGTTTCCCCAGCTGCATTCAAACCTCAAAGTCTTAGCTGGATCTTTTCAAGTTATCAGCAATATAGAACTTTAAACCTGGCTGAAACTCTATCACTAACATCAACAATGACATCAAACAATTTCGCTCCTATTACATATATTGAGGTGAGAAAGAAAACAGTGTTATGCACTGCGGATCAAACCCAGGCTTGTGTATGTCATCATCTATCCAATTCACTCACTCTGAATGTACCTTTTCGACTTGACTAAATGCAAACAAAAGTATGCATGACTACAACAGGTGTTTACAGCTATGCTGTGAATATCTAAACATGGAATGCATCTGACATGATTGACACTCGTGCTGTATTAACCAGCTGGTTAATATAGACGGAACCCTGTTAATCTGGTCAATAAACCTACAGACCAGTAATTAAAAAGCTTTAATACATTATTTCAAGACTGTTTGAGACAGTACAGTTGAAAATAAGTTAAATATTTCCATGCATTTTACATTTTGAATAACTGATTTTACTCATTATCCTTTCATTCAAATATTATATAATCCTCTTCCAATTAATTAGGATATGCAGTAACAGTTTTTTAAAACATTAAACTAATACCCCAATTGAGGGGCAGCTCCAAGGGGGGAGGCATGGAGGGGCTGGATCCCCCCTAAAATTCTATTTTTTCATGGAATTATACAGTTTTATGTGCTAAGCCTCTCTTCTCTCTAGGTCGAGACTACAGCCTACCATGCCCCAATCTCCTGCAGCTGGTGCCGTCATGTCTTGGCCTTGGCTCCATTTTATGCCCCCATCACCCAGACCCAACACCCTATAGTGCCAACACTAACCTGCTGCCTCTCACAAGTAAGAGTGCAAGTGCTGGTGAGTGGTTGTTTTGTAGGGCAGTGTATTTCAGCTCCTTGCCAGCAGAAAATGGGTGGGATAATGACAACGTAATCTGGTGTATACTGCTTTTGGTGGTGACATGCCTGTCGAGTGGATTTGCTGAATCTAAAAGTAGTATGCAAGGTTTCTGGTTCCACATTCCCAACTTACAAGAAAAAAAAATTGATGCTGCAGGTGATACCATTTATTGGCCTAAAAAAAACAGGTTTTAAGATTAGCTTTCAAGAGTTATACTTCCTTCATCAGGTCAGTGAAAGCAGAGTTGTATGAAATGCCAGATGCACAGATAGGTTAGCTGTAGATTCAAATAAGACATTGTGTGGTTTGTTTGAACATCAAAGCCATGAAGAGGCCATTCAGATTTGTAAAATGCAAGCAGGAAGGGTTGGATGTGGATTCAAATGAGACATGGTGCAGTCTGTTTAAACATCAAAGCTCTATGGGGTCAATCAAGAGTCATAAAAAAACAGGTAGTTAGAATTGCAGAATATCTCATCGTCATTTAAGAATGCTGTTTTAGACTTTCCCAGAATTGTGTGATTGTGCAATGCCCTGTGTATCTATACTATGCAGCCATAGACAGCACCCTTTGGGGCTGAGACAAACTGCAGTGGGCATTTTAATATCTAGCAATAACCTTGAAGTGTAGTGCCCATCACTGCGATGGAGAAAGTATGGGGTGCTTGGGGGGCAGAGTGCAGTGATTTGCTGTATATTGATAATGCAATGTAATTCCCCTCACCGAGTCAGAGTGCGGTATGTCGTTGTTCTGCTTCTGCTTTTCCCATGCCAGCTGATCACAGTACATGATACCTAATGTGACCAGTGCAGAGGGAACTTTTTGTGGCAGCTCATCACAGCAGCCTCCAGCTCTGGAAGGGCTAAGAGTCTGTTGGCTGCTTGTGGTTGCAGCTCCTAGCTCCAGAAGAGCTGTTTCTTAGCTCTCTGTCACAGTATCTCCCAGCCACAGAATGGTAGTTTGATGGGCACATGTCACAGTACCAGCACGGCTAGCTGTCTGTTGTCTACTCACTAATAGAGGAGAAATATGCAGTTGGGGGCTGGTACTCAGGCTTAAGACACTGTCACCACAAAGTGGCATGTATACCTGTTTTAAACATACACCTGTAGATAGTACTGGTAGTCCAGTGGCTGTGGACTAAGGGGGCAGGATTTTCAAAGGTAGGTTTTGCCTCATGCCTGAGTGCATCAAAGATATGCTGCATCAGATGTGCAGCAAAACAAAAATAGGATTTTCTATGCCTTGCATCTTCCAGTGCCTTCTAAACCGCTTTTCCATGATCTACTGTGCAGCAGGTTTGGGACCTCTCACAAGCAGATTGCTGCCAGTCTCTGCCGTAAGTTGCTGTAAAGGAGATCCAAGTGCTGTAACTGGGTCAAATATTTGAAAACCAAGTGCAGTTGCTGCATTTGTACTTGGTGCAGCTGCAGTGATGCGCAGCATTGCCACAAGGACTGATGCAGGCCATGCGTCATCCTTTGAAAATCCAGCCCAGCATCCCCAGAATTGCAGTGGGCCGAGTAGTTAATTAAAGGAATCCCTTGTGTCCAGTGGGCCCTTCAGAGATATCTGTTTCCTCCTATAGCCACTGTCCAGTGGTACCTCTGCAACGAGAGGAGATGTTGGCAGGGTAATGAATGAGCACAGCACTTCTTAAACCTGTAAACTTGTCCTAATCCAAATATATCTTCCTCTCGTCATCACCAGTGCTAATCAGCCTGCAGAGTTACTATGCAAAAGCAATCAGATATGACAGGTTGTGCTTTGAGTTGGGAAAATGGCACACCTTAGGTGGGTTGAAGCACAAGGTTGAAGTTCAAGTGCTTCCACCACCCAAGAAGTGTCATCCCAGTACAAGGCACACACTGGAGTGCCTTGTTGTGATTATGAAATGTGTCAAAAAGTGGGTGATAAGATATTGTTATATGCAACTAAACATTTTTATTGTTCAAATAAATAATATAGACAAAGTAAATAAAATAAATGTAAAAAAATAATAGTCCCTTTTGATTTGTTTTACACTTTCTATGAAGCCAGTAGATGGTGCATGTGCTACATGTAAGCAACCCTATTTGTCCTACTACTGCATGGGCAACAGTGGGGGTAAACATGAAACCATTAGCTTCAATCTTCAACAGAGTGAAAGCATCTAGTTCAGCTATTTGTTTTACTTCAACAGTGTGTGTCTAGGCATTTAAAAAAAATTGTTGGTACTGTACTTTCAAAGACAACTCATGCTGGTTACACTGCTGGAGCCAAAACATGTGACAGGCCATGGTATTGAGGAAAAAAACAAGCAGAGCCGCGTTTGGTGGCATGAGGAGCTGTGTGTGGTGGCACCAGGGGAGAAGAATGTGAGGAGCTGGGACATCATGAGGAGCTGTGTGTGGCAGCACCAGGGGAGAAGAATGTGAGGAGCTGGGACATCATGAGGAGCTGTGTGTGGCAGCACCAGGGGAGAAGAATGAGGAGCTGGGACATCATGAGGAGCTGTGTGTGGCAGCACCAGGGGAGAAGAATGTGAGGAGCTGGGACATCATGAGGAGCTGTGTGTGGCAGCACCAGGGGAGAAGAATGTGAGGAGCTGGGACATCATGAGGAGCTGTGTGTGGCAGCACCAGGGGAGAAGAATGTGAGGAGCTGGGACATCATGAGGAGCTGTGTGTGGCAGCACCAGGGGAGAAGAATGTGAGGAGCTGGGACATCATGAGGAGCTGTGTGGCAGCACCAGGGGAGAAAGAATGTGAGGAGCTGGACATCATGAGGAGCTGTGTGTGGCAGCACCAGGGAGAAGAATGTGAGGAGCTGGGACATCATGAGGAGCTGTATGTGACAGCACAAGGGGAGAAGAATGTGAGGAGCTGGGACATCATGAGGAGCTGTGTGTGGCAGCACCAGGGGAGAAGAATATGAGGAGCTGTGACATCATGAGGAGCTGTGTGTGGCGGCACCAGGGGAGAAGAATGTGAGGAGCTGTGACATCATGGGGAGCTATGTGTGGCAGCACCAGGGGAGAAGAATGTGAGGAGCTGTGACATCATGCGGAGCTGTGTGTGGCAGCACCAGGAGAAAGAGTGTGAGTAGTGATGGCATCAGGTGGCAGATCAGTTGTCTAGTGAACTACGAGCAGCCAAAACGATCAAGGCAGTTTTGAAGAGTCAGAGAATTTCAGAGAAGGAGCAAGCAGACATTCAGTGGCAACAGGGAACATTTTAAAAGTGTGGTGTACATGACTGAGGCCATTTGCAGAGTCTCAGACAAGATATTTAATTAAAAAAAATGGCAAGCCAGTCCGTCAGTGCAGTGGTTGGATTTCTGCTTGCGACGCCAGCGAGCCATGTTCAGCAGCAGACTCGGGTCACTGGAGGGCCAGCTGGGGGAGAACGGTTTGAGAGTCCCATGACAGCTCGCTGTCTCGGGGCCGGTGGGGGCATGACCGATACCCATGCCACTTGTGCATTACCTCAGGTGGAAGCTCAGGGGGATCACAAGCCCCGTTTGGAGGGGATGAGTGGCCAGAAGCACAGTGGACGTCAGTGTGTAGCACCCTGACATCAGGGGCTTTCACTGCATTGGGGAGAAAATGGGAAATACACCTGCTGGCTCTGGGATGATGGGCTTCCTGCGGCATGCCTCCAATTTACCCCATGCTCACTGGCCACCTCCACAAAGCCTGATGAAATGAAAGATTATGGTTGTTAGAACCCCACCTCATCCCCACTCGGGGGAGGAAACCGAAGCTCCATGGGAGGACTGGGGGGTCGGTTCCAGTGAGCAGGTGGTAGGAGGATGACCCCTTGGATGCCATGAAGGGGTTGGAGTTGGCAGGCAGTAGGGGATAATAAAGCATAATTAAAACAAAAAAAAAATGGCAGCAACATGGTAAAAGTCCGCATAGTCCTGGGCAATTGATGCCAGGACAGCCATGTTTAGAATGGGCAATCAAGCCCTGGAGCTAGAAGTAGTGATATCCGTGTGACTGGATAGAGTAAAGAGAATGCAGATCTTCTTCCCATGCTGCTATGCTGGGATACCAGCATGGCATTCTGAGGTCCTCAGCCAATCAGGTTTCTTTATTTTTCAGACATATTATAAGGAAGTGCTCTCTCAAACCTGGAATGATGGCAGAACATTTTGGACTAACCTTAAAGAGGTCCATGGGAGAGACCTCAGACCTACCCCTACCATGCTTAACATTGACAGAGTACCCTCACTCGACCCCAGACTTATTGCTAACACTTTTAATAATGCCTTTACAGACATGAGTGGTGTCCTGCCACCTGGCTACTTCTCTCAGCCCCTCACAAGTGGCTACTCTGGGAAAAAGATTCAGCACTCCTCTCATCCTCCTTTCTACTTCAAAACCCTCTCAGCCCATGAAGCCAGGAATTACCTACTCAATATATTAGGGAAATCAAGATTTAGTGGTGACACCCTGGATCTTAAGTTTGTAGCCCTTACACTGGATGAAATTCTGTCACCTCTAACACATATCATTAACATGTTACTTAGTTACTCTCAATTCCCTCAGAAATGGAAATCTGCCACTGTGACACCAGTTCATAAGTCTGGGGGTCGCACAATTACTGGGAACTACAGGCCTATCTCTATCCTTCCCCCAGTCTCGAAAGTTCTTGAGCGTATGGTGGCTGACCAACTGGTTGAATACTTAGAAAAATATCAGCTACAATGCCTGCAACAACACGGGTTCAGAAATGGTCATAGTACCACTACCATCTTTCTGGAGTTCACGGCTTAATTCACCACTCCTTAGATCAAGGACACCTGGTCAGAGCTGCTTTCATTGATTTAACCAAAGCTTTCGACACAGTGAATCATGCCCTCCTGGTCGAACAGCTTGCCACCATTGGCCTAGCTCATGACAGCATAGCCTGGTTTGAAAGCTACCTGCACAACCGTTCACAACAGGTGAAGATTGGTAACACCCTCTTGGATAGCAGACCTGTCCTATCTGGAGTTACTCAAGGGTCCATCTAGGGCCCTGTTTTATTTAGCATTTTTCTCAACAACCTTCCTTACTCCTGTCAGGGTCACATCCTTTTATATGCTGACGATGCTGTCCTGTTTACCAGTGATCCAAACCCTAAGGTTCTTGAATCCAGGCTACAGAGTAATTTAGTAGTCATAGAAAGATGGTTCCGTAAGCACAAGTTAGTTATGAATTACAACAAGACTAAAACTATGCTGTTCTCCAGCTCACAAAATAGACACAGAACTTACCCTCTTTCTATCACCAACCAAGAGGGCTTTCCCCTGGAGCTAGTTCAGCTCTTTAAATATCTGGGGATTACAATTGATAGTATGATGACCTATGCCTATCACATTGACAACATTGCTAACATTGCTAAGGCTGTTAACACCCACACTGGGCTACTTTATAGGCATAAGCAATGTTTGACCCCAGAGGCTCTTAACCTTGCCATTCATAGCTCTCTTGTCTCGCTTATTGATTATGGCTTACCAATCTATGGATCAGCTACTGAAACAACTCTTCACTGCATCATAGTTGCACTCAACAAAGCATGCTGGCTCCTTACCGGCTCAGCCCGTCTGTTCCATACCTGCAACATGTACGCTCAGGCTAACTGACTCCAATTCAAAGGTAGACTCATGTACCAAACATGTTTACTGTTCAAAAAAGAAAGCTTAGGCAAAATGCCCCCTGATGTGCAAAAGCTTATTACCCCCACTATCAACCGTCGTGGCACCAGAAGCTCTACTATCCAGATTTTTAATATACCCTGCTGTTGCACTTCTCTGGGACAAAGGTCCTTTGCCTACCATGCCCCGCTATGGATGAACTCTCTACACCATGACATCACTTCAGCATCCACCTTGGGCTCTTTCAAGGTTAAACTTAAGCAACAGCTAGTTGCTGATGCCAGTTGTGACTGCATCCAACAACCTACCTTCTTGTGACCAGCAATTATTCTAACCTTATGCTATCCTGATCTTATGTATAACTGTTCTCAGCATGTAAAGGTAACTGTTCTAAGTTGCTAATCATTCTCCTTTCACATTTTCTCTTGATCCCTTCCACTCTTTCCCCTCACCCCTCTATGGCTTTCCCCTATCCCCCCCCCCCGTTATATCTCCTGAGCTCCCTTGCTCCCTTTAAAATGCTTTGTCCCATACCTACGCACCTCTGACGAGGCCCCTGGGCTGATGCCATCCCTTGCCTTGTTGAGTATTAGATATTAGGCTGAGTCCGTTCTCATTTTCCTGTAAAGGGTTATTTCATAAGATTCCACCCCCTCTAATATGACCCTTTGAATTCCAGATTTTTAATCAAATATGCACCTTGGCATACATCATACAATGCCACATGTATTGGAACTTCTCTAGTTATACACTCTTGTAATGTTTTGTATAATTCCTTGTTTTG
Organism: Neoceratodus forsteri; assembly: GCA_016271365.2. Lineage (NCBI taxonomy): Eukaryota > Metazoa > Chordata > Ceratodontiformes > Ceratodontidae > Neoceratodus > Neoceratodus forsteri. The sequence goes on along the minus strand of CM028136.1, from coordinate 945,047,340 downwards.
TTTGTTCTCTGTCTCATACTTTTCCAGTATGTATTGTCATCTAACGTGGAACCTATGAAATGAGTTTGTTCTCAAATGTGTTATCCGAAATTTCAATAAATAAATAAAACATTTCATAATTGAACTTGTGAGTCTCCCTCGCCTCCTAAGTAACTTTTTATTACTGTTCATCAACAGCAGCACCAACCTCTGTTAAAAAAAATCTTCAGTCAGAAAAAGAAATGTCTGCTGATGAAGGTTAGCAGATGGCCAGGTGTCAGAGAGGTGATGAACTTAAGCACCCCCCCCAAAAAAAAGAGCAACTCATGTGTTCTCTTACCAGTAGAAGTCTACAAAGTCAGGAAACTTTGCTTTGTACTTTGCTTTGTGAAATTGCTGACTTCATAGGGCTTGAGGTGCCAAAACAAACGTGATGCAGCTGCACTCCTGAAAGGAAAAGGCAGCTAGGGTGAGGCACCAGTTATCCCAGCGCTTCACTCTGGTGAAGTTCATCAGGGACCCCCTCGTGTCTAGCCCTACTTGCTCCACTTGTGCACCACATCTCTTGTACTAAGAATTTTTGCTAATAAATTAATTTTCTGCATTTATAGCCATGGTACCTTTTCCTTTTGGGAGAACAGCTGCATAGTGTTTGTTTTGGAACTCAGTGAGGTTTGGCTGACCCACAGCTGCACCATGAACCCGGCACCCCTGGAGCACAAGCTAATCTTGCTTCCGGTGTGATGTGCCACTTCGCATAGTACTTCACTGGGCAACGTGCCTATGTAGCCTGGTGAAAGTGCTGACAAGGAGCCACAAGGCACAGTTTTTGCTGAGCAAAATGAGATTAGGCATTACTAATGGGGATGTCATTCCTCATTCATGTATTAAATGATACCAAAGTGAGCAGACTGCTCCTTCGAAGGAGTGAAGTTCGTGTTTTATAGGTGTCAAGCGGATATATCCTTTAACTTTGGGGACTTGTGGGGAGGGCAGTGGTTGGGAGCTAAAGGGAGAGGTAGGGTGGGATGGGGGCTACCTAATGGTTTCCAGAGCTGGGGTCTTTAAAAGGGTGGGGGATGTGGGTGGTTATTGATGTGGTGCTGGTAGAGAAGGGATTTTTACCAGGTGCTGCTAATACTATTCTGTCATATTCTAGGGGCCTTTGCTGGAACTGTGTGGGGGGGGGTTGGAGGTTGTGCTAGCAGGTTGCTGGGTGGGGGGTGGGGATTATCTGTACACATCCAAGCAGTAGGAGGGGATGGGAAATGGTTACACAGTGGGGGTAGTGAGTACATACTTAAATATTTGTTTCTTTAAGCTATGTTGAGCAAAGTTGGACCAAAAGTCAGAAACTATGCTACACGTAGCAAATAATTTCCTATATCACACTAATTTTGCTGGAAAGTTTAAGCTCCCTGCTTCTCTACTTGCAATGTCATCTATTACTCTTTAACTTTAGTCCAAAAAATAAAATGTGGAGACAAATGAGTGAACAAACAGCCAACGTGTCCTGCCACAACCATAAGACAAAAGGCATTGTGCAGAATCCAGGAGTCCCAAGGAAGACTTGATTCAGTCTGGGAATCTGAAGTGCCAAATATCTTCTGTCCTGCTACTCCTGACACATATCCTTCTGTTGCATAGTAGCAATGAACTGACTTTGCACAATAATGTTGAAAACTGGGGTGTGAAGCAATGATACATAGGAAAATGATTTTATGACAGCAATTTGAGTCTGTACTCATTTAGATTCTTTTCGCTATCAGTAAATGGCGTATCAACAAAGTACAAACAGCATGTGACTTGCTGTTGGGATGGGTCCAGATCTGAACTGACAATCTGCAGCCCCACTGAGAATGACTGCCATGACTGACTCAAGAGTCATACAGTGCACCAAGCCCGGGGCAGGATTAAAACTTATGATTGCCTATTAAACAGTTTAGGATTACAATAACTAGGCCACACCGCCTTTAAAAAACTGTCAGTAGGCAGAAAAGACAAAAAGACACTGAAATCAAGATATCAACATTTGCCCTCAAAGAGATTTCACACAAAACAAAAATGGAAATGTTTATGTAACTTACAGTGATGTGGTTGGCTTTTGGAGAGGGGGAATGTAACAAATGCCACCGCACAGTCATGACATAAATATAATAACCGTTAAGCATGCATTAAAACTGGAAAGTTGAATATGTTAAACTCTGTTAATATACACGTGTGTATAACGGAGTTTGACTGGTGAACTATTAAAAGGAATTTTTATAAAGTCACAAAATGCTTTTATTCTCTCCCTCATTTTGTTTGGCAATGCTCTCATCTGCTCACTGATAAAACTGCTCACTCTAACAACAACTGAGTGGAAACAATCCTGTCTTGAGTGCTGCCAAATGGTTCACGGAAACCATTGCAAGTATGGTGATGCCACTGTAAATGAAGCAGTATTGATTTTAAAACTGAACTTTAAAGCAATTTACTGGATCTATATGTGTCGGCAAGAAAGATTTCATCACTGCTTCAGGTTAAGGGGTGAGCTGCGAGCAGGGCTGTGTGAAATGTTGACATTTTGACAGAATGTATTTCTATGGAATACTAGAAAATGTAACAGAATTTGGTCAGTAGCAGAATTCAGAAATTTCACGTGTAAAATGTTTTTTGTGATTAATAATCTGCAGTTTGCATGAAATGTGGATTATTTTTCTTCCATCTGCAGAATAATACATATTTTTTTAATTTATTTATTTCAGTTTGGGATTAATACCTTTGAGCCAAGGGCTCATTTAAAAAGGCTCCAAGTCAGACAAATAGGACATAACAGACAATGATACATAAATAGTAGATTATACAACAGGTAAAAAGGAAACAAGGGAAGCAAGGTTACATGGTAAGCATACAAAAAGTGAAGACTATGATTTATCTGAAAAAATTACATTAGGGTTACAGTTTGTTTAAAGATAAAATTTAGAGGAGTACTGCATCAGTCCTACTTGAAGGCAACTGAAAGGAGTCAGCCCTGTCGGATGGATGAATTCAGTGATCAAGTGCTTAGTTGAGGCAGGAAACCAGAGTAGGCAGTAAGGTTGTAGATGAGAAAGAATGAGTGGCAGCCTGAGAGGGCTTTGTCCAATGGGAGTGGAGAGTAAGAGGAGAAGGAAGGAGTGAGGGGGCGGTGGGGCTGGGCAAAGAGAGGGGGAGGTGGTGGGTAGCGGAGGGGGGAAAACAGTGGGAGGTGGGCAGAGGGAAAGGGGGAGTAGCACGGTAATTGGGGTAGATAGGGAGGTCAAAGAGGAAGTGATATGGCGAGGGAGGGAAGGAGGAAGTAGGATGGGGTGAGTGGGTACACAGGGGTGGGGAGTTACATAGAAAGGAACAGTTTAGGGGAGAGGGGAGTAGTGCTTGGGTCAGCCTGGAGATTGAATTAGAGTGAATCAGGATACTTGTGAGTGCCCTGAAACTTTAGAGCATCCTGATTCGCTACAGCTTGCTATATACAATTAGGTCATATTCTGTGGTTTACACAGAAGTGCTTTTCTGAATTCCATGGAGTTTAAAATGGAATTCCAAAATGCATTTTGGAAGCAGAATTGCCAATCCACACAGATTCTGATGGTGGAATTCTGCACAGTCCCAGTTGTGTGTTTTGTGTGTAGGTGGGGAGGCACATACAGTGATCAACTGTCTGCTGATAATTTTTATTTATTTACCATTTATTGAAATGTTTCACCAGGAAGGCACACTGAACAACAAGTTGCTCATCTCCTGGTGTGACCGGGGGGAACTATTGGATGAAGAATTAGACATACAGTTTAACATCTAAAACATACAAGAAATTAAGTATTCAATTACATTTGTAACAAGACAGTTAAAAAAATATCATAAATAATCATTCAGTCCCATTTATAATATAACATACAAATAAATATAGCATACCTATGAAATATGCGTTTAATTACAAGAAGAATATCTGAGGAACATAGTACATGGTGGTGAAAGGGCAGGAGAGCACGCTGAGACTCAGACTGGTGGGGTGGAAGGTTTAATAGGTGATGTGAGTCGTGGAGAAGAGAAGAGGTATAGGAGAACAATTAAGGAGGGTTAAAGCAGGAGCAGTTAGATGAGAGAACGTTATGTAAGGCAGAGGCAAGGGAGTGGGGGTGGGAGTGGAGGAGGAGTGCCATATTTGGGGGGAGGGCATTCCTGATTTGTGGGAAATGATGGGTAAAGCCTGACTGACCGATGAGAGTGATACGATGGAGGACTAACAAAGTGCAAGTGACAGAAGATCTGAGGGAATGGGAGGGGGGAGGGGGGAAGGGGGAGAGAGCAAACATGAGAGGTAGGAGGGAAGTTCTCCTAACCAAAATTTAGAAGTGAGTTTGGCACAATGAGTGAGACATCTGTTGGCAAGCGGGAGAAGGGAAATGGTGAGGTAGAGGTCACAGTGATGAGTGCATGATGGAGCATCAAGGGCAAATCGACAGAAGGAGTTAAATAGAGTATCCAATCTGGTTAGGGTGGATTTGGGAGTGGCACCATAGACTACATCACAGTAGCTGAAAATGGGGAGGATCATCTTCTGGAGTAGTTCACATCGCACTGTAGGAGGGATGCAACTATGGTTCCTGAATAAGGCACCAAGTTTGAGGTGCATTTTTTTCAGGATGGCATCAATGTGGCCAGAGAAGTTGAGGTGTTGGTCCAACCAAACCCCAAGGTATCTGAATGAGGAGGTGTCCTCTAATATTGTCCCATCAGGGCTATGGAAAGACGGTAAAGGGTGGAGCCTGGAGTGTCTCTGCCTAGTGCCAAAGATCATGGAGACAGTCTTTTCGGCATTTAGGAATAGCTGATGAGAGGCAAACCATAACTGAACCTGGTGGACGTCAAGTTGAAGGGTGGTTGCAACAATAGCAGGACATTTGCCAGACGAGAACAAGACAGTGTTGTTGGCATACATATGGAAAGAGGTAGAGGGGAGCATACTGAGGTCAAGTCATTTAGGAAGATGGAGAAGAGAATGGGCCCAAGCACCAAGCCGTGCGGGACTCCAGTGGAAATAGAGAGGGGGATAGATTGCATCCTGGATCTTGTCTGATTGTGTTCTGCTTGAGAGGTAAGCTCTAAACCTGTTTTGGGCAGAAGTAGACAACCCAGCAGCCACTACATGATAACATTAACTCCTTGAGCCATAATTTATACCAGTCGTTATAAAAAAAATAAAGAACAGGAAGCTGTGATAACTAAGTTTTTATGCACACTCTTAATGTGGAATACTCTTATAAGCCACTTGTGCTTTTCTGTCATGGTTTATTGGGTATCCTATGCCTCAGCTGTGCATAAAAACCTTGTTACACACATCTCCCCATGCATTATTTTATATTTTATTTTTGTTTTCTCTCATTAATTAAAGGAAACATGAGTTCTTACCTGTTCAGATGAAGGGATCCTCTGCAGAGATGCACAGCTGGTGAGGGGAGGATATCTGTAAAATAAAGGTGTGAATGGGATCACAAAGGTTCTGTAGTTCTTTCGTGGGGGAAATCAGATAATAGAGAGGCAGCAAGAACCAAAGGATACTCATGTAATAGGCAGGGGTTTGATGTATGGTCAGGCCTGTAAACTAAAAAAAAAAGGTTAATATTGAGATGAGTGACAGTTGCAAAAATAAATACAGAGAGGCATTGAATTATTAAGGCTAGAGAGGAAGAGAAATATAATAAAGGAATGATGCATTGTTCAGAGTAGTGAGAGAGAACAACGAAAGCAGAAAGAGAGGAAAAGTAAAAGAAAAACACTAGGTTTGTGAAGAATATAAAATCCCACCATAAAATTATCATTCCATTCCACAGAATTTCACAGAATTTGTGTGAAAATTCAGCAGACTTTCGTCAAATTTTAAATGTCAGTTATTTTGGTCAATTTTCAAAGTGTGTGTCCAGATTATACCAAATTTTGCAGGTATACAGGTATTAATGGCTTACGTAAGTGTACCCAGTTTCAGAGTCCTATTATGCATGCACAAACATTTAATTAACATTTAAGTTTCAGTTGTCTCCATCTAATTTTAAAATTTCTTATCCACATTGTAGCTATTTTAGTATAATTTAAAAGCATTCAGCAAAATGCTGTAAAATTCTGCAGGTTTGCAGGTTACCGCTGCATTCATACATGTGCCTTATTTCAGATTTTTAGTTCCAAAGATGCCTGAGTTATTTACAGATAAAACATTTCATGAAATCTCCTGGCAAAAACAAAATAACAGACTTTGAGCACCTATTATTTTGAGACAATGCATTTTAATGTCAGGATATTTGCCACACCATTAGAACTCATATCAGCATGTAATGATGCTAAATTTTCAATCTCTAGCTCAATAGAAGACTGAACTGTGACCAAACTAATACATTTACACAATTCCACAGAATTTTAGCAAATTTTAAATGTCAGATATTTTGGTCTAGTTTTCAAAGTACATGTCCAAATGATAACAAATGTGGTAGGTATACAAGTAACAATAGCTTTCATATGTTACTAAATTTCAGAGTCCTAGATTAAAAGGGGGTGAGTTGTGGGTGGCCAAACACTTAATCAAAATTTAATTTTCAGTTATTTCCATCTAATTTAAAAAATGTTTATCCAAATTTCTCCACTGTTTCAGGATTTAGAGAAACATACAACATGGATATGTGCACCAAGTTTTAAGCATTAAGCTTTAAAGGGGACTGTGCTACAGGTGGCTAAACATTTTGCCAACATTTTGGTCTTAGTTATTGTAATGTAATTTTGAAAGCATTCATCAGAATGTTACAGAATTTTGCAAGTATGAGAGTTATTACTATGTTTATATATATACCTAGTTTCAGATTTCTAGCTCCAAAGGTACCTGAATTATATGTAGATAAAAAGCTTCATGAAATTTTCCACAAAAAATAAAATGACAGACTTTGAGCAACTATAATTGTGAGATGATGCGTCTATAATTGTGAGATGATGGGTCTATAATTGTGAGATGATGCGACTATGATTATGAGATGATGCGACTATCATTGTGAGATGATGCGACTATAATTGTGAGATGATGCGACTATCATTGTGAGATGATGCGACTATGATTGTGAGATGATGGGTCCTAATGTCTTGATATTTAGCACACCATTAGAACTCTTATCAGTAAGTAATCTTGTCAAAGTTTTCATCTCTAGCTCAGCTGACAGCGGAGTTATCACCAGATTAAGTTTTCAAAAATTCCATGAAATTCTGATAAAATTCCACTGACTTCTTGTAGAAATTTGTGGAATTCCATTGAAATGACATAAATTTAGAATGTTCTCATTCTGCACAGCTCTAAAAACACAAACAAATAATAAAAGTACAGTTGGGGTGAAGTATCTGAGACTCCCTCTACACCCATTAAATACTCTTGTTACAATTACAGTTAACGTGGTGGTCCAGTGAATTAAGGCAGGTATATTCTCAGTGGCATGGCCTAGTGGCCTTTTTAATAATAACTTCTCCAGTGGTCCAGTGGTATACTTGGGGTCTGACTGGCCTATGAGCCCATTTATTATGTGGCTTGTTTTTGCAGTGGATTCAGACAGAGTTTGTGATTTCCATACTCTCATCCTCTTACGTCCACCTTTTCCCAGTGCATCCTGTAGTGGCATGGAAATGCAGCCATGATTTAAAGAAAAAAATGATGAGTGTCTGTTATCTTCCTGTTGCCAGCCACAAGAGCCCCAGAAGAGGAAAGCCGTGTCCATGGCTTGCATGAATGACTGGAAGACAGTGTAGGAGTAGGCAGCCAATTCAAGAGCCGTACCAGCAGCAAAACATTGAAAGTGCTTTTGGTATGGGAGGAGCATGGAAAACTGCTTCTGTGGCAAGGAGTAAAACTGCCGGGACAGGGCACGTGGGAGGGACAACAAGTTCTCCCTGGCATTACTGAAGTAAGGCCATGTCTGCAGCTTACCTGAATGGCTGGAGGAAACCCAGCTTGTGGGGAGTAATATTTCAATATCAACCACCAATTTTTTTTATTGAAAGCCAGAAGACCACATGAGAAGAAGAGGACAATGTCAGACTTGGAGGAGAAGGACTGAGTAGGACACAGCGCTGAATGGCATAGAGTGGGATCTTGTGGAGAACAAAGATACCTGGCATTTCTGGGTTGCTATGCACAGTATGTCATCTAGATCATAGACCTACAGTACAGTATGTCATTTGGTCCATATATCTACATTACAGTATGTCATTTGGCCCATAGACCTTCAGTACAGCATATCATCTGGCACATAGAACTACAGTACAGTTGATCATCTGGCCAACAGACCTACAGTACAATATATCATCTGGCCAATAGACCTATAATACAGTATGCCATCTGGCCCATAGACCTATAGTACAGTATGCCATCTGGCTCATAGACCTGCAGTGCAGTATGCCATCTGGCCCATAGACCTACAGTAGAGTATGCCATCTGGCCCATAGACCTATAGTACAGTATGCCATCTGGGCCATAGACCTATAGTACAGTATGCCATCTGGGCCATAGACCTACAGTACAGTAGATCATATGGCCAATAGACCTACAGTACAGTATGCCATCTGGGCCATAGACCTAAAGTACAGTAGATCATATGGCCAATAGACCTATAGTACAGTATGCCATCTGGCCCATAGACCTATAGTACAGTAGATCATATGGCCCACAGAACTACAGTGCAGTATGCCATCTGGCCCATAGACCTACAGTACAGTATGCCATCTGGCCCATAGACCTATAGTACAGTAGATCATATGGCCAATAGACCTACAGTACAGTATGCCATCTGGCTCATAGACCTACAGTGCAGTATATCATCTGAGCCATAGACCTATAGTACAGTAGATCATATGGCCCATAGACCTATAGTACAGTAGATCATCTGGCCCATAGACCTGCAGTACAGTACAGTAAGTACAGCACAGTACAGCAAGTGCAATATAGCACAGCACAGTATAGTGCAGTGCAAAGATATTAACGTAGAGCCCTATTAAACACATATCCTGTTTACCAGCTGTGAGTGGCATCTAAGTTCAATTAAGAGACATTGTATATTTTCTATTGGAAGAACAAAAGTTGCTGCATTTACATGGTAAAACATGGGTTGTCTTGCTCAGATTCATAAATTTAGTGGTGGGGTGGAGCTGGGGGTCCTGGTTGCTGTTTATGGCCTTAAGTTAGCCAAGTATAGAAACAGTAAGCTGGAAGAGCCTGACCTCTGGGGCACTGCAATAGTACAGATAGAAGAATTGAGGAAGACTCTATCTCCTTAATATATTGAAAAGGGGTGTTACTGATAACTTAAAATAAATGATCCACCTCTTTCCTACAAAAAGCCAACATTTTGTGACCAAAACTACTTCCTCATGACCAACAGTGGTCCTATGATACATAAAATGGGATATGTTTTAGGCTAATTTCTCAAATAAGTAGACATAATCTTAAATATTTTTCCAGAACACATAAATTAATGCATAAATATTCTCTTCTGGCTGGTGTGATCACACAACCACACTGTTCAATATATATAATTGTGAACTAATACTATAGGCTTAGACAGTTGGTTGTATTATTTGTTCTACATCCCAGAACAAAAAAATGAGACACCCACCCAAATACACTCTGCTTACAAGTTCTAAAATCATATAGGTTGGCAGTTCTCTTGGTTGTCCTGTTGTAAAAAATATATTTGCGCAGAAGAGAAAATTTATGTATTTGTTTATGTGTGTACCTAATATTCTTCAGGTGAAGCTACCTCTGGCTGGAAGCTGCAATACTGGATGTAGGATTTGCAAGAAAGTGAGTTGTGCTCACAACAGAGGGAGGTGAACCTTACAATTTACAATTGTCTTTGGTTTGTAGTAGATTCACTAGAAAAGTTAATATTCTTCAGGTGGAGGCTGCTTCTAACTGAAAGGTGAAATAAGGAACTTAATATTATCAGAAAAGGCAATCTTTCAATCAACAGAGGGAGGTGGACCTTGCTTTACTTTTGTTACAATTGTTAAGATTTTCAGTGCAGGAAGAGTTTAAACCCAGAGGGACTGAATACTGTCTACTGTGTCTGTCCTGGTGCACAGCTGACTTGTTTTGGGGCTGACTGCTTTCAGAGCACAAGTCACCAGGCTGTTTTGGGGCTGGGGAGGTTTACCTGTGTCTGACTTGGATGTTTGGATTTTTCTCTGTTTGAAGTATTTTTTCACAGAGGGGGTTGTGGATGCATGGAACGGCCTTCCGGAGGAGGTTGTGGAATCAAAAACAGTGGTGAATTCAAGCATGCATGGGACAGTCATAAGGCAATTCTAGGAGGAGGTGGTAGGAAGAAGTAGGCTGCTGGTTAACTAGGATCTGCAGCTTATCCAGTAGTTAGGGAAATGGGCAGACTGGGTGGGCCAAGCGGTCCTTATCTGCCATCAAATTCTATGTTTCTATGTTACCTACTAGACAGTATGGTGTAGCAGTACTGATGCAAAGGTTGAAGCGCTTATAGGATACTGCATGAAGGCTTAAGAAATATAAGCACAGCGTAGTGTATAGAGTCATATTCATATGCATAGTTTTATGAGTTCTGGGAAAATATTGAAGACTGTGCCTAATCATTTGAGAACTTAACCTGAAATAAATCTTAGTTTATGTATCATGGGACCACCATGGACCCTGAGGAAGTGGCCCTTGCCATAAAACGTTGGCTTTTTGTGGGAAAGAGGTGATTATGAGCAATTGTGTGCTTCACTGGCACTGCTGCAACCATGTACCAAAAGCTGTTAATGACTAAAACACTCTGGAGACAAAGTACCTGCTATATCGCTGTCCTGTGGAGCTAAGTCTGTACATTTAAATGGGTTCCTAAATGCATTTAACAGATCAAATTAATATTAAAGAGGTGCACATGGAATGACTTAGTGATCTATGCATTTAAGAGGTTTGTGTTTAAGTGGGACTTATTGTTTTATATTCAAACAGTAGTTAGTAGGAGTGTGGGTTTAACTTACTTTTTGTGGAGATGGAGGGTATAATGCAGAGGGGTAGGTTTAGCCCTTCTAGGCTTGTTTTTTTAATAAATAATACATTTATTTATTTCAAATGTTTCACCTGGAAAGACATACTGGACTAGTAATAAATCATTTCCAGATGTGTCCTGGGGATGGGGAAGGAGGGAGGAGGAAGGAGGACAATGGGGAACAGCAAGAACAATAATGCAATTATAAGTGAATAAATATCAATAACAGTTGTGCAAAGAGAAGGATTGCATTTGCATATAACAATACAATAAAGTGCTAAGATGATAACAATGTCTGCAATGTGCATGGGCAATACTGAGTTCAGGGTGGGAGCAAAGGTTGTCAGTTGGGAAGGATGAAAGAGAGGACTGTACCAGTGTAGGTATGGGGTAAAGGGGGGGCAGCAGACATAGACAGGTGGATGGGCAAAAGCCCAGGAACCAGTATGAGGAGCAATTGCAGGAGTAAATAGTGATGTCATGGAAGAGGGAGGAGAGTGAGTGGTGGGAAGTGGTAATGCAGATTGTAAAGAGGATAGAACCTCATAGTCTGGAGAATCAGAAGGAGAAAGCAACTTGACCATCAGTAAACATCCTTGATGGGACTGCAAGAGAGTGATAGCCAGAGTTGTGAAGGGGGTTGAAAGTAGTAGGGGAAGAAAGGAAGGAAGTGATGTAGGGGAGGAAGCCAAGCCATTATTTAGAGAGAAAGGAAGGCATAATGGGTGAAACATCTGGCCTCAAGGGAGGAGAAGGAGAGGGAAGAGTATAGGGAGCAGTGGCGGGTGTGGGTAGGATAGTTCAGGACAAAGTGGCAAAAGGAGTAAAAGAGGGGATCCAGCCAGGGTGGACATGGGAGCAGCACCACATACTATGTCACCATAGTCAGAGACGGTGAGTATTATTTTCAAGATGATCTTTCAAGATACAGGAAGTAGGATGCACCCTTTAGTCCTGAAAAACAAACCAAGTTTGGGGTGCAGCTTCTTGTGGATAGCATGTATATGCACAGAGAAATTGAGGTGCTGGTCCAGCCAAACCCCATGGTACTTGAATGAGGGGACATCCAAAATTGCTGCACCATCAACGTTATGGAGGGGGGAGGTGGTGAGACTGGTGACCCTCTGCCTAGTGCCAAAGGTCATAGAGACCATTTTCTTGGCATTGAGGGACAGATGATTTGCCAGGAACCAGTGCTGTATGTTGTTAAAGTACAGTTGGAGTCTGGCCGTGAGGTCAGAGGAGCTAGAGGCAATGAGTACTATGTCATCTGTGTACATATGCATGGACTCAAAGGGGCAGACAATTGGGAGGTCATTCAGGAAGATAGAGAAGGGTATTGGACTAAAGGCAGACCCTTGGGGGATGCCTGAGAAGACAGTGAGTGAGGCAATATGGATTTTCCAATATGGACAGCTTGAAACCTGACCCCAAGATAGGCACAGGATCAACCAACTGAAGCATCAGAAAGCCCCTCAGCCATGAATGTGTTCAGGAGGAAGGGTTGGCAACAGTGTTGAAGGTGTTGGCCAAGTCAATAAAAATGGCTGTGGTGGCCAAGCCTTGATATATGCCAGACAGAATGGAGTCATTAAGCAGGAGGAGAAAGGTGGTGGTGGAATGGGACTTCTGGAAAGTCAGACTGGAAAAGGGTTAAGAAGGAGGATGAATCAAGGAAGGTGGGGAAAGCCAAGACAGCACAAGGTGTTCTTGGATCTTAGCCAATGTGGGGAGCAGTGGGATAGGGCAGTATTTGCAGGGAGAGGTGGCATCACCCCCTTTGGGAAGGGGGTTGACTGTGGCCTGTTTCAAAGTGTCAGGGACAGAGGCTAAGGAGAAGAAGAGGTTGGGAAGGGAGGTAATAGGTAGAGCAATGGCATGGGTAGAGAGATTTAGGAGTATGGGGTCAAGACCATCAGGGATCACAGCCTTGTGGTGGTTGAGAACCAAGAGGTCTTTAAGGGAAGCAGTGGGAGTGGTTGGAGAGAAGAAGAGGGGGTGGTGTAGGGTGGAAGTGGGGGGAAGGGGAGGGGAAGGGAAGAGGGGAGAGAGAGAGAAAAAAAGGAGTGGGCACAAGATGTGAAGAAAGAGTTGGACGCTGAGGTGATGGTAGAGGGGCCAGAAACAGCTGTGTCACCCACCTTGAGGACAGGGAAAGGGAACTGGGTTGGGGGAGAAGAGAGTGTGTGGATAACCTTGCAAAACTTATATCTTGCAGAAGAACCAAAACTCCAAGATCACTAGCTAATCAGGCTTGAGATTAACCATAAGTGGTTGCAACCGATAAATCTTGAGAAGGCTTCTATTATGGACAAGGGTGACTCTCAATCCTTTGGGGAGATGAGAGGGAGATGACTGGGCAGGGCCAGCATTGAGCTCAATATCACCTGCTACTATAAGCAACAGGAAATAATTTCAATATTCTTCACTGGCAAAGTGGCTACTTCACCAAGCAAAGACTACATGAAGTGTCACTTCGTTAACCCTTTGCCAGCAAAATAGTCACTTTGCAAGGCAAATAACTTTGTTGAGTGCCACTTTGAACTTTGTGAAGTTGAGAACACTTCACAAAGAGAAGTTTCTCAACTTCACCCATTATACATATGTATGTGGACTTCTTTTACCGACTGCCCAAAGTGCATTCACTCTCTGAACACAATATATACTTCCAACTGGACTGCAATTTCAGACTGGTTTGCCCCAAACCATGCCATTTTTAACTTAAGTGTCACTTATGCTATGGTATTTCACCCAAAACTTGCTGAAGAAGTTGAGCAGCATCTTAAGCATCACAACAGCTGAAGGTTTCCCCCTTGGAGCATGTTAATTCCCAGAAATATTTGGGAGTCTGGCTTGATCTATCCCTGTCTGTCTGTCTGTCTCTCTCTCTCTCTCTCTCTCTCTCTATCTGTCTGTCTGTCTGTCTATCTATCTATCTGTCTGTCTGTCTGTCTATCTATCGATCTGTCTCTCTCTCTCTCTCTCTCTCTCTATCTATCTATCTATCTATCTATCTGTCTGTCTGTCTATCTGTCTGTCTGTCTGTCTATCTATCTATCTATCTATCTGTCTGTCTATCTATCTACTGTATCTATCTGTCTGTCTATCTACCTATCTGTCTATCTGTCTGTCTGTCTGTCTGTCTATCTATCTATCTGTCTGTCTATCTATCTATCTACTGTATCTATCTGTCTGTCTATCTATCTATCTGTCTGTCTGTCTGTCTATCTATCTATCTATTTGTTTGCTAGGGAAGACATACTGAGCTGACAAAAGCTCAATTTCCAGATGCGTCCTTAAGAGAAGAGGAAGTAGAACACAGTAAAACTTGATTACAATAATAATAATAATAATAAACTTTAATTTTAAGGCATCTTTCAAAAGCCAAGGTGCTGAACAAATTTAAAATAAACCATACATCTCAATATCCTTAAAAATATAAAAAAAAACAATAAAACAACTAATACGATCGGAGAAGACTTCAACCACCAAACGCTCACCTCCATAAATAAGTTTTCAAGGCCTGTTTAAATCCTTCCACAGTCGGGCACTCCCGTAACTGATGGGGTAGAGAATTCCAGAGGATGGGGTCCGCAAACATAAATGCCTGGGCTCCAGAAGATTTTAAACACACCTTTGGGATCTCTAGCAACCTCTCGTCAGCTGAGCAGAGGGATCGCCCAGGGCGGTAAGGAACCAGGAGAGCTTTCAGATAGACCTGCAATAAGCACAATAATATACAGTATAAGAATGCTAGATATAGTAAGATACAGTTGACAGATGAGTAAACATATGTGTGTGTGTGGGCATACCCAACATGGGCATTCCAGTTATGTGTGTGTATCCATTTTCATTTTATACAGATATCCCTGTCTCCTTCTCTCACCTTTGTTACCTTTCAGCCTTTGTTCTATGCATTGTTAATTAGTCCCTACTTGAGGATTCCTCAGCTCATTCACTCCTGCTATGCCTTTTCATCCCTATCACCTTTTTGTAGTGCTGTGCAGAATATAGAGTTCTGCACGGAATGACCATTTCACAAGTGAAATTCCACTAGAATTTCACTGATTCTTCTGCAGAATTCTGCCTGCTGTGATCCACATAATAATATTCCATGGAACAGCATTTTTCCATGGAAAACTATTCTGCAACCATTTCTGCAGAAAATATTAAGGTCTGCGAAACAGCAATTTTTACACAGAAAAATCATTCCACTGCCATTTTTTACAACAGAATTCCACCATTCAGTGAAATTCAGTGGAATTTCAAAAATTCTGCAAAACTTTGTTCTGCAGAATTTTAAAATTCTGCACAGCACTACTTTTTTGTTTCCCAGTGTTTATTCTTACCTTGCCTTTTATCATGTTTTTCTCCTAGATCCGCGCCCAATTTTCCCTCCTTACACACGCACATATATATATCCCCTTATTTCTCCTTATGTCTCCACTAACTTGACTTTTTTTCTCTTTTGGTTAGTTCCTGAAAAAGACGTCTGGCAGAAACATTGATTGTACCTCTAGTTTCAATTTTCAGAGTGCATTTAATATTGCCATTTTATTTTGTTTTCAGTCCACATGCTGACACAGCACATTGTTTATTTGTTCTTTTATAGAATAAACATACATAATCTATACCCAGATTAATAGAAGTATTAAGCTAGCATTGGCACAGACCATGCACAAAAGCCCAGAAGAGACAGCGCCTAAAAGGAAGATTGTGGGAATAAGGACACATACTGTATGGCTGTGAGTCAAAAGCATGTGTTTTGATTCACAGCCAGTCATTTTATTTATTTATTTATTGATTTATTCATTCTTGGATTACAACATTTGAGCAGAAAACAGCTCATTTACAAAGGCTCCACGTCAGCAGGGAGGAGAAAACATACACACATACAATTGGATATTGGATAAGTAACAGCTTACAATTTAAAACAGCTTTGAATGAGTTGCAGAGAATCACAGCAAGCAGTGAGTCGAAAAAGTAACCCATGAGTCAAGATAAAGTTGCAGCTCAGAGGGCATTGTCAAACATGAGGTAAAAGAGGGATATAAGAAGGTTAAGGGAAGGTGAAGGAGGATCCAGAAGGAGGATGGAGAGGGAGGGATGGATGGAGGGCGAGGGCACAAGTGGAGGAATGGAAGGCAGGGAAGAGGACAGAGCTGTACCGGAGGGGGAGGTCAGGCTAGTGGGCATAGGGTGGGGGAGGCTCTTGTGTATGGTCAGAGATTACTGTGAGACAACCCAGTTAGGTGAAACAATAGCACTAACTGTTATCTATGAGGTGTTGGCTAAGGGCTGTTTTCTACAGTCCCACTTTTGGTATGGAGGAGATTTCTAACGGCAACACATTAAATCACAGAGGTGCCCTATAACTAAACAAGCACTGCCTTTGTTAATTTAGCAACCAGGCCAGAAAGCAGGTTATCTCTCATTGTCTTCTCCTTTCCTTTGACTATGGTGATTTCCTTTATCACACTGCCAATATGATGGTACTACAACCCCTGATAGACCACATACGTAACAAAAACTATACAGATGTGTTCTCTAACGTGACTACTTCAGGGTCTCTTTTATGATCAGCTTAACTGGTTAAGATTTACCAACCACAGAAACTGCTATGGGCTGCCTATAATTCTTACTTCCTCACATGGGGCATCACCTGACTACATTGTTTCCTTACTCATGCTCTCAGAGAGTTGCTTTCTATTGTCCTCATCCTCTCTGGATACATGATTGCCCAGGTAAGGAGGGATGCAGGCAGACATGCTTCTGTAGACTCTATACTAGACTCAGGGAATATAATATCTGCACTTGTCAAAACGTCCATTTCCTTATCAACCTTAAAAGCAAACTTTTCCCATCACTTAAAGGAGCTCTGTGCATGCCTAGAACGTATGGAATCATTTGCTGATGTTTGCTGCCAGAATACCATTACATTGCTCACTATAATGTCACATGTTCTAATATGTGGCACACTTTATGTATTTGGCTAGTGGTTGTAAATGAACAATTATACCTAGTGTCCATCACAGCTTCCTGTGGACCCCCCCCCCCCCGTGAAAACAAAATGCTGTATCTCATGGAGCTATCTTGACTGATACAAATTTCAATAATTAAATACCATTGTAAAGCAGAGAATGAAGCAGACTTACTAACTTCTGGGATGGCACATCATCAAGGTTTTGGTAGACTTCATAGCACAGCATATCACCAAATAAATGTGCTATAATCATTAGTGCCCTTGGTATCAATACCGTGCTGTTCGTGGAATTGATAATTACTTTTAAAATGCAATTGGCAGGGTTGTGATTCTCAGCACAGACGTCTGGCATAGCTGTCAGTCAACGTTTTATATCATTAACAACACATGGAGTGTTTGTTATGCTCCATAGCAGTGAAGACTGAAGCCCCCTGAAACAGGAGCACACTCTGAGTGCAGTTGTTCCTGTCTAATCACAGCTCGTACATTACAATATTCTGAAAAAGCTGAACAGAGATAGAGTACGTATGTATGTAGGCTACGGTTACAGCAGGCCTTCCTGCTCATTGTTGACAACAATGGTTCCAATATAAAGAAGATACTTTTTTTTCCTTTTCTGCACAGCTGTTGCTCTGCCACTCCTTACATTTGACGGCACAAGCTTATTTGTTAATTTATTTAGAAATTAGTGACTGGAAAATGCACACTTAGCCAAGGCACATTTTCCAGGTGTGACCCAGGGGAAGGATGCATGGAAGAATACATTATACAGGGAAAAACAAAATAATAACATAAACACAGTACAAATACGAGTTACTGCAAGTGGCAAGCAGTATGGACCTAAAACAATGGAACCTTGGTGTGCTGCAATAACTTAGATGGATAACTAAGGCACAAGGCACAAAATATCTGGGGAGAGAATGGGTGGCCAGAGAGGCCACACAACCCAACAGCCCCTAAAAACAGCACTAGGTAGCCATAGAGGAACTAGAAGTAGGAACAGGAGAGAGTAAAGTGATCTGTTAGAGGTTGTTTGAGTGAGCGGTAATAGGGAGAGCGGTGGCGCTGAGGGGTAGATAACTGCAGAGGGAGGGAAGCTAGAAGGAAAAGGATGCTTGCACCCACAGTAGCTCTGCAGTAAGAGAGAGCCAAAAATTGAGAGTCAGTAGTTTGGAGTTGGTAGGTGGACAGGGGAGAAAAGGGTTGATGGAGACAGATGGAGGGAGAGAGGTTAGTACAGAGTAAGCGGTGATGATTGAGGGGAGGAGAGTTAGTAGCAAAAAACTGCTGAAACTATGCAAAAGAGGGTCCAGTCTAGCAAGGGAGAAATTCAGAGCAGCACTGTTTATACCACATCTTTACAGTAAAATGCAGTAAGAATCATCTTAAAGGAGAACAGTCACTGCATTGGGTCCCCACATTCAACTGTGCGGCTGGTCCCAATGTGCACTTTCTGTGCAAAAACATTTTGGTTTACTTACTGTTTAATGAAATATTGTAGACTGTAACAGACTAATTTTGCTTAGTTCTAGGGTGACATGTTCTGTTACTACAAATCCAAGAATCTCCTGTAGCTGACATCCGAACAGTAGGCAGCAGTAGAAGATTCAATAGCCCACATTGCATGCCAGAGCTTGTATAATCTCCAATCAGATGTTTTCCAGGTCTGCTTTTCTATAGGAGCTAAGTACAGTCCTCTGTGACAGTGCACTGTCCAAGGAGGACAGCAGGTTCAGCAAACAAATGGTCAGAGCTTTTATAAACTCTAACTTGCAATGCAGGCTCACTACTGCCTATTGCTCTGATGTCAGCTGCGGGGAATTCTGGGATCTGTAGTAAAAGAAGATGTCAGCCTACAACTAAGCAAAATTAGTTTGATACGATCTACTATAGAAACATAGAAACTGATGGCAGATAAGGACTGCCAGGCCCATCCAGTCTGCCCATACCCCACTTTTCCTCAGCTGCCGCTGACCCTACGTGGTCCCCGGCTGCTGTCCCCCCGGGTTCTCCTAAATCTATCCCAGTCATGTTTAAATCCCCCACTGCACTTACCCCCACCACCTCCTGGGGCAGGCCATTCCAAGCATTCACCACCCTTTCTGTGAAAAAGTACTTCATCTTGTTGCCCCTTAGTCTACCCCTTCCAGTTTCATGTCATGCCCTCTTGTAGTTTTAGAGCAGCTTCTCTTCTGAAAGGTACTGTCCTCCTGTACCTTATTAATCCCCTTGAGATACTGGAAAGGTTTCTATCATGTATCCCTTCTCCTTCCTCCCCTCCACAGTGTTCATATTGAGGTCTTTCCCATCTCTCCTCATATGACCTGTGGTGCATACCGTGCACCATTTTAGTTGCCCTTCTTTGAACTGTCCTCACCCTGTTTATGTCCTTTCTGAGATGTGGCCTCCAAAACTGGATGCAGTATTCCAAATGAGGTCTCACCAGTGATCTGTAAAGTGGCATTAAGACCTCTTTTCTTCTGCTGGTAATATCTCTCCCTATGCACACTAACATCCCCTAGCTTTCCCCAATGCCTTGGCACACTGTTTGGCCACCTTTAGGTCATCAGATATGATGACCCCCAGATCTCTTTCCTGTTTTGTTGCCTCTAATGTCTACCCCTTTATCATGTAATGTTCCCCTGGGTTTCTGCACCATAACTACACTACAATAAACATACTACATTAAACAGTAAGTAAACCAAAATGTTTTTGCACACAAAGTGCACATTGGGACCGGCCCCACACTTGAGTGTGGGGGCCCTTTGAGCTGACTGTTCCCCTTTAAGGAGGATCTCATTGCAGATATGGAGGGGTAGGCAAGACTTGTTCTGATAAAGGGCACCAGAATTGGGGCGGAGCCTAATGATGGCATTGACGGGGATAGAGAAGTCTAAGCATCGATCCAGTCACACTGGGGTAGAGTACTTTACAGTGGGAAACCTCAAGTGCGTTACTATCCAGGGTTTCAAACATTTTGGGGGAAGCGAACCTTGCATGCTTTTGACTACTACTAAAGAACATAGAAGCTTACTGGCATTAACTCCAAGCTGGGGTGAGTGGAACCTTGTTAACTTCACTAAGCTTGGTCCTTTCAGGGTCTCCCTCAGAAGCCATCTGACAAGCACTTGCTGCTGCAACTGCACATAATCCCCCACCTGCCCCTTACCTTCACCCCATGGCTGGGTCTGCCCTGCCTACTTTTGCTGTATATACCTGGGGTCTCGGGCAACATCTGCTGACTAATGTAATAAAGTATCTCTGGATGCTACCTGATGGGGTACTCGTGTACCTATATTATGACTACTGTGATCTAGCTATTACCAAGTGTGTACCACCAGTGAATGCCTGTAACACTGGTTGCTTTTTTAATCTAAGCATTATGCACTGTACTGTTTGTTTGCTGTGATGTATTGCTCTCTTGACGAGGTGCCTTTGTAAATGAGTCTATGGCTCAAAGGTCTGTAAACCAATGATCTAATAATAAATAAACTCGTTTTTATAGGCAGACAAGAAGAGAAATGTTTTCAGTTGCATGCCTACAAAATGTGCACAGTTTGCAACAATTCCATCTAGGAAGCACTTGCAGAAAATACAGGAGGGCATTAACCCGAGGGGGAACTACAGTTTACATATCCTCAAAGTTGCACGAACATAAAGAAAAAACTAAGGCAGTGTGCTTTGGAAAACAGTACTGAGGATGTCGGGTCTTACGCTCCTCTTCCTGAGTGAGCCTTTTGGAATAATTTATAAATAGAGTGCAGTCTGTTAAAATATGAACCCTCTGGACATCAACATCTTCTGCATTTTAGTGGGCTATGTGTTTATGCCATCTTATGGGATCTCAGCGTCTGTGACGGGCCTGGACGACTCGGGCATTATCAAGAGGTGTTCATTGGCCTGGTGCTTTATTGTGATGTATGCAGTGCTGATATTTGTGCTGAACTGTATATGGCACTGGTACTGTATTCATGTGTAACCCCCCCACACACACACACACACACAGGTGGGGGCTTACCTTGCCATTTGCCCTGGGCTCTGCTCTGCCTTCCTACCGGTCCCTGGTCTCATTTTGGTCCTCTGTTGCTCCTGCCGGCCCCTGGTGCCAGAATCCTGTAGAGCGGTCAGAGGACACAGTGAAGTAAAGCCACCTGCTTGGTGGTTTGGAAAATGCCACACAATGCAATGTGCACATGTTCAAGCAGGAGGCCTGCTTGAATGTGCAAGCTAGCATCTGCCAGCTTGGCTGTATAGTAGTGCTACAGCACCCATTGTGAAAGCCACTCTGGCAGCTCCTGCCTGGTCCCTTTTGAGTACCTCGACCTCTGGAATCCCAGAAATGTCCATTGGGGTGGCCCAGAGGCAATTTGGGGGGGGGACAGAATGTTGAAAAAGTACTTTTAAGCACCATTACAGTAAAGGGAGCATTGTGCCTTTAACAGCAGCTGAGAATGCTGTGTATTTGAATAGCCCTGCCTGCTCCTTAGGGGTATAGTGTCACAGTACTTGTGACAGAAAGGGGGAGACTATGTCAACACCCACTCTGCCACCGGTCAGTAGTGCAGAGGGACAACTAATGGGCAAAATGACCTTTATTTATTAAAACAGCATGGTCTGGCTGCCAAAAGACTGTAAAATGGGACTTTGTTTAAAACTGACCTGCAGCAGCTAATGGGAAAGCCAGGCGCTCTGGAGGATTTAACCAAGGGACTTATGGGAAGAGGAAAGGACTGTGTATTGGGACCTTTTCCTGCAGCCAATGAGGTGTCGAATGAACTTAATACATGTTAATTTTATCGATGGGCAGCCTATTTGACCAATGGGATGCTGCCCTGAGCTCATCAAACCCAGAGGCCAGATTCAGTTTAATTCAGCTCAGCAGAACCCCCTCCTGAGGAGGGGGCACTCCATGATGTTGCCTGGAGTAGTGAAGACAGTGTGCCAGGAGGCTTGCTCAGCCACCCGCCCAGGGGCTCTGTGTTGCCTTTCAATGTCTTAAAAGAAATGCTTCAGAATCAAAGAGCGATTTCCTGTCCAGTTGCAAGAAAGCAGTCTGAGAGGATCCCAAGGAAAAGGAGGCCTTTCTGTGATCTATAATTTTTGAGTGAAGAAAGAGACCTGCCCGGGGGCTTGCACAGCAACCAGCCCAGGAGTGCTCTGTGTTGTTCTGTGCTGCTTCCCAACAGCTGGAAGGAGTTGATGCCAGAATGAAAGTGTTGTTTTGCTGAACTAGTGTCAATGAATTGACTTGGAATTGAGAAAGAGAGAGATAGAGAGAGAGAGAGAGCGAGAGAGAGAGAGAGAGAGAGAACTCTGCTCTCTGCTGTGATGTCTGAGAGAAGTTCAGATGCTACTTGGGGCCTGCATGGCCAAACAGCCAAGGGACGCCTGTCTGCTGTTTCCAAGAGATGGAAAGTGAGTGATAAGATTAGTTCTTCTGTTCAAGATTGTGTATTAATGTGAGAAGATCTGTTCTTTTGTTCAAGTCTGAGCTTCAAAGTGAGAAGATTTGTTCTTCTATTTAAGTCTGAGTCTCTACAGTGAGATGAATGCGAGTCCTTGTCCCTGATATGAGCATACAGAGCCTGAAGCGGACAACTGTCTGATGTTCAAGTGTAAGCCTTTAAAGCGGAGTCTGACAGACTGTTTCTTGCTGATGTTCAGTGGGAAACCCAAAGACTATGTTCCAATTGAGAGCGAGAGAGAGAGAGAGACAGAGAGAGAGAGAGAGAGTGAGAGAGAGAGACACTGCTCTCAGCTGGCAGTGTGACTGAAGCCATTTACTGCTGAAGTGTTCTGAATACCAGAAGGAGAGTGTTTGCCAGCCAGGGATGGTCTGGGGAGTCAGCCAGGTAGTGTCACCACTGCTAGCATTACTCATCATCTGTTCCTGAGGTGTGTTGACCCTGGTCCTCACAGTACTCACCTTTTCCAGATCTGTGAGATGCAGAAAGAAGATGACAAGCTGCATGAGAAGCTAAGAGATATTCAGCCTGTTGAAGCTGCAAGTGCCTGCTGCTAAGAAGGCCCAAGCTGCAAGAGATGCAGAGGGAAGTCCCAAGCAGCAAGAGCCTGCTGCTCGTTTCAGTTACCCAAGTTGTCATGTTTCTACTAAGCACCCCAGATCTTCAGTCTGAAAGCCACCCAAAACTGTTCTCCAAAATTGTGACTAAAACTGGGCTTGCCCTGTGTTTGGGGAAACTGTATATAGTTGCCACCAAAGTTCTGAGTTGGGCCACATGGCTAAAATGGCATCTCAGCAGCAGAAGCCAGGAAATACTTACACAGGGTGCTGGTGAAGTCTCGGTCTAGTGGAGACTCCTTGGACCTCAAATTTGTTTCACTCACCCTTGAGGAAATCCTTCTGCCATTAACTCATATTTTTAACCTGTCTCTGATGCACTGTCAGTTTCCAAAATTGTGGAAAGAGGCAACCATAACACCTGTGTATAAGAGTGGGGACCATGCTTTGCAAGGGAACTACTGCCCAATATCCATCCTCACCCCATTCTCAAAAGCTTTGGAAAGAATGGTCGTTGATCACCTGGTTGAATACCTTGAAAAGTATGAACTGCAGTGTGTTGAACAGCATGGTTTTAGGGGTAGACATCGCACAACAACAGCCTCACTAGAATTTATAGGCTTTATCCATCACTCCCTGGATCAAGGTCACCTAGTTGGTGCAGCCTTTATTGATTTAACAAATGTATCCGACATGGTGAATTATGCCCACCTGGTTGAGCTGCTGTCTGGCATCAGTCTCTCTGGTTACATGGTGGCATGGTTCAAAAGCTACCTGGGTGACTGCTCTCAACAGGTGAAGATTGGAAATACCCTCTTGGACTGCAAGCCTGTCTGATCAGGAGTCCCACAAGGCTCCATCCTAGGGTCCCTCTTGTTTAGTATCTTCCTAAACAATCTTGCACATGTCTGCCATGACCGTATCCTGTCGTATGCTGATGAAGCAGTTATCTTCACCAGTGACCCTGACACTAAAGCACTGGAAAGGCGTCTCCAGGAAAACTTCACTGAGGTTGAAAGATGGTTCACTAACCATAAACTTGTTAGGAACTACAAAAAAACAAAAATAATGTTGTTTTCCAATCCTCAAAATAAACACATCTCCTACCCTCTATCAATCTCCAATGAAGTGGACACCCCCCTGGAACTGGTCCAGAACTTTAAGTATCTGGGGGTCACAGTCGACAGTGCCTGTCTTACACCACCCACATAGACAATGTTGTCAAGGCAGTCAACTCGCACCTAGGGCTCCTATACAGGAACAAATCCTGCCTATCCCATGAAGCCCTCACTGTGGCCATCCATAGCTCGGTGGTATCTCTTATAGATTATGGACATGCCATCTATGGTTCAGCCTTGGAAACAGCACTGTGCCATATCATTGTTGCACTTAATAAAGCCTGACAGCTCCTGACTGGCTCCAACCGCCTGACCCATACTTGTGACATGTATGCACAGGCCAACTGGCTCCCCCCAAGAGCAGGCTCAAATACCAATCATGTCTGCTTGCGAAAAAAGTGGGCTTGGAAATGATGTCCCCCCAGTACCCAGGAACTCCTCACCCCATTCTCCTATGCTTGGCTCACCAGAAGTCCTGTCAGCCAGTCTTTCAAAGTTGCCTAGTGCCGAACATCCCAAGGACAAAGGTCCTTTGCTCAATGGCCACAGTCTGCTTTAATTCCCTGCCCACTGGTATGTCCTTTGCCCCAGTGCTAGGCTCCTTCAAACCACTACTCAAGAAGGCTCTAATTGCCTTAGCCAGCTGTGACTGTTTCCCCTGGGAGTTCAGCAGCTTATATCTACCCCTGACCCATTCCCACTTTAAGCCACTCCTGCCTCTCCCATTGCCACCTTTACCTCCTACCGACCACCTGTTCCTCCCTTCATTCTCCTTTTTTTCTCCCCCCACTTCCCCTCCCTCCTTTCTATTCTTATTCCCATCCTTGCCTTGATCTGATTTTCTCCCCTGCTCCTGCCTATTTTTCCTCTTGCACTCTCACCTACCACCTGATTGTTCAAAGTCAGTTTGGTAGTTTGAGCGGCGCACGATAGGTGAGGGGGTGCTACTACGGGAGGTAGCTAACCTCAGCACATACTCACAAAGTGAAATGAAAGGAGCACTCCAGATGAAAACGGTTGCAAATATAAATGCTAAAAATAGTTTTTTAATGCATACCAGAAAATAATGGACCAGGTGATCTTTTCCGCGTTCATGTCTTTCTGGGGTATGCTTGCGAGAGTTACGGTCTTTTGTGTGCCAGCATCATCAGTCTGAGACATCAATGATAATACAACCCTTGCTAAATGTTTTTAAACAAACAGTGATAAATATACAGGTATAAATGATGTTTTTGTACATTTGTGAGTGGATAAAAAGGTCAATGTTACACAAAATAAACTAAACAACTTTAATTAAATAAACATAAAATCATTTTCTTTCTTCTTATTCACACTCAGGCAAAGATCTGGGTACTGCAAAGGGGGCCAAACCACGCATTACTTTCTCAAGGGGACAGAACCTAAAAGATAAGTTGGTCCATAGTAGGCTTACTAAACCAGTGAAGAGTACCTGGTTGGGGACAAAACCAATAGGGAGCTTTAAATGTCAAAGATGTAACATTTGCAGTTACTGCAAAACAGGTTCTGAATTTGTACACCCTACAACATGACACAGATATGGAATGACAGACTTTGTAAACTGTGACACCACTTTTGTTATTTATGTTCTGTGGTGTGAATGTGAACAGGTGTACATAGGGAGAACTACCAGAGCCTTAAAGCAGAAAATACAGGAACATGTAAGGAATATAATTAATGCTAAGATTGACACCCCAGTTGGACTACATTTTTTTCAGAAACATAACTCAGATCCCAAATGCATGAAATATATGGGCATTGATTGGCAACAACCTCTCAGGTTTGGGGGAGACAGAACTAATTAACTATTAAAGCGTAAAAGAAAATGGATCTATAGACTAGGCATAGTAAAACTAGATGGACTAAATGACCAATGGAATTTAAAACTATTTTTAAAAGACAAGAAGAAAATAAGGAAATGAATATGTAACAGCTTTGATTCGATTTAATATGGTAATCTTTTTGTCTTTCTCTCCTTTTTTTTCTCTTTAGGATCATTGGAGAATGTATGCCTGTAGATCCCCACCTGAAATGGAAGGTTACTTCTCCCTTTCTTTGGATGGAAGTTGTGTAAGAGTGATCACACTGGGATATCTTCCCTAGTCCTCTCTTCCTCCTCACTTTTCATCCCTCCCTACAATCCTCCACCCCACCTTTTAGCCCTCTTTCCTATCCCCCCCCCAGATTCTTCCTCTCTGTTCTATCTGTTACCAGTGTTATTGATCAAGATGGCTAGCTTGGTGAATTTAGACCTTGCTTTTTTTTGCAAATTTCTGTGTAACTAAATGAAATTGATTGGTTCTAGCACACTTGAATACCCTTTGGTATGGCCTGGATTAATTATATTTTATAGCCTATAAGGCTGTGACCATACTTTATTTAGAAGTATGATAAGCTATTGTTGTTACTTGAACTGTGAATAAGAAGAAAGAAAATGATTTTGTCTTTCTTTAGTTAAAGAGTTGTTTAGTTTATTTTGTGTAACATTGATCTTTTTATCTACTCACAAATGTACAAAGGCATCATTTATACAGTACTTGTATATTGATCACTGTTTGTTTATACCACATTTAGGCACAGGTGTTGTAATTTATTAGTTGGTGTCTCAGACTGATGATGTCACAAGCTGTACAAACGTGACCATGTAGCTCTAACAAGCCATACCCCTCTTTGAAGGCATGAACACCGAAGGGCAGGGGTTCCTGGTCCATTATTTTCTGGCATGCATTAAAAAACTATTTTAGCATTTATTTTTGCAACCATTTTCATTGGGTGTGCTCCTTTCGTTTCACTTTGTGACTACCTGATTGTTTACCTGTAAGCATTTTCTTTCACTGTATAATGTCATTATCTGTTGCCTTGGTGCCCAATGTCACCATCTTATTGTGTAAGCTAAATGACTCGGGTTATGTTCAGTATAATGGTATTCTTATCCACTGTTGTACTACTGTATACGTCCTTCTGTAGATAGAAGTTTCTGTATTGCGTTGCTTTGATTGCTACCCTTACCTGTATTGTTACCCTTGTAAATTGCTCCTTTGGCGTGAAACCTATGTAATGAGCTCCCAGCTCACAGGTCTTAATCCGAGATAGCAATAAATAAATAAATGGGGGGGGGGGGGCTCAGTTGAGCTGCAAAGGCTTAAAAGAACTCTGTGAGTAGGCCATCTTGGCCTGGTGACTTCCCATTTTTTTTTTGGTTTTTAATCTTTTCTCTTCTTGCCTGCTCACCTACAGTATATCTCAGTTTCTGATGTCTCTTGTTCCGTGAGTTCTGATAAAGTGACAGCAGACAAGAACTCTCTCACCCACCTATCAAAGTCTCCATCCTGCTCTTGTGCATATAACTGCTTATAATAGTCACAACAATTGTTAATACTTCTCCTGGATTCCCAGTCAGACCTCTACCTGCTTTAGGATTTCATAGTCTTAGCCGTGTTCCCCTGTTGTTTCCTTAGGGTGCATGCTAAAAGTCTCCCAGCTCTATTCCCCCTTGTGGTATTTTCACTGTGTCCTGTGATAACTCCCTTCCACGTGTAGTGTCAGCAGTCTTGCAAGATCCTCCTTCATTTTCTCTAAATCATTAGTTCTCAGACTTCGTCATAGCGGGCCTCCCTCACGCAATGGAAAATATCTTGACCCTCCCTCACACATGGAAATAATTCTGGGCCTGACCTTGCACAGTACACAAGGAGTACAGTAAAAAACCTTTGAACAATTGACTGAGTTTATTTTCATTTTACTGGACTTATTCTCCCTTTCTGTAAGCTCCCTCCTCCCCCCGGCCAGCCTACTTGCTCAACACTTTGACTTTCGGACCCTATTTACCCTTCACTGCAATACCTCCGTGGGTCAAACTGCTTATTTTTGTCAGGTTTTCTCTGTATCTGGAACCCCCTTCCTACCCACCTCCACCCCTCTCCCTTTCACCCTGCTGTTAGGCATCTTCACAGGGACCATTTTGCTCCCTCCTGCTCATATTACCTCTTTGCTTAGCCCTTGTAATTGTGCTGTTCTGCAACTAGTTGGACGTGTGCAGTTCTGCAACTAGTCAAATGGGTAAAGTGTTACCTCTTACAATTTGTGACATTCTTCCTATTCCCCTTTACTATAGTGCATTTCGTTCTGTATGTTTTTTACAAACTTGTATTCCCTACATGTAACTTTCATCCATATCGTACCAGGAAGCAAACCTTTGTTCAGTGTGCCTTTCCTGGTCACCATTAAATTCACCTACCATTGTCCACTTTCAGTTTGCCCATCCCTTCATCAAATGTCCCAAACTTAAAATCTGAATATAGTTCCTCTGCAGGCTTACTTGACTCTCCCCTGGAATAGGTTGGGGACTCCATTGGAAGGCTGTCCTCACCATTTGAGAAACTCTGCTTTAAATCTATCCAAAGTTGTTCATTTAATGTGATTTTATGTTGGAATTGCAGATCTCTAATTTGGTTCTCCCACTCTAGCTACTTGGCCATTCTTTTTTTTATTTTACTTTTGAGGAGTGGGCTATTATAATCCATTTAACTATTGCCCTCAGTGCATCCCAACATATAGCATGGGGGGAGGTTCTCTCCAGATTATTAAGTAGACAGTTATGGTGGTTTTGATGTTTTCTTTGAACTCCTTGGAGTTCAATAGATGGATATATCAGTCTGCGGCCTTGTAAGGGTTAAGTGCCCTACTGTACATTCATCCGCTAATTTGAGTTTCTCAATGTAACACAGAAACATAGAGGTTGACGGCAGATAAGGACCATAAGGCCCATCCAGTCTGCCCATTTTTTTCTACCTTACCAATGTCTAAAACCCTAGCACTTGATTACTGTTAAATCTCCTTAGCATCATCTCTGACATCCCCTCCCCTCCTGCTACCCTACCTCCTTCACCTTTCCTTCCCTCTACCTAATGACCCCCTCCCACCTCCGTCTGTCCTGACAAGGCCTGTTGGCTGATTTCAACCTACCTTATGATTTTACCAGTAACTGACAAAGCTTGTTTTGGCTGATTTTCAATTTACTGTATGCATTCCTGTGCATGAAACTGCTTAGCGATATTCGTTTTCACTGTGAATGTCAACTATTGCTTTCTTTTCTTATTTACAATTATTTTACCATACCCTGTTTAGTCTGTAAACCTGTTGATCTCCTTTCTCTATGTATACTGTTCTGCCATACTTTTTGTTCTGTTAACCTGTTGTATTATGCTGCTGACGTGGAACCTTTATAAAAGAGCTCTAAGCTCAAAGGCATTTGTAATCCAAGATCTAAATAAATAAAAAAAAAATAAAATGTGCCACAGGCTTACTCTGTCAATGGTCTATCTATTCATACTCTTCTGTATTGCTCCTTTATGCCCATCCCATGCCTGTTTGAAGCCCTGCACTGCACCTCCAATGCTTTCTTAACCAGGGAATGATTCAAAACAGCACTTGGCAATATTTTGCAGTTCTGGACCTCATGTATGCACTCAGTGGATACCAGAAGTATGTCAGTCCTTATATAGCACCCATGTTTGTCTGAGTAGTGTGTAAAATCCTGATCTGCCCCATTAATAAACCTCCAGATCTCCGTGAGTCCCAGCTGTCCTGACACTCTGGAGAGTAACTTCCCAGGCTTGCTTTCTTGCATTGCCCTTCCCTCCTCATATCCATAATTTTTTTTATATGATAGCATTAAAATCATCTGCAGTGATGCACAGTTTCCATGGTTCTGTCATTGCAGCATTTTTTTCAGAAAATACATATTTTCTTTTTCCTTCTCTTGGAGTGCACATTTTTAAAAGAGTGCACCCAGTGTCTACGAATGTCATGCAACCAGACAATCCAGCCCTCCTGGACAATGTCCATTCCCTCTTTCTGCAAGGAGCTGTCCCTCCGACTCAATATTGCTGTACCTCTGTGGTGTGGGTGCTCGTTCCAAAAAGCTGCATATACCTCCCCACCTATTTATATTGAATTTCTCATGCTCCATGGGAGTCAGATTGGTCTCCTGTAAAAAGGCGACTCTGGCCCCCGTCTTTACTAATTTATTTTTTTTTTAAACAATTTTTATTACTTTTCTGCTTGAACAAACAGCAGTGAAATACAAAACATAAAAGATAATTTGGTACATAATCCTGGCTGGAGGCAACTTCCATGAAAGGTTTTATGTGATAATGGTGACTCAAAAAGAGTGCCAACCACAAGAGTGACCACAATATTGCCGAAAGGAAAAACGGGTATATCAGTTACAGTGACCACCACAAATAGCGACAGACGCTTATTCTGTACATGGTACTTCACTCCCCATACCACCCAAACTAATCCCTCCTCTCCTCGCTGGATTCTACCCTCACATCTTGGTATACCCAGTGCTGCACTTTTCACCCTCTCCCCACCCTTCCTACATTCCTTCCCCCCCCAACTGCCCTCTCCCTATGACTCTGGCACTTCTTATCTGTTGTCTGTTTTCTCTGACAAATGCTGCTGGCTGCCTTGTTACAATGCTACCCTTGAATTGTACTAATCTGTACTCTGTTTGCAATGTCCACATTGTTATAATGTCTGTCTTGATGCTCCCCACAATTTGTATTTCTTTGACGTGGAACCTTTGTAAAAGAGCCAAGGCTCAAAGGTATTTAATCCTAGACTTAATAAATAAATAAAATAAATAATTATAATCAACCCGGGGATGGACACAGGGAAATGGGAAAACTCAGGAGGTGGGCTATTTGGGGTGGAGCAACCAGTGAGAGGTAGGGAACTGGGAAACAAGACTTATAAAAATATATATTTATTTTACTAACAAAAAAAATGTACTCCTCACCCAGAGCCGAAACCGGGTCCACCAGCTTTACAGGCCATGGCCTAACTCATTACATCAGACAGTCAAGCTGGGAACTGTCTGGTCAAACACAGTCCTATAATGTTATACAGCAAGCGTATCTCACTGAGACACGCATCATATACTACTCGCTCTGTACTTTGTCAGTCGCTACTATTGTAGGAGCTCAAATTGAGTCACCCATATTACATGATACCCCATGGAAATACAACTCTAAATATAGATTTAGTAGTTGCCGTATTGGTCCTTGCAAGAATAGATCCAGAAGCAAATGATTTGATACCTTTTAATGGACCAACATAGATGTAACAACAAGAACAAAGTGCTCTAGCTTTCGGACCAACCAGTCCTTCTTCAGAAGCTCATGGCAGTTGTTTAGAAAATACAATACTTATAACAGCTAGATAATGCAGAGAAAAATAGAAAAAATCCCCATTGGTTTAAAATACTCATAAAAAAAACAGAAGATGATGTCAGAGAAGTTTAACAGTACAGTACTGCCCTCAGTCGAAAGAACCTTGGGTTCAGATGTCTTAGTGCAACACACATACCAAGAATCCTACTGCACATAAATTTAATTGACATAAGATAACACTGCTGAAGCAGATAACTCCCAAATCAAGCCATAGAGTGTCACAGTCAGTATAAGGATGTGATTACTGAAAGGCAACCCCACCCAGCTTAAAGACAAACTAAGATAGTTATAGGGCTCATGAAATTACAATGTATGCATTAAAGACAAATTACCAGTAAAGTTGTCTAAAAAACATCAGTGCACATTGTGTGATGTGTAAAACCTAACTGGACATGTCACCCAGCTGTATTCTCAAGCAAATAAAAGGCCAAGAAATTACAAAAACCTCAGGACTATATAAATGATAATTTAAATATAAATTGATAATATTAGTGTCAAACAAAAACTCTAGTAGAGGAACCTCAAGGAATTGAGACCATGCAGCCTGATATGTACTGATGTCAATATATACTGAGAATGTAGCAACTGATGTACCACAAGTGTCTAGGGAATCTGAAAAAGAGATAAAATGTAATTTATCTCCTCCTGTTCATACAAACAATACAACCTAACCCACCCCACATCACAATAATGTGGGTGGGGGAGATACATAGCTTAAAGGAGATGTTGTCTCTCTCTCTCTCTCCCCCCTCCTTTTTTCTCTCTCTCTCTCTCTCTCTCTCGCTCTCTCTCTCTCCCACAGACACACACACACACACACACACACACACACACACACACACCTCACTCTCCTAGTGAACCTATATTAACTTCAGTCACTGCAGTTGTTCCCCAAAGGAATACAACTTGTCATGAAATCCTGAGTAAATTACTACAATATTAGCTTAATGTAAAAAGATCTGTGCAGGACCCCCAAGCAAATGAGATCACACATCCCAATATGTACAGAGTTACAAAAATTATATATAACAGTATAAGATAACACTCCTGTATGTACACTAGCAGGCTGGGTAATCTGAATATGGTGCAATCAATCAATCCCCTCCCCCACAGGACCCCAAGCAAATGAGATCACACATCCCAATATGTACAGAGTTACAAAAATTATATGTAACAGTATAAATCTTACTCCTGTATGTACACTAGCAAGCTGGGTAATCTGAATATGGTGCAATGGAATCAATCCCCCACAGGCAAAGATAAAAAGTAAGGAGGAAATTCTTTATGTGTGTGAAATAAAAATAGTGTTCCTATTTTATTCACACACAAGAATTCTCCCTACTTTATCTTTGACTTGGGGGATTGATCCATTGCACCATATTCAGATTACCCAGCTTGCTAGTGTCATGCAGGAGTGTTATCTTATACTGTTATATATAATTTTTGTAACCTGTACATATTGATGTGATCATTTGCTTGGGGGTCCTGCACAGATCTTTTTACATTGGGTTAATATTGTTGTAATTTACTCAGGATTTCATGACAAGTTGTATTCCTTTGGGGAACAACTGCAGTGACTGAAGTTAATATAGGTTCACTAGGAGAGAGAGTGTGTGTGTGTGTGTGTGTGTCTGTGGGAGAGAGAGAGAGAGAGAGAGAGAGAGAGTGAAGGAAGGGGGGAGAGAGAGAGACAACATCTCCTTTAAGCTATGTATCTCCCCCACCCACATTATTGTGATGTGGGGTGGGTTAGGTTGTATTGTTTGTATGAACAGGAGGAGATAAATTACATTTTTATCTCTTTTTCAGATTCCTTAGACACTTGTGGTACATCAAGTTGTTACATTCTCAGTATATATTGACATCAGTACATATCAGGCTGCATGGTCTCAATTCCTTGAGGTTCCTCTACTAGAGTTTTTTGTTTGACACTAATATTATCAATTTATATTTAAATTATCATTTATATAGTCCTGAGGTTTTTGTAATTTCTTGGGCCTTTTATTTAGCTTGAGAATACAGCTGGGTGACATGTCCAGCTAGATTTTACACATCACACAATGTGCACTGATGTTTTTTTAGACAACTTTACTGGTAATTCTTGTCTTTAATGCATACATTGTAATTTCATGAGCCCTATAACTATCTTAGTTTGTCTTTAAGCTGGGTGGGGTTGCCTTTCAGTAATCACATCCTTATACTGACTGTGACACTCATGGCTTGATTTGGGAGTTATCTGCTTCAGCAGTGTTATCTTATGTCAATTAAATTTATGTGCAGTAGGATTCTTGGTATGTGTGTTGCACTACACATCTGAACCCAAGGTTCTTTCGGACTGAGGGCAGTATTGTACTGTTAAACTTCTCTGACATCATCTTCTGTTTTTTTTTTTAATGAGTATTTTAAACCAATGGGGAATTTTTTCTGTTTTTCTCTGCATTATCTAGCTGTTACAAGTATTGTATTTTCTAAACAACTGCCATGAGCTTCTGAAGAAGGACTGGTTGGTCCGAAAGCTAGAGCACTTTGTTCTTGTTGTTACATTTATGTTGGTCCATTAAAAGGTATCAAATCATTTGCTTCTGGATCAACTCTAAATATGACATAGTAATCAGATATCACATAACCAACAACTTTAACTGGAAAAAATAAAGAGGGAATCTCATTTACACATAATTTCCTCAATGCACAGCAATCAGGTGAGTTATGAATGTAATAATAAAACATGAACTAAAGCAATTAAAATGTAAAGGTATTATACGTATTTTAAAAAATAACCTTCTACTACCTAACTGTGAAACAATCCCTGATTACACAACCACACTGAAATCTGACTACCAATTCACTTTACTTGCTAGTATAGTACAATAGTATTTTTAGACTAAAATGTATTACTTCACCTAATATCAACAAGTATGCTGTAAGAAAAGTGAATATAACTACCATTTATATTACTTTCCCACAAGGAGCTTACTTAAACACAGGTGTTCCACTCAGATTTAGATCTCAGTATGCCTATTGATACGAAAAGATTGGCAAATACTGATTAACATGTAAGTGGACTTCCAGACAGTTGGACAGCTGTGAAAAGCCAGGGTTGTACCCCATGGGTGCCCGGAAGCAGTTAATATAACTCTGTCATCTCCTGAAGTGAATAAGCAGAAAAGGATGAAAGAATCCTAAGTGTGGGACTTTATGAGAGTGAAGGGGGAAGAGGCAAAAAATTAAACATGTGGCTTTCCCAAGCTACGAGTCCTTCGCTGATCTTATCTGCCTACTTTCCCCCAGACAACTACCTCGCCCACCTCATGAAGTCAACCTCTGCACCCTTCAAGCTTGTGTTATCTTGTCTGTGCCCCTGACCTATCCATGGGTTCCAGACCCTGTCAAATTTGGAGGCATTATCTCAAGAGCTCTGCAGTACGCTAGTTAAGGAGGTAGTTTTTGTAACTGCCATCTCCAATTCTATTTTAAAGGGCACTGTGGACTGCTGCCATTTCATTTGCAGTTGCTGTTTAGCCTCCATGGCCATCGTGTACTCTGGGGGGTTGTGCTTGGATGCTTGACCTGTGAGAACTTAAGTGATATATCCCCTAGGATCCATAGCACTAGTGATGTGGGTATGCCCCTCCTGAATAGTCTCTCTGCCTTATCAAGGACCTCCTGCTAAAAGGGTCTCACCTCTGGGCGTGACCATAGCAGGTGATCAATGTGACCCAGCATGGAGCGGCATCACCAGCATTCTTTCCTGATGGCAATACCCATCCTGATTTGCATATCTGGTGTATGATGCCTCCTGGCATGCACCATCTTTTGTACGAGTTGAGTCTGGCATGCCTTTGTGTCCTAATGCTCAGCATCTGTGCCAGATTTCTGATGTTATGTCTATTTGCAGGTCTACCACTCATTTAAGCCTGTGTAGTTCTCAGTGATGAATATGCAGTTGTTGTATGCAGTTATAGATTTATTTACCCTTTTTACCCTGCAACAGTGACCACTGGTCTAGGGTTTCACCCATTGTGGTGGGATGATATGTGAGCTCCAGACCTAACCAGGCCCTGAGTGCATACTGGAGCTATAGAACTCACCAGTGATCTGTATTAGAGAGTTGGAATTCCTCCTTGAGTTGCTGAAAGGGCTTCAAGTTCACAATAGCAGGGCAGATAATGCCTTTTAGAATTCTAATCCCTTGCTTGGCCCACTGGGGCCAATGTACTATTTTGCCACCAATCTGAAACTTGGGGTTATATCACAAGGACTCTGACAGCCTCAAGGAGAAAGTCTTCCAGTGTGATATAGCCTGCAGCTTCTTGAAAGCATATCTCGTAAATGTTATGGACTCAGAGGACTGCACATCCTTGTTGTTCTTTGCCCAGAGCACAGCTTGGATAGATTGATGACCTTGTATAGCTTGTTCTATTTAGACCCATAAGGGTGTGTACCCCTCAAGCTGTAACCAAACCAACCCACTCTTTATCCCCTGGATCAGGTGGTAGGCCCAGGGCTATGGGGCATTCCATCCTCCCAGTCTCTGTGGAGCCCTAAGCTGCTTCTTCCCAAGTCTGGGTGATTGTTGAGCCCACAAAAAGGAGGTGAACATCCTGTCTATTTCTGCCACCATTTTTCTGCTATCCTCATGGGCAGACTTATGGTGCAGTAACTGAGTTTTGGCAAGGCCATCATTTTAGAGGCTGTGATTTTGTTGGGGAGGGTGAGACTGAGTTTCTTCTATCTCTCCATGTC
Organism: Neoceratodus forsteri; assembly: GCA_016271365.2. NCBI lineage: Eukaryota > Metazoa > Chordata > Ceratodontiformes > Ceratodontidae > Neoceratodus > Neoceratodus forsteri. Next base: position 945,011,197 of record CM028136.1, on the reverse strand, counting down.
CAACAATAGTTTGGATAGCAGGGGTTGAAGATTTCTAGTGGACCATTCCCTAAGATTTGGGGAAATGTGGATTACCACATATGTAATGTCTTCCTGTGCCTATAATTTCTGGTCACCATTTGGAGGGGGGGGGAGAGATTTGGGCTGCCTACTATCAGCATTCATTTGGTTTTCTACCAATTAACTTGCAGTCCCGATAGCATCCCAAAGTGGGCCATCAGTTTAAAAGCTGCTGAGACAGACTGACTGACCTGGGACAAGGTCAATGACAAGTCATCTGCATATAGGAGCAACTTGTGCTTGTGACTATCCCCTTGTACGCCGTTTATGTTCAGACTCATCCGCATGGCTACAGCCAAGGTTCCACAGCTAGCACGAAGCACAGTAGCAACAAAAGGCAGCCTTGACTTGTGCCTCGGTGGAATGGGATCATGGGTGACAAAAGGCCATTTGTCAGCACTGAGGCTTTTGGGTCTGAGTGTAGGTATTGCACATAGGAAATAAATTGAGGACTAATGCCCACATACTGTATGTCATGACCTCGAGCAAGTAGTCCTACTCCACTGAGTCAAAGGCTTTTCCTGCATCGAATCCCACTAGCACCACTGTGTCATGTGCTTTTTGTGCTATTTGTATCAAACTGGTCAGTGTCCTAATGTTATCAGCCCCTTGTTTCCCCTTTATGAAGCCTGTTAGTGCTGGGTGCATGGTGCTGGTGAGCACCTTCTCCTGCTATATAGCGACAGCTTTTGCCAAGATCTTGGTGTCCACACTGAAGAGGGAGTCCCACCCAAAGTGCTACATTGCAGAATTAAAATAAGCATGCTCCCAATAAATCTCATACCAAAAGTTACACTTCTACATTACTTCGTTTTAAAGTTATGAGCTGTTTTTTTTTCCCTGATTTCACTACCTAATCAAAAAAGCCAGCTTTATTGAAGACCACTGATAATGTCATATCCTGACCTCACAGTCTAGTCCTCCCTGTCAGCAACTTTACAGGACCTGCTTCTCTAAAGTTTAAGAAACTGTAGCTATAGTAATCCTTTAAAAAAAAATTGATATAGGGTTGGCTGCAGTGTTTGCATTTCCGGAATGTTCAGATGCATGGCACTGTGCTTTAGAATACATCAGAAGGTGGTTTGGGAATGCAGCAGTGAACCAAGGCATAGAATGTCAAGGTGGAGTGAACAAAGGCATAGAATGTCAAGGTGGAGTGAACCAAGGCATAGAATGTCAAGGTGGTGCTCAATTTTAAAATGTTTGGGGGAACTTGAAGTCTCAGAATGTGGCAGGGATGTGCCATCTCAAAATGTGATGGGACAGTCAGTCTCAGAATGTGACAGGGACACACATCAAGGAATTTGGTGAGGATTGGCAGTTTCTGAATATAGTGGGGATGCATGTTATTGGAATGTGATGGGACACATTATATTATCCTGAAATTGCTTGTCCCTGCCACATTCCAGAATTGTACGCGCCCACCATATTTCAAAATTGTGCATCACATTTCCACCACATTCCAACATTATGCATTCCAGCCACATGCTAAAATTGTGCATCCCTTATCCATTCCAAAATTGCACATCCCTTCCCCATTCCCGAATTTCGTATCCCTGTCATATTCTGGCATGGTGCATCCCTGCTAAATTCCAGAATTGCACATCTCCTCCAAGTTGTGTTTCAATGTCATATTCCCAGGAGGCAGTGTAGCACAGTGGGATAAGGCTCTGAGCTGCAGATCTGGGTTTGAATCCCACAGCCACCTAGGTGCATACTATGGGATCCTGGACAAGTCACTTAACTTCCTTGTGCTTCCAGGTCGCATCCGGAAACAAACTGTGGCTTGATGTGCTACTTCTGGTTAAACAATGTTCCTTTTCCTTTTTCCTTCCCAAATTGTCACTGCCACATTCCCAAACTGTATGTAATTGCCATATTCTGAAATTGTGCATCACCACCACATTCTGAACCTGTAACTCACTGCATTATTCCAAAATTATGTATCGCTGCTGCATTCTGAAATTATGCATCATCACCACATTCCGAAATTGTGCAGCACTGCCACATTCCAAACCTGTGTGCTACCACCAGATTCTGAACCTGTGTGTCACTGCCACATTCTGAAATTGTGCCTCGGTGCCACATTCCAAAATTATGCATCACTGCCACATTCTGAACCTGTGCATCAGCGCCGCATTCTGAAAATTGTGTTTCACTGCTGCATTCTGAAATTGCACATCACCACCGCATTCCAAAATAGTACATCACTGCCAAATTCCAAAAATGCACATCACTGCCACATTCCGAAATTATGTGTTCCAGCTACCTTTTGAGACTGTGTCGTTGCTGTATTCACAATTGCACCCTGGTCACATTCTGATATCTCATACTTGCAGTATTTTAAAAATTGCACACAACGTTGTCATTCTATAGTCATGTTTTCCACTACATTCCACCCCCGACACATTCTGAAGTAACGTACAGTACCTTGCAACAACACACTATGGACGTGCATGTGCTGACCCACCCAGTGTCAGTTTTCCTTTTACAGATGTTTACTATAACTCCAGTTTTAAGTAATATGGGAGAAATAAGTCATATAAAGTGCCTGCAGGGAGGACTAGGTTGTGAGTTCAGGTTAGGACACCATCAGTAACTGTTCTCTGAAACTGGCATTTTTGAACAGGCAGTGAATTAAGGGTTACAAAATGACTTGTAACTTTTAAACAAAGTAACTTACAGATCTGATTTTTTGCATGAGGCTGATTGAGGATATGTTAATCTAAATTCTGGATTTGTTGATGCCAAAAAGTTTGGTCTGAGTTTCTCTTTAATCTGAGATATCAGCTGGTAATCATAACATTCAGCTTTGTCCTTATGTGGTTTAGGCAACACCATGACGGTAGCCTCATGCATGACACTGGGAAGCCACTTCCCATCACTTCCCCTGTGGCTTGAAAGATGCAGAATAGGTGTGGTGACAACTCTTTAGAGAAGACCTGATAAAACTCAGCATTAAAGCCACCTGGGCCTGGAGCTTTACTCCTAGCCAGGGTGTTGATGGGATTTTCAAGTTCAGATGCAGTAAAAGGTATGTCCAACTTGCTTTCATCGCTGAGGAGATCCCTGGCATGCCGTGATCTCTCAGAAAGTTGCTGATACTCCTAGATGGGGATCTTGCTCTACCTGTATAAAATGTTTCATAGAATTGTTTGAATGCATCATTAATCTACATAGGGTCTGAAGTAACTGAGATGGGTTTGTGGCAAATGTGTGAGATATGGGCTGCTGCTCCTTGTTTTCATAACTAAGCTAGCAATTTAGAGGCCCCATCTCCCCCTTCCAGTAATGGTGCTGTAGGTGGAACAGGGCCCTTTCTGCAACCTCAGTGTTTGTAAATGCATGATACAGTGCCTTTTTGACCTCTTTGAGCTGGCATTGTAGTCTGGAGGCTTCCAGCTTCATCTATTTCACCAGCTTAGCCATGTAGCTAATAATTCTGCCTGAATAAATATTTTAAATGCACCCCATACTACCTGTTCTGTTGTCTCCGGCTGTCTAGTCAGCTTGAAATATGTTATTTCTCCTTTTTGAAAAGTCAGAAACTCCTGGGATTGAAGATAGGTGGGCTCCTTCTCCATCTGGGGGATTTGGGTATGGTCGTGGTCAAGAGTAGGGAGAGAGAGAGAGAGAGAGAGAGACCATTGCATGGTCCAATGCCACCATTGGGTGACTTTCTGTCCCCATCCCTTCTGTTCTGGTAGCTGAACTCAGCAGCAAGGCTCCATTCATTGTTGGGATCCATTAGGACATGGGCAGTCCCTCCACCCTTATATCAAGTCACCATCTTGACAACTAAAAACATTGGCCAAAGTGCCTGAACTGGCTTGACTGCCATATGTATACTATGTGTCTTCTGATGATGATGCTAATCAGTAAGAGAATTATGCAGGGTGTATGTCGTAATTATGTGTCCCCCATCTGCCTGGCCACTGAATAGATGTGGAGGGGATATTAGTTTTTCCCATGAGAATCCTGCTTCAAATTCAAATCAAACTGCCCCAGTGATCTTCCCCCTGTAAGTCACATAGCCAAGCTGCATGACTGTGTGAGCAAGCCATGACTGAGGCCATGAAGTACATTCCTCACCATGGGCTGAATTTCAAATGGGGGATGAGGGCATGCAACTAAGCCCTGTGTCCCCACAGCATTTGCCACAGCTGCCTCCTGGTGTTAGCCGCAACTTGTGCCCAATTTTTAAACCCCAGGAGGCAAGTTGCGACAGTGCCCTCTTTTTACAGCAGCTTGCGCCAAAGCTTGGGTGCAAGCCCCATAAAATGGCACCCCCACAGACGCAAATGTATGCCGGGGGTAGCAGACATAACTGTGCTGCATCACCACAAGAGAGTTGTGGCAGGGGGATTTTGGCAAGTGGCTTTCAAAATCACGCATACCACATGGTTTGCCACCAGTTGCCACTGGTGGCAAACCCCTGCGTCACAAATCTGTTGTGGTGATGCAACCCATTTGAAAATCTGGCCCCAAGACTTTTCACCCTCCTCTCCTTTGGCTCAAGCATGCCCTGTCATCAGTTTTTCAGGAGGGGGACCCCCGGTATTCCCTAGCTAGAAAACTTGGTCATACATACCCCACCTACCTCCAACCTCCACAGTGTCACAGTGTTGAACAATCCTCTTTTTCACACAGCATGGGATCAAGTGTAACAGTCAGTCAGGATCCCACCAGTGTTCATCCCACCATCTGCATCAAGCCCCCAGGCCCTACTAAGCTACTAAATCCATGTGGGGAGGGGCCAGGAACAGGCAGACCAGGGTGTGCACCTGTCCACAGGTGCATGTTGAGATGGCCTGGGTACATGCATGTACCCAGGATGCTTTAGTGCACAGGATTAAATAAGATTGTGCCATTGTATGTGTTATAAAAACTGCTGTAAGGAATACTGTTTGATGCACTAACATATGCAGTGCATTTTACAGTCAGACATTTATAATCATAACTTTTCAGACAATATAAGATTGCTTTTTTCTCTTGCTTTGTTTTCTTTTCTTCTGTTTCCTGTCCATCATCGATGCTGTCCTTCTCTGACCAGTGACATCACAGCCCCAGCCACCTCTCATTCCTGCCACTTACCTGGTTTCATGGGGTTCTCCAGGACATTTCCTCACTCAAGGGCATTTACCTGGGTTATGGTCTCCCATGGCAGGGTCCTCCCTCAAACACCCCCTGTACATGGGGACTGGTGGACAGTTGAGATCAGTGAGGCCTGACAACACCTGAGCCATTCTGCCACACATCAGGGTTTTTCCTCATTCTGGCCCTGCCCTTCCCCTGTTTTGGTTTGCATTTTTTTACTTGCCATTTTCTTTAAATTGCACTGTATGTTTGTATTTCTTTTGTTACTTTATTTTTGTGGCATTACACTTTACATTTGGTTTTGTTGCATTTCGTTTTTGCATACTTTTTTTTGTTTGTTGCTTTATTTATTTGATTGCATTTTACTTTATTGGTTTGTGCTTTGCACTTTAGGGCCACTGTAGTTTCTTCTTTAAAGCAGTCATCAAACCTTTCCCTCAGCTGAAACACACTTGCCATCAATGTGCCAGTCGTCACCTTGGCATCTTGAAAATGTAGATTAACTTCTTGCAGTGCTGGGTTCACAACTTCTATCTGTGGAGAAAAATGTCCCGTATGCACACCATGAGAAATGTATTTAATTTAGAGAACTGACTAACAAACCCAGTTGCTTTTCCACCAACCTCCGGTGTACCAGTCTCTCACAGTTCTTGAAGGAAATTAAGCAATTCCAAGTAATTTTGAATAACAAAATTAAGTGATGCCCTTAATGTCCATATTAGTGAAATCAAGCATTATCTTCATGATTGAGAACATTTTCAAACTGTGCCGGTCATTTGGGTGAATTCCCCACAAATTCAGGTAAGCCACTCATCAAAGACAAGAGAGTTCTGCATTCATTTATACCTTGTGCGGTATCTTGCACCACAAGACTTAAAGCAGCAGTATTTGTTAGTAACCATATAACGAATTTTTTTCAGCCCTGATGTTCATCAGTCAAAAATATCAAGATACATATTTTGTTTTTCATTTTGTTTCACTCCTAAACCAAGACATGGAATTTTGAAGTTTTTAACCATTCCCACTCCCTTGCTATGCCTGCCATGAAAATATTAAATATCTTTGTACAATACTGAGCTGCAGCCATCCTTAATGATGTGAGTCATTATTTACAAAATTACATGGAAAATCTATATGAACAATATCTGAGAAAACTAAACCGACACTGAGAATGAATTTAAGTACGTCAGGAATATATTTTTTACTAACAAAAAAAAACAACAAAACTATATGATGAAATATTTTGCCAACTAGCAAACACTGCTGCTTTAATGTATGTGCCATATAGTGTACATATATAGCTCTGGGTCAATTTCTGTCATACGTGCTTGTAAGACTGTATAAACCATGCCACACTGGCTGCCCCATCAAAACACTGTCCTCAACAGTTTTCAATAAGGAAATGAACTGAAGAACATCTTTCAAGATCTGAAACAAGGTTCTGGTATTGTTAAAGGTGTTTCATAAAACAGAAACATAGAAACATAGAATTTGATGGCAGATAAGGACCGCTTGGCCCACCCAGTCTGCCCATTTCCCTACCTAATGGATAAGCTGCAGATCCTAGTTAACCTGCAGCCTACTTCTTCCTACCCCCACCCCCTAGAATTGCCTTATGACTGTCCCATGCATGCTTGAATTCCACCACTGTTTTTGACTCCACAACCTCCTTCAGAAGGCTGCCTTTATGCATCCACAACCTCTGTGAAAAATACTTCCTTAAATTATTCTGAGCTGCCCCCTTCTGTCTTCAAATTGTGCCCCCCTTGTTCTTGCACATCTCTTTTTTTGAAAGATGCTACCCTCTTGGACTTTGTTAATTCCCTTGAGGTACTTGAAAGTTTCTATCATGTCCCCCCCTTCCTCCTTTCCTCGAGGCTATACATATTCAGCTCATTAAGTCTCTCTTCATATGTCTTCCATTGCAGATCCTGCACCATTTTAGTTGCCCTCTTCTGGACAGCCTCCATCCTGTCTATGTCTTTGTGGAGATTGGGTCTCCAGAACTGCATGCAGTACTCCAGATGGGGTCTCACCAACTGTCTGTACAGAGGGATAATAACTTCTTGTTTTCTACTGGTGATGCCTCTCCCTATGCATCCTAGTATCCCCAGCCTCCTTTCTGCCCTCTCACATTGCTTGCCCACCTTTAGGTCATCTGATATGACTACCCCAGGTCCCTTTCCATTTTGTTGTTGTTAGTATCTCACCCCATTGTGTACTCTTCCCTGGGTTTTTGTTTCCAGGTGCATTACTCTGCACTTCTTAGCATTGAATCTAAGCTGCCATACATTTGACCATTCCTCTAACCTTGCCAAGTCCTTTCTCATCCTTTCCACCCACCTTGTGCATCAACTCTGTTGCAGATCTTTTATGGAGTCTGCAAAGAGACGCCTTCTCCTTCTAGTCCCTCTGCAATGTCGCTTATAAAGACATTGAAGAGGACCGGTCCCAATACTGGACCCTGTGGTACCCCACTAGTAACCCTCCTTTCTTCTGAGTGGACTCCATTTACTATTACTCTCTGTGTCCTAGTCTCCAGCTAGTTCTTTACCCAGGCTCTCATCTTGGGACCCACTCCCAGGCTGGCTAACTTGTATATTAATCTTTTGTGTGGGACTGTGTCAAATGCCTTGTTAAAATCTAGGTAGGCCATGTCCACAGCCCTCCCTGATCTACTACTTTGGTCACCCAGTCAAAGAAATCTATCAGATTTGTCTGGCATGACCTTCCGCCGAATCCATGCTGCCTTGGGTCCTGAGCCCTCTGGCCTCTAGATACTCAACAATTCTTTCCTTCAGAAGTGTTTCCATCATTTTCCTACCACTGAGGGGTTAAACTAACAGGTCTGTAGTTTCCTGCTTCTGCCTTGCTCCCACTTTTGTGAAGGGAATCACATCTGCCCTTCTCCAGTCCCTAGTACCACCCCATCCTCCCATGACTTGTTAAAGAGGGTAGTCAGTGGTGTCACTAGTTCTACCCTTAGTTCTTTTAGAATTCTGGGATGAATCCCATCAGGCCCCATTGCTTTGTCCACCTTCAGTTTTAAGAGTTCTTTCAGAACCCTTTCTTCTGTAAATGGGCTGGTATCAACTTCTGTATCCAGAGTGTTTCTACTGTTTGTTTTAGGTACCTCCCCCACTTCCTTTTTAAATACTGAGCAAAAATATTTGTTTAGTATCTCTGCCTTTTCATAGTCACCCTCTGCCCACCTTCCTCCTCTTTATTAAGCCTCACTAACCCTCCCTTGGTCTTTCTTCGCTCCCTGATGTACCTATAAAAGGTTTTATCCCCCTTCTTAACTGAGTTGGCTATCTTTTCCTCAGTTTGGGCCTTTGCTGTTCTGACTGCCTTCCTAGCTTCCTTTTGCTTTAACTGATACAGTTCTCTGTCCTGCTCCTTCTGTGATTCCTTGCCAAAAGCCAAAGAATACAATAGTTCCTCAATGGAAAAGTCTTCTGTTACAGACCGAAAGCATAAAGATACCCGTTCTTAAATTGTGATATCTGTGGTTTCACCTAGAATAATGATGTATTCTATTTAATCATTTACATGGTAACTCAAGTTTTGTAACAGACTGTGAGACATCACTATCATTTCATTTAAGATATCGTATGAAACCCATTTATAATAAATTTGGCACACTGCAGCCAGGATTCCAGTTCTGGCATATCATCTACCTTCAGTTGCAGTAACTAAACCATACTGGAATGCTTTTGTGACTTCTTACAGAAAATCCCTGGCATGTAATAAAATAGGGCAGATGACAATATTTTAAGCACTAATGTTCTGGCTTATCTCTTCCCTTTTAATTTGGCAGATGAAAGTGTAGAATTAATATTGTCTCCTCTGGAAACCAAATATATAGATTCTGCAGCAGCACGATGGAATGAAGACTTTTCACGACTATTAAATTGGTCAGTCACTTTCTCCTAACAAAAGCCTGAAAGCACCTTTATCGTTACATGTAGAAGGAAGGGGCATTTTCATTTCACTAGCCTTCTTCCACAAAGAACAGAAGGTTCCTTCATTGTCAGCTTCAAAACCCCACTTAAATATTTATTTCCAGCTTTCTTGGAATGCACACTGTGGATGGCCAGGTGCGATATTCAATGATGCTGAGCTGGCGCAGCTCCATTGAATGTCGCTGAGTCAATGCCCTTGCACGAGAAAGTTGGGCGCCCAGGCTTAAGCGGCCACAGCCTGCTTAGTTTGAATATCTAACAATTAATCTAAGCACAGCACAGCTCACAGAGAGACACCAGCAGCAGTCAAAGTTTCCAGAACAGAGAGTAGATAAAATCCTACCATTTCCTTTCTGCTACAGGTTTGTTTTTCACTTCAGGCTGACAGAGTCTAAGTCCAAATGGCTTTTAAAACTGTCTAAAATATATTCATCACATACAGTTTTCTAATAAATGTTCTTTTTCAATTTTCTGAAGAAAAACAGTTTATTCTCAATAAGCAGTTACAATGCAGTAGCTCTGAACACACACTGAGTGACTGAGATAAACAGTATGCTCTGTTCAGAGCCTCATCAACTGCTTATGCAATAATATTGCTATAATGAGACCATCATTAATTTTCTTTTTCCTGTATGGCTGGAGGTGGGAAATCAGTAGAGCCCTGTGAAAGACTTTTTTATTTTGTATAACTTTTCTTTTTATTTTTTATGGAATTTTGTGTTTCTTTTTGTTTTGTTGAAAATGTAGTTTTGTTTCTCATCACATTTACAGTAGTAAAACACCTCAATCACATTCCTAGTATACTACATCACATAAAGTGGTACTGTGCAATGGTTTTGAAAGGTTTTTTAAATCAGACAATTTCACTGATACTTCCTTACGGACCTTCTCTGTGGTAACAATGGGACCTAAACAACAAGTGCTGCAAACTTTTATTTAGTTTTTGCCAGAAAAAAAAAGTAATTTTGTAACTTTTTCCATATGTTTGTTTTCATTTTATTCTTTGATTTTCTTTTTTTGTTTTTTTTTTTTTTTTTTTAAGAAAAACATGGGGCTCTTGCTGTCCATCATTTTCCTGTCTCTTCCAACCAGTAACTATCTTCCCAAGGCCTAAAAAAAGATCAGACTGTTTTTATATTATTTTTAGTGGCACCACACACTATAAAAAATACTGGATGTGTAACTGTATGCACAACCAGTGTGTTCTGCCACCTCGGAGTTCTGGTTCCCATGGACCTCTCGAGCATTGCTTTTGAGGTCAGAAGGAATCAGAATCTGTGGCAGAACACACTGGTAGTGCATAGTTACCCATCCAGTTTTCTTTATATAGTTTTTGGTTTGGTCCCTATTGTGTACGGATTTCAATACACAGAATTTTCTTGTTGTGGTATAGTTCAAAGATCATGAAAAGTTGTTGTTTTATTGTACTGACATCACAACTATACTGCAACAATTTTTCAGCCTTGATATGGCTGGCTGAAGATGTAACTTTGAACAACAAAGTCAGAGAAAAATGGAGGTATTGCTTAATGAGCGGTAAACCAAGACAGTTTGAAAGCTCTGTGGCACCAAACATGGCTCTGGTGCACTTTTCTTTAAAACAAAACACTGTGGTCAGGGATGTGGCTTGGCCTTGAAGAAAATGGCTGCTCAGTCTTTCTCCCTGTGATACCTGGGGGCTTTCATCCTGACTCATCTAATTTTTTGAACAGAGCCTGTACATAGATAGCACAGAGGCTGATACTACACAACCTAGATAACAAGCAGGTACAAATACTGTATCTCATCTGACTACTTTACTCATTTCCGGGCAGTATCTAGTGGAGCTGCAGATGTGATGTGGAAACAACATGATGACAGCCCCAGGGAACCCTCTGGACATGGCTAGGATCAACAAAATATTCCACATCTTAATTGGCAGAGAACACCAGGAGGAAGGAGTGCTGTGTAACTGGATTTCTCTACTGCGACTAAAGAAGTAGAACTCTTCTACTGGGACCTTCAATTTAGGCTAAAAAACACAAACAAAAAAAAGTTACTGTGTTTGTCTGAGTTAGCTGGAGTGAATGGTTATCTGAGCAGTTATCTAGGTGTAAATCTAAGGTGGCTGAAAAGGATTGTTATGTGTGCAATTTAATTACATCTAGAAAGATCTATTAAGTAGGGGGAGTGGCTTAGCTAGAAGGAAGTGAGATTTAAACACTGCCCCTAGATACATTCTGCCAGAGGCTTGGCAGAGAACACCAGGAGGAAGGAGTGCTGTGTGACTGGACTTCTCTACTGGGACTATATAGCCCTCCTTCCTTCCCACCCAAAGCTAGTTCTACTTTTATAGGCACAGGATTTGACTGACAACAGAAACTTCCTGTTTGGGAGCAGGAAGTGAGTGATCACAGAGCCACCAAAGACTCACCATCCTAGAAGAGCAAGAGTAGCTCTCTGCCTCCCCGTAGCTGCTGGAGGTCTGCCTCTGAGCAAGTAAGGGGTCTAATGAGAAATATAGGATCTTCTTGTCTCAGAACAGGATGATCAGGAGCTTAAAGGGCACAAAGGCAATAAGTAGGGGGAGAAGAAAAAACAGAGGAAAGAGTAAAAATTCCAAACAACAGTGAAGGGGCCAGAAATAAGACATGATGGGAGTGGTGAAGTGCAGTGGCTGTGGAGCAGTAGTCTTCCAGGAGACGTTCTGGAGGATGAGGTGTTGTCCCATCTGCAGGCACCTATCTGGACTGAGGGAGGAGGTCGCTCATCTCCAGGCTGAGTTGGCCAGGATTTGCGGGACCTCATCTTCCATCTAGGGACCACCAGGGCCACTGCTGGTGCCTCAGAGGTTGCCAGGAAAGAGGAGCAGTTGGACCACAGTGAGCTCAGAGAGAGTGTGGGTGGTGGAACAGAGGTGCATCCCACCCATTGTACCTCTCCACAATTCCTATGTCATTCTGGCAAAGTGTGGTTCCTCTATTGAGGCACCCACAGTGGAGACCAAGGAGGATGCTGGGAACCTCCACAAGGGAGACCCACAGGAAGGTGGCATGGGAAGAAAACAACTCCTGGTGGGGGACTCCATTGTTAGGAAGGTAGAACTGAGGGAGGAAGGGGTAAGGGAGGTAAGGTGCCTGCCTGGTGCCATGGCTTGGAGGGACAGGGAGCGAATCCTCAGGATTGCTGGAGCAGCTGCACAGGGGAGGGAACTGGATATAATTGTCCACCTGTGGACAAATGATCTGGCTAAGAAAGGGATCAGAGCAGTGCAGAAAGGGTTTGTGGAGTTGGGGAGGGGCCTTAGACAAGTAGCACACACGGTAACCTTCTCGGAGGAGCTGCCTGTCTATAGCGAAGGTGAGGCTGGGGTGTTCCACACCATGGGATTCAATCAGTGGTTGAAAAACTGGGGTAGAGCTCAGGAATTTGGCTTCATTGGGGACTGGGGATCCATCTGGAGTGATGCAGGCCTATACTGGCATGATGGGCTGCATCTGTCCAGGAGGGGAACCAGGATCCTAGGCAATAGGTTTAAATGCTTCATTGGCAAGCATTTAAACTAGCCAAGGGAGGAGGCACTGGAAAGGAGCAGGGAAATCCTATCCCCCCCAAAAAAATCAGGGTAGTAAGTGAGGAAAACACCAAGATAGAGATGTCAATAGGGAGAAGGGCAGGGGTAAATGGAGAAAGTGAAAAAGGCAAGAAGGACAGGGATGGGGTAAAAAGGAGTAAGGCTGTCAGGAAATAGAGGGTAGTGAGTACCAATGCCCGTAGTCTGGGCAACAAGCTCCCTGAACTGGTGGCCTTGATGGAAGAGGGATGCCTGGACATTGTAGCAGTCACAGAAACATGGTACACAGAGAACCATGACTGGGATGTTGACATACCAGGGTACATAACATACAGGAGAGACAGGGAGGAGAGAAGAGGGGGAGGAGTAGCTCTCTATGTAAGGGAAGGGAAGGGATAAAAGCAACTGAACAAAAGAGTAAACAGTGAGGAGAGAAGGCACTGTGGGTCACCTTAGAGACTGGAAATGGCAGCACAATCTGCACAGGGGTTGTATACAGACCTTCACATCAAGGGGAGGGAATGTACAAGGATATGATAAAAGGCATTCTTAAGATGGCAGAGAAAGGAGAGAAACTGTTGATGCGAGACGTGAATATGCCAGATGTTAACTGGAGCACATTTGCTGCAGCCACATCCAAGAGCAGGACCATTCTCGATGCCCTACAGGTGGCATGCCTCAGACAGCTAGTTTCGGAACCCACTTGTGAGGGAGCAATCTTAGGTCTCGTACTTTCAAATGGGTACAGTGATAGGATCTCAGATCTAGAAGTGGGTAGCCATCTGGGAACAAGTGACCATCAAACAGTGTGGTTCACCATGATAAACCTTATTTATTTATTTAAGAGATTAACCAGGCAGGCATACTGAGAGGGGGACCACTCATTTTCAGATGCGACCTGGGGGAATTGCAAGGGTGCATTACAGTACAGGGACTTACATAGGTTTGACATAGGTACAGAGTGTATACAAGACAGAGAACATTGAGGTACCTTAGGCAGCATGAGAAAATGCGTGACTTGGCACAATGGAAGCAAAACAAGACTACAATTCTTAGATGCATATTCTGACCCTAAGATGCAGCAGGTGAGAATACTTGAGGCTGAACAGGTGACGCGAATCAGGGGACCATGGGGCTGAGAGCTCACAACTGCTGGTAGCAGGTGCATGTGTCAGTAAGGTGTGCGTGGAGAAGTGGGTTTAGGAGTCTAGGGATAGAGGTAAACTTGATGTCAGCAGGTAGATTGTTCCATAGTTTGGGCAAGCAATATTTGAAAGCTGATTGTCCCTTGGAGGTATGCATGAATCGAACTTGGAGAAGCCTGGAGTCCGTGTTTCTGAGTGAGTAGGCCGGGGAAGGTTGAGCTGATAAGGTGCAGCTGAGATAAGGGGGGAAGTACTGGGACCAGAATTTAGCTATGACTCTGGAGCAGTGGATCAGTCTGTGGGACGTGAGTGAGTGTAGGGCTAGGGAGTTGTATAGGTCACAGTGATGGGTCATTGGGGGGCAGTCCAGGATGAAAAGACAGAAAGAGTGAAAGAGGGTGTCCAGGCTGGCCAGGTTGTATGAGGATAATTGCAATAAGGGAGCTGACAGCAGAACTCAGAGTACAAAGCTGCACCATCCGTTTCCTGCAAACAAAAGTGGATGATTTGGAAAACTAGAGTAGGTGGAACAACATGAGTTTCCTGGGCTTTCTTAAGGGTTTAGAACAGAGGAATACAGCTGCCTATCTTCAGTAAGTGCTTCCCCAGTTGCTACATACAGATGAAGACCCTCATCCTGTCATCAAAAGAGCCTATCACACCCTTGCACCACCCCCAAAACCTGGAGAAAAATTGCAGCCGATTCTGGCAAGATTTCTGAACTTTAACACAAAGGAATATATTTTGGCCAGAGCTCAAGAGGTAGGACAGCTGAACTAGCAAGGGGGAGCAGAATATACCTTTTTTCTGGACTTCTCCAAAGATCTGTCAGCAAGGAGAAAAGAATACATGGAGGCCTGCAGGCTCTTACATCACCTAGGGGTACAGTTTTTATTTTGCTACCCGGCATTCATGTGCATAATTTACAATGGGGCTCCACTGTCCTTTACTACGCCAGAGGTGCTGATGGATTTTCTTTACAAAACCTGGCCCCAGGAACTGAGATCTCTCCACCCTGCCACATGAGAGAATCACCCTGAGGACATGAAAGCTGCAGGAGGACCCGATGCAGACTAAGGTGTGCAGATACACATAGACATGAGGAATCATACAGAACATGGGCCCTTTCTGTTTGGACAAGAAAGCGACAGCAACAGGGGTAGGCCACCCAGAGCAGATAACCCCATGAAAAGGGATTACTTACATACTGTAGCTGAAGCAGAGAAAGGGTGGAAGAGGAAAAGGGTGAAAGCTTTAATCCCTACTTCTCGCACAGCAAATATGCACCTCCATACTTAGCATCTCCACTGCAAAAATCACCCGAGGCCGCCACCCTGCCAGAGGTAAGGGATCCAGTACAGCTCCGGCTGGTATCCTCACCACAAACATGGGCAGCAGCAGTCGCTCAGTGCACTGTGTCCACCAACTCAGCTCCATCCCTTGCTACTCTTGTGGACAGCCCTCTGAAGAAGGCTACCATGACACCTGAAGCTAGAAGCCAGCCAAAATATTCAGTAACTGACACCACAGAACTAGGCTGATTGCATTTCAGAGAAGTGCTGTTTGTTTGTTTTCCTGGGGAGAGTGGGGGGATGGAGTGGTTGACACCAGGAGGGGGGATTGACAACCTGTACCATTAACTTCAGGTAGGTGCAGCCAGACCGTACAAGGCTACCAAGAAGAGGGGTTGGTTTGCAGGTGCTGATTCCCCCAACCCCAATGAAGTTGCCTGGTATTGGGCACTTAGATTTTCTCTCTTTCCTCCAACTCTCCTATCCTTGTTAAGAACACAAGAAAACATGTATACACTGTCTAGAAGTGATACCACATTCCCCTAACTGCCTAAATTTGTGTCTCTCAGATTATGTAGTCCTTCTTTCTTTACTCAACCCATGACAGCCTAATACAGCCAGAAACAAATATCAGGGGAAGGGATCCAGACAATCACTTAAACTGCAAGGAGCAAGACTGGAGTTTTAAATTAGGAGCACTAAAACCTCCAGGAGTCAAAGGAAAATGTCAAATTACTCCTTTTTTGCTTAAATGGAAATACATCCATTCATTATTTGAAATAATTAATACATTTCTCTACTCCTCTTCCCCTACATGACCATTCTGTCCTGCTAACACACAGTACGCAACTAATGGTCTCAATCCATATGTGTATTTTTTGCAGGTGCTGCATTTAATTTCTCCACTATGAAGAGCTGTAATTCACATACTATGTGTGAAGACATTTATTTTGGGACACTGATGCACAGCTGATTTTAGCAACCCACAAAGAGGATACTGTGTATTTTTAATTTTATTTTTGTTCCTAAAGTTGTCTTTTTTACTTTATATATTAAAGCTGGTATATGTATGTGAAGCCGGATTACAAACAGTTAAAAATTAATGTGCATATTCATTAGTATCTATTCATTAGCACCAATAGTATTTTTTGGCCACTAAACCCTGGACTGAATTTTATGAATGAAAAGGGTAAACAATGACATCACAGTCACATGTTCAAGCAACTGAGTTTTTAAACTGAAAAATAAGAATCTGATTGGTGGAAGTCACTATCTATTACGTATATGTGGTTACACACTGTTTAATGAATTGCATTCTCTGTTGAAGCACCAGAGGGTGCAAAATGTAAGAACTCCTTGGAGCAGCACATAGCATGGGGCTGGTGCTGCAATAAATCTTTTGATTCACAACTAGCAGCAGTCCATGTCATTTGTCTTAGAAAGGGTGAGTACACCTACTCAGTTCATTCTACAAGTTCAACATCTTTTTGGGATTTACACCACTACCCCAGTGCCAGTTCTGACTCATAAAGTCCTTACATTTATTGGACTAGGCATGGGTGTTCATTAAAATCTTCTTCGCACTTGACAGCCAGCCCCTGCTGAAAAACAATCAGAAATGGGGGACCTTATTGAAGGAAGCAGCAACCAAGGGAACGAAGCAGGAGAAAGGCTTTATGACTTTTTGTTTGCAGAGGATGCGGCAAACCCAATTCTACTCAACATGGTCATGGGAACTAATGTGAGTACAGATATATCTGAAACCACTAAAAGTATTACAGATGCCACACTGGCAAGACACCTTCATTAGCAAGAAAAAAAACCATGGCGGCTTACATTTCAGTACACAGAGTTACTTGAGGATTTAATATTTTGAAATGACCTACATTTGGAGAAGACAGACAATGTTTTGTTACTGAATATGAACAAATAATTTATTTATTTATTTATTTAAGAGTTTAACCAGGCAGGCATACTGAGTGACTAGCCGCTCATTTCCAGATGAGACCTGAGGGAAAACAATGGGAACATATTGGCAAACAGATACACATATTAATGTATGACAGCGGCATCAGATAAGCTAATGGATTTGATCAGATGAGAAAGCATTATCCTACAAAATGAGGTAAAGCAGGGTTTAATAGCTTGGCAGAAGACACCAGGAGAAAAGACTGCTGTGTGACTGAACTTCTCTGCACTTCTTGTAGAAAGATCTGGTAAGTAGGGGGAGTGGCTTAGCTAGAAGGAAGCTACATTTAAAGACTGCCTTAGAAAGATTCTGCTAATAGCTTGGCAGAAGACACCAGGAGAAAGGACTGATGTGTGACTGAACTTCTCTGTTGAGACTATATTGCCCTCCTTCCCTCCCTTCCACCCAAAGCTAGTTCTATTTTTATAGGCACAGGATTTGACTGACAACAGGAACTTCCTGTTTAGGGGCAGGAAGTGAGTGGTCACAGAACCATCAAGGACCTACCATCCTAGAAGGGCAAGAGTAGCTCTCCGGCCCCCTCTAGCTGCTGGAGGTCTGCCTCTGAGCAAGTAAGTGGTCTACTGAGAAATATAGGATATTCTTGTCTCAGAACAGGGCAATCAGGAGCTTAAAGGGCACACAGGCAGAAAGTAAGGAGGGAGAGAAAAAAAACAGAGGAAAGAGTAAGGATTGCAAACAGTTAAGGGGCCAGAAATAAGACATGATTGGAGTGGTGCAGTGCAGTGGCTGTGGAGCAGCAGTCTTCCGGGTGATGTTCTGGAGGATGTGATGTTGTCCCATCTGCAGGCACCTCTCTGGGCTGAGAGAGGAGGTTGCTCATCTCCAGGCTGAGTTGGCAAGGATTTGTTGGACCTCCTCTTCCATCCAGAGACCACCAGTGCTACCGCCATTGCCTCAGAGGTTGCCAAGAAAGAGGAGCGGTTGGACCACAGTGGTCTCAGGGAGGGTGAGGGTGGTGGAACAGAGGTGCATCCCTCCAGTTGTACTTCTCTACAATTCCTATGCCATTCTGGCAAAGTGTGGTTCCTCTATGGAGGCACCCACAGTGGAGACCAAGGAGGATGCTGGGAACCTCCACAAAGGAGACCCACAGGAGGGTGGCAGAGGACCCTGCAGGAAGTAAACAACTCCTGGTGGGGACTCCATTGTTAGGAAGATAGAACTGAGGGAGGAAGGGGAGAGGTAGGGTGCCTGCCTGGCGCCATGGCTTGAGGGACAGGAGTGAATCTCAGGATTGCCAGAGCAGCTGCACAGGGAGGAGCTGATGTCATTGTCCACCTAGGGACAAATGACCCGACTAGAAAGGATTAGAGAAGTGCAGGAAGAGTTTGTGGAAGTGCGGAGGGTCTTAGTCAAGTAGCATGACGGTAACCTTCTCGGAGGTGCTACCCATCTATGGCATAGGAGAGGTTAGGTGTTCCACACTATGATTCAACCAGTGGTTGAAAAACTGGTGTGGAGGTCAGGGATTTGGCTTCATTGGGGACTGGGTGTCCACCTGGAGTGATGCATGCCTATACTGGCATGATGGGCTGCATCTGTCGGGGAGGGGAACCAGGATCCTAGGTGATTGGTTTAAATGCTTCATTGGCAAGCTTTTAAACTATCCAAGGGGTGAGGCACTGGAAAGAAGCAGGAAAATCCTAGCCCCCCCAAATAATCATGGTAGTAAGTGTGGCAAACACCAACATAGAGGTGTCGATAGGGAGAAGAGCAGGGGTTAATGGAGAAAGTGACAAACGCAAGAAGGACAGGGATGGGGCAAAAGGGAGTAAGGCCATCAGGAAATGGAGGGTAATGAGTACCAATGCCCGTAGTCTGGGCAACAAGCTCCCTGAGCTGGTGGCCTTAATGGAAGAGGGATGCCTGGATATCATAGCAGTCACAGAAACATGGTACACAGAGAACCATGATTGGGATGTTAACATACCAGGGTACATAACCTACAGGAGAGACAGGCAGGGGAGAAGAGGGGGAGGAGTAGATCTCTATGTAAAGGAAGGGATAAAAGCAATTGAACAAAAGAGTAAACAGGGAGCAGAGGAGGCACTGTGGGTCACCTTGGAGACTGGAAAGGGCACCACAATCCTCACAGGGGTTGTGTACAGACCCCCATGTCAGGGGGAAGGAATGGACAAGGATATGATAGAAGGCATTCTTAGAATGGCAGAGAAAGGGGAGATACTGTTGATGGAGACCTGAATATGCCAGATGTTAACTGAGCACATTTGCTGCAGCCACATCCAAGAGCAGGGCCATTCTTGATGCCCTACAGGTGGCAGGCATTAGACAGCTAGTTTCGAACCCACTCATGAGGGAGCAATCTTAGACCTCGTATCTCAAACGGAGGCAGGAGAGGATCTCAGATCTAAAGGGTTGCCATCTGGGGACAAGTGACCATCAAACAGTGTGTGTTCACGTTAAACTCATCTACAGAGTCAAGCCATACAAAAGTGAGGGTACTGGACTTTAGGAGGCTGACTTTGGCAAGATGGGAGAGTGCCTCAGAAAAGCACTCAGCAAACAGGCTAGAAGGAGGTGTGGAGCAACAATGGGGAATCATCAAAACTGCCATCACAGAGGCAACAAGCCTTTGTGTGAAGCAAATAAACAAATCAAAATGAAAGAAAAAGCCACTATGGTTCTCAAAAGAGGTGGCTGTGAAAGTCAGGAACAAAAAGATAGCATTCCGGAAGTATAAGGAAACACAGAAGGAGCAGGACAGAGAGCTGTACCAGTTAAGGCAGAAGGAAGCAGGGAAGGAAGTCAGAATAGCAAAGGCCCAAACTGAGGAAAAGATAGCCAACTCAGTTAAGAAGGGGGATAAAACCTTTTATAGGTACATCAGAGAGCGTAGAAAGACAAAGGGAGGGATAGTGAGGCTGAATAGAATGAACGGTGGGTGGGCAGAGGGGGACAGTGAAAAAAAGGAATACTGAATGAATATTTCGTTCAGTATTCACAAAAGAGGAGGGGAAGCGTCAAGCCAATTAAGAAGCACTCTTGATGGGGTTGATCCCAGTTCTTTCACAGAAGAAAGGGTTCTGCAAGAACTCCTAAAACTGAAGGTGGAAAAAGCAATGGGTCCTGATGGAATTCACCCCAGAATTCTAAAAGAATTAAGGGAGGAACTAGTGAAACCACTGGCTACTCTTTTTAATAAATCATGGGAGGATGGTGTGGTACCCGAGGATTGGAGGAAGGCGGATGTGATTCCCCTTCACAAAAGTGGGACCAAGACAGAGGCAGGAAACTACAGACCTGTCAGTCTGACCTCTATGGTAGGGAAAGTGATGGAGTCACTTCTGAAGGAAAGAAATAGTTGAGTACCTAGAGGCCAGTGGAGCACAGGACCCAAGGCAGCATGGGTTCACAGCGGAAGGTCATGTCAGGCGAATCTAATAGATTTCTTGACTGGGTGACCAAAGTAGTAGACCAGGGAGGGGCTGTGGACATGGCCTACCTAGACTTTAGCAAGGCATTTGACACAGTCCCACACAAAAGATTAATAGTCAGATTAGCCAGCCTGGGAGTTGGTCCCAGAGTGGTAGCCTGGGTAAAACATTGGCTGGACAACAGGACACAGAAGGTAATTGTAAATGGAGTCCACTTTGAAGAAAGGGCAGTTACTAGTGGGGTACCGCAGGGTTCAGTATTGAGTCCAGTCCTTTTTAATGTCTTTATCAGTGACATTGCAGAGGGACTGGAAGGAAAAGTATGCCTTTTTGCAGATGACACAAAGATCTGCAACAGGGTTGATACAAAAGGAGCGTGGAAAGGATGAAAAGGGATTTGGCAAGGTTGGAGTAATGGTCAGAAGTATGGCAGCTAGGATTCAATGCAAAGAAGTGCAAAATAATGCACCTGGGAAACAAGAACCCAGGGGAAGAATACACAATGGGCGGAGAGGTAGTAACAACAACAAAAAAGGAAAGGGACCTGGGGGTAATCATATCAGATGATCTTAAGGTTAGCAAGCAATGTGAGAAGGCAGTAGGGAGGGCTAGGAGTATACTGGGATGTATAGGGAGAGGCATCTTCAGCAGAAAACAGGAAGTTGTTATCCCTCTGTACAGACAGTTGGTGAGAACCCATCTTAAGTACTGTGTCCAGTTCTGGAGACCCCATCTCCGCAAGGACATAGACAGGATAGAGGCAGTCCAGAGGAGGGCAGCTAAAATGGTGCAGGGTCTGCAAGAGAACCTGTATGAGGAGAGACTAAAGGAGCTTAATATGTATACCCTTGAGGAAAGAAGGAGAGGGGACATGATAGAAACTTTTAGTCACCTCAGTGGAATCAACAAAGTCCAAGAGGGTAGCATCTTTCAGAAAAAGAGAGGCGGCAAGAACAAGGAGACACAATTTAAAGATAGAAGGAGGGAGGTTCAGGACAATGTGAGAAGTATTATTTCACAGAGAAGGTAGTGGATGCATGGAACAGCCTTTCTGAGGAGGTTGTGGGGTCTAAAACTGTGGGAGAATTCAAGAATGCGTGGGACAGACATAAGGCAATTCTTGTGGGGGGTAGGAAGAAATAGACTGTTGGTTGACTAGGATCTGCGGCCTATCCTGTAGGTAGGGAAATGGGCAGACTAGATGGGCCTAGCGGTCCTTATCTGCCGTCAAAGTCTATGTTTCTATGTTTCTATGTTTAAAGGTACAGGAATCCATTGTTGCTACCTTTAAAGATCACACTGATTATCAACATTGCCAGTCACTGTTAAAAGAATACCTTAAGAACTATGACCTAAAAATACAGACCCCAAAAAAGAAAACATTCCTGAGGGACCTAAGTGACTATAAAAATAACTTAATATTTAACTGGAAAAAGAAGCCTGTGACTATCGAAAATGCCTGTAACACAGCCTCTGCCATCACTACTGATACTGCACCAGGGGCAGCAGGTGGAACTGAAGGGACTATTCAGTCTATCCTTAAAAGGAATAAGCATTTGGATTATAGTACAGGGGAGAGCACCTCTGAACCAGACAACAGTGGAAATGAGGGTCCTTTTTAGGAGTAACTCATCCTAAGGTAACGCCCAGGAGGAGCAACAGATGCACACGGTTTCAATTCCCATCACAAGGAAGAGGAAAACAAGGAATATGGGAAGAAAAATGCGGAGGGGAAGAGGAAGAACAAGAGGACGAGGAGCATGTGCAACCCTGCATTAACCAGTTATTAACATCTCCAGTAAAAAACTCAGTGAAACATAGCTAAAGGTACTGTCCAAAAGACTTTCCCTCATTCCAGCTTTTAGAATTAAAGAGTTTGATGCATTTCTGAATATTAATAAATTTGTTGGAAAGTAGAATTTTTTAAAAATGTTTTTTTCTGACAAAAATGCTAATGAGGAAAAGTTGGAAAATGTACCTAAACAGGACTATAGTGCGAATGAGGAATATGTTAAAGGAATATGTTAATGATTTTAATCCACTATCCACTTTCTGCCCTCCCCTCCACCCCAGTATCAGTACTTATTTTGACTGCTGTGTTAATGATTTGTCTGATTTATTTCAAAACCAGAGGTCAGAAAGGAGAACAGAGCAGCTCTGAAGAGTGGTACATTTCAAATGTAACATGCAGGATTAGAATTCAGAAAGTCAAGGAGGGGTGGAGGCCGGGAGAGCAGTCAGAGCTCTGGACAGCACCAACGCATGCTTTCAGTATGTACTGTAAGTGGAATGAGAATGGGGAAGATGAAGGAGGGTACTGGGCCCTTGAAAACAGGGGAAACGGTGGGGGCAACCTGCAAGAACGTCAGAGGAGATGGCTGAAATGATCAATGAATACTTAGTGTTCACCAAGGGGCTCAAGCTAGGAGAAGGTGTTCATTAGGAGTGTCTTTGTATCACTGGTAACATAATGCTGCTGGCAGAAATCATGTCCACTCTAGTAGCCGACTACCTAGAAAAGATCAAGCCAGATAAGTCCCTTGAGGTAGATGGGATACGCCCTAAGATTATTGTGGAGCTCAAGGGAGTAGCTGTCAGAGCCATTTCTGTCCAGACAGGTGTGGTGTGGGAGGACTGAAAAGAGGCCAGTGTATTCCCAATCTTCAAGAAGGGCAACGTTGTATCCAGGTAAGCACAAGTCAATCAGACTGACATCGCTGATGGGCAAGGTCCTGGGAGCAATTATCAAAACTGGAATACTGTAACACTTTGGCTGAGGCTAAGGTTCTTCTCCCCCCCCCAGCATGGCTTTATGGGGGGGGGGCAAATCATGCCAGACCAACCTGATCATCTTCTTTGAGTGGGAGACTAGGGATCTGGACTGTGTCAGGGCCGTGGATGTGGACTATGTGAACTTCAGCAAGGCCTTCTGTACTCATTGCTATGGCACATGGCATCATTCTGGGCAAAGTACTCCAGTGCAATATGCATAAAATATACTCGAGGCAGACTGTTAAATGGCTTGGCTGCAAGGAGCAGAGGGTCATGGTGGTGGACTGGCACAACTCCAAGCAGAGAGGCATACTCAGTGGTGTCTCTCAGGAACTGGTGCTGGGGCAACTGATCTTCAACACCTTCATCAACAACCTGATCGCTGAGAACACTAAGATGCCAGGATGGTAGACTTCTTTGAGGGTGGCAGGTAGGTAGTCAGTTAAGTAGGTAGGTATATGGGTATATTCTTTATTCATCATCAAATAAAATTGCAACATTACAACATTTGTTTAAAAATATCTTTTGTTTAAGACAGAATAAGAAGTTTCATGTGTCACCCTCTATAAAAATGAGTTAAAAAAATACAGAATAAGAAGACCCACAAAAATTATTGTTACAATACGTATTAGTATCAAATACGGGGTCTTCAGGATTTTAATAATCACTATTTGTTTGACATTACTTGGTATTTCCATCTCCTTAGTGTCACGGCATCTTGCAAAAAGGACCTTAGTCTAAGTCAACAGTTATAATCAGTTGAGGTCATCAGATGATAAATGAAATGTAAATGTTGTAAAGATTATAAATATTTACAAGGAAGTATTGTCAAGAGCGATTTAGTTTTATTTTCTGCTACCACTTGCGTGGTAAAAGTATTGAGGATGGGAACAGAATTCAGGAGGACCTGAACAAGCTGGGTGATTGGTCATTTTTTGACACCCCCCCCCCCCCAGCTAATGTAGCCCAATGCAAGGTTCTATACTTGGGGAGAAAGAACAGAAGTAGAACCTATAGTACATGGTGTAGGGCACCTCTTGCCAGGGTGGAGCAAAACATGGTCCTGGGGTCATTCTTGACAAGGGGATGAAGCATGAAAAGTAATGTGCGGCTGCTGTTAAGACCGTGCTCCGTCAAAAACTGCTTATCTAAAAAAAGTAAGGTCAAGATCACGCCATCATAACTGTGCAAGAAGAAAAAGCAAAATATAAAAAATAATTTAACAAATGATTTTTTATGAGCACCTGTTTTGCCACACATAAGAGATATTCTCCTTGACGTAGTTTTTAATCACCTCTTTTTTATATGGTTATGCTTCTTTCTTTCACAATATTGATGGGACCGTTATTGACCGCACTGTCTTTGTTTGTGTGGTCTTGATGTTGAACCATTAAGAGGTCCATGGTCAGATCCCACCATTAGTACTGAGTAGGGGTGGGTGGTTATCCGACCTGATAATATGATCTGGTTGGATATCCAGCATTTTATGTAGTTCTGTTCCGATTGAATAGTTATCCTTTAAGGAGACAGATTAATTAAATAATTGAGAACCTGTGGGCATTGCTCTGTAACCCCCTGACTATTTCACAATAGGGCCATTTTTGACCCCCAAAAATAAGTTGCAACATTTCAGTAATAGGAGAATCGTGCACAAAGGCATCAACATATACATTTTCAAAATAACAAGCAAAAAACAAGCAAGTCAAGCTTGCATGGAAGGCAGCTAAAAACCATCAAGACAAAGACTGCCAAGGATTTATTAATGTTTTCAGTGATGGAAGATGCAGAAAGGCAGAGAATATGCTGTAGTATGTGCAACTTGCTCATTGTACATAAAGTAGGTCAGGCAGAATTACAAACAGCCAACTGACAGGTGACAGCTTGGGGATGGAGATCCAGCGGGCTCTATGGTGAGAGGACAGAGTCAATACCCACTCTCCATGACAGGCAGGCAGACCTAGTTCAGGGACATACATGACCCACGCACACCATGGCATCTCTTCTTGAAGAGGCTCCTCTGGTTTCCTTCAGCATCACAGGGGATTGGGGAGGTGGCTCCATACAGGAATATTTTGCTGCCCAGTATATCACCAGTGACCCACGCAATTCCCGCATTCTGGCAGCTGCCATTACCCGCATGGTCCAGATGGTTTTCTTTCAGTCCAGGGACACCTTTCCAACTTCATAGTATGCTCTTCTCTGCCATCTTGCTCCATTCAAAAACAAGCAAAACTAACATTTTTTTGTAATTGTTTCTCCTTGGGGCCCCCAGCTGGCTATTACGTCCTTGCATCCTTGTTTTTTCCTCTGGCTGCCGTCTGACCCATACCTGGTCTCCTTGGATGGTGATCACCATTATTGCCCCATGACTTACCCCCCCCATGGTAGGGTGGTAGGGGGCAACCAACTTCCTCCACCAAGTCCGGATCCACATGGTGATCCCCTTCAGGAGCCAGTGCAGGTACTCAGAGATGGCCATCAAGCTGCCGCAACTGGGGTGCCCCTTTTCCACTTTTCTCCCTGCAGGAGTGTGGTATGCAATAACACCAGTGATTGGGTTTTTGCATGCTCCCATGCATGCCCCTGTCAGGCGTCTGCCACATCCCCACCCCCTGTTGTATGGCTCTGTGCCATCAAGCCCCAGCCTCTGCTAGGGGTCAGGTGAGCACCGGCCGCTGGAATCCCACTCCTCAGAGATGGATAGCAGTCTGTCAGACACTCAAACCATCTCCTCCCTGCCGACCCACAGCAACCTGTGCTCGCTCCTGAACATGGGTCACCGGTGCGGTGAGAAGTGTGGCATCCAGTGCCTCAACCCTCAGTGCTATTGGGCCAGCTAACACGACTAATTTGAATGCTATTATATCTATGCCAGCTGCAGTTGCTCAGTGCTTATTATCTGACACGATAAATACCCTATTCCAGTCAGATACTGATCGGCACTATCCAAATCCAATATCTGTCCAACAATTGAGATCCACCCACCCCTAGTACAGAGTGTAGTTCTTGGTTCTCAATACAAAAAGGACACTGAAGTAGTCAAGAGGGTGAAATGCAGATCACCAAAATGAGTAGAGGTATGTAGGACAAACACTAGGAGAGGATAGAGGCCCTTAATATGTTCACCCTGGAGAATTAAAGACTGGCAGAGGATATGATCTAAGTCTTCAACATACTCAAAGGTATCAACAGGACTGAACATATGAAGATGTCTGACCTGGTGTTCACCAGGATGCAGGGACAAGCCCTGAAGTTCAGAGGTGATACATTCGGGGTAACATTAGAAGGCACTTCTACTGCCAAAGGGTGGTACACCTGAATGATAGCCTACCAGCAGAGATAGTGCGTATGAAGACAGTACAAACTTAAATGTAAGCCTGGACAATTTTCTGCTTGCCAAGGGAATCCCCAGGTACCCTAGTTAGTAGAGTGGGAGAATCAAAGAATACTTTTATTCATCTCTGCCTATGAAGCAGGGAGGACAGACATGATGGACCTCATGTCCCTACAAGCCCTAACTTGTTATGTTACCATGTAAAGGCACACTAAACTGTAACAGCTCATTTTCCAGGTATGTCCTGGAAGTTGGCGGGGCCGTTACATTGACCTTGACAGGGGGAATGGTTGTCCTGGACATCAGGGAAAATAAGGCTGAACATCTATCCCTCCAAGTCCAACAGACAAACTTACACACTCCGGTGTAAGCTATAAGGTGCTACAGTGGGAACATCAGCCCCAAAACGTAAAGCAAACAAAATAGAAATGCGGTGCACTCCAAGCATGCCAAATAGAATACAGAAACGATTCAATGATTCCCAGAGTAAAATCTCACGTAGTATTTATTATGTATAGGACTCAAGTGGCACAAAAGTTAAACTGTGGACCAACTAGGTGCCCCACTGCTTTGCTTGCTAGTACTTTCTCAGGGGACTCCCTGATGTCAATATGTGAGGTTTTACTCTGGGACTGATTGCAATATTACAGCATTCTGTTCTGCTTGTTTGAAACACAAGGCATTTCTGTTTGGTCTGCTGAACATCTATCCTTACCAAAAAGTAGGTAACTTTTACTTTGGTAACATTATGTCTGGATTACATACTTAGACTGAGGTATCATTTTTTTTCGTTTTCTTTACTCTCCCAGTGTTGTTTTCTTGCTGGATTTCATTGATTTGAATTACTTATACAGCACAAGAAATGTGAGTTGTGCTGTTTATGTTGCGTACCTGAACTTAGTTTTCTTTTTCGTTTTGTGATTTTCTTTTAATAAAAATGTCCCCCGCTCTTATTGTAAGTGATATGGGATCCTTACCTTCTGCTGGAACAGCTATCAGAGAAGGGCAGAAGGGCCCCTGGGTTTAATGTGTCATCTAAAGAATGGCACCTTATTAGTGCAGCACCCCCTAGTGCTGCAGTGCAGTGTCCATATTGGTTATCAGCCCATATTCCTGGCATGGGACTAGAACCCATAACCTGCCAATCTTCCAACCCGAGTCAAGCTTTCAACCTACAGAGCCACTGACATGAAGATTCAACTGAGAACTACAACTGTGTGAAGTTTTATCCTGTTGAAACATCTCAGTGCAGCGAACATGTCATCTCAGGAAAGTACCATGTAATGGCTTTTGAAATTACATATTCTTGTTTTAACTCCACCCCATACTCTAACCCCATTCCTCATCCCCCCTGCCCCCAAGCTTGGTAATCATTTTGGACACCAATGATCAGCTACCAAACAATGCTGAGACTCAGAAACGTGGGACCATTTTATTTCCAAAACTGCCCTGACCAGTGATGCAGAGAACCAAATTTGTTCTCTAGATAAAACGGTGTTGACCCAGCTGGAAGTGTATGATTGGGCCATTGTGCTGGCCATAAAAAACAGGTTCACAGAGCATCACTGTCTGTAACTACCCTATTTGCAATTACAAATATTAATCTCAAGGATACTCTTGAAGCTGATATCCATCAATTACAGGTTAACACAAGCTTGTTGACGATCAGGTTGCCAATAGCAATGAAAGCTTGGCATCTTAATTATGGCAGGGTAAAAAATTAAACTGGTTTAATTAAAAGGTCTGTGCTCTGTCAGGCTGAGCACTTACTTTTGAGCTTGGTCAAGGAGAACTAATTTGGCTGCTCAAAGCTGAGGATACCGACCACATGCTGTTTGGCAGTCAAACTGTTATCTGAAATGTTAACTACACTGCTTTTTCCTCAAGTACAACACTGATCTCTGGATTGTGAGCAACTTTTAAACTTACAAACTGATTATTTTTATTGTTTAAAGTACAGCAAATTTAGTTGATAAGATTTTTATCTGAAAGGCAAATTGTATGACCTCTTCAACTGCTGGTTGGTAAATGAAAAAAAATCACAAGTGTTTTTGAGAGCATTGTCAAGTTACTGTGAGTCCTGATTAAAAGTGCATGATAGCAGTAAAAATGTTGACCTACAATTTTTTTGTTCTGTTTTAGATGGCCCCTTATTTGCTGACGTGCATGTTATCCTGTCCCCCCATTTGGAGTCTCCTTTACCACTTCTTTTTGCAGATGAAATAATAAATGGAGTGCTCCTTTTAATATGGCTCGGACCAGTTATTAGTTATTTATAAAATGCAGAGGATGGTACAGTCACCAAGTAATCACCCTTACAATCAGTACTGCAAGACATTAGACAGTGTTCTGCCCAAACAAACAGGGTAGTACGTACAGGTACATTCAAGACAGTAGGAGAAATTCCCCCTAAGGCAGGCTTATTAATCTAGGGCTCTAGAACTTCCCTATACTCTTATCATTTTTCAAGTGCCAAGGTCCAGGCTGCTCCAACACTCCCTCAACTAATCTTCCCAATGGGTGTTACAACCTACCTCACCATGCTACAAGATATACAGTACTTTAGATCAAGGAACAAATGACCTATCCTCCTCAGTGATGTAGAAAACCCAGCTCCTCCACTTCAAATCAAATTGAGAGAGACTTGGCCAATATGTTGAGCTGAAAGCTACTCCATTCTATACAGATCATTCATAATATCTGTCTTCTGTTCCTTTTCATCCTCCCATTCCTCCTCCTTTGCTATTTCCCATCTACCACATACCCAACGAAATGCCCTCCTTATTTCTCCCCTCTTCCCTCTCAGTCTCTCTCTCTCTCTCTCTCTCCCTTACCACCCCCTCACCACCACTCTTCTTTCTCTTTTCCCAGTAACCCACTCCTAACAAAGCTTCACTGAGCTGCCTATTGACTTGTACTGTATAAATAACTCGCAACACAATTCCTTGACAAAGCCTTTGGCTGCTATTATTGTAACCTTGTCTTTTTCTTTTTTTTGTAAGTTCCATTGTAATGATCATGTTGTGTTTTGTACCTTATTGTCCTTATTGCATTGACGTGAAACCTTTGCAAAAGAGCCCTCAGCTCAAAGGTGTCATCCGAAATACAAATAAATAAATAAATAAATAATATCATGTCAAACAGTAACCAAGGGGGGCTCCAGCAGTCTCCACAACTGAGGTATTGCTTTTTTAGCTGCCAAAATATAAACATATACCATAGATCTAGTGCAGAATCTTTTTTTCAGTGGGGCAATGGACAGGAGCACCACCTCTGGAGTTAGCTGTCCAGTTTCCCCTAATAACCTATCATTATGTTCCCCTATCTGCTGACACAAACAGGCAATCACTGGGCACACCCAAAAAGAACACAAGTATGCGTGGCCAGGGTAGTTCCACATTGCCTCCAGCAAGGCCTGGACCAGGTTTTCATTACTATTCTGTTGTTTTTGAATACCCATTGTTGAACATCATTTTTCTTGTGACTGTAGTGAACTAGCAGGCAGTAGACACTGTGCATTGACCTCATAGGACAACATGTGTACGAAAACAGCTGTGAATACTGATGAAAACCTGGTTCTAACCATATTTAAAAGGCACACTCATTTTAATATTTCAAATGTAAAAAAAGTTCTAAAGCAGACTCAAAATGGGAAAAGAACTAAGAAGGGTATCATACAAGTCAGAAGATAAGGGGTAGTCTTAAACAGAATTAAAAAAAGATATAGGTCCACATTTTTACTGCTATCTTGCACTGCTGCTTTAAAGCAATTTTCTGATTTCCAACAGAAAATTCACAGTAGGCATTAACTCACCAGGACTCAGTTACACACAATTCTCCCACAATCTGAATTTCTGGGTATTCAGTTTTCCATTGTTTTTAGGACATTTTGAATGAAAACATAGCCTCAGTTCTTTACTTTATCTGTCCCAGCTGCTTTTCCAGACTTGAAATCAACAATACCTAACTTGTGACATCAAAATCTGTTCAGCACCAACATGTTTTGATGTCATAAGGAAAAGATGACTGCAAAGCAGTGGGAACAGTCAAAGAACAGTATGAAGTGCAAAGAGTTGCATTGCCTGCATATAGAAAAATACAAAGTACAATAAGGAGAGAAAAAATACTTCAGTATAGATAGGATTTTCAAAGCTTATGACTGGTGCAACTGCCCATTCTGCCAACCGGCAAACGAAATCCACCAAAATACATGAGAACAATTTTTAGCAGATTTACTACTGTTTCCATAATTTGTGGCATTTTGCATAAAAAAGACATATGTCGCTTTTTGGGCACAAGCAGAACCAAAAGTGGTTCAAAATGGCTGCAGTTGCACCTCAAGGTTAGACCACCTTTTGAATGCAAATTGTGGGAACATGTCAGACTTGTGCCACAAAGTGTGATGAGAGCTTTGAAAATCCTGCATTGTAAGTCCATCTACACTACCCTAATGCCCTACAATTGTATTATGTAACCACTCTCTCTCTCTCTCTCTCTTCTGCCAGCGTGAGGTAGAGTACTAGAGAGCACTTGAAAGGTTAAATCTGACCCTGAGAGAGATTCTGTAGTGGGTCTCAGCTTGGAGATGGTGTCTGGAGTTTGTGCTCTGAGTTTCCTGACTTAGCCTGAAGTGGGGACCTCAGGCATTAATATTCATAGCCCTGCCCCCCCCTTTATACTATATAAGAGGGGAAGGCAAACTAAGAGTACAGGAGGAGGGTGTGTGTGTGCATGAAGACTGAAAAAGACTCCACTCTCTCTGGCTACAATCAAGCCAAGGGGTCATGTGGGCTCAGGAATAGTGGCAGGGTTTCTGGGTCCAGGTGACATGGATCCCCTCTAGTGAGGTCATCGAAGGCTCAGGACATAGCCCATCTCTGAGTGTGAAAGGGAGCCCCCAGATGCCAGCTGGTAGAAGGAGGATCTGATAAGAAGTCCTGCCTGTAGATGAAAGGGAAGATCTAAACCCTTTGGGCATCTGGGAGTTGTGGTGGGCCAACCCTCAAGTGTGATAGTTGGGATCCTTGCTGTTCCACTCCATCCAACAGTATGCAAAGGGAGAGAGAAGATGTGTAAGTGCACCTTCATTGCAATGCTCTGCTGGAGAACAGAAACAGGTACATAAGTAATTTGTAACCCACTGGGAAATGCAAAAATGCTAATTGGTAATGGCAGTTAGGATGGAAGCACGATGTCAGATCGACACTGCCACAGCGACACAAGAATGGTAACAGCCGATATCCTGACCGCAGCAAAGCTGACCTGCCACAGCAGCCGGCACACTCCTTACAGCAGCAGCAGGTGCACTGGCAGCAACCACACAGATGACTGCCACACCTGCAGACCCATTCCCAAAGCAACAGAGGACATGTCAGCCATAGTCAAGGACAATGTCAAGGGGCACAAGCTGCTGGTGGAGCCGGGTACACCGACCAGTGGGAGTGGACCCGTGGCTAGTGCCATGTCTGTGTCACCTCCTGTGGACAGTAGCCATTATGCACTGGTCCCGTAGCCCAGCATTGGTATCCCTGGGGAGCCAAGAGTGCAAGGTGGTCCACCTAGTCCTGCTGTGTCGGTGCTGCTACTACCACCGCGCTGTGCGTGATGCTATGTCTTGCGCCCAGGTCTTGCATCCAGTTGTACCAGGGGCATCTCCTGTGTGTGTGACTGTGTCAGCCTCCCTGCCTGGTGCATCTCCATTGTGCCTACCAGAGATCCTCACCTGCAACCCTGCATGTCACTTTGCTGGCTGTCGGGCATCTGTGACTGGGGGAGGGGGTGCACACCATTGGGTCCTTACCTGCAGTGTCCGACAGTGCTGGTGCTGTGGCATTCAGTGGCCAGTCATGCCTCTGTGCATCAGGGTGTCCACTGCTGCTGCTGGGTCAGTTTGCCAGTTGTCAGCATGCACTGCATCAGGCTCACTGGTGACAGCTTTCAGGTGTCGCTGTGGGGGACATTGGGCACCTTGGTGTAGATCATCTGTGGTGCTTCCATTAGGATGAGGGAGCCTGGCAAGAGATGGGGTCAGTAAGTCTCCATGATTGGGCCAGGCATTGGGAGTCTGCAGTATTTGAGCCACTAGGACTATCAGTGTGACACCCAACAGGAGGCGAGTATGGAAAATCCTCCTTAATAAGGCTACGTTCAGGAATAAACAGGTTCTTAAGAGAACCACCACACTCCAAAAACCAATCTGTTTTTAATGACAAAGAATTCTTAAAATCCAACACAATGTGTGTCGCCCTTTTAAAAATATTTAAACAGGAGAACAAAGATGAAGCTCAATACCACAAACCAATTGAAAAAGGTGACCTACAAAAACAAATGCAAACAAAAATACTATCTAAAAATAATCCAAAATCACTACAACGGCTAGTATGGTTTAACCTTGGGCTTCACTTTGCTTTACAAGGAGCAGAAAGTCTCAACACAATGATAAAAGCCACATTTAAAATATCACAGGATGACAACAAGAAAAATAATCCTGCTCTTCGCCATCAACCCAAAGACAAAGATGCACTCAGGAAGCAATCCAAGAGACAGCATGTACTTGAAGCCAGAATGTATGAACAGCCTCAAAATCCCCTATGCCCAGTTGCAGCTTATGAACTATACTCACAAAACTAAATCCAGACAAACAGTGAAGCCCACCAGGATGAAATGCAGCACTGCAGAATTCTGCAGTAGAGTCACTGCAGTAAACAATAGAATTCCAATGGGAGTTAATCCCTTTTGTCATGCAGTAAACCTGTGACACTGTGCTTAATCCTGGTGGGCTTCACTGTACCATACTCATGGCAAAAACCAAAATCGGAGTTAACCTGGAAACCTACTGACAACTTCTGGTACCGAAAACAAAAACTCAGAGTACACACACTTGGAAACTTCTTGTTGAACATCAGTAAAGAAGCTAATTTGTCAACAATATATACAAACCATTGAGAGGAACAGCAGCATCAATACTTGGTGACTGTGGCGTAGAAACAAGAAACATTATGAAAGTAACAGGACACAAAAATGAAGTCAGTATGAGATTGTATATGGACAGAACAAACTTAGAAAGATGAAGACAGTTCAGCAACATCTTATCTGCAGCTCTCCTAAACACAATGCCACCACAACCACTTCAAGCAACAGTTCCAGAAGAAAATAACCCAGTGCCACCAGTTAACTTCGAGATAACCTCTGATGATCTTCAAGAAGAGCAGCCACCTCAAGACGACGCAACAGAACACAGCAACCAAGAGCAACAGAACACTCTCACCAATCAAAATTAACAACACAATCAAGCAATAAACCCCCAACTTCCTCAACAAGAACTAGAAGATATTTTACTTCAAGCAGTCGCTCAAATAGAACAAACACAAAATATCTCCAACATAGGACAACCAACTATTAACATGCCACCACAACAAAACATGAAAATAGCCATTCAAAACTGTAACTTCTATGGATCTAACTGTTTCTCTTCGGAAATACAAGAAAAAGCAAAATATTGCCCTGTACATCTATCTAATTACAAATAAAAAAATACTAAGAATTATCCAGTCTCTAAACACTTGTTTCCAAACAGTTATTAACAATATTCTTTCTGTAGCAACCTTACTAACAAAAGTCAAAAGGATTCTACATTAAACAGTAGCATCTTTGAGACTACTTTATGATTGAAACAGAGTTACTAACAAAACGAAAAACTTTGCTCATGAGGCAGTTACTTAAAGAGATTGCTTTATTGATCAGAGTTGCTTCATTCATGAAAAGTGTTATTAGCACATTGCTTTGTTCATGAAACACTATTATTTATTGAACTAATTGATTTTTTTATGAAAAGTGTAATTTATTGAACAGACTGCTTTATTTATGAAACAGTGTTATTTATTGAAAAAAATGCATTATTCATCAAGTGTTATTTATTGAACAGATTGCTTTATTTGTGTAACAGTACCATTCATTAAACACATTGCTTTATTCAAGATACAGTCTGACTCTCACTATTGTGTCTACTTATCTATAAATGTACCTTAATACATAATAAAATCTACAGTCACAAGAAACTCCAACTTGTATAATAGATATAACATTTAGTATCATTCATTAAACACATTGCTTTATTCAAGATACAGTCTAACTCTCATTATTGTGTCTACTAATCTATAAAAAACGAGAATTATGGGTAGCATACTGTGCATTACAAGGGAGTGATTCCATCAAGAGGGTCTGGGGACATAGGAACTTCAAGATCAAAGCTCAAGAGGTTCTCTTGTTTCCAGAACCTTGAGATGGAATTACCCCTTGTAATGCACAATAAGATGTTAGTTATTTTTTTTTACAGTATGGATGCAATTTTTATTTTTTTTCTTATATTGCTACTGTCAGTCAACCATTTCAGTGAAGGACTCTTGGTCCTGGCCAACCACCACTCTGTCTTGCTGCTGCTCTTGCCCCACCTCACCCGTCTTCGCCTCATCATATGACAAGAACTGGTAGGCAGTCTTACCTTTTCCTTTTTGCCGGGATTTCCTTTTTCAAGCAAGGAAGAAAAAAAACACTGAAGAAACGTGGAGAGGCAGTATGGTTTTACTAAGTGAAACAGTGAGCTGCTATGTTTTTAAAATTGTTCTGCCCACCCACACATGAAAAGTGGCCAATCAGAAGGCATACTTAGAACAACATGGGGGAGAAGGCATCTTTGTGGGTGCTTGTGCTGTTTGGTAGTTGCAGTAATGCTATTGTTCAGGAGTGGAGCGATAGTATTATCACATTCGAACAATGGTATTATCACTGTCTAAGAGTGGTATTACCATCGAGGGATCAATGGTATTACCAGGTTACTGTTTTTTTTATACTTTTGAACAGTACAGTATTAAATTCAAGATCCATATATTAATGTACCTTAATAAATAAAATCTACAGTTACAACAAACTCCAACTCGTATAATAGTAATAATATTGTTAGTTGAC
The DNA here is from genome assembly GCA_016271365.2 of Neoceratodus forsteri. Classification (NCBI taxonomy): domain Eukaryota; kingdom Metazoa; phylum Chordata; order Ceratodontiformes; family Ceratodontidae; genus Neoceratodus; species Neoceratodus forsteri. The sequence goes on along the minus strand of CM028136.1, from coordinate 944,975,627 downwards.
GTATACTCGTAATAACCGGTTTCTGGGGATGATAATCCACAGAAGCTGGTTATTGCTTCATATATTTATTTAAAACTTTGTTAACCGGGTAAAAAAGCACTGGGCCACTTGGCCCTTTTACAGGCTTGACCCGGATACAGAACAAGACTGCAACTAAATGAATGTTATCACTTAAATATACATCAGTAGCAGAAAATCAGCTATCAGAAACAAAGTTCTATATGCCATTACTGAAGGATCCAACAGAACACTTTAAAAGGGAACTCCTTTCTTTGATTGATAAATATTGTTGAAGCATCTATTCATAGCTAACTAGTTTAATTACTCAAAATCCAAGAATAGGAATATTTTATACACTGGCAAAGATACATAAACCAGGAATTCCAGGACAGTTGATTATTTCAGACACTGGCGCTCTTACTTAACTGGTTGAGGGCATCCTCAAACTGATGGCACAATAAACTCCAAGCTTAATCCTGGACACAACCAACTACCTAAACAGATTTCACAAATTAAAGGCCCTCCCTACCAATTAATTTCTGATCACAATGGATTAAGAGTCTCTCTATACCAACATACCACACTTGGATTGACTAAACTCATGCAAAACATTACTACGAATGGACACAGATGACCAGGCAATTACAGATGCAGTTTTAGAAATCTCTGACTTCATACTGAAACAAATACTTCTCCTACAACAACAAACTATACCTACAGAAACCCAGCATAGCTATGGATGCTGGAATGACACCTCAATATTACTTGGATTACTTGCATGGTTAAAGACAAAGTAAGCTTTCTGAGACAATTTCATTGTCTCTCACTACTCAGTGGGTATATCAAGCATTTTGTCTTTCCAAGAGGAATATATCTGTTTTTTTTAAAGATATTAATAGATGTAATATTTACTAGATGACTAGGAAGTGAATTCCAATGTCTAGCTGATCATATAGTATAGTCATTTTGTCATTTGATAGTGTTTGCTCTTGGCACTAATAATTGTCTGTTATGTGACACAAGGTTGTTTATTGCATAGGGTTAAATTTCAGATTACACTGTCCCATAAGTTCATGATTATTCAAGATATTAAACAATAATAACAAACCACCTATTTTCCTATGGATCTCAAGTGAAAACAGTTTTAGAGTTTGTAGTCTACTATTATAACACCCATTTTTCAAACTGGGTATTCATTTAGTGATTTTCTTCTGTGTTCTTTCCAAGAGGTTTATATCATGTCTGTGATATGGATTCCAGATTGGCGAGCCACAAATCTAAGTGTGGTATAATGTAGGCTTTATATAGCACCATTATTCATTGTCTATTTCTAGTTATGAAGAATCTCTTTATAGCGTGAGTTAATCCGTTTGCAGTTCGTGCAGCATATCTACAGTGATCCACCGATGAGAGATCATTATTTATCATAATTTCCAAATCACGTTCCCTGCTGACAATTTTAATACTCGACCATCCAGTGTGTAAGTAAATTGTTGATTTTTTTATGCCCAACTTGTAAAAACAGTGCATTTAGATATGTTGAATTTCATTTTATTATTGCCCAGTTTTAAATGTTTTGGAGATCCTTACACAAGGTAATGTATTTATCCTATGTATCTCCTATCTCACCAATTTTGGTATCATCAGTGAATGTTGATAGAATGCTAGTTGTCTCAGCTCCCATGTCACTGATATATATACTGAACAAAATTGGCCACAGTACCAACCCCTGAGAAACCCCACTACTAACAGGAACTTCATTTGAGATATGTCCATTGACCTGGACTGCTTGTGTATGATTTGTTAGCCAAGTTTGTATCCAACATATTATGAATTTATTAAAACCCAATGATAAAAGTTTTGTAATTAACAGATCATGTGGTACGGTGTCAAATGTTTTGCCAATATCAAGCAGAATAACGTTGTTGGGGCTTCCATTGTCAATACTATCGATAACATGATTATAAAATGTAATCAAATTGGTCGAAAAGGACAACCCTTTCTCGAATTCATTTTGGGTGTGATCTTCTAAGTCAAGGTTTTGTATTTCTTGATCTAACACCCTTTAATAAGTCTCTTCATTAGCTTGCAGCACACTGAAGTTAAACTTGTGGGTCTATAATTAGCTACATTGTTTTTTTCCCTTTTTATAAATAGAGATCACCATGGCTTTCTTCCACTCAGTTGGAACTTGTCCAGTCTCAAGAGACTTGTTTAATAATGTTATAATTAATGGGCTTCCCTTTTTCCCATAGGGAAACTGTGGCGTAATCTGCTGTAATACAGGAGTGTTTATTACAGCAAACACGCACATGGTTTCTCTCACACTACACATGCACCCACCAGATTTTGCCCTTTCCTGACTGGGTGAGCGCTTGCTACTTGCCTTCCACTGCTACAGTCAACTGCCAGAGGAAGTCAGCAGTAAGTTATTTAACCCCCAAAAAAAGCTATTTTACATCAGATGGGGCAAAAACAATCTTTTAAAAATGCAGAAATTAAAATTGTAACCAGCAGCCAAAAATGAAACTGGAGCGCGACTGCAACAGAATCTATCATATTTTATACAATTGCTGTGGTGAAAAAAGGTAAATCCTGCAATTATATAGAATAATATATGGGTCAGTATGTAAACTCGAAGTTTACACACACCCAAGGGGTTAGATGCTATTCATAAACCCCTGGAGCTTCGCTCTCAGGATTTATGTAGCATCTAACCCCTCAGGTGTGTGTAAATTTCTCATTACACACACCGACCCATACTTTATTCTATTTGTTAAGGGCTGTGCCAGAACTGGAGCCAACTCTTTTAAGAGTAGTGGGTGAACATTGTTTGGTCCCATGAATGATTCTGTGTTTAGATATTGTATTTCGTGTAATATGTCATAAACACAAAATTTTATGGGTTGTGTATCATCAAGGTTAATATTAGAATTCACTGCCGGTGGGGATAATTAAATATTGAGCCAAAGTATTTATTTAAACATTGGGCAATTTCATTGTCATCAGTTATTAATTATTCATTGTTCAAAAGAGTAGTTATTTTGCTAGAGGATTTATTATTATTTTTTTATATAGGAGTAAAAACTTTGCTTGAGTTTTTTTTTTATTCCTATGGAAGGCTTTATTCTTTTTATGTGTCTTCTTTTTAACCCTTTGGCTGCCAAGAAAATTAGAATGTAATGGAATTCTGGATTGATTTATCAGTCCGTAGCACAGCAAGGGTTAATATCTTTAGTATACCATTGTGGTATAATTCCCTTTCTGTTATATTTCTCCCTTAGGGGTATATACTTTTCTTCCACACCCTAGATAGTATGGTGTATCTTTTCCCACATTTAGTTAGGATCTAAGTGTCTCAGGACAGTGCCTGAAGCTATTTTCTTAACTGCTAGCTGCATTTTGTCCCAATCTGCTTTATGATAATCACAGACCTTTAATGATTTTAATTCCTTGGTTTTCTCATTTATCAATGTACACATGGTCATATATTGACCAGTAGTACCTAAATGATCCACAACATTTAGTTTTTGGACCCTATCTAGTGCATTAGCAATTATTAGGTCCAAAATACTAGTCTCTCTAGTGGGTTCCAATATGAGCTGTACATGTCCACTTATGACCAAAGTATCAGTCAGGTTCTTTTCAAACTCATTTTGGCCTTTTAGATGATTCCAGTTGATCCCAGGGGCATTAAAGTCTTCCATGATCAAAACATCATCTTTATGGCTGTATTAGAAGAGAGTTTCCTATCACAACAAATAACAAAATCATTGATTTACTACTGTTTTATTGATGACTTTTTTATATGGATGGAGAGTGAGGACAAACTGCATGAGTTCCACAGAGCCTTCAATAATTTTCATCCCTCAGTCAATCGGAAAATGGAGTACTCCCAAAAATAATTCAACTTTCTGGACACAGCAATTGAGCTTCAAATAGGCAAAATAAAAATATCACTATACAGAAAACCAATAGATAATTTCAGCTATCTACACCAATCTAGTGCACACCCAAACCACACAAAGAGAGCAGTTATCTAGAGCCAAGCCCTACGATACCAATGTATATGCATGGATGAGTCAGACAGGGGCAAACAATTTGGAAATACTATGAGGAGCCTTCACCAGTAAAAACTACCCCTCTCATAATTGACAAACAGATTTAATGAGCTAGACAAATACCATAAGAATAGCTACCGGTGTATAATGAGGAAAAATGTCCTGCACAGCACTGACAGACTGTCCACTATATTCAGTGAACCACCTATATCATGCAGACAACCATCAAACTTGTAAAGAACATTGGTCAGGAATTACAGACCCACAATTCAAATGGACACACAAGGAACAAAGGGGAAGGGGAAACTGTTCAACCAGAAAAGGCACAATATGCCGAAACTTGTTTCCAGGTGTGACCTGGGAACACAAGACCATGTAACACGCCCAGATGTAAAACATGCAGCATGATTGATCCATGTGACTCTTTCAACTCTCCATTTAACAAACAGGAATATAAAATAAAAGGGTATTTCTCATGAAACATCAACAATTTGACTCATGTGATAAGATGCTAAAACTGTCAACATGGCTGGTACTGTAGGAGAAATGGGACAAATACTCCATAAATGCACGAATGGACACAGATCCACTATCAAACACTCAGACAACAAGACACCAGTGGCAGAGCACTTCTTCCAAAACAGCCATTCTTTGAAGGATCATAAAGTGGCAGTTTTGAGAGGAAACCTTAAAAGACGTTCACATAAGACTTGAAATACAAAAAAGCCACATACAGGAGTGATGAGAGTACAAACCAAGGTAGCTAGCCCACTCATTGGTAAACTGAAGAAAAAAATCAGGTAAGGCCGATGTTCAGTACAACTGATTTTATTGTGGCAAAGTGGAGGCTCACTGGCTTGGGGCTGCGGGTTCAAGTTGGTGAGCATCCACTTTGCCACAATAAAATTAGTTATACTGAACTTTTGCTTTACTTGATTTCTTTCAGCAGTCTGAGATTGCATAGCTTTCTGTCTAAGTCACACCAGACTTGTCTGGGAAGCAAAGCTTGTGAGGCTTTTAGGAACAGATAAACAGGGGCCGAACAAAAATGTGGGTTTCTTCACATATTACCAGATCCCAGACTGAGTTTTGACAGTTTCCACTGCAGCTCTGGAGCCTACCATTTAGATTTTTTAATGTATTTCTTCAAATCTTCCTGTGTCATTGAACTCAGTTGTAGGGACATAACTGACCAAGAGTCACACATGTAGACACTGCTCAATTTACTGAACTGTTAGCATTACACATTCTACATTCTTAATGGAACTTTTTCAACCATAGATTTTGTTATGGTATCACTCTGAAGTAGTTCACAATTTGCATGTCTGGTAACTCGCCTTTTAATGACATGAGTCCTATTTCCTGGTAGTCACCTGTATTCTATTAAATTACTTCCTTTATAGACTGCCCTTTGTTAAGCAATCTAGGACCCACAGAGTCTTATATATATTCTGAAATACTGGTTAGTTTTCTGTGTATCTCATGAATGGATCTGAGAGGTCTTGAAAGCTTGTGTGACAATTCTTCAGTTGACCTAATAAAAAGGAGTTACCACAAAACAAAATGTGCTAGATCGTCTTGAGACTAGTATGGCACCACTGACTGGTTTGAAAACATTTAATGAAGGAGTTTTCAGGTCCACTGAACAAAATGTGGCTTGAGGTTGGTTCCACAGAGTGGGTAGATACTAGTTATAAAAATCTGAAGACCTCTTTTTATTCTCAGGAGTACCATTTCCCAGAGATTCCAGCTCCTCAAAGAGCTGACTCTCCTCATAGTATATTCTCAGAGATTCTGGCACCTGGCCCAACATGCTCTTGTAAACTTTAACCTCCTGTCAGGCAAGGAGATCCACCCTTTCCTTTAATAAAAGTCACAATGGTAGATATCCCTGGGGTGCTTGAGAATCAGTCTGGCAAGGCGGTTGTACAGGACCTTAGGTTTTTCTTGCTTATCATGTGTAGCATAATCATACAAAATGTCTGCAAAATCAAATAATGGGAAACCTGTACCTGCTCTTTTTTTTTTTATTGTTTCAAGAACCCAATTTTGGTTCCTGTACAGCAGCCTCTCCTCCCTCTTGCCTACCTGTGCAATCAGTTTATCCATTTATTTCCCGATTCTACAGGATCTAGCCAGAATCCTAAGTACCCATAATTTATTTTATTTATTTGTACATCAGTTTACAACCTTTGAGCCAGAGGATCATTTACAAAGGTACATCGTCACAGAGAGGACAATACAGTGATAACAAATTTCAGCAAGGCCCAGTTTACATCCCTTGCAGATGCAATTGTGCAGTCTTTAAATTTCAGTACTGGACCAAAGAGCACAAGCTTGGTATTGGACAAACTGTTTTTCAGTTTAGAATTGTGAAAAAAAGGCCTGCAGCCCTTCAATGCTTTTTTTTTTTAGTTATTTAACCAGGTGAGACACACTATGCTGAAGCTTTTTTACAGGCACAACCTGGGAGCACAGGGAAGTTAAGTGACTTGCTCAGGGTCACACAGTATGCAAGTGGAAGCTGTGGGATTCAAACCCCAGGTCTGATCTGCTGGATGTCACCAGATTTGCAGCTCAGAGCCTTAAACCACTGCACTATACTGCCTCCTAAATGCTTCACTGATGTTATCTTGAACCTCCAAAGCTGAAGGGCTAGAAGTATAAACTACTGTATCATCCATGTATAGGTGATACAGTGAGTCACCCACACTAGTTTCCAAACCTCTCAAGTAGATTAAAAGAAGGAGTGGCTCCAGGACCATGCCCTGTCATATCCCTCTTGAGACAACCAGTGGAGAGGACTCAATTCCATTTATCACAATTGTCTGGCTTCTCCGGTACAAGTATGATTAAAACCAGTTCAATGTTCAATACTTCCCTATTTAGCCCCACCTCAGCTAGTCTATGCAGCAGAATGTGGTGGCCAACCATGTCGAAGGCCATATGATAAGTCCAATAAAAGGTATCAAATTATCCAGTAAATCCTATTTAGTTTAATGACCAGACTCCAAGAGGGTAACATCTTTCAGAAAAAGAGATGTGCAAGAACAACAGGGCACAATTTGAAGACAGAGGGGGGATGGCTCAGAGTTAATAGGAGGAAGTATTTCTTCACAGAGAGGGTTGTAGATGCATGGAACAGCCTTCTGAAGGAGGTTGTAGAGTCAAAAACAGTGAGGGAAATTCAAGAATGCATGGTACAGACATAAGGCAATTCTAGTGGGGGTAGGAGGAAGCAGGCTGTTGGTTAACTAGGATCTGCAGCTTATCCATTAGGTAGGGAAATGGGCAGACTTGGTGGGCCACGAGGTCCTTATCTGCCATCAAATTTTTTATTTCTATGACTCCATTTTACCTAACCAACCAGATGGTTACACCGCATTACTCATACATTCAGAATGGTACCCACCTGTGGACTGTTTTTGTCCTCCAAAACCAAGCTCAATATGACCAAATGACCCTTGCACTGCTGCTTTTTCCTGAAACAAATTATCGGGTGATATTCAAAACAATTCTCAAACTGGTTTTGGTAGTGCCATTAAAGCAGTAGTACAATGAAAAATTATTAAAAAACAAAACAAAAAAACTCTAGTTTCTGCTACAGTTAATAAAAATATTAGCATACTTTCACTGGGTAACTTCTGTGCTGCACACCACAGGTTTTATTTTCTCGATCCTAACTCTTACCATGTCTACAATTACATTTCTAAGTCAAACATGGCAGATATCTTTTTTTCAGAAAAAAAATTATTCATTTTTATCTATTTGAAAATTAGTATGCAGGCACAACGAGCTGAGGCTCATTTCCAGGTGCGACCAGGGGGAAGGGTTACAGGAGGAACAGTGAAACATAATATATGACCTTACATGATACAGTCCAAAAGTGCAGCGTACAATAAGAATACATCCCTGGTACAAATGTGGAGCATGTTAAAGCGCAAATACTGTGGGAATCAATTAAGCTGGCCTGCTTGTGCACTTGAGCTTTAGTACCTACGTTTGTTAATCCTGCCTCCCACCCCTCCACCCCACCTTCCCCTCCCCCATACTTTGATATGCCTTATCCCTCTTTCTACATATGCTTAGAATCCCTTGTCTGTCTCCTATTGTAACTGCTGCTGATAGAACTGTATTGTTTATGTACACCTGTATTTATTGTAATGCCTATCTGATGTATGGTTTATGGAAACCTGTATTTTTTGTTGTTCTTCTATTTGCTATTCCCATGCACTATTATAACCTTTATCTTCTTTTTTTTTTTTTTTTTTTGTCAACTGTTCCATGCTTTGTTTGTTACAATAGTTCCTGTACCACAGTAGGTGGCCCATGTTGTGCAGTGGTCCCTGGGATCAACGCACCTACCTGGTTACCAAAGTCATAAATAAATATATTGTGCAAGTAGAAAACTGGGATTTGGCATCACAGTAGTATAAAAGCAGTCAAAACAGTGCACTAGGGAACAGTTGGGTCATGGGGAACCAACAACCTAAAATACCAAAATAACTATTGGGGTGGGGTTCTCTTATGGGAAATGGGTGTGGGTGGGTGGTGGGAGGATTTCAGCTGATGCCTGAGGGAGCCCAAGAAGATGGAATGGTGAAGGGACAGAGGGAGCTGGTTCCAGAGCGATGGCAAGGGAAAGGAAAAGGCTGATTGCCAGCAGAGGAATGGGGGTGAGGAGTGGAGAAAGTTCTCCGGTTCCTAGAGTGGAGGAGTGAGGAGCGATAGGATGGAAGGGAACCAGATCAGTACTTCGAGATGATGGAAGTGCTTTGTGACTGGAGACATGAAGGTAGGGGGAAGATGGACAGGAAGGAATAGAGAGAGCAGTGGTGCATATGTGGAGAGGAGTTGGTCACAAAGTGACAAAAAGGCATTATAGAGGGTGTCCAGTCTGGCTAGGGAAGTAGGAGGAGTGGTACCATAGATCATGTCTGTCCAATGAAAGACAGGGAGCACCATTTTGGTAACCAGCTCCATGTGGACCAGCAGGGATAGACAGTCTGTGTTACAGTACAAGGCACCAGGCTTAGGGTGGAGTTTCATATGGATAGCATTGATGTGGGCTGAGAAGTCAAGTCACATTCCAAAGTATTTGAAGGATGGAACCACTTCAAGAGGGGAGCCATCCAGAGTGGTGAAGACCAGAAGTCTCAAGAGCCTAGCCAATTTTTTGCTGGTACTAGAGGTCACAGACACCATGTTTTTTTAGTGTTGACGTTGAGAAATTTGGAATGAAACCAGAACAGGATGTTGTGGAAATCCTGCTGAAGCAGGCATTGCTCTGGAGATGTACAGGGACTGGAGGTGAAGTTGGCTGTGTCATCTGCATACATGTGTGTATGTGAGTTGACACAGGTGGAGGGGAGGTCATTCTGAAAAACTGAGAACCGAATAGGGTCTAGGATTGTATCCTGTGGGACCCCAGCCTGGATGGGAATGAGTGGTGATAACATACCTCCAACCTGTTCCAAATGTTGGTGGTCCATTAGGTAGGAATGGAACCAGTAAACAGCAGGAGCTGAGAGGCCAGCCAAGCTCAGCTTATCCAAGAGGACAGGATGGAGCACAGAGTCAAATGCTTTGGCCAGATCAATGTAAATTACAACTGTAATATGCCCCTGATCCATTAGCATGGGAAGGGAGGAGGAAAATAGGGCAGTTGTTTCTAGGGGAGGAGGAATCACCCCTTTTTGAAGTGGAAGAACTTCCGCAATCTTCCAACAATGATGAACAGAGCGGAGGGAGAATGTGAGGTTGTGCAATTGAGTAAGTGGAAGTGCAAAAGAAAGAAAAGTAAATCAAACATTTATAAAATATTCAGATTTTGGTAGAACTAGAATATTTTAACACTGGGGATGGTAATTTTTTTTGTCCAATTTCATTGCACTGTTTTAAGGCACTTCTGCTAATTTTATGTAACTATATGTGATTGTCATCTCCCTGATGTTTTTATGTATGTTTTAAATTTTGTTAACTATGGTAAACATGCATCTGCTCATCACAGAATGGTTTCTGAAAATGAGCTTTGCTCAGTGATCCTTAAATTGTATAACAATCAATAAATGTGATTACTAAAAAAGACACATGTATGCAAAAAATGTATTTTTTTTCAATTATCTGTTTCTTTTTTTCTTTTTCCCCATTTTCTCCCCTGCCCTTATGTCCTTGGCAGAGTGTGTGCATGTGGAGGCATGTGCACATTACACACTGCAGGATGCCCCACCATAAGAGTTACCTGTAGCCACCTGCACTGCCAATGAACCTCCACCTGGAAATGGCGGGACTGCGGATGGGCAACCTTCCTTCCTGGGAGAGGACAGCAGCTGTGAGGCCACTCAATTCTGCTCTCACCTCGACCAGAGGTCATTCCCAAATCCATGTTACCGGTGAAGCGAGAGGTAAGGCGTCCAGTGCCTCAACCCTCAGCATCACTGGGCTGACCCAAAAGGAGTATTTTTTTTTTTATACACTAGTTGCCATGAATGTTGGCCACTGTTGCAAATGCATCTTAAAATTTGAAAACGGCGTCCAAATGTATTAACACATTTTGTAGAATGCAGGTACAGACCCAAACTGGGACTTGCACATATATCCTCTCCCCTTTGAAAACTCCAGCCCGTAATGTTTCTATATGCACTTACTTTGTCTCTTATGGTTATAAGTTTCTTCTCAGGTCCTTTGTGTGACAGATCCACTCAGCTTCACAGTCTTTTACCCCCCAAAACTCAAGAAGGCACTAACAACTATTGTAGATAGAGAGAGTGCTACTAACCAACCAATGCACTCCTTTCACCTGTATTTATAAAATGAGAAGGGGGAATTCTACATTATGATTGGTTAAAACTTGTTCGTACACATTGCACCGGGAGACCACAACCAATGGGTATGAAAAGTCCTGGCGACATCCATTCTGTAAAGAGTTTCTCACATGCAGGTGCCCTGGAAACAGGCATGTTTGGGGAAGGATTTTTAAATATTATTGCTCAACCTCGATGAATAATACAGTATATGGAATAAGTATACCCATATATACATAATAAGGGTTCAATGCAATCGAGGATTTCTGGTGACATTAAAATATCAACAGCAGTTTCATCTGGTTCAATATCAGGTGGTTTACATCAGTCTCCCACAGGACAAGGCTGAAAATAGATTATCTAGCCCACCTTTCCTCATCAACAACACATAGAATAATATATGGGGTGGTGTGTGTAACAAGAATTTTACACACATCCAAGGTGTGGAATGCTTAAATAAACCCTGAGAGCGAAGCTCGAGGGGTTTAAGTATCCAACACCGAGGGTGCGTGTAAAATTAAAATTTTACACACCACCCCATGTTTTATTTTATATAATTGCTGGGGAGCACTTTTGTTTGCCACAGCAACTATATAAAATGGTAACATACTGATGTGCAGCCACCCTCTGGTTGGTATGACTTGCAGTCCATGGCTGAGTGGCTGCTAAAACATTTCCTTTGGTTTTTTTCCCTTAAGGTTCAATCAAGGATTTAAACGAAACAGTCTGAGTTTTTTACATTTACTTATTGCCAAGTGCTAGTGGCGGCCAGTGTAGTGTGCAGCTCTGAAGCAGGGAAGAATGGTGGCTGGCGCATGTGTGGATTGAAGGAACCCTGGCATGTGTTTGCTGTTATAACCAGCTGGTTGTAATGGAAAACTACAACCGGGTTTCCCCATGGGAATAAAATGCACACCAGTTGTTATATATAGAATAAAGTATGGGGTAGTGTGTTTAATGAGAATTTACACACACCCGCGGGGTTAGATGCTACATAAACCCTGAGAGTGAAGCTCAAGGGGTTTGTGCACAGCATCTAACCCAGAGGGTGTGTGTAAACTTCGAGTTTACACACACTAACCAATATTTTATTTTATATAATTTCTGGGTCTCCCCTTTTTGGCCACAGCAATTATATAAAATAGCAAATAGCAGCAGTTTCAGTGTGGCCACGCTCCAGTATAGTTTTCGTCCAGTCGGCAGATTTTCATTTTCGGCGGTTTCACATTTTTAGGTATCCCTGTATCTGTAAAAGTAGAAGTGTATATATATATATATTATTTACATATTGTGTTTGCCATTATAAACGCTCCTTTATAACAGCAAATTACGCCATGGTCTTTCTATGGCAAAAGGGGAGACCCATTAATTATAACACAATAAATGTTTACACCATGAGTGGTAATCTGGACTAGGCATGATTTCCCAACCTCAAAAAGTAGGGCAGGTCATCCATCCATCCTGGCTGGTGAGTGTTCAGCTCTGCTCCAATGAACAGGACCACCTGCTGTGAGGTGAGCCTGGACTTGGCTAGACTGACCATAAGGCAGAGGTCCTGGAATGCCTGAACAGCTAAATCCCTGTACCACTTCACATTCGGTAATCAGATCTCTGTAAGAACCAGTCACGGAGGTGTGGAAAGACTTTCATGTCACTGCGCCTGAGAAAGGCCACCACAATACTACAGTAAACAGTTAGTAAACCAAAATGTTTTTGCACATGAAGTGTACATTGGGACCAGCTCCACACTTGAGTGCAAGCCCTTTGTGCTGACTATTCCTCTTTAAAAACTTTGCCAGGCAAAGTTGGATAATCCTTGCTCCACTATACATAATATGAAGTTCCCGACTTTGCACAAACTTTGCCAGTGAGGTTTTAATTCACTGCATCTGTAGTGGTGAACCTATGGAACATTCTACAGCTGAGACAGTGGAAATGAAGACAGTACAGGTCTTCAAGATAAGCCTGGACAAATGTCTGCTAAGCACAAGAATCCCAGTGTACCCTGAATAGCAGCACGGTCAGATAAATGTCTATAATTTAGCGTAGATTCACCCATACTCATACTTATTTATCTTTGTTTATGAAGAGGGGGTTGGGGTGACATGACAGATCTAGTGTCCCTTTGACCCAAAGTTACCATACTTAGCAGAACTGTGATTGGGGAAGTGCACCAGTGCCTACTTGTAGACAGAAGAGTTAGCTTCCATTCACCCTCAGTGAACCACTGACATTTGTTCGGTTTCAATTCTTTCATGAGATCTCAACAGCTTTGTGTTCAGGACAGCAGTAACGGATGCCCCCCATTTTCCATGACCATGACAGACGCTCTCTTATGTAACAAAAAGACACAGACACTTCTTAAATTAAACAGCTTTTAATCTACATTTACAAATATCAAACACCTTTTCTGTACATTAGAAAATATTTAACAATTATGTGGCTGCAAACATTATTAGAGGAAAACTCCAGTAAGGTTGTATGAAAATATACAGCACTATATCAATTACAATAGACATGAAATGATTGAGAATAAGTGCAAAATATACTAGCACAAGATTTGAAAGCTGAAGTTACATTGTGTCACTGTGAGAAATAAAAAACAATAACCCTTTATGAAGTTCTTTATTGCAGAGTCTGACTTGCCTAGTTACCAAAGGCCCTTGTTCAACCCATGGAAAGATGTCATCAGGGCTCTCAGGTACACAAGTATCTGTGCCCTTTAACAAGTCAGCAGTAAAGGACATGGGTGCTTTCCAATGTCTGTCCCATGGACACACACTATTTCTTGCAAGTTGTTTGCCATATATGAGGCAATTGCTACACAGTTATAAGGTCATTTTCCCTACAAGTGTGATAAAAAGTACTTAATTGCTGACTTTTGTTTCTGTACTTCAGCACTTTTTACCATAACTGTACTCTGACTCGAATGTTTTCCAGGTACTCCCAGCTCCTTTTTCAGGAAGCTCTGGACTCTCATGATAAAAATCCTACAGAGTGCCCCAGTCTTAACCAGAGTTAAAGCAATGAATATTATATTAGTTGTAAACACAACAAAAACTGGAGGTTTATTGTGCCTAAACTGGGGGATACTCACACATCTCGTACAGTATTTTGCACAACTGAAATATCTGACACTTACATTTGTATCAATTCAGTAGATCTTTATTGCAAATTATGTGTAAATGACTTGTCTCAGCCAATAAGAACACAGAGCAACTGTCCGGTTCTGAATCAATCGCCCAGTAGACTCCATAATGGGACTACAGTATATGCTAATCCCTGTGTTCTGACTGGCTGAGAGAAACTAACTAACATTTCTTGGTTTCTCACAGATGTGCTGTAGCCACAGGGAGACTAATTTTGGCTTTTTTTCCCCCAAAACGTTTGTTTCTTTCTTCAGTGTAATAGTGATAACAGATACAGTGGTTGGGACTTAATTTGGTAATAACTGGACCAGTGGGCTAATAAACACATTGGTGTGCAGCCCCGGTGTTTATTACCCCCTAGTCCAGTTACTACCTCATAAACCCTAACCACTGCATTGATATTGCTATAATATAAAATCATACATAAATTGAAAATCCCAGGATATTTGAGACTGTGAAAATTTTAAGAGTTGACACATGGATGTTGGTTCAAGATCCGAATTAAAACTTGGCAAATTTGGACGTTGATCTTTAGCCTTCAGTTTTGGAGTGCTAAAATATACTGGTGGAGAAGTACATATTGGGATAAAGGGGATGGATATTACGCTATACTGTTCTCACCTGGGTAAAGTGCACTTTGGCATCTATTGCTTATGGATATGTGCAACACCTTCGTCTCGGTATATGGCAATGAACACGATGTGTCATTGGATTAAAGGGGAATGTTCATTTTAAAAAGCCCCATACCTCAGTGTGCTCCCCCCTTCCTGAAACAGCACTTTCAGTGCTCAACAAAAATGTTTTGATTAGAGCATTAGTTAAACAAGCTTAGCTGGTTGAGCCTGCTATTCCCAAACTGACATCTTAGGGAGCCACAACTCTATCCAGCATCCCAGAATCCACTGCAGCTGATGTCATGGGCAGGGATCAACTGTGAGAAGAAGAATTAGTGTAGGTTGTTGATGGAGTTAATAAAAGCTAAATTTTGCCTGCAACCAGTCCCACTGTCCTAATGAGATTAAATACAACATGAGAGAGCAATACTTGGTCTCAGTATGAGCAGTGCATTACAGCGACTAGGGAAACAGAGCTATCATTAGTTCTAGAAACAAGAGGTACTCATAGAAAATCCCACAGTCCCACAGCTAGTCCCTAGTTTATGGTAAGCTGTGGAGGATTCAGAGATGCCGAATAGACTTGTGACTGCCTAACATGTTAGTCAGAGGATGGCATGATCAACCAGATAAATCTGAATTGTTAATTTAAGGCCTGATCAAAATATTTTTATTGAGCACTGAAAGTAATTTATCTGGGGAAGACCCACAATGAAGTGTGCGTATTTTTAAAATGGACATTCCCCTTTTAGAAATAAAACATCACACATTTATATTCATATGGCCAAAGCCATACACACACACACACACACACACACACACACACACACACACACATTCTTTCTGTACAATTGGACCAATTCGTCCAAGTAACCACACAGGGCATCACTTTGGCTCGCACTAACATTCTTTTAAGGTTCAGCATGACTGGCCCTTTTGATTTAATGTGACGAAAATTGCACCTTGTGCAAAAGGATGCTAAGACAAGTTTTGCAATCATTCGACTGACCAACTGCTGAGAGTAACAGATAGGGGGGCACCAGTTTTAAAACATTTAGCTGCATCTGCAAGGAAAATGTTCCAGACTTCATGTCCTAAACATTGAACTGATTTTGCTCCTCAAGTTTGCTCCTGATCTCAACCCATTAAACTAGCTGCAACAAAATCTTAAGAGTCAGCTCATTCAGACAGTATATGACAATAACTCACAGCGCTTTCCCAAATATGTTTATGTCTGAGAAGCCCCCGTATGACTGCAAAACATTCCCCCGTGTTTCAAGTAAAATTCCTGTCCCTGATATTGTTACAGTTACTGCATTTGTGGGACCACAGAGACGACAAAGAATGGAACAAATTTGAAAAAGAATAAGAAAGAGGAAAGTGTAAAGACTGAGAGAAAAAAAAATTAGGAGAATAAAAAAAAAAAAGAGCAGAAACAGTTTGGTCCTGTTCACGCTACAAAACTATTTTTGAAAACCATTTTAGAAACCAGTTTAGTTAAACCATTTCAGTGCATTCATATTATGCATGCACTAACCCATTCTTGATAACAGTTTTGAATGTCCATAGTGCTGGTTTTAAACCCGTTCTCCCTATAAGCTATTCATATTAAATTCCTATACACAGAAATGTGCTTGCCTGATTATACAGCCAGTAGAATGGTTTTACTTGATACAGATTGCAGGAGTGTCATTTGATCCTCCCGACCAATCATGTCACTTCCTTCAGTTATGCTCAAGGTCTCTTACTCCCAATAAGAGTTTCTTGTGCAGTACCATAGCAACAGGCTTCTCTAGTGCCATACAGAAAAGCAGCATAAAAAGGTAATGTTTTTAGCATGATCTATAATAAGTTTATATACATGCTAGGAGGGCTCTTATGACTATAGTGTCACCTCACATGTCCTTAGGGTGTCAGAACTGCTCATCATTGTTCTGCACTTCTTATACCCCAAGAAAATGTGAATCAACATTCTTATATCAATAAGACGGCCTCCTAGCATCCACATAAACTTATAAACTGTTACACCTTATATCATTTTTACTATTATTCAGACATGTGAGTGAAACTATACTAGCTCTAAAATGTTTAAAAAAAAAAAACAGTTTTAAGACTAGGTACCAAGCAGGGTTTAAAAATGTTGTCATGAAAATATTGTAAGGGACTTACTACAGTAGGTGGATTTAAAATGTATGCACAGGACCTTAATGGCATGCTTAAGTTGCTCGACAAATGCCTTCATTCTCCCCACCCCCCCAAGTGAAAACACCGAGTTTGAATAATATCATTTGCTTCTTAAAGAGGCCAGCAACATCATTATTGCTGACCCGCTGGTGAACCCGGGTAATGAGCACCAGAAAAACGGATGGCGTCTTTCCAAATCCAAACCATCAAATGTCATCACTCTCTCCCCAAATGCCCTGTATTATACACATCTTCCTTGATTGACCTAGCTGAATTAACATGAGGGCTTAAGACATAAGGCTCTTCTGAGCCACAGTATTGGCTTCTTAAACATCTGGCACTTGAACCACAATATTGGCCCCTTAAACATCTGGCACAAGATGATCATTAAAAAATAAGTTGCACAGAACATTCTGGCAAAAGAAACCATTGCATATTTGGCCATTTTGGGTACTGCTCACTATTAATACTGCAAAAAAAATAAACAAAATAATAATTAGCTCTTATAATTAAAACAAGGTTTGTATTTTTTTTTTTAATAAAATCCTTTTAAAATAATTCACTCATGGATTGGATGAATCACTCCCGATATCTGGATCTCGTCCCCTAGAATGCACTGACCTGTGTGACATGATTGGTTGATGAGCTTAAGTGGCAGCTGCTCATGTAACACTTTATACATTCTAGTATTGGGTAGTCTGGTCTTGGGAGCTGAAATGCTTGCTTTCTGAATGGATCACTTCAAGCACACTTTATTAATATAAAAATTAGATTAAAAAAAAACACAAACATGATTTTAATACCTCAACAGAAGTTAGGTAAAACATAATTGTTTTACTATGTAATAGTGGGTAGTACTCAAAACAGTCAACTAAGGGATTAAAAATGGACAGTGTCCCATTATGTGGCATTGGGGGTGTGGGGAATATCACTGCGGTACTGCAATGATGTACAAGAAAAAAAGGCTCTACTTCTTTGAGGGGGGTTTATTGGTGATCTCTAAGAGAGTTAAGAATGGAATCATACTCCATGTGGCACTTCACGTCTTATCTCTTCAGCTCCCACATGGATTGTTCTGGTCATCATTATCCAAAAATAGATTCATTAATAAACATATACATCTTTCAAATTAAAATGTCCAAAGAAAAGCAACGAAGAATCCTTCATTTATGCAGCTCTTCCTGAGGTATCAAAGTGACAGTAGAGGTACATGGACACTACCATGGCTGCAATCTGAAATAAAAAAAAAAAATTAGTTGATTTACATTCTGAAAATAGTTTTACATTTTATGAAAAAAAAAGAGGAAGGACCTATACACAGCATGTGTGGGACTCTGCTTGTTGCAGTGGAGGAAGAAAATGACCTGGCAGTCATAAAAGACAAGGGGCACAAACCAGCAGTTGCTTACTTTTTGGGCTGGGGGACTCTCCCTCCCTTCTTGGGGTCTCCACTTTTGAAGGACCCCTGTCCTCACTCCCCACTGTGACAGGTACCTCCTCTCAGCTGCCCTGCTCCTCCAATATGGCACAGGTGTTCTGCCATGGTATAGGTGGAGGAGCGTGCACCCTTCCCCCCAACCCTACCCTCCCTGAGCCCACCAAGGTATATCTGCTTTGCCTCTGCCTATGTATCCTCTGGGGGAGCAGCACTGACTTCATAGCCCCTTAGTGGGACAGTAGGTTTGCTGTACCCTTGCTACTTTGGCCCAGAGTCCAGCAACCTGTGCCTGCAACAGAGTTGGCACCTGGCACAGTGGCACAAGCTGACAATTAAAAATACGTTTCTTATTTCTGTCTCTAGGGTTCTGGGAAAGGAAGGTGGGTGGGAAAAGATTGAATGGGTGGGATGGGGTGGGAAGGTGGCTAGTGGATAGGAGATTAGCCCTGGTCACCAGATATTGGGCATAGTTTAATTTTATTATTCCCCACCACCACAACTGCTACCCAGCCAAATAACTACCAAGTACCCATATGTCTGGGCTACTGAATTTAATATTCAGCCTGAATATTCAGGATAAAGTATTCACATAGCTTCAAACCCCTCTCTGAAAATAACAGCAAGCTATGCGAAGCACATCACTGAACAAATGCTTGATAAATTACACTCCCCTAAGAAAATACAGACAGCAGTGTATTAAAAATCTTTTATGTGCCACGCTATAAAAATGTGGAATGATCTGCCAGCTGACCTACAAAGTGTAATTAGTTTATATCAGTTTACGATGCACTTGAAAAAATGTTATATCAACAGGTCTGTATGAATGTGCTGCTCTTTTATCATTTTCATTTTGTTCTTGTACTTTGCTGTATTTTATTGTATTGCCTGTTGTTTGGCTTTTAGTCTGTTATAATTTCTTGTTTGTCAAATGTTTTGAGAGTCTCCAACCCCCAACGGATCAAGCCCGTAGAAGAGCCATGTGGCCCACTTGCTTTTTACCTGGTAATCAAATAAAATGAAATGAAATTAAAATTATTGTAGATTCTTACCTCAAGTGCACAGATGCCTGCAGCAATACCACCGACAATCGCAGCATTCTGTTCAATAGTTTTCACCAGCTGATTATAGCAGCCCTAATTGGAATTGAAGCAAAGCATGCTTTGTCAGCATTGTGCTCGCATTGATTCTGTTGCTTAAAAATAATTAAAAAGAAATTATTTGACTTTACGACACCTAACACAGTACATAATGTTCTGGTATATTGTATAATTTTTTGTTTAGCAAGGACCCCTGGCAGTTTTGCATTTTCAAGCATCCCACACATTTGTCAGTGACAAAGTATGTAGCATGCACACCTACAGGGCATGAAGTTCAGAAGGTTGTGGCTTGTAGTTCCATACCTGGTACTTGGAGTAATACCTATAACTGACACCGTTGTGCAGTATGAAGAGGGTGCTGCACTGCTGAACTACAATCTTTTGGATGAGATATTAAACTGACGTCATTTCTGCCCATCTCTGCCACTGTCCAGGTGGTACTTATCAAAGAAGAGTAAATTTTCCCCAGAGTCATGGCCAGCTTTCTCCCCATCAATAAAACAGGTCCATATAACCCACCCTAGGATACCCCTGGGAATGATCTATTACAGTTTAGTGTGCCTTTCTTCATCAAAGACAGAAAACAAATGAACGAACACTTATTTTAGGAGACCTGTTTTGTTCATGAAGTTTATGGGTCAGACTCATTACCCATCCTGAGTGTGTAAAAAAAAAAAAAAATCCATAACACACAGCTACCTATGCATTAGTCTCCATATAATTACAGACAAAGGGGGATTACGCCCTGAAAGCAATGCTGTAATCTGTCATTACACTTGACAGGCTGTAATGGCAGTTGCAAGACAACTCAGCAGTGTCAATCAGAGCTTTCTAGCATACACGCTGAACTTTAAACCACCAAAACAAAAGTTTGTTGCAAATTTTCTCTCTGTCCATTTGTCAGGATACGGGGGGGAAAAAGACTGTGATGCAAATATTTTTTTTTTGTTAAGAGCTCCGCCCCTTTTCCAAACTCAAGACCAGCAATGGTAACACACTCACGCTGCAACACGAAAATCACTCTATGGCCCAACAATACAAATTAAATATGGTAAAAGGGGAAAAGGGAGGGGTAATCGTTTAACCAGGAAAGTCACACTAAGCTGAAGCTCATTTCCAGGTGCAACCTGGGAGCACAAGGAAGTTAAGTGATTTGCTCAGGGTCACACAGTATGCAAATGGGGGCTGTGGGATCAAAACCAGGTTTCCAGATTTGCTGTGCAGTGCTCTTAACCACCTTGCTATACTGCCATTCTAAAAACAAAGTATGTAAAAGTGTTGTTTAATTAAGCAATATATCATAACAGGCTGTGGGTATATGGGTGGATTTACCACACCTGGTATGATTCAGTCACGAAGCTGCAGGCCAAGTGACAACCATACCACAAAGAAAAGTTATTCAATGAGTATTTGCTATGTAATTACAAGAGATTTATATGATGGAGAGAAAAGGACAGCGCCACAAGGGTATAGGGTGCTCAGTGATAACACGAATACTACAGTAAAGCAGTCACGGCACTCATTACATGCTGCAATGAATAAAAGTCCAGTTTGTCTCATGCAATAAAATGGCTTTTGCCTTTCCACGAAATGTCTGTACTGTATCAGTAAAAAATACTGTTCTGTTGACCTCTGGTTACCAAATGACATGAACACCACAGTGGTGCTCCTTTCCTTACCTTTATTTGACTGTTTGCCGCATCACTTGCGCTGCAAATAGCAGTGCCATTACAACAGAACGGTGGGTAGTTGTGCCCATTATTGTTGTAGTAATAGGAATCTGTGAAATCCGTGTAGTTTGTGAAGCCACAACAGTTAAGCTGGAGACAAAGGAAAATAACATATCAGTCAAAGAAAAACATATAGGTCACTTTTAGTCACAAAATGGAATGCAAATGGTTTGTGTGTCCAGAGTTCAGTGCATGGCCCAGAAGTGTTTAAGGAAATGGAATGGCGTTTGGCTACAGGAAACAAAACCTTATAAAAGATAAGAAAGACAGTAGATGAGCATTGAAAAATAGAACCATAGAAGCCACTCTGCTAAAGCGATAATTGAGATGAACTACAGAATAGAACAACACTGTGGGCCTGAGGAAGTGACTAAGCCATGAAACGTAGCCCATCTCATTGGTGTGAAAAAAAACTGAATAAATACCTGTACTGCAAGACATTACCTTGCTTGTGTGGAGTTCGTCCTTTCAAGAACTTTTAAACATCATTCTTTTTCTGCCACTAGTCTCAGTTTCCAAGAAGACAGCCATGCTTAATGACTACTTTTGCTCAGTATTTACAAAAGAGGATAGCAAGCATTTGCTGCTGCTGCAAGAGGATCCCAGAAATGAGGCAGGTGGTAATACCTGGAGAAAGGGTGAGAAGGGGCTTGTAGTCCTGAAAATATATAAGGCTCATTGGTTAAATGGGATGCACACCAAAGGGTGCTCATGGAACTGGCATCAGAATTGGCTGAAGCTCTGGCAGGGCTATTCAATAGCTCACTACAGTCTGGGGTAGTTCCAGAAGACTGGATGATAGCAGATGTAGTTCTGCTCCACAAGGGAGCAAACAAGGAGCAACGCGGTAACTACAGGCCCATCATTCTTATCACCATTGTGGGTAAACTGATGGAGACACTAATCAAGGAGGACCTAGTGGACTACCTGCAGAGAAATGGGCTCAAGGATCAAAAGAAGGATGGGCTTATGGCAGGGAGGTCTTATCAGACCACCCTGATGGTATTCTTTGACAGGGTAACTAGGGCAGTGGATAGGGGATGAGCAGTGGATTTACTCTATCCTGGCTTCAGCAAGTCATTTGTCTTACTGTCACATAGAAGGTTGCTGAAGAAGTTAGACAGTATGGGTTCAGTTAAGGGTCTAATTAGATTGGTTGTGATTTATCTGGGTGAAGACAGCAGAGGGAAGCGAACAACTGAGTCAGGTTGGGGGAGTAGGAAGTCCTTTTTAAATGTCTTTTTTAAGTGACATTGCAGTGGGACTAGAAGGAAAAGTAGGCCTCTTTGCAAATGACACAAAGATCTGCAACAGGGTTGATACACAAGGGAGGGTGGAAAGGATGAGAAGGGACTTGGCAAGGTTAATGGTGGTGGGAGGTATTAACAACAACAAAAATGGAAAGGGACCTGTGGGTAGTCATATCAGATTACCTAAAAATAAGCAAGCAATGTGAGAAGGCAGTAAGGAGGGCTGGAGGGATACTGGGATGTACAGGAAGAGGCATCCCCAGTAGAAAATAGGAAGTTGTTATCCCTCTGTACAGACAGTTGGCAAGACTCCATCTGGAGTACTGAGTGCAGTTCTGCAGACCCCATCTCTGCAAGAACATAGACAGGATGGAGGCAGTCCAGAGGAGGGCAACTAAAATGGTGCAGGGTCCACAACAGAAGCCATACAAGGAGAGACTAATGGAGATTAATATGTATACCCTTGAGGAAAGCAGGGAAAGGGGGGACATGATAGAAACTTTTAAGTACCTCAAGGGAATCAACAAAGTCCAAGAGGGTAGCATATTTCAAAAAAAGATGTGCAGGAACAAGGGGGCAGAATTTGAAGATAGAAGGGGGACGGCTCAGGAGCAATGTGAGGAAGTATTTTTTCACAGAGAGGGTGGTGGGCACATGGAACAGCCTTCCTGAGGAGGTTATGGGGTCAAAAACAGTGGGAGAATTCAAGAATGCATGGGACAGACATAAGGCAATTCTGGTGGGGGGGGTAGGAAAAAGTAGGTTGTTGGTTAACTAGGATCTGCAGCTTATGCAATAGGTAGGGAAATGGGCAGACTAGGTGGCCAAGCAGTCCTTATCTGCCATCAAAGTCTATGTTTCTATGAGTGGGTACCACAGGGGTCAGCCCTGGGATCAGTCCTTTTCAATATGTTCATCAGTGACATACGAGAAGGAATAAGGGGCAAAATGCATCTCGTTGCAGATGACAGAAAGCTCTGTGACAGGGCAGACAGTGAGAAGGGGTTAAGGGAGTTGCAGAAGGACCTGCAATTGTTTAGAGAGGTGTTTCAAGGTTTAGCAGTTGAAATTTAATACCAAAAATTGCAAGGTGATACATATAGGGAACATGAACACCAGGATAGAATATTGGGTGTGGGAGTGATTAAGCTGGGTGATACTTCTGAGAAAAGGGACCTGGGAGTCATTATAAGCGACTCTCTCAAACAGTATAGCAACAAGGCCTACAACAAGCACAGAAGAATGCTAGGGTGTATTGAGAGAAGTTTTGATAGCAGTAGGAAAGAGGTAATACTCTCTCTGGAGATCACTGGTGAGGCCCCATTTAGAATACTGTGCTCAGGTTTGGAGTCCCCACCTAAGGGAGGTCAAAGTCAGGCTGGAAACAGTGCAGTTGTAAGGTAATCAAAATGATTCAGGGCCAACAGAGCAGATCTTACAAGGACTGGCTTAGGACTCAGAAGATGTACAAGGAAGAGGGGATATATCAGAGACCTTCAAGTTCCTGAATGAATGAATAAGATAGATGGTAAGGATCATTGCTTACAGATAGTGGGAGTGTGAGAGAGTTTAAAAATAAATTGGATAGCCGCCTTGTACAAAAGGTATTTATGGGTATACCTCTTGATAAACAGTGGGCAGTCTTGAAGGGCTCTGCCTCCTATTGTCCGTACCTCCCTATGTTCCAATGCAACTGTTTATCAGGAATGATGATTCAAAAAGACAGGGACATGAGTGGAAGTGTGGGGGGGGGAATTCAGGAGGGACGTGAGGAAGTTTTATTTTGTAGAGAGAGTGGCTGAGCTGTGGAACAGCCTACCAGTAGAGGTTGTGGGTGAAAAATCATTTATGGTTTCAAACACATTTGGGACAGAGTCAAGGGCATAGTCGTTACTTAGGGGTAAGTAAGTGGGGCAGAGAACAGGGGAGGCGAGGAAAAACCCCAGTCTAGACAAAATTTCTCTGAGTAGGACAGGGTTTAAAAAGGGGTTGACTGGATGGATCAATGGTCTTTCTGCTGTTATGGTCTAGGTTTCTAAGTTTCTGGGAATGAAGCAGTGAATGTTATGCAGAGAGGTGGAGGATGGATGTAAGCTGAACACTGGAGTCTGCTGGTATTCAGGGAGGGAATGCGGATATGGAGGGAGGGGGTTAGGGATAAGTATCTGTATTCTGTGTGTAATCTATTTGCTAAGACCCTGGGTTGCACCTTGAAATGAGCCTTGGCTCAGTGTGCCTTTCCTTTTTACCAACTTTTAAATAAATAAAATAATCCGTTTGCTTAAACTACCTCTCACTAAATGCCAAAAAATCTGTTTCTATGACTTTAGAACAAAGCAGAAGCAGGCTGCACAAATGCAGTTTTCAGACTCGTGGTGGTGCCCGCTTGAAGAAGTTCCCCCACCTTAAGCCCCAGGATGTATGTCTGGATCTAAAGCTGGATTGGTCTAACCACACTGATGTCACATATAAGAAGGAATTCTGGAGGTCAGGAGTAAGGGGCAACAGACTTCTAGGAAAACAAACTGAACTTACAAGCTCAAATGGGCAGACTGGGTGGGCCATAGGCCCTTATCTGCTGACACTATGTATGTATCTATGTATCTATGTAAGCTCAGTCCCAAGCTTGGAGCTCTGTACATGCAAACATCCTTCCTGTCTCTCCACATTCACTGCAAGCTCGTCCACTAGATGCTCCTTTCCTTGTTCAGCAGTGTAGAAGGGGGTGTACAGTGCTGCTCCCAAAATCAACCTGACCAGACTGGATCCCCTTTTCATTCCTTTTTCTGCTTTGCACTAAATGCCTTGCCTCTTATCTATAACTGTTTCCTTCATCTCAACACACACCACCACCACCTGCACTCAGTTTTCCAACAGCCACAAGCTAGACCACCATGCAAATGGTCTAGTGGGAATATCTTGGAAGCAGGGAAGGAAAATCCAATGTTTTGAACACAGAGCCTGCGGTGACCAGTGTTGGATGCAGTGGGAACTTGCATCCATAAAAACCATTGGACTCTGTCTGTTCAGTCTTTGACCTCTCAGGTGATACAACCAACAAGGGAGACAAATGGATTAGGTCTTGAGATTTGTACACCTGCTCAATAAAATCTTTACTGCAACATGACTGCACTAATGTAAATACATACCGTATTAGTGTAATTGCCGGCAACATTCTCTACTGAGGTAACTGTCCCCAGAATCCACTTGAAAAAACTGACTAACAAAGTAAGGATATCTTCTTGTGTAAAAATCAAAATAAATAAAATAACTAAATAATTAAGAATTGGACTGAGACCCCCACTGCTCTCTCTGCATAGGTCACCAAACAGTCATCCACCTGTAACTCTTTTCAATTATAAGTTATCCATCTACTGAACTACCCAGCCCCGCTTCTGAATGACTCTTCAGATGGCCAGCCTAGAAATATAGTCCTCAATCACACCACTGGTTGAAGAAAAGTGTTTGAACATAGAGAAAGGATACCAACATATGCCCCAGACAGCTGCACCCACAATACATTGTTGCTGCTCCATACCTCTGACATTGTGGTGTTCCAGAGTGTAGTGATGTCTTTTTGATTTCCATAATTATTCTTCAGTACAGGGGTCACCCATGCTGTCAAGATACTCTCTGCCTAAAAATTCAGAAAAAGACATTCTAGCATATTGGAAATCAGACGACACATTTTCCATCAATCACACAGAGTTCATGGGTTCAAACCAAAGTTACATTATTGTAATACTATGAAATTCATGCAATACCTGTGAAATATAAACACTATAAAAATGCCTGAATATTTGTACTATTTCTGTTGATGGCCAGCCTAGAAACTCAATATTTTCACATTTCCTTCCGCAGAGGTCCACATCTCTTGTACCGTTCCTCCTTCCTGACTAAATACTGGCTTTCCACTTACCTCTCCCATCTCATTAACCCTGCCATCCCATCCTCCTATGCCCTCCAGTTGTCTGCTGCTCATTCCTTTTATACCTCTTGCAGTAAATCTACAGGAGGCTAGTCACTTCTCAAACGCATGAACCTGCAACTAGGCTTCTTCCTTTTCTCTCCACGTTACTAAAAGCCATCCTGGCTCCATCTCCCATTGTTTATCCATTTTGCCTCTACTCTACTGTATAGCTCTAAACTCAGTGTACTCTGAAATTGTAATTCTACACCACCATAGTTCTCCGATAAACATCTTGCCGATAAACATCTTGCAGCACTCTCCTCTAGTTTTCATTTTGGCTATCCTCACAAATAATGTATTTTTTACACTGCTTAAATTTCCTTTTTCTTGAATTTATTACTTGTACTTTGCATTTCCTGTACATGGACAAGTACCCCTTGTCACTTTGTTACTTTTGTTTCACTTAATGCTGTATCCTCTCCTCTGGGTTGCACCTGAAAATTAGCTCTGGTTCAGCCGATCCAGGCCACCAAATCTGAAATAACCAACTAAATAAATTACTTTTCTCTCTTTAGTCCTGCTGTCAACAACTACTCTCATATTACAATGAAATACCTAAACAATTGGAGACCAGGGATCCTCAGCTGCATTCCACGTAAGGCTGAGAGCTCAAACTGAACTGGAAATTATTTCAACTCAAAAAATTGCTGAAGCAGACTCATGAGAAAACAAGCATTTGTCAATGCCGAATGTTTGCTTGCTGGCATTGGCATTGGTAGTGTAGAAGTTACAGAGCTGCATAACAGAAATGGCAGTGAAGTATTGAACTGAAGCCAACCCCACCACCACCCTGCAGAGAGTGACAAATTGTCAACACAGGCATTTTGGGACCTCTGATCATGAACAGTGTCACTGTGATTTTCTTTATCTGTCTCGAACAATGATTTCCCAAAGCGACCACACTTCTCTGCGCTGGAAGTGTGAAAACGCATTTTGGCCATGTTGTCAAAAATGACAGCTGTACTGTTCATAAGGAAGTGTGGAAAAATGTCACTGGTGAAAATCTGGACTGAAAATATTACAAAGTCATGAACTTACGAGGGTGCGTGGAAACTGCACAATACTCACTCATAACACAGTCATTTTATGGACTTTTGTCACCAAATTTTCAACATAGCCATTTTAAGACCTCTGCTTATGAACAGTGTAACAGTGATTTCCTTAATCTGTCCCAAACATTGCTTTCGCACACCGACTGCACCATTGTGCGCTACGTGAGCGGAAACACATTTGGGGTGACATGTGAAAAATGGCAGCTGTACTGTTCAAAAGGAAGTGTAATAAAATGGCAATGTGGAAAATCCAGGTGAAAATATATAAAATTCGCCAAACTTCTGATAAGTAGGAACTGCATAGCATGCGCTAAATAAAACAGTAATTTTTAGGAATTTTCACTAAATTTTCAAATAGCCATTTAAGACCTCTGCTCATTAACAGTGTCACTGTGATTTTCTTAATGTGTCCCATATATTGATTTCGCACACTGACTGCGCCATTGTGCGCTACATGGGCGGAAACATGTTTTGGGCAAGATGTGAAAAATGACAGCTATACTGCTCATAAGGAGGTGTGATAAAATGGTAATGGTGAAAATCTGGAGTGAAAATATTGAAAATTCGCAAACTTACAAGCGTGCGTAGGAACTGCGCAATGCACGCTCGTAAAACAGTCATTTTTAAGAATTTTTCCACCAAATTTTCAACATAGGCTTTTTGAGAGCCCACCTTATGAACAGTGGCAGTGTCATTTCATTACTTGGTCCCGAAAGGTGATTTCGTGCAGTGACTGCGAAATCACCCTTTGGGCTCGATGAACGCCATGACAGTGAGATCATTCATGAGAAGGGGTCCCAAAAACCCCATGTTGAAAATTTGGTTAAAAAATGCTGAAAAATTGCTGAGATATGCAGCAAAGTTGAAAAAACCCTATTTATTACATTATACAGCTTACCAGCATTTCCTCAGTTCGTGGTCGGCTTTGAAGAGTGCATACGTGTTCCCAGTCCACGAAGATTGTTGCGCCACAGTCCCAAGGTAAGTATAGAATTGGGTGGGGTGTGGAGGCAGGGTGCACAGTGGGTGAGTGCGGGTTGTGGGAGGGGGGCAGGGAGAAGTGCAGAGGGACAGTTTTTTATTTGCAGGTTTTTTTTTTTTTAGATGACGACTTGGGACGTTTGCCACGCTGGGGTGGGCTCCCAGCATGGCACAAGGACGGCTGGTGGAGGCAGGAGGGTGTGGAGCAGACAGGGGATTGTGCACCTCCGTTGGCAATAGCATCTGTTGCCACGCTGGGGTGGGCTCCCAGCATTGCACCCTGTATTGGGGGGGGACAGTGGAGCCGACGGGGGATTGGGCACCCCCATTGGCTATACAATGTGGGGCCATGCTGGGGTGGGCACCCAGTGTAGCATATATAACTCTGCTGGGGTGGGGTGCAGCACAGCCGACGGGGGATTGGGCACCCCCGTTGGCTACACAGTGTGTGTGTGGGGGGGGCCCCGAGTAGGCAGCGTGCCTGTGTGTGTGCGCTTGCGTGTGTAGGGGGAGCACGCATGAGCAGGTGATATCTGATTGCTGCTCACTGAAGCATAGCTTCCCCTTTCAACTGTACTCCACTGCATTTTGGAGCTGTCATAGACAGCTCCAGCAGGCATTGGAGAACTGCGGCCGTGCCTGCAAACACACTGACTGAATTGGAAAAGGGCTGCCACGTCTCTGAAAACTCAAATGATGGCACTATGTTTCTTGCACATACGTGCAAGCAAACATAAAAAGGCAACTTACCAGCCAGGAAAACTGGGTGATCAAAAATGGAATAAAAAGATACTGGTTAAAAATTTATTTCGTAATGTGCACTGCTGCTTTAAACCAAATATGCCATGCCTCAGAGAAATATGCTCAATATACTGCATGCTTTCATCTTCACCTCCTCCGTCACCTCACTTGAGGTTATTCTTTGCTCCACCTCCATGAAGGGGGGGGGGGACGCAGAGGGATGCACACCTGTAAAATACCCAGCATATGTTTCTAGGCGGCCGGGCTTATTCCCTGCTTAATTAGCTTCCAGGAGATATTTAACACTCATGCAGACTAGATAGACCAAAAGAGCTTTTAACTGCTGGCGTGTTCGCATGTATATAACTAGGCTTTTCAGGCACCTGTTGGGACTCGGATCATATCATCTAGTTTTCAGGGTCTTTACCTAGTCATCTAGTTTTGCTCAGGAGTAGTCCACTTGTTGAGCCCTTCTGAAAGACCACATACAGCTTCACCAGCCAAGATACAATGCAGTGCACCTTGCAGTATTACTGCAAAATGTGCAGTATGTTGCAGGGAACAGTGTTGTTCCCAAAGTAATTAAAGCCCTTTTGTCATGCAATATTTTGTAACATGTCATTTACTGCAAATTACTATGTTGCATCCTGGCTGGCACCACTGTAGTTTTAAAACAGATTTTGTCAAATTATTCAGCGTTTTAGCTGCAT
Organism: Neoceratodus forsteri; assembly: GCA_016271365.2. Classification (NCBI taxonomy): domain Eukaryota; kingdom Metazoa; phylum Chordata; order Ceratodontiformes; family Ceratodontidae; genus Neoceratodus; species Neoceratodus forsteri. The sequence continues at coordinate 944,945,847 of CM028136.1, read as the reverse complement.
GTCCATGTTATAGACAATTCAGATGTCATACAGACCTTTGCCTGTATAACAAGTTAATGTGCACGGCAGATGTAATGCAAATAAATGCAAAATAATACACATGGGGCACAAAAACCCAGGAACATCATATCAGCTTGGGGGAGGCCATAGAATGCTCCAAGCAGGAAAGGGACCTGGGGTCATCCATCTCTGATGACCTTAAGGTAAGGAAGTCAGTGCGACAAAGCAGCAGGAAAAGCAAACAGCATGCTTGGACTCAGCAGGAAAAGGGAGGTCATAATTTCACTATACAAGACACTAGTGAGGCCACACCTCAAGTACTGTGTCCAGTTCTGGAGGCCTTGTTTAGAGGAGGGCAACCAAGATGGTGCAAGGATTACATCACAAAGTCTATGAGGACAGGATGAAGGACCTGAATATGTACTCCCTGGAGGAGAGGAGGGAGAGGGGGATATGACTTGAGACATATAAATACTTCACTGGAAGAAACAAGGTGCAGGAAAGCACAATCTTTCATAGAAAAAGATTTTCCAAGACTAGGTGACATGGGATGAAACTGGAGGGAGGTTCAAAGGAACCATGAGGAAGAATTCCTCACAGAGAGGGTGGTGGACAAACGGAACACCCTGACACATGACGCAGTGGGGAGGCTGAAACAATTACAGGATTTAAGAATGCATGGGATAGGCATCAGAGGACCATGGTCGTTGGAGGAAGGGGACAAGCTATTTCTAGAGAAGCTTGAAAAAGCCAAGCACGTGTGCACATGGGCAGGCTAGGTGTGCCATAGGCCCTTATCTGTCATCAACACATATGTATCTATGCATGTGGTGAAGTGTGGCTATTAAGACCATTAGCAGCAAATTAAAGGGACACTGTCAACCCTAATTGTTACTTGAATTTATGCCCGTTTTTGTGTGAGAGGATGTGTGTAAATTACATCAAAAAGTTATGAAGCAGGTCAATGTATTTACTGAACAAAATTTAAAAACACATCAATTTCACATAATTCGTGATTCTGTTTACATTTTCTCATCTTGCTGTGATCTGCTCTCATTGCACCATAGGCAGTGTACATGGAGAAACGTTCAGCTGCTGACTCATGCACGGCAGCATCAAGTATGCCATGGGCACGCTTGCTGTGCCTTGCTTGAGCCATCTGGCTGTTTGCTGAAACTACTGGACACCAATTTGATGTCACTCTGCTGCTCTGGTGAAAAGCTAGGTCTTGTCAGCAATCATAGTAAAACACATACCCAACTATCAGTCAAAAATCATTTGTACTGTCACCTTGATTTTCACCAGGCACCTGACTGAATGAGATTTTACTCACACTGCTTTATCAGTAAAACTGAGGAGCTTTCCCAGGAGGTGGATGGGGCATGGGGTTGGGCTGAGCCTAAGGAGTGATGGCATTAAGCAAACAAAAAACTTAGGCGCTGGACCAGATGGCGATGAAAACAGAAGAAAATAGCCAATTTAAGAAGAAATAAATCTTGTAAAGATTTACTATGGGGGGGGTGGGAGTTCTGGCACACTGGACTTTGGTTATATGTTTTTAATTGGGCTCATCGTTGAGCTGGTGGAGCCTCCAACACAACTGATGGGAAGACTGATCATGCACAGCATGACAATGTTGGAAGGGACTTCTGCTAGCTGTCGAGGCAGCACTGGTGTTGCTCATAGTGGGTCTGCACAGGAATCTCTACAGCCTGGTGTGGCTCATCATCAGCCCATGCTGGGACTCATCCTGCAGCCAGTCATCAGCTCAGCCAGCAACCACTGCAGGGTGAGTTGGGGAAAGAGTCGACCTTACATCCTCTTCCTGGGCATCCTGATGGTGCTTGGTATGACTGCTGTAAACAATGAAAAAGTAAATGTGACAGTACATTTGGGTTTCACTCATGAAGGGGTCTGTATTTTAGCTTTGGTACCTTAGTGCTGTATTAGACAATACTGTTGCCAGAAAATACATCTAGAAAAAGAAGAAAAAAAAAACCAAAAACTTTCATGCAAACATGATCTTCCAAACTCCGGGTCACTAAACCAGTTTGATGTCCATACAGTTAGGTGACTTGGGATTCGACAGTGTCTGTAGTCATAGTGGTCATGACAAGCAGTCTCCCTGTTGTCTGTGTAGGAAGCTCGACCAGCCCAAAGATGTCACCATTCTCAAACTTCGACAAGAAGGTTTTCCGCTCTTCTGATGGATCACTGGGGGCCGCTGTTTAGGGATGTATACTCGGGGTGATGGTGATTACCTCAAAAACAGGAAACTGCAGCTAACAAGGCAAATCATATCCTCTCTTTCAAAATCCTAAAGTTCCTCTTGGACCTCTTGGGTTCCCAGAGAGTTTACCGTAGTTTTCTTTCCAGGGTTTGGAACTTGATTATATTGGCAGTCAATCTGTTTGATGGAATGAGATATGGCAATACAGCCCCCAGCAGGAAAATGACATTTCAGAGCAGTGCATTCTGAATCAGGAGCCTGCACATTAACAGATAAGCAGGCGGCAGGCAAAATGTAAACAAACTGAAGAGCGTGTGTGGTAACACCAATATGGTGTTTGGTTATATTTTATTTTAAAAACATATGACCAGAGCTTTGTTTAAAAAAAAAAAACAACTAAGCACATAAATGATTCTGTAAAGAGGAACACAATTCCACCGTAAAAAGCATGGGTTGTAAATTTAACATATTGGGTGTTGACACTGTCCCTTTAAACCTAATCTTTTCCACATTGCATTTTAAGAATGGTCTTTTAGTGTGCCCCACAAACATATTTTCTAACAATACAAGTGACCTAGGAGAAGGTGTACTCATCAGTCATAAAAAGAGATGGTAGCAAGGGGTGGACTTTAGGGTTTGGTTTGGTATAATTTTACACTTCAGTCAAAGGTGATAACTCTATAACCAACAGTAATAAGTATTACATTTGTGTTACCACTTTACTCAAGACAACCCAAAGTACAAGTTTAAAAAAAGGCTGCAAAATATCTGTTGTAACAAGGGTCCTGCTTCTATTCCACTTTACAGCAGTGACTGATGTACAGGGAGATCAAGTGGCCAGCTCAAAGTCACAAAGTGAGCCAATGGCTGTGGTACGATGTTAACATGTCACCTCCCATCAGTTTAGTGCTGTAACCACCAAACCACACAACCATCTGTAAAGACTTTTCTTCCATTTTAGCCAATACGTGTGACACTGTAGTGATGAAAGGTCTAATCTGATGACCTCAAAGCACTAAACACTCAAGAGGACTCCGTCTAGATAGGGAAAGGGGAAGGAAACATGTTGCATGCTCCTGTGTTTACACGAAATGCAGATTGTTCAATGTAATTTTGTTTTTGGCTGTTTGTCCCCAGCACTTGGACCACAGACAGTAATTTTCAATTATTAAACAGGATGATAACAAGGGATTATAAGTGTCCTTTCATTAACCATGTTTGCATTACAGAATGGTAGACTGGCACATTTAGGCATTTAAAGGAAATATCTTGCAAAAAAAAAAAATTTAAACTTAAAGCACATATGTCTGGTAATAAACATGAAAGCAAACAGGTCTTTTAGTTTTAAAAGATTTATGTTCATATCATGTTTGATGAGTGCTTATAATGTTCTAGTTGGTTCAATATAGAAACACAGAATTTGATGGCAGATAAGGACCGCTTGGCCCACCCAGTCTACTCATTTCCCTACCTAATGAATAAGCTGCAGATCCTAGTTAACCAGCAGCCTACTTCCTTCTACCTCCACCCCCTAGAACTGCCTTATGTCTGTCCCATGCATTCTTGAATTCCCCCACTGTTTTTGACTCCACAACCACCTCAGGAAGGCCGTTCCATGCATCCACAACCCTCTCCACGAAAATATACTTCCTCATATTACCTCTGAGCTGTCCCCCTTCTATCATCAAATTGTGCCCCCTTGTTCTTGCACACCTCTTTTTCTGAAAGATGCTACCCTCTTGGACTTTGTTGATTCCTTTGAGGTACTTGAAAGTTTCTATCATGTCCCCGTCCCTCCTTTCCTCGAGGGTATACATATTAAGCTCCTTAAGTCTCTCTTCATGTGTCTTGTGCAGACCCTGCATCATTTTAGTTGCCCTCCTCTGGACTACTTCCATCCTGTCTATGTCCTTGTGGAGACTGGGTCTCCAGAACTGCATGCAGTACTTCAGATGGGTCTCACCAACTGTCTGTACAGAGGGATAACAACTTCTTGTTTTCTACTGGTGTTGGCTCTCCCTCTACATTCCAGTATCCCCCAGCCCTCCTTACTGCCCTCTCACATTGCTTGCCCACCTTTAGGTCATCTGATACAACTACCCCCTGGTCCCTTTCCATTTTTATTGTTGTTAGTATCTCACCCCCCCCCTCCACTGTGTACTCTTCCCCTGGGTTTCTGTTTCCCAGGTGCATTACTTTGAACTTCTTAGCATTGAATCTAAGCTGCCATACATTTGACCATTCCTCCAACCTTGCCAAGTCCCTTCTCACCCTTTCCACCCCACCTTGTGTATCAACCCTGTTGCAGATCTTTGTGTCATCTGCAAAGAGACATACTTTTCCTTCCAGTGCCTCTGCAATGTCACTTAAAGACATTGAAGAGGACTGGTCCTAGAACTGAACCCTTCGGTACCCTACTAGTAGCCCCTCTTTCTTCAGAGTGGACTCTGTTTACTATTACCCTCTGTGTTCTGTTCTTGAGACAACGTTTTACCCAGGCTACCGTGTTGGGACCCACTCCAAGGCTGGCTAACTTGTATACTAATGTTTTGTGTGGGACTGTGTCAAATGCCTTGATAAAGTCTAGGTAGGCCATATCCACAGCCCCTCCCTGATCTACTACTTTGGTCACCCAGCCAAAGAAATCTATTAGATTCATCTGACATAACCTTTCCTCTGTGAATCCATGCTGCCGTGGGTCCTGTGCCCCTCTGGCCTCTAGGTACTCAACAATTCTTTGCTTCAGAAGTGATTCCATTATTTTCCCTATCACTGAGGTCAAACTAATAGGTCTGTAGTTTTCTGACTCTGCATTGCTCCCACTTTTGTGAAGTGGAACAACATCTGCCCTCGTCCAGTCCTCAGGTACCACCCCATCCTCCTATAATTTGTTAAAGAGGGTAGTCAGCGGTGTCACTAGTTCTACCCTTAGTTCTTTTAGAATTCAGGGAAGAATTCCATTAGGCCCCATTGCATTTGTCCACCTTCAGTTTTAAGAGTTCTTTCAGAACTCTTTCTTCTGTGAATGGGCTGGTATCAACCCCCCTATCCAGAGTGTTTCTGTTTGGTTTAGATTCTTCACCTTCTTCATTTGTGAATCCTGAGCAAAAATATTTGTTTAGTATCTCTGTCTTTTCATAGTCACCTTCTGCCCACCCCCTTCCCTTTTATTTAGCCTCACTATCCCTCCCTTGGTCTTCCTTCACTCCCTGATGTACCTATAAAAAGGTTTTATCCCCCTTCTTAACTGAGTTGGCTATCTTTTCCTTGATTTGGGCCTTTGCTGTTCTGACTGCCTTCCCTGCTTCCTTCTGCTTTAGCTGATACAGTTTTCTGTCCTGCTCCTTCTGTGATTCCTTGTACTTCCTGAATGCTATATTTTCTCCCTTACCTTCCCTGCCACCTCCTTTGAGAACCATAGTGGTTTTGTTACATCATTTTGTTTTGTTTATTTGCTTCACACAATGCCTAGTTGCCTTAGTGATGGCAGTTTTTATTACTCCCCATTGTTCTTCCACCCCTCCTTCCTGCCCATTTGCTAGTGCTTTCCTTAGGCACTCACCCATTTTGGAAAAGTCAGCCCTCCTAAAGTCCAGGACCTTTGTGCCTTTGTATGGCTTGAAACTACTGCTGTGTTTATTGTGAACCATACTGTTCGAAGGTCGCTAGTTCCCAGATGGCTACCAACTTCTACATCTGTGATCCTCTCTCCATCTCCAATTGAGAGTACCAGGTTTAAGATTGCTCCCTCCCGATTGGGTTCCAATACTAGTTGTCTAAGGCATGCCCCCTGCAGGGCATCTAGAATGACCCTGTTCTTAGATGTAGCTACAGCAAATGCACTCCAGTTAACATCTGGCATATTCAGATCTCCCATCAACAATACCTCCCCTTTTTCTGCCATTCTAAGGTTACCTTCTATAATTTCCTTGTCCATTTCCTTCCCCTGAGATGGGGGTCTGAATACAACCCCTGTGCGGATTGTGGTGCCATTGCCTGTTTCCAAGTTGACCCACAGTGCTTCCTCTCCTCCCAGTTTACCCTTTTGTTCTGTTGCTTCGATTCCTCCTCCTCTCTTACCCTCCCTGTCCCTCCTGTGGATAGTGTACCCTGGTATGGTTACATCCCAGTTATGGTTCTGTGTGTACCATGTTTCTGTGACTGCCACAATATCCAGATGTTCCTCTTCCATCAAGGCCACTAGTTCAGGAAGCTTGTTACCCAGGCTACAGGCATTGGTACTCATTACTCTCCATTTTTGATGGCTTTACCTCTGGTAGTCCCATCCCTGCCCTTACTGACTTTGCTTTCTCTGTTTACCCCAGTCCTGCTCCCTACTGACCTTTCTACCTTGGTCTTTACCTCATTTAGTACCCTGTTTTGGAGGAGGAGGCTGGGAATTCCCTGCTGCTTATCAGTGCCTCCCCCCTTGGCTAGTTCAAAAGCTTGCAGTGAAGCATTTAAACTGATCACTGAGGAGACTGGTTCCTTTCCTGGACAGATGCAGACCATCGTACCAGTATAGGTGGGTATCCCTCCAGGTGGAACCCCAGTCCCCAATAAAGCCAAAACTCTGTGTTCTACACCAGTTTTTCAACCATTCATTGAACTGCATAGTACGGAGTACCCTCACCTCACCCATGCCATAGACAGGCAGCACCTCCGAGAAGGATACTGTATGAGCTACTTGTCTAAGGCCCCTCCCCAACTCCACAAATTCCTTCTGCATTGCTCTAATCACATGCATGGCCAAGTCATTTGTCCCTAGGTGGACAATGACATCCAGCACTGTTTTCTGTCCAGCTGCTGTCGTAATCCTTATAATCTGCTTCCTGTCCCTCCAGCCATGGTGCCAGGCAGGCACCTTACTTCACTTTCCCTTGCCCTGCCCCAGTTCTAACCCCCTGATAATTGAGTCCCCCACCAGGAGTTGCTTCCTTTCCCTGCTGTGTCCTGTGCCACCTTCTTGTGATGGTTGCCAGCAACCTCAGTCTCCACCATGTGTTCCTCTATAGTGGAACTATGCTCCATCAAAATGGCATCTGGATTGTGGAGTAGTACATCTGAAGGGATGTGCCTCTGTTCCACCACCCTCACCCTCACTCTCCCTGAGCCCACTGTGGTCCAACTGCTGCTCCTTCTTGGCAACCTCTGAGGCAGAGGTGATGGTCCTGGTGTTCCCTGTGTGAGGGGGTTCCTGTACTTCTTTCCAGTTTGGTCTGGAGATGAGCAACCTCCTCCCTCAGAGCAGATGGTTACCTGCAAATAGGGCAGCATCTCAGTCTCCAGAAAGTCTCCCAGAAGACTGCTGCCCAACAGCCAGTGCATTGCACTACTCCCCACATGTCTGTCTTCTTTCTAGTTTACCCTGTGTAGTTTTATTTTTTTGTTTGTTTTTGGTTTTTAAATAGTGCGTGTGCTTTTACTGCCAATGCAGTGTGCTGTGCTGGTAAGGATATGAAAGTTGTATGCCTCTAGAGGAAATGATGTCAGAACCCCTGGTATAAAGCAAGTGACACCAAGAGGTGGGGGGGGGTTGGGTGTAAGCTGTGCCCTCCAGACACAAACTACAAGCTCTGACCCAACACTACTAGGAGTGTTGACCTTCCTTTCAGCAAGACAGCCTGCACAACGAGTTAACAGAGAGAATACTCAGCAAAGGAAAAAACAGCGAAAAATCAAGCAGTTCAGCACAACACAGGTGAGCCTCCCTGACCCTATACAACCTGGTGTTGTGTGCTCTGAAAGCAATCAGGGGAAGATGACCTTCCCCACCTGAGGCTCTGTCTGGATTGAAATACACAAACTGCAGCCTTTGCTATGACAACTAATCAGCCACTGCCATCAGTAAATTTATTTTAAAATAGTTTGATGCAAACTGTCACAGAATACTAGAAGACAGTCCAGTTACCCACAAGGGAAAATCAAATATGCAGTATTTCAATCCTTCTGAAGTTATTCACAAGATAAGCAGTTTTGCAACCCCCCTTCTTGATTTAAAAACTAAAATAATTAAACAAAGCGATACCAATGTAAGAATGTAAAGTAAGGAACACCTCCCTCAGATTTAAGCAAGAGTGAGATTTGTTGCAGATTTCTAGTCCAATATAGTATCTCCCATGCAGCTCTCAGTTGCCTCAAAGCACACCCTGTAATAATGTGATTGTCAAGTGAATAAGTACGAGACTGAAGGCCAAATACTGTATCCTCAAGAGACAAATCTCATTGCTGAGGATAGTGAGCCAACTAGTACATCACTATTATGCTTCAAGTGTTTGAAAAAAAAGACAGTGGTGCTGTTTGTTTTGTCCCTAGGTTAGTTCGTGTTAACTCAACTCAACTCCACCCCCTTCCTACACTGTACTTGTTTACAGTTGCTGCTATGAGTGCAGAATGTGAGAGAAAAGGATGCTCAGAATGCGAGACAGAATGATAAAGATGTCACTACTATCATTTTAGAGACAATAAAATTATTGTTTTGGGCTCTCAGCAGTCATTTTATTGAGACTAGGGGAGGAAGGGAAAGGGAATATTGCTTAACCAGGAGTAACACACTAAACCGAAGCTTGTTTACAGGTGCGACCTGGGAACATAAGGAAGTTAAGTGACTTGCTCAGGATCACACAGTATGCACCTAGGTGGCTGAGGGATTCAAACCCAGGTCTCCAGATCTGCAGCTCAGAGCCTTAACCCACTACGCTATACTGCCTCCTAAATAAATGTGACTAAATTAAATGAGAATAAAAGACAGCTGCAAGTCTGTTATGGAATAAACTGCTTGTGACTCTCGAGGAGAGAGTCCACATGTAGTATAATAATTTAATTAATTGATTTAATTAATTAAATTACAATTCTAGTGACTAAGATAGTCAAACTGAGCCAGAGTTTATTTCCAGTTGCAGCCCAGAGGAGTAGATACAGCAGGGGAATGATAAAACTATAAGGAATACAGTGATAACAATGGGTGCATTACAGGTACATAAGAGTGTGGTACAAGTAATAAATTCCAGATTAAAGAAAAACAATAATACAATCACTGGAGGAGGTAAGTCTTGGGGGCAAGGTGGGGGACTGGAGAGAGAGGGGACTGAGCATCAGGTGGCTAACACTAAACAGTATAGTAAATAAAAAAAAATTGCAAAATACTTACTGTGGCTCACATTGGTGGCAAGGATGAGAGCTAGTGGTGTATATTACAGAGTACACCAAGTTTTATGCTATATAATAAGGAACGTGGCAAAAAGGGTATATGGGAGAGGGGGGTGACCAAGTCAGGGGTCGTTGTAATGCCAAGAGACAAGAAAGAAGCCTAGCTGAAGGTGTGTGCTTTTGAGAAGTGTGCCAGTAAGAATGGTTTGAGAGAGTGCAGGAGCATAAGAGATGGATGGGGAGAGGAAGCTGTTCCACAGTGCTGGAATATGTATAGAAAAAGCAGATGGACCTACTAGAGATTCTGAGGGAGGAAGGACCACAGGATCAAGCATCAGATAATGAAAGTAAGTAGCAGGATGGAATGCCAGGACTAATGAGAAAGTAGTGATAAATGGGATTGGTGGCAAGCCATAATTTAGCTAGAAGGGAGAAACAGTGCAAGAGACACCAGACCTCTAGGAAGGGGTGAGGGGGGTTTGCATTTAGACAGCAGTAATGGAAGTGAGTTGGAGCAGTAACAGTGAAGTAGTGGAAGGAATTAAACAATGGGGTCCAGCCTGGCAAGTGCAGATTGAGAAGTAGAGCTGTAGAGTACGTCTGTGGAGTCAAACATAGGCAAGATCATCTTGCGGCAGTCCAGGAGATGAAAGCAGGATTTGTTGCAGTGCAACATGCCAAACTTATGGAGAAATTTCTTATGCATGGCATCAATGTGAGGAAAAGTGGAGGTTCTGATCCAGCCAGACTCCTAAGTATTTGAAGTGGGGTACCTCTTCAAGCTGGTAGTCATCCAGAGTTTTGAAGACAGGGGTATGAAGGAGCCTTGCCAGACTTGGTCTAGTGACAAATGTTAGGGAGGCAGTCATTTTGGCATTTAGTTAGAGCTCATTTTGTGCATAAACAACACTAGACACTGTCAAAGTCAGGTTAGAATGACAATTCCTGCTCAGGGACCAAAGCACCGGGAGCAAATGGAACTGTCTCATCTGGATATATGTAGATGTATAAGGAGACACAGGTGGGGGGGGGGGTAATTTGAGAAGACTGAGAAAAGAACTGGCTTGGGAAGCACTGGTAAAACCAAATTTAATGTAGAGGGGAAGGACAGAGCATCACAAGCCTGAACAGACTGGCACTAATCCAACTGGTAGGAGTGGAACCACCCAACAGCCAAGTTGGATAAGCCTGCAGTACCTGACATCTCAGAGAAGGGAGTGAGCCACAGTATTGAAGGTATCTGCTAGGTCTATAAAAATTCCTGTGGTGAACAGGTCCTGGTCCATGCCCTTCACAACAAAGTCAGAGATCTGGAGGTCAGGGGGATGGTAGAATGATGTTTGAGGAAGCCAGACTCAAAAGGGAAGAGGAAAGAAGAGGTGTTATGGTACAGTAAGTGGATAGCTGGGAGAGAACAAGTTTATCCTGTATCTCAGCCAGAGCAAAGAGGAGGAAGATGGGACTATAATTACCTGGGGAGGAAAAGTCACCCCCCCCCTTTGTGGAGGGGAAGACTTTATTCTGCTGCCAGAACTGGGGGATGGACCCAGATAAGAAAGACTGAAAATGGAGACAAGGGGCAGTGATGACTGGCACAGAGAGATGAAGATTAGCATTCAGTCCACTCAGGGCTGTGCCTCTTGGAGAAATTATGAGAGAATAAGGCTATGAGTGTGTTCTCAGAGGAGACAGAGATGGAAAAAGATTCTGAAGTGGGAGGGATGGGGGAATTAGGGGAAAAAAGAGCAGGGAGGGGGAACCTCTGCAAGATGAGCCTAATAGTCCACAAAGGTTAACATATATACAGTAAATGAAGATACTATGAGCTGATCTGGCTACCAACTAAATGAATTAAGAGTAGATGTGACTCCATGTTAGGCCACTATAATAAAATATAGTAGTCTGCTTAAAGAATCAAAAAATAGACTGTCCTACACCATAAATACTCAAGGGCAATGAAATTACACTAAGCAGACGAGAGTGGAATAGAACAGTGATGCATATTTGCCATGGCAATGGACAGTCTGTGACTGCCTACTGAAATCAAAGTTCCACCAGACAGGATGGAAAGAACAACTTCTATAGCTAGGCTGATTAAAATGTAATTCTAGTTAAAAACTAGAAACTTAATTTTACAAAAGTCCCAAACCAGGCATAAACTGACTTACCCCATGTAAAGTGCTGCATCATTCTTGAATATTCCATTTACCCATTTTGGAAGGAAAGGGATCAAATTCCATAGAGTCAACAACTTGACTGTTTACATTTCCTCGAGTTTTTCATAATTGCCAGCCATGCCCCCAAGTTCAGATTTTTTATGACTCAAGTTTGGAAAGTGCTTCAGCACTCTTCATAAGAATGAATGGAGGTACCATTTCGGAGTTTTTTTTTTTTTCATACTTTAGAGTGTATTTTGTTTCAAATCAAAGCTATCGCTCAGCTAACAAGTTTGTGGAGTAGTGACGGATTCAAAATGAAATGCACCCTAAAGTTTAACAAAATGTCTCTTAAAGATCACATTGACTGCAGTGCTCTGCACAAAGACATCATAAAAATGACTGAATGTGGGGTGGGGTGGTCATGGTAATGAGGAAAGACTTTGGAAGAGAAAGGGGTGGAGATGTCGGCTGCTTGAAGCATGATTACGATCCTGTTTCTTACAAAATGGATGTATGGAAACAATTCGAGAATTGCTGCTGTTCCCGTACATGTAGTCAGGCCACTTATGGTTTGTTTCATATTGTGCAAAACTGGTGCTCTTCAGCTACTCTGTCCACAAATGCCTCGAATGACAAATACATGCTTTTATTATTTAAATGAAGGTATTTTAAAATGGGAAATATTCGACTTACAAATTGGGTGTAGACCAGTGCAACCACTGCAGCAGCAACTTCAGCGATGAAAATAATCAACACAATTGAAAAGAACTGAAAAAGAAGGGAAATGCATTTTAAGGCAACATATACACATAATAAGTTTGTAGTCATTTACCACAGAAGTACATGCCAGGAAATTCTGCCCAAGCAATTATGAGTGTAGGAATACAAAGAACATTTATTTTTATTAAGGGGCATGCTTTCCACCTACCTTCTGAACTTTAATAAAGCAGCAGTGCAACGAAACTGAGCAAAAAATTGGACCCTACCTTTTTTCACTACAGAGTATTCCAGACAGCTTCCAGTTAGGTAATAAGTAAACTTTATTGTTCAGTCAGAGACTTTTACAAGAGTAAATATTTTACAATAAATACTTATTTAAGAATAAATTACAACTCATTTAAAACTGCATCTTGTAAAAAGAATGAAATGGTAGGTGCAAATATATTAAATTTTACAATGTGTATCAACAATTCAAAATATGCATACATATTAAAATAATGTTTGTCTTATATATTCATAGCTAAAGTGCTACTTATGCTTTCTTCGAATAGTAGCAGCTGCTTTAAGGTACCCTGTCCCTTTCTGAATAACTTTGTCATCTTCTGTAGTAAACATAGGCCCAGATTTTCAAAGCAGAGTGCCGGGCATAAATCCGTAGCACTGGAATAGCACCAGATTGCAATACTGAAACACCCAAAAAGTGCTGGTGCCATGTGGTAGTGCCGACACTAACAGAAGGGGCCGATGATAAGGCAGTCACCAGGAATGCCAGCGCAGCTGACATATTCAAATGTACAGCACCACACTACAGACAGTAGCGCGACCTGTAGCACAGCACTAAATACCACTGAGAAAAGCTGGCGGTAATGTAGCAGTGCTCCCTTAGTACGATCCCCAGCCCCCATCCCTGTACTCACACTGCCGTTTCCCTGGTAGTCTAGTGGCCCCCCCAAACATGAATCCGACCACCAAGTCCAGTGATTACAAGTCCTTTTTCCTGGTATTCTAGTGATGTTCCCCCTCACCATGAATCCAACCCCCGATTACTGTAATTACATTGCTGTTTCCTGGTAGTCTAGCAGCCCCCCACCCAGTAGTGACCCCACTCCTCCCAATAACAGCCCAGAACAGAGCCGATGACCGGCTCAACCCTCCTCTCACCACCATGGCTGGCCACCAACTGCAGTTCGAATGAGTGGTAGTGTACTGAATGAGCTCATTCAGTATGCTCTACCCCAGCAAATAAAAGAGAACCAGCTGAAGACTTGATAATGTCAGACTGGACTAAAAGGCATTCTGTTACAATCTGTGATTACCCATGGCTCAGTTCTTAATGTTGGCATGCTGTGTTTTTTTCGTAACTACTGTTGGGTATTATTTATAGGTTTACAGTATACTGCTTATGCTAAATCATGTGATAAGTATGCAAAAGATCCTTCAAAATTACTATTGTGTACAGAAGAAACCGGAATGATTGGCTGTATGTTGGTTAAGCAATCTCAAAACAGATTTTCACTTCTGCTTGAATGCCCATGGACTCCCAGTGAGTTATAATTAAATTCCAGTGGGAAGAAATACCTCTTATCTGCTTGTTCCTGCAGGTCTCTCACATTACAGGATTTCTCTCTGCTTGTATAATAAACACTTTGAAGAATGTGTGCCCTGCAGAAGCTACAAGTCACCCCCATTGGTTTTTGTGGAAAGGGCCACGCAAAGTTCTCGTCCATCATTTGAAGCTCATCCTTGTAGCCGGCAGAAATCTGATGTTTTCCTTGTGCTGAGCAAGTAAAGCTATTCTGGCTTACTTACATCTTCATGCAAATGTCCGCTGCCACAAACCAACGATCCTACCAGGACCTTCTGGCCAAATATACAGCCAACACCTGGTATGTTCATTTTTACCATACCCAGTTCCCAGCAAAATCAACAAAATTGCAGAGCAGCACCATAAATCCTACTACTTAGATCCTGGACAGGTGGGATGGCCATGGACAGTGCTGTGCCATTGTTCAGCATAACTGAACATAATTACCCGGGTGTCAGCACTGCATTTTGTAACCTGAAGTATAAAAAGGCTTTTGATTGACTCATATACATATGAAAAAAAGGATTGACAATCAGCAGTTAACAAAGAAACATAGAAGTTGACGGCAGATAAGGACCGTAAGGCCCATCCAGTCTGCCCATTTCTTTTTCGACCTTATAAATGTGCCATCGGCCTTTGCTCTGTCAGTGGTCTATCTATTCATACTCATCTGTATTGCTCCCTTACGCCTATCATATGCCTGTTTGAAGCCCTGCACTGTATTCATATCTACCACTTCCTGAAGTAGGCCGTTCCATGCATCCACCACCCTTTCTGTGAAATAGAACTTCCTCACATTACCCCTTAATCGACCTCTCTCTAATTTCATGCTGTGTCCTCTTGTCCTGCTATTTCTTTATGTTGAAACGTGTCAGACTCTTTCACCTTGTTAATGTCCTAAGGTGTTTGAATGTTTCAATTATATCACCTCTCTCCCTCCTTTGCTGTAGGGTATACATATTGAGCTCCGTTAATCTGTCCTCATATGTTTTCTGATACAGTCCCTGCACCATTTTGGTTGCCCTTCTCTGGACTGCCTCAATTTGGTTAATGTCCTTGTGAAGGTGTGGCCTCCAGTACTGCACACAGTACTCCAGATGGGGCCTAACCAGTGTCTTGTAAAGAGGGATTATTACCTCCCTCTTCCAACTTATAATACCCCTACTAATTCACCCTAACATCCCCCTAGCCTTACCTACTGCTTTAGTGGTCTGCTTGGATGATTTCAGGTCATCGGTGATGATGATGCCCAAGTCTCTCTCTTCCCTTGTGACTGCCAGCTACTCCCCTCCCAGCCTATAGGTGGCTTCAGGGTTTCTCTTCCCTATGTGCATGATTTTGCACTTCTCTGCATTAAATCCCAGTTGCCACTCTTCCGACCATTTTGCTAGTTTATCCAGATCTCTTCTCATTCTGCCCACCCCATCTGGATCATCTACTCTGTTGCAGATCTTGGTGTCATCTGCAAACAGACAAACCTTACCCTCCAGTCCATCTGCAATATCACTAATGAAGATATTGAAGAGGACTGGCCCCAGGACTGATCCCTGAGGTACCCCACTTTTGACTTGCATCTCTTCTGACTGTATACCATTTACCACCATACTCTATTTTCTGCCTGTCAACCAGTTTGCCATCCAGTTGATCAACTTCTGACCCACCCAAAGCTACCCAGCTTATTAATTAATCTTCTATGTGGAACAGTATCAAAAACTTTGCTAAAGTCAAGGTAGACAACATCAACTGCTCCCCCTTGGTCCACCACTCTGGTTACCCAGTCAAAGAAATCTATGATATTAGTTTGACAGGATCTTCCTTTTGTAAACCCATGCTGTCTTGGCTCCTGTGCTCCTACGGATTCCAGGTGTTGCACTATCCTTTCCTTAAGGAGTGCCTCCATAATCTTGCCCACTACTGAGGTAAGACTGACTGGTCTGTAGTTCCCTGCCTCCTCCCTGCTACCACTCTTGTGGAACGAGATCACATGCACCCTTTTCCAGTCTTGTTAGTAGGCAAAAAAAGAATCATATAGCAAAAATGCATTTTTGACATCCTTAGACTTAGCCTCAATATCTGTTTACTTTCCCAGATATTTTTAAATTGGCTTTTATATCAAACTTTATAACTGACTGACATCATTAAAAATGGTTGCCACTCATTTTTTTTAATCTCTACCACGGAGGTTACCTTTTGAAAGTAAATACTAGGTTCCTACAGACAATGTATTAGGATGGTGCTACCATATGTCCCTGATGGCAAACAGCACTGCACTGTACCAAGATGGCTGGCATGGCACAGGAGTGGGGACTTTTAAAAACTTCGAAATCCCATATCATAGTTCAGGAATGAAAAAAAAATGAAAAGTAAAATGGGTATATTTTTGTTTTTGAAAGAAAAACACTATTGCTGACAAATAGTACATTGTGACTCACAAACACTGCTACTTTAGATCACGCAATTCCAATTAAAAGTCTTAAATTGTGAAATGTGTTCCGAAGTGTTTACAAGAATTGGAATGATTGGTTGTACACAAAAAAGTGGTGACAACAGTGCATTCAACTAAGCAAATTAAACCCCATCCTCGAGTTACTAGTTCATGGCCTGACTACAGGTTTTACTTATACTCTGTTACAGGGCTACGATGCCTGGGCTCCCAATCATATTAAATCCAAGTGTCTGCATATCCCAGAATAATGCAAACTCTGGATAATATTATCTATGCCTGTGACACCAATCGAATTTTGCAGCAATAGTATGTTGACAATGCAGCTGGACTTTGATTCGTGACCAAATGCAGAGTCCTACTCATGTCACATGCTTTTTAAACTAGGGTACCTGTTTTGATTTTTAATAATTATGAAGAAGTCTGAGAAGGTTCATTTTCCAATTAGCAAGTGGTGACAGTAGGCTGTGAAGAAGTACAAAACTCACTGATTTGAAATGTACCTTTTTTTTTTTTTTTAAAGTAACCATCGTATCCTCTTTCTTTCACTTGGACCCTACAATTTGGAATACTACTTTTCCTGCTAATTTTAGGCCTTTACCAGGTTTTCCAATATCTTTAGTAATATACCCACTTGGTTTTGTGATCAGGCAATGAGGTCCTTTCCTCACTGCTTAACTTACAGGATTGGTCAAAAATAACATTTTGGCATACTGTTGTGTTTATATTTGTGTGGACAAGGCCACAGTGGGCTGGATTCCCAAATGTTCTGGAATGCCGCGAGCCCCTGGTATGCCAGACAGATGGCTCACACAGCTTGCCGCATTCCCAGACTGGCAGTCGGGATCCTTAATCTTATGCACCGCACGCAGCCAGTTAGACCAGCCCTTTACTGGTCTAACATTGTGTCAGTCGGGGGACCTTTTTATGGGGTTTGTGCCACATATTTGGTGCAAGCCACCATAAAGAGGGAGAAGTGTTACAAATGTGTGTGACCTTCAAGAATCAGGTGCAAGGTGCATCATAGTGTTAGGCCCAGTGCCAGGTTTGATGCAAGGCTCGTGTCAACCTTTGAGAATGAAACCCATTGTGTCTGAAAGGGATGGAAGCAATGTATTTAAAGGGCC
Source organism: Neoceratodus forsteri (assembly GCA_016271365.2). NCBI lineage: Eukaryota > Metazoa > Chordata > Ceratodontiformes > Ceratodontidae > Neoceratodus > Neoceratodus forsteri. The sequence continues at coordinate 944,928,434 of CM028136.1, read as the reverse complement.
CCATAGTGCCACACTCTGTGGATAGTGTGAATGCGCTAAATATACCACTGTGTCCATGCAAATGGGGGAATACTCCTGCCTACAGGACACAATGGTATACCTGAAGTACTAAAAACCTGCTGAGGCAGAGCTACATACTGCCACCCAAACCCTAATCAATATACACCCCCCCCGAAGCACTGACCAGTTTTGCATGACTCAGGAGCATTCATTGGTGATGCACTAGTCATGCGAGACTGGTCAGTGGTTTGCTCTGCTTCTGCTTGGGTCTCTGTGCAGGGCCCAAACACACTGTAGCACTTTTCATTTTCGAATATGCATAATAAATGCACAATTAGGCCATGTAGTATGGACTACCGAAGTCTTGTAGCTGGAGCTTGAGTGGTGCCATTTTTATTGATTACAGGACTTAACTAATGATCCGGCACACTTGTTAGTGGAGCGGTTGTTTACTGACTGGCGCAGTCAAGTGGTACTCCCCCCTTTGCCCCAATTCCTGTCATCAGGCCAATTTTCTTTGTAGTCTACTGGCACCCTGTTCCCATCTTGATCCCCATAATAACTCTGTCAATTACTCTGGTGGTGTAGTGGGACCACCCTCCCAACCCCCACTGTAGTCATGTAAATTACCATGTTGTCTAGTGGTACCCCCCCCCCTTGTTTCCCAAACCCTTATTGTACTCATGTATAGTTTACTGCTAGGGCAGCAGTACCCCCTCCTGCACAGATTCCCATTATAACCATGGCAATTACACTTGTAGTATAGTGGTACTCTCAGCCCCAAACTCCATTACAGTTAGGCCAATTATACTTGTGGTTTAGTGCTAGTCCTCTCCAACCCCGAAATCCACTGTATTTATGGCAGTTTCCTGACAGTCTAGCATTCCCCTCTGCTGTCCTGATCCTTGTTCTACAAATACATCCCCCCCCCCCGGCCCACACACTCAGCACTCACCACCCTCCACCCCTAGTCTGGCACCCAACACACCCATTGAGCAGAACATGGCCTGCAGGCGAGAAAAGGATGGTAAATGGCACAGACCCTCCTCTCAGTACCTTGGCCTATTGCAACCTGAATAGGACTGAGTGCAGGCGTGCACTGCAAACAGCTAGAGTACCAAGCTACTTGGCAAGATTACAACAGGGACTGGGTGTGAAGGGGACTTTAATGGACTACCAATGTGACAATTACTACAGGGGTTGGGGTGGGTACCACGAAACTGCCAGGGTAGTACAACAGTGATCAGATAGGAGGGGAGTACCACTGTAACTTATGGAATTACTTTGAGGATCAGGGCAGGAGAAGGGTACCACAAGACTGCCAGGGATTTATACTTTACACGAACAGGAATCAGGTGAGGAATGAAGCAAGGTTTGTAGCTGTGTATAATGCCTCCGTTCATATAAATGTATGTGTCCGATGATGCTTGCACAGATTAGGCTTACTAACAACAGCATACTATTCAGCATGCAGCAGTATGATTTATGTGGTCCAGCTGGCCGTTTCTGAATAAGAGAGCCCTACTGTATTACAATACTATATGCTGTTATTTCTAACCTTCGATAGAAACACAAGCTTGTTGTGTAGGGTCACCAATACATTATTCCTTTACATACTTTATGACAGTGCACTGTTTTGCATGGAAATCCATGCCTGGAACAGTACTGTTGTGCTACAGTAGTGCCGTCACAATGTTGCTGTGCTGCACAGAGGACATCAGTACTGCAGCACAACATCGAACGTTGTCACGCAGGCATGATGAAGCAACCAGGGTGGTATGAGCTGACCCAAGAAGTAAGCAGTGCTGCAAACAACCACTATAGCCAACACAAAAAGTAAGGCAGTTTAAGCACTGGGGCCCTTTTTTGGACACAAGTAGTTTAAGTATGGTTGCTCATACACTATAAAAGATTGTGTATCAGCAAACATACACAAACAAGGCTATTTTTAAATCTTGAGGTTTCCATAGTAACAAGACTTCTCAAGCTGTGCTCTCAAGGTCTCATTACCACAGAAACCTCTCAATTGAAAAATAGCCTTGCTGTGCATAATTGCTCATACACAATCCTCTGTATGGTATATGGTTAAGTATGGTTGTGAATGGGATTTCCACACACTGGATACTGTTGTGCATGGACAAACACTGTTGTGCACAGTTCAAAGGTCATAAAAAGTTGTTGTGCACAGTTCATAGGTCCCAAAATGTTACTGAATATTGTCATCCCCTGGCAAGTTCCCAGTCAACATAATGATTTATGTTTTATATAGTTACTAAGAGCAATGAAAGGTAGGTGGTAGGGGAGCAGGTGGGTCCTGCTTACCGTTGTATATAAACTGAAAGTTTCACTTTTGACATACTGTACAGTAAAACCATATACCATAAAAATAAAACATGGGCAACCATGACCAATTCGGCTCATGTTTCCATCTTGGGGTTGAGAAGACATCATGGACTTCTCAAGCTTCACTCTTAAGGTCCATATGACAAGGCCTTCAACACTGTGCCACATAGAAGACTCATAAAGAAGTTGAGTAGCTTGGGGTGGGATCCAAAGTGGTGAACTGGGAAAGGAACAGGTTAATGGATAAGTGACAGAGGGTGGTGGTTAAAGGTGCTCACTCTAATGAGTTGTTGTAGTACGGATAGGCAAGGAAGCAGTTTATAATAGCAATGAGCCCGTTTTTCCCAGCTGGCCAAGTCCTTGTATACTGCTTGCTAAAGCTGCAACTTCTGGAGATCTTTACTTAAATACAAAAGCAACTAGACTTTTTTTTTTTTCCTTAAAATCACACTAATGGAGATTAACAAATGCAGTTATAAAAAAATGCCCCCCAACTGTCATTTCTTAAATGAATTTTGACCCATTGCTGTTATTGCCACTGACCAAACCAAAAACTGTTAGCCATATGTTTTCATGTGTGATGGACGAAGTCAATTACTTGTACCACTCTTGCTAACTATATCTACTGATCTTAAAGAGAGAAATTGTAGAGGGAAACAGACTGCTTTCATTAACTTGCAAGAGTTTCCAAACAATCCAAACTCTTTGCTTACCATTAAGAGTAGACATTTGCTCTCCTTCTGTGCTCCGCAGCATCCCAGAAACCCAAGTATCACGAGGACTGCTCCAATGGCGATGCAGAAATAACCAACATTCACAAACTGCATGGCCTGGGATGAGACTGGACCAATAACTTTTAGAAACGAGCCTCCATCCACGCTGACCCAGATTCCTACACCCAGCAGTGCGCCTCCTCCCAGCTGAATGAAAGGAACAAATAACACTGTTAGATATTTACAATAATGCAGCAGAATGCAAAGAACAAATAACACTGATAAATATTTACAAGCACAATAATGCAGCTGAATGGAAGGGACAAATAATATTGATTAATAGTTATATTGAGAAAGTTTCACCTCAGCAAGTCAGAATGGAGAGCTACTGCCCCATTATTCTGCCATAACTGGACAGTAGACTCAGTAGTGGGACTGTATGCCAGTCTCTGCATCCTGATTGGCTAGCATCCACAAACTGCTTTTCAAAATAAACATTTTGTCACTTGGCTATACAGTAAAAATGGTAGCATGAGGCTCATTTTAACTTTTCCATAAAATGTTTCTACTTAGTTATTTTCTCATTAAGATTTATTTTTCATTATAACAGACATAGTGGTGGTGGTTAAACTTGATAATAACTGTATCTGGGATTCTATAAACAACTTGGCCTGCAGCCTTGGAGTTTATGCAATTCCAAATACAGTTATAACCTTGTAAATCTCCACCGCTATACTATAATCGTTAAAGTATAATGCATTCAAGAGATTCTTACACTTGGTTAAAAAAAATCAATTTACAAGCTAAGCCTCTCACAAATAGAAGTGTATAATACAGTACTGCTTGTGAACACTGTGTGATATATACACACGAATTCTAGAGGTAATAAACAACAATCAGAAGCTAAATTAGGAAATTCAGGTTTACTAGTTCTTATACATTTTTGTCAAATATCCAACAAATTTAGGAGTGACAGAATAAATCCAAAAGTTTCTGCTATTGGGTGTCATACGATTCACATCAGTGCACCAGATTCACTTATTAATAGCATTAGATCCAGGACTAACCTGGACCCATAGGTCTCACAATGGTCCTCGAAGTGTAATGACGTCACGTGAAACCTGTTATTAGACCAGGTGGTCCCATTCGACTGAGCTTCAGGGGGTCAAGTTCCTGCTCATTATACTGCAGCATGTTTTTGTACTTGACCATTTTCTTTCTGCACTTTGCTGAAGCCTAAATACTGCACTTCAATAAAGCTGGAATTTGCAGAGCACGGATGCTGCCAGTACTTCCTTGATGTCATTCATGTATGCATGTGCTCGCGCATGCTAAGATTTTCCTATTTCATAATGCTATGGCAATGTCTGATGAATGGTTATCCAGTTGTTTTGGTTCTCCATTAAGACTATCTAATCCCTATCTGGGTTGGAGGATTGTTACACACCCGAAATCTTAATAGTTAAGGGGTGCATCACATATGAAAGTTGATCCTTAAAGTTGATTAACTCCCTAATTACTTTAGTTACCAAGGTGATTGGTTTACTTCTTGATAATATTATAGCTCAAGTGATTATCTCATGTACAGATGCCATTTTTTTTTAAAATTGCAGTAGATCACTGATCAAACTCTATCAATAATATATTAACATGACCAGGGAGACAGCTCTTGCAGTTATAAGAATGACCTCAAATTCTAAGCTGTTAGAACCTCTCACTTATAGTTTGTGGTTCTCCCACCCTTGGAATGTCTGTGAGCCCATTCTTACAACCTTATGTCTCCACAGCATTAATATATATCTTAATGATTATTTTAAATCTATGTATTTAGGCTGTATCTACTTTGTGAAGTGCATCAACCCAGACACTGCCCCCTGGAATCCCCTGAAAATGAAGTGTTGAATCTAAATCATGCAACCCCAGTGCAGGAAATTTTACAAACTATGAGACATTGATTTGAAGGTACTGTAAGACCCAAATAATGCAGAATAGTTTAAGGAGCTCTTTGGGGTGGCTAAGATTAGAATAACTTATAGCTGGCAACCCCCTCCCACAAAATGAAAATCTGGGCCCTTTTACATATGGAATATCATAAAAGGTGTGCAGATGGGGTGTAGTGGAACATGGTTTTCATTATTTTCACTGGCAATACAAAACGTTTTACTAGGAAAGTCATATTGAGCTGTTATCAGCACCTGTTCAGATATGTCCGGGGGTGAGGGGAGAGGAAAAGGTGATGAAACAGAACAGATACAAAGTACAAAAGAAATACAATAATAGGGGAAAGGGAAATTGTTTATCCAGAAAAGGCACATTAAGCCGGAGCTCATTTCCATGTGCAATCTGGGGGCACAAGGAAGTTAAGTGACTTACTCAGGGTCACACAGTATGCAAGTGTGGCTGACAGGATTCAAAGCCAGCTCTCCAGGTTTGAAGATCAGTGCCCTTAACCACTATGCTGTACTGCCTCATAGGGCAATAGGTGTATCAAATTATACAATCACAAGAATGCTTAAAAGGAAGAAAAATTGCCATACAGTAAAGTACCACACAGTAAATTGTAGAACGGGCAAAAAAAAAAAAAATTAAACAGTAAATAATACAAAAATATTAGAAACAAGGAGAAATGACTGATACTGTACTAGGGGAGAGGGACAGTACTGGTGTCAGGGTGGGTGAAAGGCAGATACAAGAGGCACAGGAAAAAATTCGTCCATTGTTCTATTTTGTGCTAATAGTTTTTTCATGATATAGCCCAATACACTGTAAAAAAGTAAGATATTTTTTAGTCCACTACCCCCCAAGTTAAACTGCTGTGTGCCCCTTCCACAACCCCCTAATCAAACAGTATGCTATAAGGATAATTATTTCAAAGTTATTATGTCATTAAAGTTTTCATATACCGACACCCCATGTTCAGTGTTTCTGTTACAACTACCTGCCAAGAGCGGGTTGAGTGAGGCACAAGGTGTTCTCAAGGGTCTTAAACCACCCTGGCAGTATATTTATAACAGCACACCACACACACCCTGTAGTGTGTTATTCCACTTATAATATGCATATAAAGCTGAAAATAGAGGATAATGCCTGATGTACAGGTGATAACCATGGCATAATCACCTCGAGTGGTTGATAGGGTTGATAGTTGTAGTCCTCGGCTCTGCTCAGTTTGCACTCTGCTTTACATGCTGAAACAGGAATCCAAAGCAAGCTGTGCCAGATGAATTCAGGAGGGTCATGTAGAAGTGAACTGAATACTAGTAACAGAAAGACCAGTTATGCCAAGCCTTTTGTCGTAACAGTAGATCTTCTAGGAATGTCTCTTGCAGTAAGTCATTACTTCTGGGAGTTCCCGATAGGTGGTGCTCCAACACGGCAGTCTCTTCTAGCAGTTTCCACACCAGGGACCACCCACACAACCTCACTTCCTGGGCTGTGCCTATAAATGTGGGTGGTCCCTGGTAGTCTCCGTTCCCTGCTGGTTTCAGCTCGTGAAAGTGAGGGACCAAGGGGAACCGAGGTACCAAAGCCTCCCGACCCTACATCGTTTTCCCTGTTACAGAATGGCAGGGGGCCAGAGGGAGGAAAGCTACTTACTGCAAGAGACATTCCTAGAAGATGATCTACTGTTATAACAAGTCTTTGCTTAACTGATCCATCTTCCATGGAATGGTCTCTTGCAGTAAGTCATGACTTCTGGGAGATTCCCAAGCAGTTATGTGGCAGTGGGGTGGCCAGATATGGCATTCTGCCATACATATAGTGTGGTCTTTGGATCGATAGGTGCTGAGAGCAGTATTTTAGCATATAAAGATAATTTTGTATTCCATATGTAAGTACTCCATTATAGTATTCGTAGTAGGGTTATGACTGAAAGACAAGCCAGACTGGCTATTATTGGGCATCGTCAGATGAGTTAAGCATATGTAGACCCAATCAGGGTATGGCATATCAAAATACTGCAAGAATTCAGAAGAAATTCAGCAATATAATGGAGTGATTGGTAGGTCTCCGTGGCATGCACTGGAAGAGACAGTATGTGTCAAAGCCTATTGGGTTCTGAGTTTTGAACAGTAACTCAAATAATACAATGTTACTATTTTGTAGTGCTACAATGTAGCAAAACAATTTTTTGCCATGTCTGTCAAGTCCTTAAAAAATGTATCCATTTTGGCATAAACAGTCTACACAAGTAGCAAACAATGATGTGAAATGAAACAATATCTATTTCAAACTGGAATCTAGTGGCTCTTAAGAGTCAGTAGTACTGTAGTCAATCTTGTACTCGTTTTAGGGTAAAGACATGGAATGCAACAGAGTAATGTTGTCAGTTCCATCGTGTCTTAGCAATCTCATTTGCAAGGGGGTCCCAAGTATGTCAGGGCCTGCAGCCTTGTTAGGTGTAAACCTGAAATGTTAGTATGTTTATAATATATATGTACTCACCATTGTTTCTGTGGCCTTTATCTATGGCCAGGTGAAGACTGCATGTAGCAGCAGCAATTTGGTAAGAATATTATGATCCATATTATAATATTATCGGAATATATCGATTGTTTCTCAGCATGCGAGTAGTAGCAGGCTCTGTTCGTGGGAGGGAAACAAGGGTCCAGCGCACAACAAGCCTAGAGGCATCCCGATGGAATGACTGTAATGGCCAGTAACAGTGATACCTCAAAAAGTGGCTAGATGTATAATGCCTCATGGGAAAGGCCTCAGTATAATTTTGAATCGAAGCCCCAGAAAAAGGTCTCCGAGGCCTAGAAGAGGAGACCAGGGCACAGTCTGATTTTTTTTTTTTTTTTTTAATGAGAGGAAGAGGCACCCGGCTGTCCTGAGGGGCAGCCATGGGTTGGTTTAGATGTGTTCCTTGTCATTCGTTCTTTGCCTCTAATGTTATCTCTTTGGTTATAGTAATTTCCAGTTTTATATGAAGAATTATACTGCGGGCGTGGTTTGTGGTACATATATTGTACTGTTTTTAGTGGTCTGCCTGAGGCTTGTAGGTTGTCCAGTATTGTTTGTGCCCCAGGGCAAGAGATGGTCACCAGAAAAAGGGGCATTAGCCACTTTTTTTTGAAGATCAGGTGCTAGCCCTGAGAGTTGGAGCCATGCCTGACAGCGTATAAGAATACCAACTGCAGAGGCTCTAGCCGAAGCGTCGGCAATGTCGTATCCTGATCTTAGTAAATGTCGAGAGAGGGAAGTAAGTCTGTTTATTATTGATACAAGTTGCTCTTTTTCAGGGGATGTAGATAGTTTACTTACAATGTCCTCAGCACAGGCGCCCACCGTATGCTGGTATTTCAGCATATGCACCATGTAGTTAAGTATACTAATATTTAGTGTGTTTAGAACAAACACTTTCTTCCCCATATAATCAAAATGTTTAGAGTCTTTTTCTGGAGATACTGTACTTGTATGTTTAAGTTTGCCAGTGCGGTTGTGAGCGGCTGCAATAATCACAGAATCTGCAGTGGGAATATTGGTTAAATATTGATAATCAAGTGGAGCCTGATAAAGCCTAAGTGCTTTTCTAGGTAGCTCCTGTACTGCTATGGGTTGACTCCATGCTTCAGTAATCACATTTCTGAATGTTGGTATAAAAGGAGGGACTGCCCAGACAAGTTCTTCCGGGATGCAAAGATATTCAGCCATATCTTTACTTAATTTATCTTGTTCTGTTGTGGTAAACCCCATTGTTTTTTGTATTTGTAACATCATTTTTGGGAATGAGGTGTCATCCGGTGGGGAAATGACCTTTAGTAGTTGTAATATTTGTTCGTCCCAGTATGATGGCACAGAATATGGGGACTCATACCCTCTTGTAGTAGGAGAATAATCATAATTTGTGTCTTTAGAATATTCTGAAATTATATGAGAATCTGACAAATATTCCTCAGAATATTCATGAGGAGACAGAAATGGCGAGCATTCTGGCTCTGTGCATGCCTGTTTTGATGGAGGCAGAGACACAGTCTGTGATTAAGGGTTTTTTACTGGAGTGGGTGTATGGTCAAAACCCATATAATTCAACACTTTATTTACAATTTCTTCTATGTTTGGCACTTGTGAGGATGGAATTGCCATGTAAGTGGGTTCTGAGCTCTGTGTGTGCATGGTGTCGGGGGATCAATTTGTGCCGCCCAATAAAGTTATCCAGTACGTCTTTGAAGTTTTTGTTCACCACGGACTGGTGTCTGAGCACCATACACGACTGCAAATGAGGCTGGTTTGCCTCTGTGTTCCACAGTATATGATCCTTTATTTTGTGGTGATGCAGCCCCATAAAAGTATCTTTTGATACTGTTTTGTGAAAATCTTCATGGTATTTCACAGTTAAATTTTTATAAGGATCTTCCATAAATGTATTATATGATGGTAAAGGTGCTGTTCTATAATGCAGGGGCTGCTCCATTGACGGTGGGATCAGGCCCATTGACGGAAGAGGAACAAATGCCCAGTCGATGTTGTAATGCATCTTATAAGTGAATGCATGCTCCTTGATGGTGGTATACACCTCGTCAATGATGGAGGAGTCAGTGCATGCTCCGTCGACGGTGGGATGCTCTTCATCGCTGATGGAACAGCAGGTACATGATCAGTCAATGATGGAAAGTGTGTCGTCAATGATGAGAAGGCAAATGCATGCTCTATTGATGGTGGCAGACTTCTCATCGACGATGGAGGTTTAGGAGCATGTCCCATCGATGGGGGAGGTAGCACAGTCAACGATGAAGCAAGCAGAGTGTGCTCTGTCAATGGAGGAGATATGTTCATCGATGAGGATGTCTTGTGGATTCCTCTTGTCGATGGGGGAGTGTGCCTTGTAGACGATGAATGCAGCAGAACCTCCATCGTCGACGGTGCATGTGGTTTCATCGACGGGGGAGCTGAGGAATGATGTCCCATTGATGATGAATGTTCCTTTCTATGTGAAGTTGAACTTCTATGTTCTTTTGATGAAGAAGTGCCTACCATCGATGGGGGGATATGACCCGTCGATGAGTAATGTTTTCTTGATGATGTATGTTTAGGAGAAATGACCATTGAAGGGCGGTCAGGCAGGACTTTAGATGAAGGTATTTCCTTCCCTATTTTGCTTCTTGAAGAGGACTCTGAGGTTTTAGAGCCCTTTGATAGAGTACCCTGAGTCTGTAACAGGGAAACATCCATTGTAAAGCTCTTGGTTGAGCACAGGAATATGGTACCAGGTATAAAGCCCAGGCACCCCAAGCTATGGCTTCAATCCATGTCGTAGATTGCTGGCAGAAGAGTAAGCTGCTGTCAGAGCTGAAGCTGGTGGGAAAATGAATGGAGACTACCAGGGACCACCCACTTTTATAGGCACAGCCCAGGAAGTGAGGTCGTGTGGGTGGTCCCTGGTGTGGAGACTGCTAGAAGAGACTGCCGTGCTACAGCGCCACCTATCGGGAACTCCCAGAAGTAATGACTTACTGCAAGAGACCATTCCATGGAAGATCTATGGTTATGGGTAAATAACACTATTTCTAACTACTTACTGTAACCACCCAGTCCCCTTGGGGTTACAAGAGTCCCATCAGTGCCAGTGCTAGGTAGGGACAGGCTCTGGTGAATAGCCAGTTAAATGTTTTTTTCACCTTCTCACTCTCTTATTTACTTAGCTTCAGCTGAGAGGAGAGAGATGATATCATTTCAGAATTCTCGCAGCAACATGAGCCACAGCTGGTTGGAGTGTGGGGATGGAATGTTACCCCTATTCTTGTACCAAATGTTGTAGATCTTGTATCTGTATATCTATTTACTGATGTTTATCTAATGATGTATTGCACTGCACTGAAAGCTTTCGTGTTACTTATGTGCATAAAATCTATCAATAAAAAGTAAAAAAAAAAAAAGAATAGAGTCAGTTAGAGCTGACAGTTGGAAGTGAGAGGAAGGGTAGAGCAGTTCTCTGCCTGTGGGCTCCATCCTAGTGGGCTCTGATTTTCTCTCCCTAGTCTGGTCTATTTCCAACCTGCCATTTGAAGTAGTGGAGACTGTTTCAAAACAGAATTGTTGCTGTCCTCCCCAGGGAGGGGGGAGGGGAAGGAAAAAGGACTGGTAATTTGTGTGGATTGCAAGGCCATTCCATGTGCAGTCCAGGATGTTTTCTAGTTGCCTGAAAGGTTTCACAAAGCTTTTCTACAATTTCTCCTCCCAAGTAGGAAGCCTGAACATTTCTGTGGGTCCAGTGTCTGAACCAAGACACATCTTCAAAGTTGTGAGTACACAATGTACAGATTGTTATTATGCCAGGTTGTCTTAGAAGTGCAAAGTCCAGAGCTAGGGACTAGATCAGATTTTCTGGGACAATGTTATGTTTTACGGTACAAGGTTAATGTTTGGGGCTGCAGGCCAATTTTCAAGTGTAAATGCTAACAAGTGTTTATCAACAAAGTGGTTTCTCAGGGAAGGATGGAAAGGTAGGAGTTCGGAGCAGAGAGTGGGAGACACCCCAGTTTTTGCAAACAATCCAGAAGCTGACAGGATTCAGAGTTAGCACAGAGTGAAGTCTGGAAAATGCTTTAAAAGTCTAAAGTACAAGTCTGGAAAGCATGGTAACAGTCTACGGTATAAGTCTACACCAGTTTAAATGGGACTCTGTGACACAAGAGTGCTCAAGCAGAGGGAATGTGAAGTTTTTTCAATCAGAACAAGGTTCAGCTGCCCCAAGCAGAGGAAATACAAATGTTGGTGCAATGTCTCACAAATACGATGTCCCACACTTGTGGGAGTATAAAGGTCATAGGAAAAGTAAATGTCCTGCCAAGCCTGTTGTTCTGCCAAGCATGTAATTCTGCCATGCAGGTTATTCCTGGGTAAATTCCGTGTCCAGCTGTAGCAAGCCTGTGGGGGCCACCCAAATCTTTTCAAAACTATCATTACATCTAAAATAAAAGACCCACTGAAGAATCCTATCTGAATGTTTGGACATTGCTGTTATTGCTTCTGTGTGGATTTACTGGGTACCCTTCCAGGTATTAGATCTAGCATGTGCCTAGAAAAATTATCACCTCAGGACCCAGGATCCTTAATCCGACCCCACCCCCGTGTCCCAAATAGTGAGCCAGGGTTTGATACCAGAATTTGAGTATGGGCATGTCAGCTAAGGATGCCAGGGATTCAGACAAGGGGTGCCAGCTTAAGAATAAAGTAGCCGGGGTCAGGGTTACAGTACTACAGACTCAGTTCACTAGCCAAAATTAGGTCCTAGCAGTCCTTAGGAATGGCAATGTACACCCCCTAAATTAGGCAAAAGTGACTTGAGGACTGAGGACTCAAAAGCAGCCTCACTATGGCCAAGGGAACTGAGGATGTATGGGATATGAAGATGGGCACATTCAGTCAGGTAACAGCCCTGCATACTTCAGAAATGGGAAGGTACCTGGCAGCCACAACACAGACAGCAGTACATCTGGCAGAGTAATCTTTCAACCACTTGAGGATCTTGGGGAGCCTGGCAGTATGGGACTAGAACTCAAGACCTTCTGATCTCAACCCCTCTGCCCACCAGACCAAACCCCAACTGCCATCACCTACCTCCAGGCTCCCCTCATGGCCTGGCATATCCCTGCTGGGGGGGCCTCCTACGAACTGAGAGAAAGCACCCTGTACACTGCAGTATCAGTTGGGGGGGTAGGGATGGTCAGGCAGTGTGGAGGGGACTCACAATAGACAATCATCCAGGGTGGGCCATTTTCTGTTTCCTCCTACCCCTCCACCCCTCCCACATTATGGCTGCACTTTCATGGTGTCCTGGGAAGGACACACGGCACTGCATGGCCACCCATGCCATCAAGTGCATCTCCACCAGCTCACCAGGAGCTGCTTGAGGAGTGGTACAAGTCATACCCTCCCACCCAGGGAAGAGAGTGTCCATGCAGATTCTCTTCCCCCTCCCCACCGGTCTCCCCTCCAGTCATGCCAGCTATGGGTTGGAAATCTGGGTCACCAGCATGCTGATCAGGTGCCTTATTGCTTGGCACCATGGAACCAGTGTGGAGAGGCTTCTGTACATGGTGTGGTTTTGGACACAGAATGACACCAGCTATAACTAAACCACATACCTCTATCACCAAATATATTGGAGATTAGGTCAGGAAGCATGGGCAGTCCAGGTGAAGTTGTAGAAAAACCACAAGTGGAGATGTGTTGTACACAAAAAAATAAACTAACTGGAAAACATCAGTACCTCTCATCTAGTCTCTCCAAATCAATCTCCAGCAGGCAATAAAGCAGCCTGTCCTGGCACTGCTGAAAATTCCTCTCCGTCTCCTCACACATCTCAGAAAGACTGGCTCTTGTAGGTGCTGAATGCCAGGCATACCGGCACAGAAGAAAGTTTTAAAACCTTTCATCCTTCTGAGGAGTCAGCAGATAGTAGCAAAACACGTACTTTGGGCAGTTGAATCTCCCACAGCTACAGGGGATTCTGGGATTCCTGGTTACAGCAGATACCACCATGGGAGAGAGCAGGATCAGCAAGATACAATGCATTACATGGCAGTAAACAATTACACAAAAAAAATCTGCACACAGACTACAAATTAGGACTAGTTCCACAGGTCTGTGTTGGTTTTTTGCTGCTAACTGTTCTCCGTTAAGCAGATTTTATCAGGATAGCAAGAAGAGCCCTTGTTTTGAGTTGCTTTATTCTTCAAAGCCTTTTCAGACAATAAAATAATTACCAGCAGATTAGTACTTAATATTGTGCTACACGATACATCCATTCTGCTGTAACAGCAGGCAGTGGAGGGGTTGAACAAGGAAGGTTTGTTTATTGGTGGAGCACTATTCATGCCTTTTTTAAATGGATATAGGGCAGGTTTTGGTGTGGAGATGGGAGAGCTAGAGTGGGCTCCAGCATGTGTGGGTGCTTGCAACCAGCTAAGAAAATCTGGGAAAGGTTTGTCAGGGATGTGCAGTTTTAGGCAGTTTCCAACCAGATGGGGAGTGTGTGTGTGTGTGTGGGGGGGTTGTCTGGCAGCAGCAAAGCAGCCCAGTGCAGTAGGGAGAGTACCCAAGGAGTACGGCCCCAAGAGAACCAGCAAGAGGTAAAGAGAGCTGAAGAAGCAATAGTCTCAGCTTAAGAGGGAATGTGGGCTGACTGTTTAGTAGGAGGGTCCTGAAAGACAGAAGAAGGGATTGGTAACACAGCAGGGGCTTCATACACCAAGTGGATGTAGAATGGTCTGCACAGAAGCAAGATTTGGACCTGTAAAAGTCTTTGCATAGTACAGGCTGCCCGAAGGAATCAATGCCATATATTAGAGAGATAAGAAGTGGTTCTGCAGGTTAAATGTGCAGCTGAAAGATCTGGCAGTGTGTAGCTGGGAAGCTGGTAGGACCCCTACCAGGTTTAGTGTAGCACTGTGGCATGACATGTGAGAATGAACAGGTTAGCACAATGTGGTGTGGTAACTGCCCTAACCCACCACAATCCTTGAAAAACTCCACATCACAAAATGTCTTCCAGTACAGGAGTGGTGCCCTTGAGGACCTTCCAAATGGTCAAGCTAAGAAGGTCTGAGTGAATCCACAGGACATAATGACTTAACACAGAAGCAGTGCCCTCAAGGACCCATGATGTGCTCAAGCCTTCATCCCCAGCAACGGCCACTCATCTCTCACCAGCAGGCATCTTTGTGCCAACACTACAAACTGTAAGTGCCTTTGGTCCAGGGCTAACTACTGGGTAGATTGACCTATCTGGCCTGATGGGGTCCTGCTGCAGCAGGTAGACTTTAAAGACTGTATGGGCTCTGCTCCCTTTACAGTCGTTAAGAGTTACTAATGTTATTGGAATTTCCAGTGTTTATTGTATAATCAGCCTCTGCCAATTACGACATATAAATGGAACTGCTCTATAAAATCCCTTGTACCTTTCAGTATTGTTTCCACTGAATCTAACAAGAATCAAAACGTCTTATGGCTCAGCTGTCTAGAGTGCCTTCCACACTTGTCCTCATGGCTCAGGTACAACAGATGATGTTGGTTCATCAAAGGTGGTGTCAGAACCTCTATGGCTGCCAGGGCCTATAGAAAGACCTGCAAGGTTTGTCACAATCAGGGACAGAAATTCACTCAGGACTAGCAATGTAGTGCATGTGAGGACAAAGTTACATGCACCAAAGTTGAGTTACCTGCACTGGCCATGTGCCCACCGTGTAGCACAGCTGTGGTGCTACCGCTCACTATACCAGTAACCTAGAGGGAAGACTGTGCATCCCAAGGATAACTCTCCTCTCTCGAGTAGGGGGATCCTATATCCTGCCCTTCATCTGCCAACCAGCACAGTCTGGATGACAGTGCAGTCGGGATACACTCGATCAGGGAGAACTCATCTTCAGTGCTGCTATGTGTGTACAAACCTTCTTGCACATGCACAGTGCCAATTGCAGACCCGTGGTCTTCAGGGGTGAAAATCAAAGGTGGAAACCCCTCGACTGCAGTGGGATGACACCCTGGCCCCCTCTCAGGTACTGCACTATTTACTATGGCACCTCCACATATGGACTGTGCTCTGGAGGGGCTTAGTTTCCCCCTTAATCACCAGCCTGGGGCAAGAAAATATATGGAGGACCCTGCAGTTAGGTAAGCCCTGGAGATGGTGGATGATATGAATGGAGACACTGAGATCAGATCAAATCAACTTTATTTCTAAAAAAGGCGCTTTTCCAAAGATCATAGCGTCCTTACAATAAATACAGAAAAACATCAGTCATAACATTATAATCACTTTATAACATATTATCACCAAAGGCAAGCCCAAATAGGTAAGTTTTTAAAGCAGTTTTAAAAGCTCTCCACTGTCCGGCACTCTATCTGATGAGGTAGAGAGTTCCACAGGGTAGGGACCGAAAACGCCTGTGACCCAGATGTCTTCAGCCAAACCCTGGGAACCTCTAGCAATCCCTCAACAGCTGAGCAGAGTGGTTGGAGGGGGTAGTAGGGACACAGAAGATCTTGCAGGTAGCTTGGACCCTATCCATGTAGGGCATTATAGGTCAGCATACTGACCTTAAAGGTGATCCGTCACTGAACTGTCAGCCAGTGCAGTTCACACAGCACAGGAGTAATATGGCTGGACCGAGATAGCCCAGTCAATAGCCTGGCCACTGCATTCTGCACCAGTTGCAGGTGGCAGATATCAACCCCCAGAAGCCCTAGGTACAGGGAGTTACAGTAGTCAAGGCACGAGGTCACAGAGGTGTTGATCAACATTGGAAGGTCACCGGATGGAATAAGGTGCTTAATCTGGGTGATATTCCTCAGATGGTAAAAAGAGGACCTGACAATGGCCAACACCTGCAAATGAAGCATCAGTTCATCACCAAACATAACACCTAGATTCTGCACCCATTTGGAGGTCAGTAACTGACTGGCTGCCCCCAAGCCAAAGCCTGGAGGGACAGCCAGTCACCAGCCTCCCTCTCCTGCAACCCAAATCCACCACCAATGCCTCGGTCTTGTCAGAATTCAACTTCAGCCAGCTGGCATTCATCCAGCACTGTATCTCAGTGAGGCAGTTGTTAAATACTGTGACCGCACTACCCTACTCGAGCACAATGGACAAGTAAAGCTGGGTGTCATCTGCATAGCAGTGAAACCCCAGACCATACTTCCATACAATGTCCTCCAGTGGCAAAATATACACTGCAAACAACATGGGGGATAGCACAGAGCCCTGCACTACCCCACATGGCAGAGACAATGATTCAGGGGAGTAAATCCCTGACACCACCTTCTTAGACCTGCCAGTGAGGAATGAGTGGAACAATCGGAGGATTGTTCCAGACAGGCTACAGATGAACTGCAGGTGCTCCAGCAACACCCCATGGTCTATGGTGTTAAAAGCTGCTGAGAGACCAAGGAGGACCAAGATGAAATGGGTTCTTTGATCTCTCACAATCAGGAGGTCACTGAGCACCCGAACAAGAGCAGTCTCAGTGCTATGCCTCTTCCGAAATCTGGACTGGAAAGGATTGTAGATATCATGGATGGTAAGATGATCCTCCAGTTGCAGCGCAACCACCTTATCAATAACCTTCCCTACAAATGGGAGGTCAGAGACTGGTTTGTAGTTAGCAGGATGTCTGGGTCTAGAGAAGTTTTCTTAAGGAGGGGCATCACTACCGCCTCCTTCAAGGAATCTGGAAGCTCACCCAACTAACGAGCTAAAGACCATCTCTGCTAAGACCAGGCCGATGACATCAATGCACCCTATTAAAAGGCACATTTGGCCCAGATTTAAATGATAGCAGGTCAGCTGCATACTCTGGACAATCTGCATGACATCCATGATCTCCAATCTGTCTAAGTCCATCCAACAAAACCGAGGCATAGCAATCTCACACTGACCACTGCCAACCCCTGTCCCCCCGTAGAGCAAGCTGATCGGATCTCAGACCTGATGGCGGCAACCCTATCACCAAAGAACTGAGCAAACTCATCACACTTTTCTTGTAAAAAGGCTCTTCAAACTTGCAGACAGGCTGGACTGCACAGTCTGTACACAGTTTGAAAGAGCAGAGCTGGTCAATTCTGAGCTGCAGCAATCTGTCTGGACAGGACCTTTGCCTTCTTATGAGAGATTGCAGATTGATAGTCCCTGTAATGGTCCATCAATCTAAGTCTGTTGGCTTCAAGGTGTGATTTCTGCCAACAACACTCCCCAACCTTCGTCCAACTCACCGCAGCTCCCTCAAGATCCCAACAAACCAAGGGGATTGAGGGGGAAGGGTGAGAGAACGAACCTGGACAGGAGCTATAGCATCTACAGCCCCTGCTACAGACCTGTTATAAGCCTATAGCAGATTCTCTGGACCCTCACATGCACACAGTAAACCCAATAGGTCCAGCACTGCCGAGAGACCATCTGGGGTCACGCCCCTCAAAGGGCGGTACTGGACCATCTCCACTGGGGCAGGCCTATGGAGGGGGGGCCTGGAAATTGAATATTACAGTGTGGTGGTCTGACCACCCAACTGGTTCCACCACCAAGTCAGAGGTCTCCATCTCCAGGAGAAAGACCAGATCCAGAGAGCGATTGTGATTATGGGTCGCAAATGCAACTGCCTATGTGAAGCCCAATGAGTTCATAAGTTGGAGGAAGTCCAGACCAAACTGTGAGAGTTCATTTTTTCCAGGCATTGAAGTCACTGAGCACTATCAGTCTATGTGACTCCAAAACCATTTTGACAACGAAGGTTTTGATGTACTGCAGGAACTGCTTCTCACCTACGGCGGACGGTAGATGAGAAGGATCCTGCACCCCACACCTACAACCATCATACACTCAAAGGACCTGGTCTCCTCAATTGGCACAGCTACAAGGCCCAACTCTGATCTAAAACAAATTGCAACCCCCACTCCCAACCCTGTGATCCATCCTCGAGCAGTGTATCACTAAGAACCCAGCTGGAATTGCTGCCTGTAAATTGAGGCCAGCATTTTCATCAAGCCAGGTCCATTGACCCAACAAGACCAGCAATAACAGTCACTTTGTTTTTAATTGACCTGGCATTGCACAATACCACTCGAGTTGGATGAGATACCGAGGCTGACTGAGATACTGGCCCACTAACAGCGGAGCCCTTAGGTTAGTTACCAGGCAAGGAGAATCTTGTTCTGGGACCCATTTCAGCCCAAGGCTGATGGCAGAAGGTCAAGCTCCAGGAGGACCTAGGTAAATCACATGAATTTGAGGGCTATTTTGGCACAAAACCATGCTCTGCAGATCAGTCCTATTGACTGCCACCCCCACACACAGATACACATAGCCTGGCACAGTGCTGGTGCCATATGTTGACTCTGTGAGCATGATAATCAGTGAAGCGACCGACAGTACTCACTTCCAAATACTTCTCCCAGCTCCACCTGCCCCATTGCCACAACTGGCTGCTGCGCAGCTTAGGGTCCCCCTACTCTCCCCATTAGTCAAACACAAACACGGGCAAAAAAGGACGAAAAAAATATCGATAAATCAATGCCCCCTCCCATCTCTGCCCTATCGCCTCCTCAGGCACACACTACCACTGCCTTACTAATAGCATTACAGTGTGATATCTTCTGCGTGAGACTGTGATTTACAAAACACTCAACACTTGGTCTCTCCGAGAAGTTCCGAGTTCCAGCAGGTGCCCATAATTCTCCACTTCAGACTTGGTTTACGTGCACCATGGTGCACAAAAAGGCCAAAACTGCACATACCAGCCAGTTCCCACTTGTGAAGGGGACAGGTTTTGTTTCTTAATTTTGACCCTTGGTTAGAATGTCACTTTGTTGACCGACACTCTGGGCTATGTCACACAAATGTTTGGAACACAGGATGAGTTTTTCCCTTGGTTGTTGGTAGAGATTTGATTAAGTTCCAAAATGAATACTTAAACACCAACATTCTATTCACAGGCAGGGCACCACTGTCTTTGCTACTTAGATCTGTGCCCACTAGAGTACACAATAGCAGATACCTCCTGCTGAAAAGTAATACAACCACCCCTAAACCTTCTCTTACAGGGTCTCCATGGGCAGGGCATAAGCTGTTGCAAAAGCTTTCATCTCAGACATGCGTCCCACTCTTGAAACTAGACCATTAAACTTCACTATTCTTGAAGTAAGTAGAAATGTCATAGTTATATACATATATATACACACACACACACACACACACACACACACACATATATATATATACATACACACACATATATATATATATATATATATATACACACACACACACACACACACACACACACACACACATACATATACATACACACACACACACACACACACACACACACACACACACACACACGTGCTGATTTTACTGATATAATTATATGTACT
Source organism: Neoceratodus forsteri (assembly GCA_016271365.2). NCBI lineage: Eukaryota > Metazoa > Chordata > Ceratodontiformes > Ceratodontidae > Neoceratodus > Neoceratodus forsteri. Next base: position 944,908,500 of record CM028136.1, on the reverse strand, counting down.
CATCCTGCATAGTGCTGCTGTCCATGTGTATGAACAAACCTACAATATGTGTGTGGGTATTGTCTGTATGTGTGCGTTCTCAATGAAAATAAATGAACTACAAAAAATACCAAACCATCTATTAAGTCTCCAGCTTTGACCAAGTGGAATAATTCAAATCCAGCCCCCCCCCCCCCAATTTTTTAACCAGAAGTGGCACACTAAGTTGAAAGCTTGTTTACAGGTGCAACCTGGGAGCACAGGAAAGTTAAGTGACTTGCTTAGGGTCACACAGTACATGCAAGTGGGGGCTGTGGGATTCAAACTCATTTCTCCAGATTTGCAGCTCACAGCCTTAAACCACTGTGCTATACTGCCTCCCCAATATGCTATAGATCCCATATTTTAACTCAAATGCTAATGTTTCACCCCTGGTCAAGCAGGGTGGCGGTGGTGGTGGTGGTGGTGGTGTTGGTGTTAAATGTTTTGTGCAAACAAGATTGCCAGTTTTAGGTGTGCTGTACTTTTCCTGCAAAAATGAATAAATAGGGGCCACACCGGGAAAGGAGTTGCTAAAGACCCAGCTGGGGTTGCAATGGCAATGGAGGCATAACATGGAAGTATGGAAAAACCTGTAGTTCAAGGTTCCAAGTGAGACTGTGAAGGAGGCATGCTCATAGAGCCCTTCAGTGTTAACCAGTCTGAGACGCTAGCTGCAACTGGCTGAAGTGGACCTGCCAGGCTTAAGATGTGCCACATGAGGCACACAGCCTGGTATGTGGCACAAGTCTCCTGTATGACTGGATCTCCAGTTGCCAGATCTTAGAGGAAGAATGCCAATGTGATGCACCTGTAGTGGAACTTCCCCCTCAAAGGGTTAATCCACATGGCTGCACTGAGCGGTTTGGCTATTTCCAGCATAAAGCCTAGGTCAGAGGCGTCGGTGAGAAACTGAAGCAAGCTGAATCCAGGACAGTACATCCGTCTCTCCCCAAATTCCATCCCCTAAGTAACATCAGAAGCCTGTTCCTTTTAGAACATTGAAAACCAGAAGCCCCGTGGGGTGAGTGAGTGTGTAGGCAAAGACTATGGGAGTGTACTGGGTGTCACTGGCGCCATGTAAATGTAGTCCAACTTGTAGAGATGTGTTCAAGTTGTGATATACATCCATGGATGTGCAAGGACAAAGAAATGGTATCTGAGCTGTAAGATAAAAGGTGCCCCGAATCCTTGTACATGTAAAGATGACAAGGTGTCTGGGTAATTCAGTCCACCTAACAAAGAAAGAAATGTCATTATCAGACACCATTGCAAAAGAGGTACAAACAGCTTGATTGGAGTCTATAACAGGACCTGGTTTTGTCACAGAAGCTGCAAGCTATAGCCCCTTATAGGTGTGGTGATTCCTAGTTTCTCCTTCTAAATGTATGGATGGAGAAAACATTATATGTCTGCCCCACGTGCAAGAGAGAGAGAGGGAGGGAGAGAGAAAGACGGATTCAGAATTGGGATGCTTGGAATTTGGATTGACTTTCAGAACTGTGTAGACTGAAAAATCCAAATTCTGAAATTACAAGTAAAATGATGTTTTACATAAGAAATTTGGAATTAGGATTCTAAATCCAACGTCCTTACGGCAATCAGAATCAAATCAGATTCAGAACTGAACATTTCGGAGCTCCTTTGAGATCCTACTGGATGAAAATCAGCCAATGCCAAGATGGTTAGCTGCCTCCTGCCCAGAGCAACTACTGTGACCCTTAAAATACCACTTGCCACTTCCAGTGCCACCTCTGCAGTCACTGAATAATATTTCTTACAAGACTCATGCTCGCACGTTCTCCAAGAGGGAAAAAAGCTACATTATTGCAAAGAAGTAGAAACAATAGTGCTAACAGGTGGGCAGCTCCCCGACAGACTATTGCTTCCAGAACATAGATACTTTAAGTAAGAGAATCAGGTGCATGACTGGTGTACCAGGAGTTGGGAAATAGGCCATGATGGATACGGGTATGCTGGGGCATTATCTTTCCAATTGGTGACCATCAATTGCATGGTCTGTTACTGTCCCCCCCAAACAGACTATGAGATGACTGGTGCTAGTGCCATGACCTTTTTTATGATGAGCCTCCCCCTTCTCTTTAGGTCTAGAACCTCCTGTGCCCCACAGATACCATGAGACACTTAGTGCTGGCACTTTGGATGCACCACATATGCATCTCTCTGCCTGCTGCAGTCCACTACCCTGCACTACCAGCTGTGGCCACTGGCCATCCAGGAGGAAGTAATGCAGCATACAATGGTAACCTTTCTCACCAGAGGCGTGCATTCTGTGAGATGATCAATCCTCCTCCCACTGGTCTACAGTGACATTGATGGTTCTAAGAGCAAACCTGTAATGTCAGCATTGTAAGCATATCCCATGGCTGCTGCACCAGTAAGGACATCAAGTATTAATCAGCTTTGTGTTGATACAGCGCTCCCTCTTAATAGTGAATACCTCTGAGCCAGCTGAGGTGTTCACTATAGCTAGGGTATTAATATGCCAATGGGAGCCATCAAAGGTGTTCACTACAAGAAGGATTTTGTTACAGAGGGGTTCTTTATAATGAGGGAGCACCTCTTTAATACATTGCAAAGTGGTTTCCATAACGTCAGCCTTATTGCTTGGACTTGGTTAGCAAATCTGAAATTGAACTCTTGAGTTTGTACTATGTTGAGAGAGGAGGACAATATTGACTAACAGCAAACATAAAACGTAATAGTTTGCTTAAATGAATGTTTTCAACCCCTCCCAAGTTTCAAACAAACTCATGATTTGAATCAGACTTTTGTAGGCAGGATTCCTCACTGCATGGAACTATAGGGCGGTGTTTGTGGTGAGCAGAGTCAAGGGGGCATTATTTCTTGGGACTCAATGCGCTGTACATGTGCAGAAGTGGGTTCTAAGTAAGATATAGAGCACTGGTATTACAACAGATGTAATACTGCAGTAAAATGGTAATTAAAGACAATTTTGGATGAATCATAAAATCAAATTACAGTGATGGCCTAAAATATAGGGTGGTGGCCACTGTGCTAAAATTCATTAACAGTCATTGAAGGGGGACCACTGAAAGGGAATGCGAGATTCTTTACATAAATGTTTTTCAAACTTACCATACAGTGCATTAAACAGCTGGTATAGCATAGCAAAATGCTAAGCAAAATGAGGAGCAATGCTACTCAGTCTGTGCCATGTGAATGCCGGTACCCAGAACCAGTTCAAACCATATGGTGTTATGGTCACTGGGCCCTAGTGGCTTTAACAGGGGCCACAGTATATCAGTTGGTATGTAGCCATTATCAGAGAGATGATCATTGAAATGTGGCTACAAAAGAAAGAAACTTCAGGGATTTCACAAATGCTACAGTTGTAATGTTTGGTGATATGCCATAAGAGGAAAAAGTTACATAATACCTAATGATGCAAACAAAAGGGTTGAAATTTATCAATGTATTGCAAGCCAGACTGAGTATATAATATATGCTGCCTGGTACTCTTGTCCAAAGGTGCACATGGGCAGGACCACCCGGCAGATTCGGATCAGTATTCAAGAACATAGCAGGGCAATTAGGAATGGCTCATGTTGAATTCTCTAGGAGCACATTTCAAAGACATCCATGATAGCAATCTAAATGACATGCATTTTACAGGATTAGAAGCTGCGATTTGTGGAGAAAGGGGAGGGTAGAGGTTACCACAAGTCTTGCAGAGAGAAACATGGTGGATTTCCTATCCAAGAACCTCAGAATCACAAGAACTAAATGAAATATTAGGTTTTAGTCCATGTCTGATGACATAAGAGAAAATATATATATTTGAAACGTTTAACCCCCCCAGCTGTTTTTTTAAGATTAGGGGTCTATGTTTAGAAAATAAAGTCAATTAACCCCCACCACTTCTTTGGGCTTTATGTCTGGAAAAGTCCTGGCAATTACTTCTTAAAGATGTTTGTATGTACTGTAAATAATAACTGAATTTGAGTAACATATGTATAGTAGAAAATGTATCTGTATAGGGCAGAACTTGATCAGATCCACGATTAACAGTTTCAGAAAAACAAAACATGGGGCAGGGAATTAAGATAAGAATCACGAGCAAGTAAAAAAACAATGAAGTGGAAAAAAGAAGGAAGGAGGTGTCGGTAATACAGTGGAGCCCTCTTAAGTGTACACTCTTGGGATAAAAGTTTTTTGTGCACCCAAGCGGGCTGTGCATTTAACCAGAAAATCACTTCCAGGCACATTTCACTGTCTCTGAATTGTGCTTTATTAAAAACCAGGTGCTCAAGTTAAAATTACATTACTGCACTGTCCTATAACACAGTACTATTTAAAAAAATCAGTAATCTTCTTTTGCTTTGTGTATCAGTGTACGATTCAAAATTATACAGAAGGCTAAAGTCAGTCTTTTCTTCTGATTAAAAAAAAAAAATGTCTTTACTGTGGCCATACTAGACAGCACCATGGCTGCAGTTAAGATGTTAAGGTGGACTATTTAAGGTGGTACTGTATAAAATGTGCACTTAAAAGCTGGGTTGGACTGAAAATCAATAGGAAAAGTAAAAATAAAATGTGCATTTAACTGAAATGTGCACTTGCATGTAATGCACTTAAGAGGTACATTTAACAATGGATGAACAGGAAAAAAATTGGGATATGGAGAAAATGTGCATTTATGCGGGATGTGCACTTATCCGATGTGCACATAAGTGGGCTCCACTGTATATGCTTATGAAAAGAATGTATGTAACATGGCAGCCTTTTTGTAATTAAACAATTTGTAGTGTGCTTATCATACAAAAGAGGAAGACCTCAGTTTTGATAGGAAGAGAAATAAATGAAGCCAGCCCTTAAATTAGGAAAATGAAAAAAAAAGGAAAAAAAGCACAAGCTTTGTAAAATAGTGCAAGGTACTTTTATTGTGTCATTTAGCATAAAAGTCACTAATAGAAGGCGCAACACTTTGAATTACCTGTATGTTAACACTGTCACATTGTAAATGATGTTGTAAATAAGAACTGTTATCTACTAGAGAATTTTACTTATAGTATAGTTGGAAATTAATGTACATATCTTGGTATTATTAGCCTGTAAAAGGGAACAAAGCCATCTCCAAAAATTGCTCCAATATCTATATTTTAAATATTTAAATGTTGGTGGGGTAACGGGCGACACCTCATTACTCTGTATTATTTGAGAACAGGTGACAAGCAACACTTTCACTTTAAAATTTGGAGCCTTCTGACTTTAATAACAGAGAAAGCTTGCTCTCCCTCATCATCATATCCCCTTCTCCTATCCTCTAATAACATTATACAATATGACTCCTCTGTAGGCATATTGTGGATTGCGTGGAGGATGACAAGAGTAAAGCTGACATATTGAACAGGTATTTCTGCTCAGTCTTTACTGAGGAAGAGGAGGGTAATGGGTCTGAAGGAAGGACAAGGGGTGAGGATGGTGCAGAAATGGACACAAGTCCCTTTACATGAGAAAGGGTCCCGAAGGAACTGGAAGTAATAAGAGTTAATAAAGCAATGGGGCCAGATGGGGTGCACCCCAGGGTCCTTAAAGAACTAAGAGAGGTGATGACTGAACCTCTGGCTATCCTGTTTAGCTGATCACTGGAAACAGGGGAGGTGCCAAAAGACTGGAGGATAGCAGATGTAGTCCCCTTATACAAAAGTGGGAACAAAGAAGAAGCGGGGAACTACAGACCAGTCAGCCTCACCTCGGTCGTGGGGAAGGTCATGGAAGCACTACTGAAGGAGAGATTGGTGGAACATCTGGTTGTCAATGGACTACAGGACACAAGGCAGCATGGTTTCACCAGGGGGAGGTCATGTCAGACCAGCCTGGTTGAAATTTTTGACTGGGTGACTAGGGAGGTGGATCAGGGGCCGGCAGTGGACAAAGCCTATCTGGACTTCAGCAAGGCCTTTGACACTGTGCCACACAGAAGACTATTACACAAACTGGGGAATATGGGTGTGGGCAGGACAGTAGTGTGGTGGGTAGGTAACTGGCTGGGTGGCAGGACACAGAGGGCGGTGGTAAATGGTGGTCACTCCACAGAGGGAAGAATGACCAGTGAGGTACCACAGGGATCAGTGCGGGGACCGGTTCTATTCAACATCTTCATCAGCAACATTGCGCAGGACCTAGAAGGCAGAATTTCACTGTTCGCTGATGACACAAAGCTCTGTAACAGAGTAGACACACCAGAGGGTGTAGACAGAATGAGAAGGGACCTGCAGAAACTTGAAGAATGGTCAAGGGTTTGGCAGTTGAAATTCAATGCAAAGAAGTGCAAGATAATGCATATGGGGCACAAAAACCCTGGCACAATATCTCAGTTGGGGGGTGAGGATATAGCATGCACCAAGCAGGAAAGGGATCTTGGGGTTATCATCTCCGATGACCTCAAGGTAGGGGAAAAAGTGTGACAAGGCAGCAGGTAAAGCAAATAGCATGCTGGGATGCATAGGCAGGGGCATCACCAGCAGGAAAAGGGAGGTCATAATTCCACTATACAAGACACTAGTGAGGCCCCACCTAGAGTACAGTGTACAGTTCTGGAGACCTTACCTATGTAAGGACACAGACAGGGTACAGAAGGTTCAGGGGAGGGCAACAAAGATGGTACATGGATTGCATCACAAGTCCTATGAGGACAGGTTGAAGAACTGAACATGTACTCCCTGGAGGAGAGGAGGGAGAGAGGGGATATGATAGAGACATACAAGTATCTTACAAGGAGGAACAGGGTGCAGGAATACACTATTTTTAAGTGAAAAAGATGTTCCAGGACTAGAGCCCATGGGATGAAGTTGGAGGTAGGACGATTCAGAGGAAACATGAGGAAGAATTTCTTCACAGAATGGGTAGTGGACAAGTGGAACACCCTGCCAGAGGAAGTGGTGGGGGCTGAAACAATCACAGGATTTAAGAATGCATGAGATAGACACAAAGGAATTCTGGAGGTCAGGGGTAAGGGGCAACAGACTTCTAGGAAAACATAAACTGAACTTACAAGCTCAAGTGGGCAGACTGGGTGGGCCACAGGCCCTTATCTGCTGACATTGTCTATGTATCTATGTACCCAAGCCAATACTCTCCATACATCCTCCGTCCTCCCCTTTTCTTTGACAAAGCCAATTTTGGCTGCCAACTATAAGCAACCTGCACTTAGTAAGTAGACCTAAGGAATAGAGATATTTCTGTAATAAAAAGTATTTGTATTTGAGGTTATACTCCACATTTATCTTGCTTGTAAAATAGTCTTGTCACTTGGCTATTGCATGTTCTCATCATATGATGTAAATTGTACTGTGTGTCTGTTCTACTGACTTGGAGCCTTTGTGAAAGAACCAGTTTGGCTCAAAGGTTGTACTTCCAAAACTTAAATAAATAAGAAAGCCATGTGTGTATCATATTTTGGGGTATTTATAATGTCCCAATCTATGTCTGGTAGATTGAGATCCTCCTGCACCACCACCGCCTCACCCTTTTCGGCCCCCTTCTGAATTTCTGCCCCTAGCTCTCCATCTCCCTTGTCCCTCTGTACCAGTGGTCTATAGACCACCACTATGTGCAGCTTCTTTCCTAATGTGGTTGTGAGCTGTACCCACAGCAATTTGGTCTCCTCTTTCTCCTTCTTGGACAGACCTCACCTCTACCACCACTATACCTCCCCACCACCATTTCCCTTACCCCTATCTTGCCTATACCTGGTATAACCTTGTATTGCTAAGTCCCAGATGTTTTCTTCCAGTGGCCCAGGTTTCTGTGATTGCTATGAGGTCAAATTCTGCATCTGCCACCATTGCCTGGTGCTCACTAATGTTGTTTCCCAGGCTGTTGGCATTTAAGCAGACTTTCAAGATTTCAATCTGTGCAGAATGGTGCTCCTTGCCTCCTCAAATTCACCAAGAGTGATCACATTACTGTATTTCTCTATAATCCAATTCCCAACCCCTCAGAAAATCTAGTTGAAAACAGACCTTGGACTCTATTTTCAGAGCCGCGAGAATGCCGCAAGTTCCTGGTGCGGTGACTGTTTGGTGCACAGGGCTTGCGACATTCTTCCAGCCGCCCATTGGCATTTTCAATCCAGAGGGTCAAATGCTGCTAGTTAGACCAGGTTTTACCTGGTCTAACTTGTGCCATTTGGGGGTCCCTTTTTACAAGGCTTGTGCCAAATATTTAGAGCAAGTTGCGGTGACCTGTGAAAACTGTCGCAACTGAGTCCAATGTACTAATTTCGTGTGCAGTTGCATCTAAGTAGTTTGGTGCAGCTACACCAAAGAACAGGATTTATGCAGGGCATGATACAAGCCCTGTGCCAACCTTTGAAAATCCAGCCCCTTGTCGAACATCCATCTATGGTTCCACGTCTGCCTTTTTTTCCTAACAATTTCTCCTGCTCATGCTCTCACTCCTCCTCTGCAGCCATTATCTCTATTCCTTCCCATAATCTCTCCACCATCAGTAGCACTGCCAACCCAATTTTCTGAACAGCCTCCCTCCCTCCACCTCACCAACTTCATCAATGATGCTAACCTCTTTGCCCACCTCAGCACACCCAGTTGGTAGTACTGCAGCCAACTGACTTTTTTAGCAGTGAGATTGAATGCATTGTAGGAGGGTGACCCCCAAGTTATTCAGGTGAGGAACAGGAGTACTGCCCCACAAAATCAACAATTGGGAGAAAGAAAGGGACATCTAATTACAAAAAGTAATTTGTGGAACTGTGGGCATGGGTTGGGTTAGGAAGCAGGAGTTACAACAGCAAGCGACGTTGGCAAAGTGCCAAGAGCTGGTAATCATGAGTTTATCCAATTTGTGTGTCCTGTGAGGTTGGGATGGGGTGGCAGGTGGGAAATGACTGGCTGTGGGGAGGGGCCCAGGTACCAGTCCTGAGCAACAGGAAGGGCTATAGTTATTTTTTTACTGTTCTGAATAATGAGTATCAAATAACAAGTACCCAAGTATTTGGGGATACTGAATATGAACACTCATTGAGTTTTCAAAGAAAGGTATTTGTACACTTTAAGCTAACAAAAAAAACAAAAACAAAAAAAAAAAAAAAAAACACACACACACACACACACAATTAATAGCCCCCAATGATAAACATAAAAAGGTAGACTTCAAGATGGATAAAACTGATACAGCTGTGATGAGAATTAACTTGACAAGCCAAAGACTTTGGTTTTCTACATTTTTTCATACAAACTGTATCCCACAGTGATTTCCAATCCATGACTAGAATGAAGAGCACTGCTGCCATTATGTGCACAGGAGGATTTCAAACAGCACAGAAGCAGATCAAAGAGACAGAAAGAGGAAACACAGGGTGGTTAGGTGACTTGCTCAGGGTCCTACAGTGATTACTGTATGTGGTAGCTGTGAGAGCTGCGTCTCCAGATTCACAGCTCTGTGCTCTAACCAGTACACCAACTGCTGCATGGTTAGTGACTGCAAAAAATCTACGACCTCTGAAGACCTCCAATTGATTCAAATGTAGAAAACTGCTGCATATACTAATATGAGAGTCAAGAGAGGGGGACAAACGGTCTGCCTCTGTAGCCCTTAAAGACATGGTGCATTTCCTGAAGAGTGCCTGTTATAGTGTTCCAAGAAGTGAAATCAAAGCTGTTTTGTTTTTTCAGTCAAACCTGCTGTTTGTTAACCATTTTTCTCACAGTCCAACAGAGAGACAGAACATTGCTGGTTTTTGGCACTGGGTGGAATGTACATCCAAAAAATAACTCCAGACATGTACAATACCAGAAATTAGAGGAAAGTAGAAGCCTCTTCAAGAATGCACCAGTAGGACTAATCAAATATCAGAAAAGTTCAAAACAAAATTCATCAGCATTTTTCCTCTGAGCTAGTAGCAATTTTGTGCCCTATAAAGGCATACTTTATCCTAGCAAAAATGTTTGCCATTAATGTTTTCTAATGTGCTGCTTCATATGGTTGATTAATCCCAATTCCAGGGCCATGTTGGACCAGTAGCCTAGCTAGTGTTACCACTTGCCACATCTGGGTTTAGTTCCTCAGGCCGGAATTCTAGTCTGACTGGCAGGAGTCAAAAGATTCCTTCAGAGAAATCGGTCCTGAAACAGCTTGCACCCTGACGGTGGATAAGGCTACGGGACCGGATGGGCTACATGCCAAAGAAGTGAAAGAACTTAGGAAGATGCTAACTGCTGACAACCTTGTTCAACAGCTCAATGGAAACTAATGGGGTTCTGAGGACTAGTGAAAGACTGATGTGGTCCCTCCCCCGACATAAAAAGGCAAAATGAAGGAGCCTAGCAACAATAGGCTAGATAGTCTAATGTGTGTGGTCAGGAAATTATTAGAAACCCAACTGAAAAGAAGACTGGTTGAGCATCTAGAATCCAATGGGCTGCAGGACCATATGCAGCACTGATTCTTGGGACAGGGATGGGGCTTTCCAAACAAATCTGATAGATGTCTTTTACTAGGTGACAAGGGAGACTGACTAGGGGAGGGAAGTGTATATGGTCTATCTGGACTTCAGCCAGGCCTTCAGCACTGTATCACACAAGAGTCTGATTAAGAAGTTGAACAGCGTAGGAGCAAGATCCAAAGTGGCAAACTGGGTTAGAAACTGGCTAACTGATAGGAGGCAGAGGGTAGTAGTTAACAACATTCACTCCTAGGATAGGAGAGTGACCGGTGGGGTGACACAAGGTTCGGTTCCAGGACCAGTTTAGTTCAATGCCATCATGGGAGACATTGCAAACGAACCGAAGGGGAAGATGTGCCTTTTTGTAGATGACACTAAAATCTGTAACAGTGTAGACACTCTGAAGGGGGTGAAGAAAATGTGCAGGGATCTTACATAGAAATATAGAAGTTGTCGGCAGATAAGGACCTCTTGGCCCACCTAGTCTGCCCAGCTTTCCCTGCCTACTGTGCCACCACAGACCCTACTCGCTCTCCGGTCATCTCCTCCCCTTGCCTTACTACCGAGGTCCCCTTACATGCTTGAATCCCATCACCATTTTAGCACCTACCACCTCCACTGGAAGGCTGTTCCAGGCATCCACCACCCTCTCCATGAAGTAGTATTTCCTCTGAGCCCCCGGCCCAACTTAGTAGCGTGACCCCTTGTCCTTGAGCTTCATTTTTTGTGGAAAAATGATACTTTCCTGTACCTTATTAACACCTGTTAGGTATTTGAATGTTTCTATCATATCCACCTCCCCTCCTTCCTCTCCTACACGGAGTACATATTCAGTTCTTTGAGTCTCTCCTTGTAGAGCTTTTGATGTAGGTCCTGCATCATTTAGTAGCCCTCTTTTGTACTGCCTTCACCTTATCAATGTCCTTCCAGAGTTGGGGACTCCAGAACCGGACACAGCACTTGAGGTGGGGTCTTGAGAAGTGATCCTAGACATGCCAGTTGGCTTCAATGCCAAAAAGCACAAAATTGTGCACCTAGGACATAGGAGCCCTGTTGCCAAGTATAGGATGGGGGAAATACTGATAGTCACTAGAAAGGGACCTCAGGGTTACTGTATCAGAGGACGTTAAGGTAGCAGCACAGTGTGGAAAGGCTGTGGGCAGAGTTACTGGGTTGCATAGGGAGGGGTATCTCCCACAGGAGGAGGGAGGTTGTGGTGCCATTATATCATGCCCTGGTAGTCCCTCATCTGGAGTACTGTGTCCAGTTTTGGAGCACGCACCTCAAAAGAAAGGCACAAACAGGGTGGAGGCTGTCCAAAGGAGGGTAACTAAAATGATGCAGCATTTTCATGGAAAGCCTTATCAAGACAGGCTGAGGGATCTCAACATGTACAGCCTGTTAGGGAGAAGGGAGAGAGAGAGAGAGAGGTACCATGATTAAGACCTAAAAGTACCTCACAGGGTGAACAAGATACAGGTGGAGAGTCTCCTTCAAATGAGGATGAGCACCAGGGCTAGGCGCATGCAATAAAGCTGGCAGAGGGAGTTCAGGAGAGATGTGAGGAAACATTTATTCACTAAAAGGGTGGCATCCACCTGGAACAGACTGCAAGCAGGAGTGGTAGAGGCTAAACCATGGGGGGGGGAGTTCAAGCATGCATGGGACACACACTGGGGTATATTAGAAAACAGGCAGGGTGGTTTGCTGGAGACTAGATAGGGTCTGCAGAGGTGGAATAGGTAGGGAACACCTAGGCAGACTGGGTGGGCCAAGCAGTATATTTTGCCAAAAAATCCTATGCTTCTATGAGTGACCATGCAGTCTCTGAGAATGTGTGATGACATAAGGGGAGAAAGGTCAGCACCTGTGCCTGCAGAGAAGCCCCCTTTGTGACGCTGGGGGTCTTCACCCAATGCTCATCACTGTGACCATGTGGGGATATAATGAGCACAGTGAGGATGCCGGGGCAAGGACAGAGGAGTCCTAGCATGTGGCTGTCAAGCATGGATTAAGGAGCTGTCACAGACTGCAAATATACCCCAAGGAGGCATGGTAGAGAAGGCCAGCAGTATCCTGTCACAGGCCCCAAAGATGGAATCATGGTAAGAATCTTAGGAGCAGTGAAAATAGGCTGCCATAGAGACAACGGTGCAAAAATAGAAACAAACACATTTTGGACTCTTTTAGAAGTACATCTGGGGTGTTTTTCAATCTCCGGTAAAAAGGTGTGGTCAAATAGCTAGGCCAAAGAACTGTGAAGACCCTACATTAAATCTCTATACCAGTAAGTCACTGTATGACCTTGGAAAACACAAAACAAACAAACTAAAAGCCACACCTTAACCAGAAAGCCTTCAGAAAGCAACAGCCTTTAAAGCAGCGTTTATTTATCCTTAAAACAGAAACAGTACGAGAGTGGTATTTTCTGCAACATAACAGAAGTTTCACAGCATCAGTAAATGTCCAACCCTCCCTTCCTTTTCTGTGGCCTTTCAGCTGTATTTCACTAGTAAGCAGCTACTGTACTTCCTCATTTACTTTTTTTTATTACTAAATTTTTTATGTTAGAATTTTTTTTGCCAGAAATGGCATACCGAGGTGAACTGCCTCTCAGAGATTCCCTTCAAGATCAAAATGTATCTGAAGTATGACAGCTCCAACCAAAGGGCTTATATACTTAGGGCCTGATCCTCAAAGACATGCATACTCAGAGTGGGGTGACTGCATGGGCTGGTGGTGTATAGAGGTCTGGCCTCGCACATGTGGAGACCTCCACACATCCACAGCTTTGGATGCATGCCCCCCGCTGAACCAGATCCCCAGCAGCTATGTGGGCAGCCTTATTGGGGCAGGCAAGTGGTGAGGTGTGCTAGAGTCATATTTCTGAATTAAATTCCACACTGCAGCATGCTGGCAGAGGGAGTACACTCTGTCATAGGGACTACGCCCTCCCCCCCACTCTGCCAGGCCACATGACATTACCAGGGGACAATCATCCTCCCCTCCACCTGCTGCAAGCCTTCGGAACTACCCATGAGGGCTGGGAGTCTTTCAGGCATGATCCATGTCTGATTCAAAAACATCAAATGATGTCCCTTATGGGGATATGGCAGTCCTTGGAGGAGTGCCAAATCCTATGGTCCACCACTCCATCTGGAACCAGAGATCCACGGCAGTGCTGACCCAGGCATCTGACTGGATGCCTGGTGTCTTGCACAGTTCTGCCTCCCACCACCTCCTGTCCCAGTACGAAGCTCCACACTCAGGGAAAGCAGCAGCTGTGGATGCCATTTGATCCAGACTGGCATCGTGGTTCAGAGCTCTATGGCTGTGATAAACACGATTTTTGTATATCACAGCCTGTTTTGTGGATCGGGCACTATTGGGGGGGGGGGGATACACTGATGTGAGTTTTGCCCTCCTACCTGAAACAAATGCATTCTTTGCACCCCTAGGAAAATCGTCTTCTGGGTGCAAGATCTTGACTGAGCATAATCCACCCAAAATGCCAGCATGCTTTTGGTATGCCAAAAAAGGATCTTCCCCACCCCAGAAGCCAGGGCCACCACAGCTTTCTCCTCAATGCCATTTAAAAATGTCTAATGTGAATTTTTACCTATAAGTCTAAAGTTCAATATGCAATGCCACCCTCCTCAATCTCCCTGTAATAGCAGGAGTCAGTGGAGTATTTTGGTTAGGTAAGCACACCACTCAGGGCATCTCTGCATACTTCAACCCATGACAGGTAAGAATGTTTCATTCCCTACATGCATGATTTGGAGAGAACTACGGACAGGTTATTTGTGTTTTTTGGGAGAGCTAAGCTAAGAAAGGGGATGCAGCATCTTAGCTTATTGGGGTGAGATTGGTGAAAATATGTATCGGAGAGGCATAGATTGCCTCGTCACTGCCTCCCCATGGTGCATTAAGGCCCACTATACCTGGACTACGGCCACCTCTGGGGCAGATCCACTGATCCAGCAGAGACCTCTATGGAGAATGTGTGCAAATCCGCCATTTGGAACTTTCCTGAAATATTCATCAACCATCACAGATTGGCTATACCAAGCTCCTCTGATGCAGCATTCAGCAGAAAAGTTCCGTAGGCTGTTCTACGTGGAGTCCAGGCCCCTGTTTTGGGTGCCACTCTTCACATCTCAAATGTCAAGGTACAGTAAGTGAAGAGCTGTAGAATGAAAGGAATTTCATTCCTTGCCATTAATTCCATTCTGCCTGGCCCAGGAACTCATCCAGCGCACCCTTCCTAGCTATATTCATAGCTCCTTCTGCATGGCCTAGGGCAGATAGTCTTTGTTTGGGGGAGACCTACAGTGGCGCCAGCCAGAATGCAGCACAGTACCTTGCAGTATTACTGCAGAATGCTGCAGTATGCTGCAGGAAACAGTAATTCAATAGCAGCCAAGCCCTTTTGTCACACGGTATTTTGTGACATGCCGTTTACTGCAAGGCTGAAAAATCTCAGCCTAATGTCTCTGGAGAGTAGAAAGATGGGAAGATCATATGTTGGCTTGAGAGGGGATCATATGTTGGCTTGGGAAGTTATCAATGATCAATATCTTATGGTCAAGATGGGTCTGGACTTCAGACAAATTAATGTTAATACTAGGGGGCACCCTCTACAGTTGGGACAAAAATCCCCCCTTCCCATAAAAAGAGCCAACTTTTTTTTCCACAAAACGTTATTAAATCGTGGAATTCATTGCCCACAAATGTGGTTATTAGTGAATCAAAGCTCACTTTTAAAACATAGATTAAACCAGTTTGCGTCCTCTGAATATACATTATTCTATTATGGGTGAGAGACAGGAGCTTTATATGGGCATCCACCTTCTGCTCCTTTTCCATTCCTTAGTTACTGGGTTGCATCCTGGCTGGCTCAACTGTACGTACAGTTAGACTAATCTGTTTTTGTTTTATAATTGCCACGGTTGTTGTTTTCATAGAGAATCAATTGTCAGGGCCTTACTGCCTGATTTGCTACCATAAAATAAGTGCTTTCAGCAGTATCTTGCAGTGTCTCCAGCTGCTGGAGAAGATATCTGACTGGGGCTTCATGGGTATTCTGTCCTCTGCTCCACCTGCTCGGAGGAGTTAACCTGGGAGGTCAGGATCAGTTTCTAAATCAATCAGAAACAAATAAACCATAAGGAATGCAATTCTTGTTCTTCCTCTCATCTGCATTGTTGCAACCAAGGCAGCATTTTTACCCAATCCACTTTCACTTCCTGGTGATTTATCTTCCATGTACCTTGTCACAAGGATTGCAAATTTCATCATGTTTTGGTTTCCTCTGGCTCAAGCCCCATGTGACATTACTGTGACCGACTAAAAACGTCTACCTTTAGTTTCCCCAAACTGGTGCATTCTGCTTGTAACCGATTTCTGCAGGCAGCCACAGTGATGTCCGGATGGGGTAGGGCTCACAAAGCCCAAACGTGAATGTATGCGAAAGTTGCATCCAGCTTAGGTAAACTGCAACCAAGAGGAGGAAAGGTGCATACAAAATGAGTGTTGCCCTTATCTACAAAGGTAACAGTGTCCTACATTCAGGTGACTGATGACAGTATATGCAACACACACCTGTGTCCAAAAAAGCAGAGTTAAAACCCACAGATTTGTTGGTATGAATGCATACTACATACTAAGATGCCAGCAGAAAAGACCTAAAGGTCTATCGAGTTTGCTCAAAAATCAGCCCCCAGTCAGGACACCATTGCTGCCCCCCTCATAAATCCCCCTGACCCCATCAGAGTTACACCTCCAGAGCTGGCATTTACAAGCATGATGCTATTTACAGATCTGTAATGCAACTGCCCCATTAACACAAAAGACAAACAGGAGTCAATGGTAGGCTAGAGATAAAAGTGGAGAGAGCCAACAGATGACAGAAACGTGGTCCAAGCAGGCTAGCTAATGCCTGCAGTGACAGAAAACAGCTCATTATATGGCCCCGGTAGCAGAGCTCAACATGGAGATGGAAAAGACCCATTCCCAAATGCCAATGCCCAGACTTGGCTGAGAATACCACAGGCAAATGTGCAGGGTCCAGTATGGCACTGCTATGCCAGCCGAATACATGCCCTAAAGGTCCTGCTGGGCCCCACATCCACCGCTTCCACCGATACCAAGTGGTGGGGTGGTAGCTGAGGACTGCTGTACCATGAATAAGGGAGCACAGCACGTCATCGCATTTTAAATTGCAGTGTGCTGATCAACCCAATACTTGCACCAAGACCATTTGTGCTTGGGACCACGATTTAGGAAAACTGCAATAGGGACAAAGTGCATGAAAACATTTATTACTGGTACTCCTCTTCCAGTGTCCGTTTTGGTCTGTTTCATATGAGACAGCACCATGCATCATTCTGGACACACTTTCTTTGGTAACGCAAATGAGGGGATGCAACAGACAGAAACTACCATTACGTCCCATTATAGACACATCATTGCTCATTCATTTTTTTGTGAATTCAGCTCCTGATGTCCAACAAGCTGTCATTGTGCTAGCCTTCTCCAGAGAGAGAGATGAGAGAGAGGAAACAAGGTGTCACTATCATAGTCAGAAAAAAAATGTTGGGGTGATGGGAGGAGAAGGTGATGTATTTCACTGGTTAGTGTGAAGGTGAAAGTGGGAATGGGATGTGCCTAAAAAGAAAGGTGCGAGGTTTTGGTAACCCTAGTTTCAATGAATATCAGGATGCAGAAACTACGAGGACAAGTTTGTAAAATAAGAACCTTCCCATAATGCTATCAATTGTGCCAGTTGAGTTGTCCTGTTTCTGCTTCACTAGAAGGTCAGACACAGCTTTAAAGTGAACAGTCAACACCGAGAGCCCCACATCCAAATGTGGGGATGGTCCCAATGTGCACCTTGTGTGAAAAAAAAAAAATACGTATTTTTTTTTTTTTTTACTCATGGTTTACTGTCATGTAATAGATTATATCAGGCTGATTCTTCTGAGATTTGCTGTAACCAGAAATCCTAGAATCCCCTGCAGCTGATATCAGAGCAGGGCTGCACTAGTGGGAGATTTAATAGCCTGCAGTGCACGCTAAGAGTTTTTATACTACGATCTTGTTTGCTAGTCTTATTGTCCTCCCGGGGCGAAGTACACAGAGGACTGTATTTATCACTGGGAGAAAAGCAGTACCAACAAACAGCTCATCTGAGCTTACAAAAGCTCTAACTTGCGCTGCAGGTTATTGAGTCACCCACTGCTGCAGCCCTGCCCTGATGTCAGCTGCAGGGGATTCTGGGATTTCAGGTTACAGCAAAATCAGCCTGATACAATCTACTATACTGAAGTAAATGGTAAGTAGAAAGAATATTTTTGCACACAAAGTGCAAAGTTGGGACTAGAATCATATTTGGCTGTAGGGTTCTTAGTGCTTTTGCCCCCAAGAAAGGACCCCCCATCAAGGAAACTTGCTGCCCTTGAGGCAGCGCTGCCACCCAAGGAGACTCCTGTGCTGCCCCCGGGCAGCTGAGGGCAAAAAAAAAACAAACAAAAAAAAAACAACTTACTTCTGCTTTAATGAAAGCTTGGGTCTTACTTTTTAAAGCAACACTGTCAGCTTTCTGACCCTTTTGTCGTGCCTGTGTGATATTTGTGCCTGTTAACAGAGCTTTATTCAGTATTGCTGGATTCTGTTTGAAAACTTATGTTATTTTTAATGCATATTTTCACAAAAAGCTTTCGTCATCCTGACTGAAATGTTGCAGCCTGTTCCTTCCCCGCGTGTCCCTCAGCATTGGAATGATGCTGAACTTGTAGCATGAGTTTCGCGATCATTTAGTGCCATCCCAATGTCGGAGACATGTGGAAAGGAGCAGATCGCGGCATTTCAGTAGGGACGACTGAAAGTTTTTTCATAAAAAATATACATCAAAAATGGAACTTATGCTTTTCAAACAGAATCAAAACAATTACTGAGTAAAGCTGTTAACAGACACAAATATTACAAGAGCACTAAAAATGGGTTAAAAAAAGCAGACAGTGTTGCTTTAAATAAATGAAAAGGGAGAATACTATCGGCTATGTAGTTTGCAGAACTTACAAACATAAAACTATAAAGTCTATTACTTAAAATGGCAAAATATAAACAAATAATCAGTTATTTATACATACTGAGGAAAAACAAATGGAAACCCCCTTACAACCATATTTACACATCTGTTTTAACGCAGATAGGCAAAGACGACTCTCAAGTTCAGAATTCTGATTATATGGATTCTGTCTCAGTTCAATTTCCATATCTAAACAATTAGTTGAATGGGCACTATCACACCTCACAAGACCATTTGGCCCTTCAGATGTAAAACATCACCCCCGCAAAGCCTAGTCTGCACGTGCACACCTAACACAAAAAAAAACCAAAAACAACTCTGGAATGTTACGAGCATGCATGAACAAGCTCACAGCATAATTATTAGTTCCTGCCTAATAAGCAGGGGGAGAGCAGACTTCATGAACCTAGAGTCCCACCCAACCTTACAGGGAATGTGTGCCATTTAGTTTTTATTTATTTGTGGCACACCTCCCCGAAGGACCAGGGTGCCATTACACAAGATTTAAAACCACATCCCATGTCAATAAACATTGTAACAGCTCAACGATTATGCTATCATTCCCTAGACATATCCAAGCCACAGCTAACATTAATAAATCTCTGAATGCTTGATGAAATAAAAATGTTTTTAAAACCCTTTTCACAATCTCCACAGACAGGGCCGCCCTCAAGGACCTGGGTAGTGCATTCCAGAGAACCGGAGCAGCCGCTTCAAATGCCTGGTCTCCTGAAGATTTCAACCTTGCTCTGGTAACCTCCAGGAGGCCCTCACCTGCCGAGTGACAACAGCATCTTGGGGCATGAATGAGCTGCCACCGGTAGCCTGAACCCAGCCTGTGTAGGGCCCTGCAGGTCAGTAGACCAATAGGAGATACACCAGCTCATGAGCAGCCAGTGCAGCTTGAGCAGCACCGGTGAAATTTGATAGGATCTTGGAAGACCCGACAACACTCAAGTCACCACATTCTGTAGCAGCTGCAAGTGCCGCAAAGCACCCCACCCCCCTTGACCCCAAGGTAGACCGCATTACAGTAGTCAAGCCTCAAGGTAACAAAAGCAAGTGCCAATGTGTCTAGGTTATTGGGAGGAACTTAATCCAGGTGATATTGCAAAGATGATAAAATCTACTCCAGACCACCCCCAACACCTGAACCTCTAGTGTCAGCTCATTGTCCAGATTGACACCAACATTTTTCACCTTGTTGGAAGCCACTAGGTTGGATGGACCAAGGAAACATCCATAATCTCCCCCCCCAAGGCCTCCACTCCCCCTCTCAACCTGGCTCAACTACCAGCACTTCAGTCTTTCCTGGGTTGAGACTCAACCAGCATGATACCATCCATGCCCGGATCTCAGACAAGCACTCAAACATCTATTTTTCCAGGAGTGAAAGACAGGTAGAGAGCTGGGTGTCATCAGCATAGCAATGACACCAAAGCCCATATCGTCTTATGACCATGCCCAGGGGCAGCATATACACTGCAAATAACATGGGCCATAGAACTGAGCCTTGGGGCACTCCACAGGCCAGGGCCACCAAGCACAAGGAATAATTTCCTCAAACCACTCTCTGGGTCCTGCCTGGGAGAAAAGACCATGCAACCTTTACACAAGGTCTAGCCCTAGTTGGGAGAAGGATAAAACTAGTGGGGATAAAATATTTTTTCTTCTTAAACTTACATAGAAACACAGAAACGTAGAATTTGTCAGAAGAAAAGGTCCACTTGGCCCACTCAGTTTGCCTAAATGTTACCTGCCTAAGATATCTCCACAGACCCCAAATGGTCTTGGGCAACCCCTGCCCACCCGCCTATTCTCTAACACACTCATATCTCTCCCACTCATGCTTGAAGTCCCCCACTGTTTTGCCTCCACCACCACTACTAGAAGTCTGTTCAAGGCATCAACCACCCTTTCAGTACAGAAATACTTCCTCAAATCTCTTAACTTTCCCCTCCTCCAACTTCATCGCATGTCCCCTGTTGCTGGTGCTCCTTATTTAGAGGAAACATCCATCCTGCACCCTGTTCACCCCTGTGAGGTACTTCTATAGATTTCAGTCATATCACCTCGCATTCTCCTCTCTTCCAGGGAGTACATGTCGAGATCCCTCAGTCTTTCCTCACATGGCTTCTCAAGCAACCCCACCGTTTTAGTTGCTGTCCTGTGGACTGGTTCAACCCAGTTTATGTCCTTTCTTTTTTCCCCCTCATCAGGGTTTTTATCCTCTTGGGCAGACCAGGCAGCTGTTCAGCCCCTATCCCCAGGTGTAATCAGCTGGCCTGCTGCCCCTCTTCTTGGGAGGTATTCCTCCATGTATTTCCCCCTGTGGCAGGACTGGGGGAAGGCCATCCTCCCTCACTCTCAGAGACTCAAATTCAGAATACCCCTTACCCCTACAGGAGCAGCAGGGCATGCACTTAAGCCCAGTCCAGCCCCATTTTCCACCTTCATTTTTCTCCTGGGGCTGCAGCAAACTCAGATGGTACAAGCGCTCTGGAACCTCCAGCCCCTTCCACCCACTTGAATTCATGTCAGCCTCCCTCACAACAACGCTACCACCAGGCCTCCACCTAGTGGCAGTGAAAAGCCGAGAGACAGTTCACTACCCCAGTCTAGAAGAGGAGAGCTGCCAAGCGGCTGCTCGATCCAGTATCCTGTGACGTGCACTAGTCGCAAGTGGGCGCCTACCGAAATGGCAACCTACTTGCAGGAAATGTCGACAGGGCGAGGGAGTAGGGAAAGTGACCAGATTTTTGGGGGGGTGGTTGCGAATAGTGATAGAATGTTGCTATATGTACATGTGAGGGGGGAGCGAGCATGCTAAGCAAGGGGCGGAAGGGTTTGTGAGGGGTGGTGCTGCAGTAAGCTGCCAAGCTGGCTCTGTGGTGTGGTGGATGGGTGCTGGACTGGGATGGCTAGGATGCTGGGTTCGGGTTCGGGTCCAGGCACAGCCATGTTTTGTTGTGCCTGACCAGAGTTTTTTTTTTAAAATAATGTTGCACCCTCCTTTGACATGCATCCCCTGGAGTTGAGAATCTTATAGTAGAGGGGCGGGCACAGCCCCCCACATAACATTAAAAAGCAGAGTCCTTTGTGCTGTTTTGTCGCTGGAGGTGTATACTCTAGCCATAATGATGATCACCTTTTGGCGATCACTGTTATGACATGGAACTGCTCAATCCTCTCCCAGCCCCCCTCCCTCCTCGCCTACCCCTCGACGACAGAGTTTGTTCCTGAACTCAGGTCACCAGCGAGGCATGAGGTAAGGCTTCTTGCAGCAGTTCAGTGCCACTGGGCCAGCTCCGTTTATGTCCTTTCTGAGATGTGGCGGCCACAACAGGACACAGTACTTTATTACCCTCCAGTGGCCCAAAGCATCACACCATCCTGGCTCAGTGCCACGACACATTCCACGAAAGTCATGTTTGATAATGTCCATGACTCGCCAGCTGGTGACAACTCCATGAGTTGTAGTGCACAGTTTACATACCCTAATACCAGGTGCACATACTGGAGTATTTATTTGTAAAAGCAAGAGTCCACCAGTAGAATCCTTTAAAATCCCTAGCATTTAATGCCCAGTAAAACTACTGCTCCCTTACTGCTATTTTATGTAGCAGCACTGCAAAGTATACACCGTTGCCACTCTAAGCACACTTTGCAGTGAATATGCCTGCCCGACTCTTGCTGTAAGGGTGTAGCTGTCTATTAATCAAAACTAGAAAAAATATAAACATGATGTAACTCCTGTGCATCCTAGTAAAGGACACCTACAGGAACGGATACAGTGGTGTGGGAAGGAAAAACCAGCATGAGATATATTAATATGGCTAAACTGATTATCACGTGTGCAAGTCAGACTCATGAGCAAAGAGATGTGCACGTACAGTAATCGACGTTCTATCTGATGCTACCGTTTTGGGTCAGGTTAAGCAGTGGATGGTTCTGATGCCATATGGTGCTAATAGGTAAAATGAATTTATTAAAATAAAAAAATAAATAAATAAAAGCCCTATCAACTTATCCGAGCTCGCTTTTGCTTTTCACACCATTCTGTCTCTTTAAGGTACTCTATCACAGTTTTTGCAACTTCTAGAGGAAACAAAGAAAAAATGTTTTTTCTACAGTAGTTTAAGACCAGGACATTCTGCATTTTTTCTTGTTTTCTGGCAGAACATTCAGAAACAGCCAATTCCATTTGGCAAAAATCTTAACATCTGTTTTTCAGTGTTATTTTTCACAAAATTCAGGGCCATTAAGCATGTTTTGTACAAAAATTGTGCTCAGAATTTTGGGTTTTGCAGACATAGCTGATGCTAAGCAGAATTGTTCTCATGATAAAGTTGTGCAAAGGGTTTTTTTTCCATAAAAAAATAGACTCCAAGTACTGCTTTAAAACTGACATTGTTTTTTTTTTATATAAACAGAAAACCTCTGACCTAATTATGTTGTTTATGATGATTATTAAATACATTCAAACCCTACAAATAAGACTGCAATGCTACTTGGAGGGTTCTGGAGAGATATTGTATTCTGTAAGCCAGTCAGCCTTTAGTTTCATGGTCTATAAAAGTCTCCTGACCCCCTTTACAGCATTAGACACTTGTATATGGTTTGGTGTACTTTAGTCTTTGACATACTAATAAAACACATTTTTAAAGTAACAGTAGAGTGAAAGTGAGCACAAATTTGACCCCACCCCATTAACTATATATAGAATAATGCATGGGGAAGTGTGGTTTATGAGGACTTTATGCACACTTGGCAAGGTTGGAGGAATGGTCAAATGTATGGCACCTTAGATTCAATTCTAAGAAATGCAAAGTAATGCACCTGGGAAATAAAAATCCAGGGGAAGAGCACACAATGTGGGGTGAGATACAAACAGCAAAAATGGAAAGGGATCTGGTGGTAGTCATATCAGATTACCTAAAGATGGGCAATCAATGTGAGTGCAGCAAGGAGGGCTGGGGGGATCATGGGATGTATAGGAAGAGGCATCACCAGTAGAGAACAAGAAGTTGTTATCCCTCTGTACAGACAACTGGTGAGACCCCATCTGGAGTACTGCATGCAGTTCTGGAGACCCCATCTCCACAAGGACATAGACAGAATGGAGTCAGTCCAAAGGAGGGTAACTAAAATGGTGCAGGGTCTGCACCAGAAGACACATGAAGAGAGACTTAAGGAGCTTAATATGTATAGCCTCGAGGAAAGGAGGGAGAGGGGGGACATGATAGAAACTTTCAAGTACCTCAAGGGAATCAACAGTCCTAGAGGGTAGCATCTTTCAGAAAAATATGTGCAAGAAAAAGGGGACACAATTTGAAGATAGAAGGGGGACGGCTCAGAGGAAATGTGAGGAAGTATTTTTTCATGGAGAGGGTAGTGGATGCGTGGAACAGCCTTCCTGAGGAGGTTGTGGAGTCAAAAACAATGGGGGAATTCAAGAATGTGTGAGACAGACATAAGGCAATTCTAGGGGTTGGGGATTGGAGGAATTAGGTTGTTGGTTAACTAGGATCTGCAGCTTATCCATTAGGTAGGGAAATGGGCAGACTGGGTGGGCCAAGCGGTCCTTATCTGCCATCAAATTCTATGTTTCTACACTTGAGGTGTGCAATGCCCCATAAGTCCAGAGGGCAAAGCCAGAGGGGTTTATCTGGGCATCACACACTGAGGGTGTGCATAAAATCTGAATTTCCACAATTCCCTCATTTCCCCCATGTTTTATATTTTAGATTTACTGGTGATAATGCTGGGTGCAATATTAACTTTTTTTTTGTTACTTATTGGGCTACTAAATATTTCAGATTATGGATAGAGGGAGCACTCCTGACCAATCGGAGTGCTCCTTTCCTCCGTGCATGGGACACTCTTATTCTGTGAAGAGTGACTCTCACACAGGTACCCTCGAAATGGGCATGTTCAGGGAACAGTTTTTAAGAAAATATATATATATATATATATATATATATTTATATATTTTATCGATTGACTCGATCAATAATATACTAATATGTCCCTGTCATCACGCCCTGCTGTATCAGAGTGGTTTTACTTGCCTTCAGCTTGAGATAGAACAGCTCAGCTTCACTTCACTGTTCTCACTCAAGCCGAATACACACAAAACCACTCTTATACAGCAAAGAGTGGCTCCAGGGGACATATTAACACACATAATGCAGTACTTATTTTACAGTATCCTTTAATAAGCCTGTGACTGTCCTGAACTGATCTCACAATTGTTTGTGACATCACAGTCTGCTGTCATAAACAAAGATACTATGAGGCCTGTTGGGGACAATGAAATGTTTTCATACGTGCTACTTAAGGCTGGTTATAAAGAATGAAAAATTGAAAATGTAAAACACACACACATATTCTAGTTTATAGTAATAGTTGAAGCGTAATGCTATGAAAGTGCATTCTGAGGAGCAGAGTTAACAGCAAACACAACAATCAGCTAGTAGATGAACAAGGTGTGGTACTCTAACTGAGGTGTCATTTTTATATAGAAAACATTATTGGGATAATCCAGTTTCTAGTTAATTCCTTTTCTGGTTTTAAGGTCTACATTTATATTACAAGGGCACTGTGTAAGAGATGGCAAAAGCAGTTTTTTTGTTTGTTTTAAAGTACTACAACTAATCAGTTACACCTGAACAAGTAGTTATTTCCACGGGGCTAACACCTGGCTGGGAAGTGTCTGCCTTAGGCCATTAACCACACACTCAGTGTTGCTCCCCTACAACTGCCCACTTATGATCACGTTAAGATGTAAATCACCCCCCCCAAAAAAAAAAAAGACATGTTAAAAAGAAAGATGTGCTGTACAGAATCATGTGCCACACTGCGGTGAGCTGAACCAGGTATTTCTAAGGCCCTGGACACACTGAAGAACTTAAAACAGTTTAAGTGCCTTAAAATGTTTTAAATCCCTCTAGCACTGTATGCAGACAGATTACAAGCCCCTTAAAATGTTTGGTAATACCGGATGATTAAGGACCCCGCTTACGTGCAAGGATAATTACAGCAATTTTGCCATAGTTGCAGGCTGTTGCTCCGCCCACTGCCACATCGGAGGTCGCCCACCACCGTATAAGTACACGCCCAGCTGGTGTCACATATCAAAAAGTAGATCAACAGTAGCAGTAGTAGTAGTACAGAAACTAAATCAATAACACCGGATAAAAATTAAACAAACACAGGTGGTACAAATGCATAACGGGGATTGGGGGGGCAGAGCCCCCCAAATACAGAAAAATAAAACAAAAAGCACAGTACTGCAGTACAAAATATTGTTCAAATGCTGAAATTCAAATGCATAAGGGGGTGCTGGGGAAGGAGCCCCCCAAATACAGAAAAATAAAAAAAAAAGCACAGTGCTGCAGTACAAAATATTGTTCAAATGCTGAAATTGAAATGCATAAAGGGGGGTGCATGTCTTTCTATTTCAATGAATTTGTGAAGTTAGTGTTAGTTAGTATCCAGGTAACCAGAAGCAGAGAGTGGCACAAATAATGTGCAAGTTGAAAAGGTCACAATAATTGTGCAAGCCATACGATGATCATGTGCAACAGACTTTTGTTAGCATGTTGTGGTTGGGTGTGTCATTGTACGCTAGTTTTCTGTGAGAGGGGGCATGTGCACGACATTGAAAAAGATGTCACTACCATAATGCTGTGAGCTTTTGGTTTTGTGCATGAGGGGTCCTTAATCATCCGGTATCCCCAAATGTTTTAACAGTAGATGTTTTTAAATCCTGCTAGATACCTAGTCTGAAAACCATTTTTAAAAACATTTTGGAGCTGGCATGGTTTTACTCACAGGTCTATCCGGGAGTAAAACGTTTTAAGCTGTAATGGTTTAACTAAAACAGTTCTAGCTGCAGTGCGTCCAGGCAAGCACAGTTCTGTGTGTTGGACTTAAAATAGTTACAAGGAGAACAGGTTTAACACTAGCAGTGCGGCCACACTAAACCATTATCAAAAATGGTCACTGAGTATTGTGGCTGCACTGAAATGGTTTAGCTAAACTGATTTTAAAAACTGTTTTCAAAAACAGTTCTGTAGTGTGTCCAGGGCTTTAGAGACCAACGTCTAGCACAGCAGTCAGTTACAGCGCACACTGACTTCATGAACAATTACTTAATCTTGTTTTGCGTTACTACTGCCACTAGGAAACAAGTACAGTGCATGTGTAGACTAAAGCAGATTTGTACATCCCTCAATTATTTACTGTACATAACTGTGCTATTTTCAGCCTGGATTTAACATTCGTCCTCAGGATGCCCCTCAGCAGTGATAATCCTTTAAAGACTTATCTACCTCGGTATTAATTGTCATCAGTGTCACTATCACAAGTTAAAATACAACTACCTTCTATACAGCGTCCTTCATGCGAGATAGCAGGATACCTTTTAATCATACTTCCAACTGCTTGTCTTGTAAATCAGGGCCAATGCTCAAAACATCAGGGGCAAATAACCAAAAATCAGAGACAGATCAGCAAAAGAGGCCCACTAAGATTTGCCACTTGGTGTGAAAATCTTTTGCTGAAGGAAAGCTAGACTGCAACTCCATGTTTGGCATTATTTGGTGCTTCAAATACATACTGTTCAGTAACAGAAATGCCAAATTTGCTATGGGAGAGAACAAAGAAATTTCTGAAGCAAAATCAGGGACAGCAGAAAAATTTGCTTTTATTCGAACAACATGCTAGCCATTAAAAAAATGTAAAGTTCAGCTTGCATATAAGAATGTATCCTGAAATACTCCTAGAAATTCCAACTTTGCTTTGTCACTTATAATGCATTTAAGCTATTGCTTATTATAAGATGAACTAGTCACTTCAGGGTATGCACACTTCCTGGGTGACAGAGGGTCCTCAACTTTGCCTCCTGCCTTACAACAAGATGTGCTGCAAATGTAATCTTCCCAGGCAAAGTGGCATCAAACTGGCTGGAATTTGCCTTTGCAAAGTTAAACCAAGTTTCTGCTAACTTTAGGCATTTTGACTTCACTGAAATTGTGATGTTTTTACCTCAAAGTGGCCATTTTTTGCCAGTTTGTGAGCAAATTTTGGTCAAATTGCTGAAAAAAAAAGGCAACTTTATCACATAACACTTTGTATATTTAGTTAAGTCACAAATTAAGTTATTTATTGAATCTTGCCTACTTCACCCACATCTACTCACAACCCAGCCAGAACATTCAGTTATTAGAAAATCACAGAACAGACTGCTGGGTGTTATTCTTTACAGAACACTTATTTTACAGGTATTTAGCTACTCCTGTCCCTTACAGAAAAATAGAATAAAGACAAATTACTACATAAACACCATGATGCACCCCCTCTGGTACAGGCATAAATGCCAAAGACAAGGTCAGAAATAAAGACATCACAGTGAAAGTAACCAACTAGCACAGTTGGAATTTCTGAAGGCAGGCAGTTCCACACATGGGAGTGCGCACACACACACAGTACTTAAATTTGGCAACCCTTTTAGCAGAAGACGGTGCTGTCTTTTTTTGGGGGGGGGGGGAACATAAATGAAATGTTGATACTTACAAAGATGAGTGAGTTGAACAAAATCATCAAAACTTTAATACATGTAAAGCACCCCATTTTCGGTTCCACCTGAAAAAGAAAATGGGAAAAGTTTTAAAACTACTTTCAATGTTGTCACAAAATTTCATCTATAGACGATATGGACTAAATACACAATTTAGTAAATCGAGATCTACTATTCCATGGACTAGCAGGTTATTTATTTTTTTTGGGGGGGTCTGGGGGACTCAAATCATTGTGTTATTAAGAGTGTATAGACCAACTTTGGGGTTGATTTTCTCCTGTGGCAGTGACACTATCTTAATCAGTTTCCTACCGTCTCATATTTCAAACTTTTTCCAACTTGCACTCTTACTTCACTGCGCACAGTACCGCTAAGTTTTCAATCAAATAGTTACAAAGCGGGTACACCATATGAGAAACCTTAGGCTTTGCTTTGCAGTGGTTCTTTGAAATTGCAAAGCTTAAAACAGGCAAAATGTTCACTCGGGTCTAACTTTTTTTTGTTTTCCCTTTTCTGATGAAAAAAAATCATAACTTGAAATAGACTGTCTTTTTATATAAGTCAGCACAAACCAACAGAGACAGACCGAGAAGCAGAAAAACAAGTAATAAAGTATTCAATGCAGAAACTCTTGGGGAGTTGAAAAGGTGTAGCCCACTTCAGTACTTCATACTTTAGTGCTGGGTAATATAGCGCCATCACTCTAGCCCAGGGTTTCTCAAATGGGGAGGCCGCATGCTGTTCTGGGGAGGCTCAAGCAAGCCTTAATATGTACTACATTTAAATGTCAAGTTTTGGATGCTTTGTGTGAAAGGATGCAGTGAAGTGAAAGTGATTAATGGCATGTGAATTTATGTACAAAATGATTACTAGGAAAGACACGCTCAAAAAACACTTGTTTCCTGGTATGACATGGGAGAAAGCTGAATGGAGGAAATACAGTGCTTGGAAACTATGCAAAACAAAATGCAAAATAATTCAAATGATTAGGTACAAGGTTAACAACTGACCCATTATACTGACTGCAGAAAAGCACAAATACAAAGGCTAAGCAGAGAGATAGCAGGAGCAAGAACAGGAGGGAACAAAATGGTCCCTGAGAAGGTGTTTCAGAGCAGGGTAAAACTAACAAAAAAAAAAAACAGTCTGACTCATGGAGATACTGCAACAAGGGGTAAATAGGGTCCAAAAGTCAGACGTGTGGAGCAAATAGGCTGACCTGGAGAGAGGGGGGTTATAGAGAGGGAGAATAAAAAGTTCAGTAAAAGGAGAATAAACTCAACTACTCAAATGCACTTCATCGTATTCTTCTGTAATGTGCAAAGTATGATAGTTGTTCTAACTATGGGGAGGCCCAAAATTATTTCTATATTAGGGGGAGGCTCAAGATCTTTTCCAAGGCTTGAGGGAGGCTCACTATGACAAAGTGTGAGAACTCCTGCTCTAGCGCCACCGGATTGAGCGCTGTCTTAGTACAGCGCCATCAGTTCAGCTCTTTCAGAGTCGACATTCAAAACTGGCTCACAACTATTCTTAGCTGAATTTTGCAACACTGACATTTAGGAAATGTAAACACATTAAACTTTCCCTATGCAGACCTCTGCACACACTATGTAAAGCTCTCATTTATAGTGAACTTTCTGATATCTTTTTTTCTGCCTAGAGAAAAGTTTTTTGTGTGTTTTTTTTTTTAAATAGAAAAGGACAGCTGTGCGCCCACAGTCAGCACTTTCGGCGTCCATGGTCTTTTTATAAATAATTGCCTGTCTGCCTTCAACTTCCTCTAATAAACTTAAGCAATATACCATGACAGGGTGTTGGTGATGCCAGGATTTACCCATGCCCTGGGGTGTTGTTTGGCCACGACGCACAGCTAAGTGGCCAAAACTCCCCAGGGCATGAGTAAATCCTGGCATCAACAATATTCTCGAGTGGCATATTGCGATTATACAATGGACATCTGTATATTTTGTGTGTGAAAAAATAAAAAACTAAATTGGTTTCAATGTTCTATTAGTTTTTATTAGATTTGTTGTTACACTTGAAAAAAATAGTGCTTTGTTGGTAGGTATGCGCATGTGCAGTGGTGCCAGCAAGTGGGCGAGGAGATACCCTTAATGGTTACAATTTGGGGAAAACAGAGGCTCGAGGAAACCACAGGTCCGGAGTCCAGCACAAGATTTCTCAAATGGTGAGGCCAGCCTCTCAGGGAGGCCCCATGCTGTTCCAGGGGAGGCTCAAGCCTCCCCTGGAACATTGTATACAATGGGCATAGAAATGAAGCACAAATTCCCTAATCTCATTGGCTACCTGGCACACCTCTCCCCTTGTAAATGCTACAATCACCCCATGGGAAGAGGTGCCAGCCACCAGTAAGCCGCATCAAGGGCCTCCCTGAAATCAATGCAATGATCACAAACACAAAACCAGCAAAAACACCGACAGTCGCTGGGCAAAACCCCCACAAAGCCATGATATTGCCGTCAGAGTAAACAATATGAAAAATCCTGCAAGTTTCAAAAACGTAATTCAGCTATGAATTAAAAAAAAACTCAAATCACTGGAAATTCATTTTTTTCCTTTTCTAGCTTTAGGGGACATGTTGCTCTTTCCCGGGCTCTCTTCCGCTTCACTTTCAGAACCCCTTGCTCTTACAGTTTGTCAGCGACACTATAAAAATAAATCCCACAACAAAATTACCTCTTTTCATTTTTGCTCCCTTTAAATATGCACTAGTACAACTTACACTGCTTGACTCCGGACCCGTGGTTTCCTTGAGTCTCCATTTTCTCCAAACTGTAACCATTAAGGCTATCTCCTTGCCCGCTTGCTGGCACCACTGCACATGCGCATAACTACCAACAAAACACTATTTTTCCAAGTGTGACAACAAATCTAATAAAAACTAATAATTATACAATGGGCACAAAAAACACACCAAATTCTGCATTTTGATTGGCTGGCTGGCACCTTTTTAGCATTATAAATCCTCCTGGGTACCCACTGGAAAAGGTGCTAGCCATCGATCAGCCGCAACAATAGCCCCCTTTCAAATCACTCCGACCATGTCAAAATCAGCACCACAGAGAGGTAAACATGATGACAAACAGCACTCACCTACACCACAGCAAAAACCTTCACATTAACTCCTGCTGAAGAGGGCTTATAAAAATAGTTCAAACCCTAACTACAGCATTTTTTTTTTTAAAACTTCTCCCCGAACCAACAACAGCACCCACCTCACGTCTCTCTCTCCACTTCTCTTACTCTCCACTTCATTCCTCGCTGCTGCCCACCTCTCTTTTACCATGTTAAAAAGCACAAAATACAACTGCAACACAATCCAAAATTAACTCTGCCGTGAAAAACACACCATAAAGAAATATTTTTTCTCCACTACCTCATCCGCTATTATTCTCCTGCTTGACACTCGTGCTCTCACCTGCTTCACTGGCTCTCAGTTGGTCTCTGACACAACAAAAAAATACACTTCGGACTGACTAAAATGCCAACAACATATTGTCAGGTAAATTGTTGCTGAATAGGTAAAATACCTCACATCTGTAAGTAAGAAGCATGTAATTTACCTCCGGTGACTACTAAAAAATTTGCTGTTAAAACCAGTAGTCCACTTCACACCGGCAAACTGCCAATGTCAAAGTGAATCTCTCCCCATCTTCCTTCCGGCCACTACCAGCCGACTGCATCCAAAAAAATGCAATTGTAACGTGAAGAATCCTCGGCAGTACCTAACTAAAACCCTATACTCCCAATTTAAAAACGCAAAAATAATATGTATAACAAAAAAAAAAAAAAGGTTGCATTCCGAGTAAGCAGCACCGATCACTGTAACTAAATCCTGCTAACATACATGTTCTCTCTCTCTCTCTCCTGCTTTCACACCTTCCTCTCCCAGTTACTGTTGCCTGCATCCCCCTTTTACCTGCTCTAAAGTATCTCTCATTTTAAAAATAAACTAACTTTCCTGTACCAATCCCTCTCTGAGTTGGTGGGACGGCCAACATATCAATATTCTGCCAAGCACCAAAGAACTATATTTTCTGGCGCAACCACATACCCACTAAAAATCATTAAAACTCCAAAAACTATTTTATTTTTATTTTTTCACACACACACAAAAAAATACAGGATAACATTGTATAATAGCAATATACCCCTCCAGGGAGAGGGTATACAGGTGGATTTACCAGGTCTGATGTGGTTAAGTCCCTCTGCTGTGCCTCTGACTGAACCACACCAGCCCTGGTAAATCCTCCAGTATACCCACACCCTGTCGGGGTATATTGCTTAATACATCTAAACCAACTTAGTTTTTTCTTATTTTTTCACACACAAAATATACAGATGTCCAATGTATCATCGCAATATGCCACTCGAGAATGTTGGTGATACCAGGATTTACCCACGCCCTGGGGTGTGTTGGCCACGTGGCTGCGCCTGGTGGCCAAACAACACCCCAGCCAAGTGGCCAACACACCCCAGGGCGTGGGTAAATCCTGGCATCACCAACACCCTCTGGTGGTATACTGATTAATTCAGCGGTGTTTACATGGAAAGTCCTCCAGCTCTCAGCCTAATGTAGCACAACAGGCAGACAAATAGGGCATTACTCCGGCCAAATAACCGAACGGCTCCAGAACCCCCCCCAATAACTAAGGGAATATGTCCTTCCTCCGGACCTCCAGCAGCCACATCCAATTCCCAGCCATCACCCAGCTTCATCACAGCACATTGGAAAGCGCTGAAATGAAGCACCTGCCGGTAAAAAAATAAAAAAAATAGTGAAAGCGCAGAAACGAACAGCGACTGATTGAAAATCGGTGAAGAGTACAGCGCTGAAATGAAATGCGCTCCCATTGAAAAAGACAGGAGTCCGGAAAGACCGCATACTATTTTACAATAAAATGAAAATCACTCACCGTTAACTATGTTCCCCAATAAATTAAAAAAGTTCAGTTGAACAAGATAAATAAATATATCCTGCGGAGAGTACCGTCCGGTGCGACCTTCCAGCAAGTGGCAAGTTGCTTAACTGTCTAAGAAGTGGAACTGTGCTCTCTACACTTGTAGGAGGCGGAGCTGTTATCGCAAGGAGGGGGCGCTCTCCAGTAATAGCCCAGGGAGAAAGGAGTGGTGGCAGAGGAGGTGGTACGGAGTTCCTGCCCAGGTAGTGAACCTATGGTTTCCATTCAGTAGAGCAACGCTCCCAGCGGGATTCCGAGAAGCCTCTCGCGGAACTCAAGCGGGAAATCACAGAGCCCCAGGGCAAACCGGGGCACCTCCAGTGTAAGGGAAGCGCGAGCCCCGACTAATCAGGAATCCGCAAGGGCGGGGAGGCGTGCTGGTAACCTCATCTACTTTACCTATGGGCGTGGCTAATAATAGCCAGGTGAAGGAATGGAAGGAAGGATTCGTGGGACTACAGAACTAGGAGAAAAAGTATTTTTCTAGTTCTGTGCGCGGGACACTCCTTGCATTTATGGGGGGGGGGGTTAAACTTGTGTTCTGTTCTTATTTTAGGTTCCTCTTCTGAAAGTGTGGCACGGTGGTGCCTAGGGCCGGGAGTTAAGAGCCACGGAGGCCTGTGTGTCGCTCATTCCTCAGTGCCTTTTAACATGCTGTTTTTTGTAACCGGCAAGCTGAATTATTAGGGCGTTTTAGCGCATCCCGGTAACAAAACCCACAGTTTGCCGGAAAACCAGTGTTATCCAGTGAACCTGTTACCGGGCTACAGTATTCCGCTGCCTCCTTACCGCTTAACCTGTTGTCACTGAAATGAGGGACATGGACCTTTCTGGACACTCAAAATGAGGGACACATCCTCAAACATGGAGATTAGAAGCTCAGAACACTTGTGAACATGGGTGTAGGCAGGCCTAGCCAAGCACTCCATGGTGTGCAATTTTATTTAAGGGGGGTAGCAAATAGGCTCTGAACTAGGGTTGTCAGAACTAGTTCGGGAAATATTCGAACCCATCACGAACCCTGGTGTTCCAGTTCTAATTCAGAACTTGAACACTAGAGGGTTCACATAGGGGTTCAAATCAGTCCTTTTTTTTACTGCATTAAGAAGCTGCAACGCAAGCTTGCCTATAGTGTCATCTCCCTCCAGTCCCACTTCAGCTCCAGTATGATCGTGAAGGGACAGGAGAGAGGTTGAAGCAGAATAGGGAGGCAGCACAGTGCCACAGGAGGCAGAAAGTCTGAGGTGGAGCAGATGAAGAGGGTGGAATGAAGGGTGCATGATGGCATGCACAAACTTGTGAGGGCTGAATGGTGTGGAGTTGGACTGCGCGCCTGCGTACTTCATCCTCAGTCCATGTTACCACCTGACCATCTGCTCTGCGATCAGGTGGTGGTAGAATACGTAAACCGCGAGGTTGCAGCTCCGTTCATTTAGTGAAGTCCCAGTGCCATAAAGGAGTTGCAGGCTGCATCAGCTTGTGCTACTCGTTCTGTCTGTCTCTGGCTCTGGCAATTGCTTGCTAATTGTGAAATCGTCGTGTGTGTTGATTTATTGCAAACCTAAAAAAATAAATAAAAAAGCTAAGGGGTTGGGGTGGGAACTAAAGGTGGGGGGAACTCGGGGTAGGGAGTGGGAACCGAGGAAAAGAAAGGGCCCGAACTTAGGAACAGTTGGTGAGAGGCTCAGCCTCAGGATGAGATGGACAGAGCGAGGGAAGTTAAAGTTGCTGAGTATTTGCTGAGTATTTGAGTAAAACTGAGAAACTAAGATAATTTATTGTAGTCTCAAACAACAGTTCAAACTTCATTTCTTCCTGGCGTAGTTGTTTCACGCTGGGAAGAAGGAGCGATCATCAGATGGCTGGGGGAGGGGTGAAGAAATTAAAACAGATTGTGAGGAAAATTAAGTTTAACTTTAATGTGTGTCTGCGAGAAGTTGAAACATTTGAATTTGATGGCATTTTTACTCTTTATACTTTATACCCTACTCCACAAAACAAAGTAAAATAATCAGGACGACAGGGGAGGGGATTCTTTAGTACTGTGCTGCTGAGCGTTCTTCTATTCCACCCTATAAAATTCCTGATAGAACAACACCAGGCTGTTTTTATTTATTTTTTTTACATAGTACTCCCTACTTGTGTGTTGTGTGTGTGACTTCACTACACTGTATCTCTCTATTCTCCTGTGGTGTTCCCATCACCCTGCTGTGGCTGCTGACTGTGTACCCTACCCATTGCATGTTACTGCGAGAAGCCCATTGTTGGGCATTCGTGTGGTGGCATTATCCTTAAATACATGACAGAAACCTAGAAATATATTTCCCTGTTGGGAGCAGAGACAGAAAAATCTCTTTCCTTGGGTTGTATATGTGTGTGTGACACAATCTCCTGTGGTCAGCCCATCTGCCGTGTGCCTTTTGACTGCACTGTACCCTACCCAGTGTGTGTTACCGAGAAAGGCCCAGTGGCCAGTTGTCGTGTGGTGGCATTATCCTTAAATACATGACAGAAGCCTAGAAATATATTTCCCTGTTGGGAGGAGAGACAGAAAAATCTCTTTCTTTGGGTTGTATATGTGTGTGTGACTCCGTCTCCTGTGGTCAGCCCATCTGCTGTGTGCCTTTTGACTGCACTGTACCCTACCCAGTGTGTGTTACCGGGAGAGGCCCAGTGGCCAGTTGTCATGTGGTGGCATTATCCTTAAATACATGACAGAAGCCCAGAAATATATTTCCCTGTTGGGAGGAGAGACAGAAAAATCTCTTTCCCCGGTTTGTGTGTGTAACTCTGTCTCTTGTGGTCAGCCCATCAACATGCTGCTGTGCACCCCTTCACTGCACTGTACCTTACCCAGTGTGTGTTACCGTGTGAAGCCCAGTGTCCATTTGTGTGGTGTCATTATCCATAAATACACGACAGAAGCCAAAAAATATACTTCCCTGTTGGGAGGAGAGACAGAAAAATCTCTTTCCTCGGTTTGTGTGTGTAACTCCATCTCTTGTGGTCAGCCCATCACCATGCTGCTGTGCACCCCTTCACTGCTATGCGTATGCCTATGCCCAGCAGCCCAATCATTCTGTAAGCCTTGAACCTGGGATCCTTTAGTTGCAAACCATCATATTCTTCAATTACTTTCAGTCCACTGCATCACAGTGTCACATAGCCAAAATAAAATTTTGGAGTTGTAGCCAGCGATCACAGATCACATTGCTTTGTTACACAGGAATTGTTTGGATGTGGGTGTGTTCACTGCAGTATACTGGTAGTACTGGTACTGTCTGTTATGGCTGACACCAACATAGATGAAGTAGCTGGTGCTGGTGTTGGAGCAGGTGTTGGTGGTAGTGGTAATCCTGGTGTTAACAGAAATAACCAAAATGTTTCACATGATAAAAATTCAACAAACAGCAAAAGAGCAACAGTGAAGTGTGGTAAAGGGGGACCTTTTAAGAAAACCTGTGCAGCTGCTGGGGTCACATGGAGAGGCACCATAAGGTATGCCGTTCATGCTGTTAAAATCCCTGTGACTAGCAGTAATAATGCAAGTGACAGTGAGTCCCTCTCTGACTCAAACAGTAGCTCTTTGTCTCAGTCTGACACTGTTGTGTCTTGTGACGTATCATTACTTCCTCAACAAAGTGAAATGAGCAAGTCTGCTGACAATGAATCAGGTAGTGCACTTGCAAATACATCCAGCACTGTTGCCAATGAAAAGGACATATCCATTGAATCCATCACTTCTGTGTCGGCCAGCAATGAAAATCCATCAAAGTCCTCTGCCCACTCTTTTAGCACCAAGGAGCATGTCCCAGGTTCTGTTAGGACAGGTGAAAAGACACAAACAGTCTTTAGCTACCTTCCTAGCACTGGGAACAAAATCTGTCACATCTGAGGTGTGGAATTATTTCTCTGTCAGTAGAACTGATCCATGCAGAGCAATTTGTTCCCTGTGTAAACAGAGTGTAAGCCGTGATAAAGTTGTGTCATGCCTTGGCACTACAGCTCTTAAGTGCCATCTGAAAAAGCATTCAGTTTTGCTTGATTGTCCAAAACCCAGGTTCTCCATCTTCCAGACCACACGTGAGAAGAGTCAGGAATCTGAAATGGATACTGAATTGTCTGAACTTGATGCTGACAGAACCACTGCCAGCCCTAGGATCACTATTACC
Organism: Neoceratodus forsteri; assembly: GCA_016271365.2. Classification (NCBI taxonomy): domain Eukaryota; kingdom Metazoa; phylum Chordata; order Ceratodontiformes; family Ceratodontidae; genus Neoceratodus; species Neoceratodus forsteri. The sequence continues at coordinate 944,871,200 of CM028136.1, read as the reverse complement.
ACCAATGCCAACACCATTAATACCAGCTGCACATCCAGTGATGGCACTGAATGTATAAGTCCTAGTCCACCATCTCAGCGTCCATCTGCCCATCGAAGTACGGTATATAATAAACCAGCAGGGACATGTTGTAAACAGCTAACACTGTCTCAGGCATTTGAAAGGAAGAATACCTTTACTAAAAATCATCCAAAGACCCTTCATCTTAATCACAGAATTGGTGAACTGTTAGCCCTTCTCTCATACTCTTTGGTAGATCATGAGGATTTTAGGGAGCTCATGACATTAGCAGAGCCTCGTTACAATGTTCCTCATTGAAGGTACTTTTCCCATGTTGAAATACCAAACATTTATCAGGCTTTAAAAGCGACAGTGATGCTTGCACTTAAAACTGCAGAGAGTGGGGTTATTCATATCACAACAGATATGTGGACCGGCACTCAGAACATAGATTACATGTCCCTTACCGCTCATTGGATCACGTTTTCTTGTGCTTCTTCAAAAACAAAGACACCCCAAAAGATGGCGCTGCTGCATATAAAGAAGTTTGGGCAAAGTCATACAGCTGCAAACATCTTGCAGGAACTAAATGACCTCCTTGATGAATGGGTTTATTCTCACGGTCTAAAATGTGGCTTCATAGTAAGTGACAATGGAGCCAACATCTTGAAAGCAGTACAGGGTGGAGGATTTCTGCATGCTTCTTGCTTTGCACACTGCTTACATTTAATTGTCACGGGATTTCTCAGCAATGAAACACAAGTGGATGGTATGATTGCTGTTTGCAAAAAAATTGTGACTCACTTTTCACATTCAACCAAGGCTATACGGACATTGTCCGAACTGCAAAAAAATCACAAGCTGCCCCAGCAAAAGCTGATTCAAAATGTTTCCACTCGGAACTTAACGCTTTATATGCTGCAGCACCTTTTGGAGCAAAAGCAAGCTGTACATGAGTATTGCTTCAGTTACATTATTGGAGATGGCATTATGCTGCCTGTGCTGCAGTGGAAATTAATGGAGACAGTGTGCTGCATCCTAGCTCCTTTTGAGACAGCTACAAGGGACATGTCTTCTGAAGGCGCATCTGTGAGTCAGGTTATCCCACTCATAATGCTCATTTCACATCATCTTAGTGTTCTAAATCTACAAATAGAAAAAGACAGATCAGAAGCTCAGACAACATGTCGCCTGTATCATGGGAATCTCGTAAAGAGAATGAGCGAGTGCTTCAAAACCAATGACAAATTAGTTGCAATGAAGAAATCAAAACACTACATCCTTGCAACTCTCTTAGATCTCAGGTTCAAGGCTATACATCTTCCAAACACAGATGATCTAGAGCAGTACAAATGTCTGTTGCTAGATGAGCTGCAGCACTCACAGGAGTCAAACACAGACACGCACAGTACCCTCAGGTTGTCATCACCACAACATGCAGGTTCATCTTCACAAAGGGATACAGAACTGGAAAAGTCACCAAACATTAACAGTAGTTGTTCCACAACTGTCACTTCTTCAACCCTTAGTAGCAAGCTAAATCTATGGCAAAACATTTCCCAAATTGCTGCCATACCAGCTTATGCTGCTTCCTATTCTGAGCGGTCTCTGTCCATCATGGTAGACAGTTACCTGCAAGAACTGCCTATTCCTATTGATGCATGCCCTTTTGAATACTGGAGATCAAAAAAGTTGATTTGTACAGAACTGTACAATGACGCCTGTAAATATCTTGGTTGTCCTGCAACAAGTGTCTCTTCAGAACACATGTTTAGTACAGCTGGCAATATTGTGACAGACACCAGAAATAGGTTGCTGCCAAAAAATGTACACACGTTAACTTTTATTAAAGTTAATAAGTCAAGATTTTCATATCCCTACAAGAGTATACAAACTGATCCTGAAGTGATTGATGTCGTGGATGTTGATGGTGATGACAACTCAGATGGTGGTGGCTGGTAAATATTGTGTGGGACAAAATCTCTCTGCACCAAAAAGGAAACTTTTACAGACTGTGATGACTTTGGTTGTCTCTCTCCTTTCTCGATCTACTACCTTGGACTATATACCCCCCAAAACTTTCACCATTTCATGGCAAACTGCTTTGTAGCTAGGATCTGAACTAAAGTCAACAAGTTTTATATACAGGGCAATTTTAACATCAGTGGGAACAGGCCCAAATTTGGCTTAAAAGGGACATTGTCACGTCAATCCTTTCTGTATCATATTATTTATAGTTAAAGTGCAAACATATATTTTGGGATTTACCTTCTGTGACTCTGTGGTGCATCAGTATGGGCCAGGACCGGGGGGCGATCTAGTTTTCAATTTTAAAGAGGACAAAACAATGAGTTCTAATTGGTAGCTGTTTATTATTTTTTCAATTACAGAAATGTTAGCCATAAACCAAAATGATCCATATGTAACTTATCTTACTGAATAAAAAATGATGGGAAAAACTGTATTTTGTATTGTTATGTTTCTGTGGGCAGCATCCTGTTACAAGTCTTTTCTGGGAAACAGAGTCATCTGGAGTTTTACCTATGTCATGGTTGAGCACATATTCTGTAAGCATAGGTCTCATACCACACTAGCTCGTGTTTAACATTCTGTTGTACACAGACCATGGCATAATAGCAACAACTCTCAAATTACTGGTTCCATGAAGAGGACTGTACAGAATGTTGTCCATAAGAAGAAAGCAATTGAAAAGACAGTTTTTCACATAAGTGTTGTTAAGGAACAGTAAAATATGGCTCATTTGGAGGCAAGAGTTTCATTTTTCTTGAGTAAGCATGTGGTAGTTTTAGCATTTGAGAGGGGGAGGAGGGTAGAATGGGTGCTGGAGGGTGGGAAAGGGCTGGAGGTTGGTTTAACATGGATGCAAGATGGAGAAAGATGGCATGAATGCTAGTGCATGGGTGAGGGTTGGGGGTTGGTTTTAACATGGATGCAGGAGGGAGAAACATGGCATAGTTGTTAGTACATGGGTGATGGTTGGGGGAGTGGGTTTTAACATGGGTGAGGGATGGAGAAGGGTGACATGAATGGTCATTCATGACTAAGTGTGGAGGTAGTTTAAACATTTGGGTGAGAGAGGAGGTGGAATACGTGCTTGAGGGGGGTGAGGGTTGTGGGTTGGTTTTAACATGGGTGTAAGGGTGGTATGGGTGCTACTGCATAGATGAGGGTGGTGAAAGAAAAGTGGAATGGGTGCTGGGGTGAAAGGTGGGTGTTGTTTTAGTCCTTTCATTTACAGATTCGTGATCAGCTGTGGATGGTGAGGAAAAAGATGATGACAGACCGATGGTATGGGAGGGCTATACTGATTGCCCACTGTGGAACCTACTGTAGATATATATATATATATATATTTATTTTTTCTTATTAAATAGATTGCAAACTGCTGCCACCTATCACAAGTGTCCTGTCCCCTTTAAAAAAAGAATAAAGGAATCAGAAACAAAAGAAAATCTGCATCAGCAGTTTTCACAGAATGTGACCTATCATAAAGTGTTTTTGCTTTACAAGTACTGATAATTTGATACATAATGGGGTTGACAGACACTGTCCCTTAAACATCACATGCCAACTGCTGCAAAACCGATCAGGCCACTTTTCCATTTGCAGGTTATCAATCCTCACCACTAGAGGCTGCCATAACTACTCGAACAGTCCTCTGTCTCCACATGGTGTGTAACTCAATGAACTGTCCCTGAATTCTTCCCCAAATTTGTACCTCTCGCTTCCCTCTGCCAGCTGGTAAACCACTCTCTCCCCCCCCAGGAATCGCACCCATTCTCAGCTCAGTAACCGAATATTGCTCTGTAATTATTGTCCTGTAAACACATCTCTGCTCACCTCATACGTGGCCTTTTTTGGCTTGAGCAGCTAGATCAGTAGGCTCCCTCTCCCAGCAGAAAGGACCCCCACTATTTGGGAATGCCTTCAAAGCTAGGGCTACCCACCTTTCACAGGCCCAACAGTGGGCTACTCCTGGCAGTCTTGTATATATTGTCCCTCCTCTGGGTGGACAGGCTAATCAGCACAAGCGACCCAGGCTGCAGGGGTCACCCACACCCCTCCATACTCTAGTCAGACATGCCATTCCCACCCCAAAACAGACTCATATCACTTTTGATGGCCCACAAATTCTACAGGAGAGGCATCTCATACCATACCTTCCTCCTCGCTAAACGAGCACTCAGGAACAAGTTACTCTGTCTACCCTGCCCCACCTCACTTTGCCTCATTGCCACCCTCCTGCTCCTCGCAGGAGATATTCAACCAAACCCAGGGCCCCCTCCTGACAACCTACTGATTTCCTCTCCACAGGATCCTCAATGGGTGTCTTCGAAGGGCACATGGATTGCACATATGAATATATGCAGTCTGCGACCCAAGATGCAGGATGTCCAAGCCTGGTTGGATCTGTACAACCCGGATGTCCCGGCAGTATCAGAGACATGGCTCAAGCCTCAAGTGCTCCCACATGAGGTCACCGCTCTTGGGTACCACTCCTTCTGCAAAGACAGAGCAAACAAAAGAGGGGGTGGGGTCTTAATATATGCAAAAGACTCCTTGAACTCAGTGCAGGTCAACCTGCAGCATACTACCAGCGACGACAGTGAATCTGTCTTTGTTCGCATCACCCTTGGTCGTTGTAAGCACCTCACCATTGGCTGCATATACAACCCACCTAAGAATGCTCTCCAATCCCTCGAGTCTGTCCTAAAGGACATCGGTGAGGAGGTCTCCTCTGAGATTCTCATACTGGGGGACTTTAACCTGAACTGGGCCCCAAATTTGAACCAGTCGCTTAAAGGTATAACTCAAGAAGCAAACCTTATGCAGGTTATCACTGGACCTACTAAACTGAACCACAAAACAGGGACTCACTCCACCCTCGACTGGGCACTGGTGACCAACCCCGGTAATATCAAGGATGCTGGCACTCTAGCGGATGCCCTGAGTGACCACTCCCCCATATTCTGTATCTGGAGAAATAAGGCTCCCAGATTCCACCCGAGAATCCTGGCAGCATGGGATTACACCCACCTTTCACCTGAACAACTCTCCAACTACCTTTGCAGCATTGACTGGAGCCCAATTAGACTCCTCCCCTCTCTGGACGATGTGGTTGCATTCTTCCAGAGCACACTCAATACCGCAGCCAATCTATTCGCTCCCATTAAGAAACTCTGCACAAAGGGAAGTTGCTATAAGTGGATCACCCCCAGTTAAGGCCCTAATGATAAACCATGACAAGGCCTGGAAAAAATACAAGATCTCCTCCCTACCTGCTGACCTGGTGAGCTACAAAACCCTCCGAAACAGGTGCAAGGTGGTGATAAGAATGTCAAAAAGAGAATACGTTACTCAACTACAGAAAAAGAACCTAGGGCACCCTAAATTATTCTGGGCCCACATTAATTGGTTACTAAAAGGCAGCAGCAAGTCCGAACCAGGCCCCATCGAGGTCAATGGACAACTACTAGATGACAACCCCCAAATTGCCATGTCACTCAACTACCACTTCACTAACTTAGACTCCTACAAGGCTGGGCTACCGCCTCTCTACTCTGACCCTAACATGAGGTCTCCTCCTAACCTTGACCGCCCAGCCTTCCATCTCAGACTGGTCAAACAAAAAGACATACTATCTCTTTTAAAGACACTCAAAACATCCGGTGCCAAGGGACCTGATGGGATTCACCCCAGGCTGCTGAAGGAAGGGGCCCCGTCCCTGGTCAGACCCCTTACCTGGCTCTTTAATCAATACTTAAAAGAGGGAGAAGTCCCTAATCAGTGGAAACAGGCCCATGTGGTCCCCTTCCACAAGGGAGGCCAACGGGAGTCCCTCAACAACTACAGGCATATCTCCCTGCTCTGCATCCTGGCAAAGTTACAGGAGAGGCTGATCTATGGGCAACTCCGTGATTACCTTGAGTACTACCAACTCCTTGCTCCCTCCCAGCATGGCTTCAGGACCCAGCGTGGAATGGACACTGCCCTTATCAAATTCTCAATGGACGTACTCAGTAATCTGGATAAGGGGACCCCTACTGGTGCGGTCTTCATTGACTTATCCAAAGCCTTCGACCTGGTCAATCACAATCTGCTACTGACCAAGTTGGGCAAAGTAGGGCTTGACAACCATTCTCTAAAGTGGTTCGAAAGCTACTTAACTGGACACACTCAAAGGGTAAAATGGAAAGACTCCATCGCGGAGGCACTCCCACTAAAAGAGGGAGTGCCGCAGGGGTCGATACTTGGCCCCCTACTTGCTTTCCCTTTTCACCAATGAACTGAGCCTCCACTGTGGGAGGAGCTCGGTGGTCCAGTATGCAGATGATGCCGTTATCTACCGACCCTCCACTAATCTGCCAGATCTCAGCACCTTGCTCCAAGGTGACCTGTGCTCCCTTGAGAACTGGCTTGTTAACAACAGATTGGTCCTTAATACGGTTAAGACCAAGGCCATGCTGTTTGGTCCAAAATCCCTGGGATATGATAGAAAACAACACCTACACATCACCTCCACGTCAGGTGCTAGCCTAGAGGTAGTTGAGTCACTAAAATACCTTGGCCTCACCCTGGACCAGGGCCTTACCCTCAAGAACCATGTGGGCCAAGTTACAAAAACCTTACATGGGAAACTGGGCACCCTCTACTGACTGAAAAACCAGCTGATACCGGAAGCCAGGGTCTCCATCGCCACCAGTATCCTCCTTCCGACAATCACCTATGCGGCCCCAGTACTCCAGGGGGCAGCAAGGACTGAGATGAATAGACTACAGGCCCTGTATAATAAGGTGGTGTGGTTCACAGCCCAGTCAAACCCCAGGAATCACCACTGCGACACGCAATCGCAGCTAAATTGGCCCTCCCTGGAAGCCCGTCTCCAGTACCCTCTGTTATACCAAACCTTCAAATTAATTAGCCAATCCCCCCTCCCAGTCTATCTGGACTCACTGCGCGAAAGACCAACCCCCGGCCCCTCTGCTCAACAGATCGCACTCTCCTAGCTGTTCCCAGAGTAAGAACCAAGGCGGGAGGAAAGTCCTTTGCCCACACTGCACCCACCCTGTGGAACTCCCTCCCTCCTGGGGTGCAGGAAGCACCGTCAATTAAAAGTTTCTGCACTAAGCTCAAGGCTCATATGATCACAAGTTCCAAATGCTGCTGCTAGGCTCCAGGGACCACCTCACGGTCATCCGAATACCATAGTCCAACATTACCCTCTTGAGTAAACTGCACTATGAACGTGGCTCTCACCCTCCTCTCACATCCCTTGTGTCTTGTCACTCTTCTGCTAACCCCTGTACCTACCACGAATGCAGGCTGATCTCAGCAATGTAATCAGCTGTATGTATATTACTGTATAATCTGTATCATATTGTATAATTTGTCATTCATACCGTGTTGTTTACCTTGCCATATAATCCTGGTCGCCCCTGAAAAAGGGACCTCCGGGGCCCAGTGGGCCTACCCAGTCACCAAAATTTAATAAATAAATAAAAAATATGTATGCATTATCTTAGAAAATTGCATGCATTTTTTGCCAGCAACAATGACTGGCATATCTTTTTTTATTCAAATGTCTTGACTGACTATGTTATGACATCATGGGCTGGATATTCAAACTGCGCCATTCTGTGGTGCAAGCCCTTGCGCCGCTCAAATAAGTTGCACAGGGGTGTGGCCAGGGTGATATTCAATGGAGTTGCGCTATTGAGCAACTCCTTTGAATAGCGCCCCCCGGCCACAGCCACTGTGCGTGGTGTAGTGGAACTTGCGTCACTGCAAGTGGTCAGAGTGGAGCATTCAGATGCGGTGGTGCAAGTTCCATTGTGCCATGTGCACATTTCCGATATTCAAATGGTGACATGCAAATGGGGCCATAAATTTATGCAAGGCGCATGGGGGGCCATTTGCATCTAATTACGGATCCATTTGCATGCCATTAGCATGCAGGTGCACCGATCCCCAACGACTTGCGCCTGGCGCCCTGCCAGGCAGCAGCCGTCGGGGACCGATGCCCCCTGCAGCCCGATCGTGGGCATGAAGTAAATCTCCCCCCCAGTAGCCCGATCACGGGCAGAACACACTCCTCCCCCCCTGACTAGCCCGATCGCGGGCAGAACACACCTCCCCGACTAAGCCCGATCGCGGGCAGATCTCCCCCCCCACTGGCCCAATTGTGGGCAGAGCGTAAATGATTCCCCGGCTGGCCCAGTCGTGGGCAGAACAGAGTTCAACCCTCAAAGACCAATATCCCTAGTGGTCCAGTGGACCACGAAGCCTGATCGTGGCATAAGGTCAAACCCACCCCCAAAGTCCAATATCTCTGGTGATCTAGTGGTTCTCACCCCACCCACTGGACCACCAGGATATTGGTCTTTGGGGGTTGAACTCCGTTATGCCCGTGGATCGGGCCAGTCGGGGGTTTCCATTACATTCTGCCCACGACCGGGCCAGTCGGGGGGTCATTTACGTTTCTGCCCACATTGGGCCAGTCGGGGAGTAAAATCTGCCCACGATCGGGCTAGTCGGGGAGTGTGTTCTTCCCGTGATCAGGCTAGTGGGGGTGGGGAGTGTGTTCTGCCTGCGATCGGGCTATGGGGGGTTACTATTATGCCCGCGATTGGGCTGCTGGGGCAATAGGAACAGGTGGAGGGCCACCCACAGGTGGCAGCTGCTGTGGGGTTGCACCCTGCAATGCGGCAGCTCACCTGTGGGTGGCCCTCGACTTACTCCTTTTTTGGCTCAAAGTTGTGCAGGCGCAGGTAGGGGGTTGCGCCTGCTCAACTCTGCACGGCCCGGCTGAATATCGGGCTGTGCAGTTTATGCATGGTTCCACCCCCTCCGGTTGAGCATGCCTTCATTAGCATTGCGCTGTAGCTCAGCATGACTTGGGGGGCACAACTGCCTCCTGCTGAATATCTCAGAATGGCGCAATTTCAGACTTGCACAGGCGCAACCCTTTTGAATATCCAGCCCCATATGTTTTGCAACAGTTCCATGTGCTGTGGCTGCAGTACCTTGGCTTGACTTTGTTATAAAAGCTTTCTTTTAAACATAACAACTTTTGATTTACTCACTTAAAACACAAAGCAGCAAATCACTGAGATTAGGTAATATCAGTTATTTTTTCTAATAATTCATGAGGATGAGTATATATAACTGAGTACATAAATGGCTAATGTGCCTCTTTCTTTCACTAAGGAACTATGATGCAGCTGCAGCAGGAAAACTTTTAACACATGAGTGGGTGGGCCTGTTACGTATTAAGTTGCTGGCTTTAGCAAACAGAAGAAACCATAGATAAACCTAATTGTATTCCTATCAATGTCACACATGATCATTTCTCTCCCCCTTATATTAAACAGTTTTTCCTTTACATGTATTTCATTACTATCTTCATTACTGGCAGCACAATTAAAAAATAGGGTTCGAGTTCTAAAAAGTTCTAAAAAAGATTAGAACCCTAGAACTTTTTCAAAAGTTCTAGACAAGAACTAGAACCCAGAACTTCAGAGGGTTCTGACAACCCTACTCTGAACTGCTTCCTTTTCCCATGAAAACTAACAAAGAAAATACTGAACCTTTCTGTAATTTTATTCATAGGAGTCGAAACTAGAAGGACTGGTCACTAATACTCTCTTTGCATACCAAAGACAATACAACTTTACAGGCTCTGGTCTGGTATGTGGGTGTCATAGGGAACAGTGTATGACATTTGTATTTACCCCTGCATGGCAACAACCACTGTCATGAGATACAAAAAATTGTATTTATTGTGCCAAATGAGGCAACAAACATGGTCCTGGTGTACATTTGTATATTGTCTGGCTACATTGGGGGTAGCCAGACAATATAGCAGTGAGTCCACTTGGTGTGCAGAACTGCAATCCCTGGCTACACCCCTGCTTGTGAAAACCATAGTGTCTACTTGTACAAAGTTTATTTTTGATTTAGTATTTTAGAATATTGTGAATTTATTCTTTAATGTCTGAATTTACAGTACATTCTTTTTGTGGCCAGCACCTTTTCCATGAGGGACTGATGAAGGACTCAACAAGTTTAAAAAGGATCTTCACCAGTCCTTTTGACTTTCATGCATAAATTACCCCTTCTTGCATTGATTCTGAAATTGTATTTCATTACTGTCTGCTGCAGTTAGTTTTTGCATTCTGAGCTGCTAAAAACTGCAGGGTGTACCAGGGCTTCTATAGCAAGCCTGGTGTTGCTGTGGACCCAGGGTTGTACTGCTGACATCACTGTAGGGCAGAGTCAATTTCACACAAAAAAACAACAGCATACTGACAAGGCATTTGGATTTTGGCATAATGCATTGCTAACAGGGTGTCTTGGTAGAGGAGGAACACTGGGGTGGGATATTCAGATTGTGCCAGGCAGGTGCGCAAGCCTGGGCACAGCGCAACTGGGCTGCCCCAGGGCATGGACTGTGTGATACTCAACGGTGCTGTGCCATGGCTCTACACCATTGAATATGGCACTGAGGGCACACGCACTGCGCATGGTGCAGTGGCACAGCGTCGGCACAAGTGGCAGGAGGGGAGCCGGGGATGCGCCAGCGCAAATGCAGTTGCACTAGGCGCATCAACCGCGATATTCAGCACTGGGTAAGCATATGAGGCCATTATGAATGCAAGGCACAAATGGGGCCATTTGCATGTCATTATGGCCCCATTTGGATGCGGTGCACCGATCCCCGGTGACTTGTGCTTGGCGCCCTGCCATTCGGTGGGCTCCGCTCCCATTCACGGGCATGTGTATATTTAATCCCTGGTGGTCCAGTGGACTGCTCTCCATTGCCCAGTCATGGGCATAAGCTCCAAGTATCCCTGGTGGTCCAGTGGACCGCAGTTCAATGCCTGATCATGGGCAGAAGAGATTCCCATCCCTGGTGGTCCAGTGGTAACCCCCCTTCCCACCCAACCACTGAGGTCCCCCACCACCCAGCACCCCCTCCAGTCAGCAGCTGGTGGCAGCACCCCACCCGCATGCCTCTGGCCGCCACTGACTGACGAGCGTACAGTATGGTCTGTACACCTGTGTTCCCTGTTGAGTCCACGCGTGGACTAATGGGTATGCAGTCTATATTGTACTACTTCAGACCTGATTCGTGAATAGGTTCATTCATGATTCATGTCTGTGTAGTACAGTATGGGCTGCACACCCATTGGTCCACGCGGTGGACCAATAGGTGTACAGGCCCTACGGTACGCTGTCACTCGGCAGGGTGCTGTCTCCCGCCACTGATGGGGGTGCTGGGTGGCAGGGGCTCAGTGGGTGGGTGGGTACCACTGGACCACCAGGGTTTTGCTACGGTGTTTCCACCCACGATTGGGCACTGGGGGGGTTTCCACTGGACAACCAGGGATAACATACACCTAAGCCTGCGATTGGGCATTGGTAAGCGGTCCACTGGACCACCAGGGAGATATGTTACTTATGCCCATGATCGGGCTATGGGGCTGGGGGGCACAATGCTCCCTGGGCAGGGGGCTTGGGACAGTGTTTTGGGAGGTCAGGTGGCCACCCACGGCAGGCAGCTGCTGTGTTGCACCCTGCAATATGGTGGCCCGCCTGTGAGTGTCCCGACTTGTTCCCTGTTTAAATGGGCACAACTCTGTGCCCCCCTCAGTGGCACAAGATGGGGTTGTGCCTGCATATGCACAGCACATCCCGGGCTGAATATCGGGATGTGCTGCATATGCATGGGCACACCCCCCGCACTTGCGTTGCATACATTACTGGTGCGCCCTGGCGCATCGTGTGTGCAACACTTTTGAATATCCCACCCTGTATGTATACTGAGTACTGGTAGGTTTCTCTTGCAAAATTGTTGCAACTGCATGGTACTGCACAGTGTGAGTCACTCCCTTATCCTACAATGATGTCATCAGGAGCTAGCAGCCCAGCAGCTGAACAGCAATGGCAAGCGTAGCAGGGCTCAAAAACAAATCCAAATTATGGAAGGCAGAGTAAACCTTGGCCAAAAATAACAAATGTATACAGCTTTTCAAGTCTAGTACTGCATATAATGACTACAAGCTGTAACTTTTTGGAACACCGTAAAAGTTCCTGTTTAAGGGGTAAAATGCAGGACACGTGAGAGGTATGGCATGTGTTTCCTGGTGGCTGCCCGGAAGGAGAAGGGGTGGCCTAGGGTTGTTGGTAGTTGGTCTGGATGGGCAGGATACATGCTGACTCTGGGTTTTGTTGAGAACTGGGAGATGGAGAGAAGGGGTCAAGCTTAAAGGGAGATGGGTGTTCGCCTCAGGCTGTGCTGGGGAAGAGGGATCTGTCGATAGCTGTTACTGGGCATAGACTGTTAGTTGTTGACAGCTGGGAGAGGCAGTTTGGGATTGTATTATTAGGGGATGCGGAAATCAACATTGGGGCTGGATCTTGTATTACTAAGGACTGGGTTCTTGTTAACAGCTGGGAAGGAGGATGTTGCTGCTTTGGGAATGTTTACAGCGGGAAGGGAGATGCGATGCTGGGGTAGCTTGCAGAGCTTCCAAGTCAGCATTTCTCAAATGAGGGAGATCTATTTCTGAGGAATTGGGGTTTAAAGTCGGGGGATCGTCACTGCAGCTGTTTTCCTGGGAATCGAGAGCCAGGCTAACGTACTTTACACATCTGTGTGCAGTTTTGAAGTAACTTTGAGTAATCAAAAACTAACTAAATAAATAAACTTTAAATTGGGAAGGTTGCTGTTGGGATGGGTTTTGCCCAGATAGAACCGTACCCAAATCCTGGAAAGAACACATATGACTAATTGTATACATTTTGGCAGAAAACGCCAAAAATTTTATTTTGACAGGACAGTCATCGCTAATACATCATACATGCCTAATTAAGAAATTTGGCTGCACCACACAAAATTGAAATTATACACAGAACTTATCAGACAAAACAGTATCAGCATGCAAAATTATTGTACAGTATTCCCCTGGGGCAGCAGAATGACATTGACTACTCATAACATCCATGAATCCAGCAAAGCCCTCTGCCAAGAAAAAGCCCGGAAAACCCCCGCAGGGTCACCCAGCTCCCCTGACTAGGCTGCTCCAACGGACCTGTACCGCTAGGCCACAGCCATGCAGTAGCACCCTCACCGGGCCTCAACTGCTCGACTGTCACCTTCTGCAGTAGCAGGCTCCACCCATAACTGTGCAGTGTCTCTTCTGGGATGTGCCCTCACCGGGCCACCCCCATTAACTTCTTCAAGCAACGTGTCATTTTAGCCAGAATCTCTGGTCGTCTGCCCCAGCGGCCTAAACTACCAGATTGCCCCTTCAGACACCAACCATCTTGGGGAAGGGAGGGTGGGTCTTCAGTGGTGTTCCCCTGTGGTCTGGACAGAGAGGAAGATCCTCTACTGCCCAGACCCTATATCCTGGCCTCAGCCCCTCCCAGGCTTCAGGCTACTCCTAGCCTTTCATCCTCAGGGCAGAGGCCATTGATCACCTCCTTCCTGGTCACTGACCTAGGAAGGTGATGGCCAGGGATTGGCTCCTGGTCACTGGGCAAATACCCTCCCAATAAATCCAGGAGGGGCAATGCCCAGATAGAACCATACCCAAATCCCAGAAAGAACACACATGACTAATTGTATACATTTTGGCAGAAAAGGCCGAAAATTTTATTTCGACAGAATTGGCATCGCTAATACAACGTACATGCCTAATTAAGAAACTTGGTTATGCCACACAAAATTGAAATTATACACAGAATTTATCAGACAAAACAATATTGGCATGCATAATTATTGTACAGTATTCCCCTGGGGCAGCAGAACGACATTGGCTACTCATAACCATCCTTGAATCCAGCAAAGCCCTTGGCCAAGGAAAAGCCCGGGAAACCCCTGCAGGATCACCCAGCTTCCCTGACTAGGCTGCTTCAACAGACCTGTACTGCTAGACCACAGCCATGCAGTAGTGCCCTCACTGGGCCTCAAATGCCCGACTGTCACCCCCTGTAGTAGCAGGCTTCACCCATAACTGTGTAATGCCTCTTCTGGGATGTGCCCTCACCAGGCCACCCCCATTAACATTTTCAAGCAACGTGTCATTTTAGCCGAAATCGCTGGTCATCTACCACAAGATCCGTAAATGCATTTATACATTTCCCCACAATGCCCCAGGGGGATACTACACCCATGATTCCAACACCTCCTGAATATTCAGATTAAAAATCACCTGCCCTACATCTGACAGATGCACCCCATCTATGTAAGCAATAATACCAAACAGGGTGGGTGGGTGGTATTGGGCTATACCGGACCACCCAGGGGCATTATTGCGCTTAGAAAATGGGCACTGTAAAACAATTAATTTAATTTAAAAAAGTTAATAAAAAATACGTTTAAAATAACTTTTGAAATAAAATAGTTCCTCCGTCTGTATTATACTGATGTGTTTATCCTCTCCCACACAGATATACACACACAAGAGAAAGTTGACTGGTCCGTACCCCCCAACCCAACACATTTAAGACATACAGGCTGTAATCTTTTTTTTTTTTTAATACTGGTACTGGTCTATTCGTGACCCCTCCCCCTGTACAGGTGGCTGTGCATTCATTGCTGTCAACCAAGGAAGTTAGGAGGACAAGACAGAGAAAGGTGAAGCCGGTATGTTTGTTCCCTTTCATTTTCTTTACGAGTAGGGAAAGCAGCAATAGAAAGGCGGTAATAGTGTGAGGCAAGGGTTATGAGAAATGGCCAAGAAGCAAGAAAGAGAGAAACAGTGTGAGCATGGTTTACAGAGTAAAACAGAAGCGCCTGTTCCTCTGAGCACTGTCACAGTATCCCCCACTTCACCCTCGCAGATGCTGTAAGAATGAAAAAAATGTGGGTTCATTGCTCTTTAAGGGGGAGCACAACAATTCACTCCCGCTATATCTCTCCCTGACATTTCGCTCCCGACAGTTCACGCCTGACAATTTCCCTCCCATTTAAATTTGCTCCCATGTCATTCGCTCCACAGTAATACAGCATAGTAACTCATAGTAAGCATAAGTAATAGTATACTGTCACAGCCACATGAATCAGAATTACACTACCCTAAAATCAAACACAAGAAAGGTGTTTATGTCCCTGTTATTTATATTATACATAGCATGAAATATCTGAATACATAAATAAATATAATTTTATTATTCAGCACACACTTTCTGATTGTACTTTTCTTGCCTGGAATATGAAAAGATTTGTAGCGCTGGCTGAAGAAGTGGCTAGCTAAAGATTATTGCGATCTGGCTGGTTGAGTAGCTGATGATGGTATAGTAGCCTCACAGTGCTGCCATGCTATGGGAGGGAGTGAGGGAAGACGCAATATGGTCTGTGAGGATACCTATAGAACAAATGCACGTAGAAGGCAAATTTACCATGGAAACAGCACCAACTGTCACATTTCAGCCATTGTGAATGCAGAATTAATTGGAGTCTTATTTCTTGTGAACATGATTGTACATGTGGGTATGAACAGTTTACTATTTGAAATCTATCTTAAAATCAGTATGACAGGAGGAAAAGTGAATAGGTTGAGTTAACCAGTGTTTCACAAAGAAATTGGTTTGTCCTGACATACTGTATTCCAATGCAATGCAGTTGTTGGATGAATTTGTTATGATAGTAGTTAATGGGAGCAAAATGACAAACCTGCTCTAAGCTTTCTTTCTTTTTTTTTAATTCAAAAGCAACTCATTTTGTGCCTGTTATTCTGTATTGTACTCTTACAGCATCTGCGAGGGTGAAGCAGGGAATACTGTGTGTTTTTTGAGGAAATTTTAACTGGTTTAGTTTAAACCTTTTTAGGGGTCCACGAGGAGGCAGTGGACAGCGGCCAAGCAGGCAGCTGTAAGAAGGGGCACAACAGTGGGGTTGGCTCTCAGAGAATTGTACTGTCAGCAATCACGGCAGTGGGGCTGCATCTTTTGCAAAGGGAGAACAGCTTGAGCGCAACAAAAAAAAAAGTAAAACCATTCATGGTAGTTGAGATTTAGCTTTACAGCTGTGTCACAGTACGCTGACTGTGAGAGAGAGGACATTCACTTCAGCATACACGCAGTCTTCTCTCTCTCACTCACATTTTATTGAGCTGTTTTTGTTTTTTGCTTTGGGCTCTGGTTCCGGGACATACTATGAGCAGCACGGCTTGACGGTTCTTTTTTACATGCTTCTCTGGCAGGATAATTGTGCAGAAGCCATGCAGTCAGTGAAAAGCACATCTCTCTCCCTACAATTTCTGTTCTTTCTGGGCGGTGCGGCACAAGTGCCAAAGACAGAAAGAACTGTACAAACTTCAAGCAGAAACAGACAGGGACAGAGAGGTCTCTCTCAAAAAAAAGGACACTACTAACTTAATATAGAAAAACGGCTTTCACACCAGTATTCGTGAAGGGCAGGAGACAAGGTCACTCTGCAACCCTGTGTTTTTTATTATTCATAATTCGGGGGGGGGGCTGGCCATCACTCAGTATGTCGCTCGTTAAGCGACCAACAAAATGGTGGCTTATTTAAACATCAACATTCTCAGGCCCACTGACATTGGTAAAAAGGCTGACAGGCACAGGGACTAGTTATTTACTGGTCTCTATTGCCTGATACCTGCCCGGGTAGACGATGCTCTCTACCAATCAGAGAGCAGGGTTTCCATAGCCCATTTTTTAAATAGAAATAACTACCCCTTCCGGGAGATAGATCCCGGTGATACAGGACTTGTATGTCCCTAGCAGCACAAAAATGAGACACCACCCTATTTACTTCCCCTGTGTGCTTTCCACAGTGGTCTGTCCACCTGTCCCTTTTTTCACCTCTGCCGAGGTACTATCTTTGACCAAGCGATCCTTGAGCCAGGCATCTGCCTCTTTATCCACCCCAGATCTACCATTATTCCCTTCATCACATCTATTGATGACAGACTACCCAGATTGTTTCCCCCCAGGTGTATAACCAACCCCTGAGGTGGATCCCTAACAAGCCCCAGGTTCTTTAATACCGGGATGAGGTTACCCCCCCATTCCGGTGATTCCTCACCAGCACACACTTGCTTTATCCGCAGGGATGCCCAGTTGATCTCCTTGGCCCTGTCATGCTGCCCAAGAGCGTGCTCTCCTGATAAAGGAGTGACCCACCACGTAAAATGTTTTGATTTCAGGAGGTGCACCTGTAAGACAAACTAAGCGGTTATTGGAAACTACCCTTAATTTCTTACTTTAAAAGTTCACCATCAGTGGCCCGATATAGGTTTTATAGGCCTTAGACTGCCAGTGACTAATCTTTTTAATCTCCTCTTCCAGGCACCCTAGCCTCGTGGCTTCAGTGGCCGCCCCAATACTTAAGGAATGCATGCTAAAGTAGGTAGGGTCCTGTTGTAATCCCTTTCCTAAGGACTGCCCCAAACTGGTGCCTGGTGACAGGTTTTCCATTTGCATGGGTGAAAAAGGTGCTCTGACCCACCCCCTGATGTAGCATGTAATCGTTGATGAGGGCCCATGGGCAGAGGGAGCTCCTTTGCGCCCGGTGGAACATGATCACCCTCTTCAGTCCCACTTGTGCCATCTTAGAATGGCATAGTACCAGCTACGTTTCCTCCATTAGCCTGACATCCCTCAACTGCAGGCTGTGACCCGCCTGCATGGATGGGTCCTCCACCAGCTCTGACACCCTGAAAGTGCCCAAAAAGGCACAGGTGACTAGCCCCTTAAAAAGCCTCGCCTTGTCCGCCGATGAGCATATGCCTGACAATTTGTCCAGTATACTGGCTAGCAGTTCGCTAACCACTGGACGCCTCCTATCTTTCCTTGATCCCCTGATTCTATGCCACCCCTCTATCATTTTCTTTATGGTAAAGGATCCCGTCATGTCCCAGAATCCATGCATCTTTGCCATGAAGATAATACCCACCAAATGACTATGGATGTAAGATGGGGCCCTGTCCTTGTCGATCAGGTGATGCACGAATTGCTGGAGCAGAGGAGCTCTCTGCAACAGCTCGTAGTTATGGTGACCCTCCCCTTAGAAATCCCAGAAGGATTGTAAATGTGCCCTTAACTTACACCATGTCATGGGCCAGAGCGTGTTGAACCAAATTAGTCATTCTTGGGTCGCTGCTTGCCACAGAAAAGCTGGCACTCTGGCAGGGTGTTTGTCTGCTGCTGGAGCCATCTGCCGGAAGCGGTCAAACTGTAATTGAGACAGTGTATCTGCGATTATGTTCACAACCCCGGCACGTGACTTCCCCTAAAGGAAACACTGAGTTGCAAGCACCTCAGGAAAAAGATCCTTAGCAGCCTCATCGCTTCCTTGGAATTTGAGGATTGCATATTTAAAATTTACACTACCCCATATCTGAACGAAAAATAATTTTCTTGTCTCTGAGTCTGTCCTCCCACACAAACACTGCTATCAGAATGGGGAAAAATTCCAACAGGGTTACATTTTTGGTGAGCCCCGCCTCCACCCAGCTGGTGTCCCATGGGCCCGTAAACCATCACCCCTGAAAGTAGGCCCCATAGCCACCTTCCCCAGCAGTATCTGTATACATTTTGCAATCTGGGCTGAAATCTAGGCCGACCTGCCACACCGACACCCCATTAAAAGAAGGTGCCCCACACACCTAAGTAAGCTCTCATTTCCACTGACACCCTGATGTGGTGGTGCGGTTGTAAACTGCCTCTAGTGGCCCAGGACAAATGCCTCATGAAAGGCCTACCAGGCAACACAGCTTTGCATGCAAAGTTTAAGTGCCCTATCAGGGACTGCAGCATCTTGAGGGTTACCTTGTTGGCTGTCCGGACATCCGCCACCAACTTCGCCAGGTGTGACACCTTGTCTAGAGGCAACCATGACACCATGTTAACTGTGTCCAGCTCTATGTCCAGATAAATGGGTTGTGATACTGGCCCTCCTTTATTCTATGCACCAGCGGCACCCCAAACCACTCCATGAGCTGCACAAGGCCAAAGTAGCTTCACACTGTGTTGAGTCGGGGGCTTCTATGAACAAAAAAACACCCAAATAATTTGTGATTAACTTATTGCCACTGTGTTGCATAGTTGCCCATTCTAAGAAGCAACTAAATGTCTCAAATGCTGGGCATGAGACCGAACAACCCATTGGCATGACGTGTCATAGAAACATTGCCACTGAAGGTAAACCCCAATAAGTCAAAATCTAGGGGGCAGACAGGCAGGAGCCTAAAAGCAGATTTTATCTCACTCTTGGCCAACTGAGCACCCTTGCCTACCTTTTGAATGGGCTTGACCACTGAATCAAAAGATGCATAGCAAACTGCACTGTCCTCTGAACTGATGAAATCGTTCACTGATGCCCGTTTTGGATATGATAGGTGATGTATTAGTCTATATTCCCCTGGGGTCTTCTTGGGAACAACCCACAGCAGGGAGATTCTTAAGGGACTCAGTGGAGGATTTGTAAAGGGGCCTGCCACCCTACCGCTGACCACCTCCCTTTGTACCTTCTCTGCCACCATGCTCTCCAAGACTCTGGCTGATTTGAGATTGTGCGCTGTGGTGGTAACCCTGGGCCCATGGTAGGGTATGCAGAAACTGGCAGAGAAGCCATCTAACAAATTCTGGGCATCTTTCTTGCAAGGATAGCATCAAGCCAAGGATGCAAATGTTCAATTTTTATTGGGGTTCTTGCCAGGCTGCTTGGTGTACTTGTCCCCTTGTTTACTGCTGGCTGTATGTCCCTCACCCTTTCTATAGCTTCCGCCCCTGGCAGATGCTGGCTTTGTGCTTACCTCCACAATTGCTGCACTCATGCCTGAATTTACAAAAATCCCGAAAACATTTGGAGATGTACTGCCTGCATGCGCCCACCCCACTTTGCCCTGACCAGGAAAGCTTGTTGACCATGTTCCTGCTGGCCACATAGGTGACATTGGCCAGTCTTTCCCGTGTCATATGCCTGCACCACAAATCACGATCTGTCTTGTCCCAGAGCTTCTCCGGGGATCACAGAAAAGCTCATCGTACCTCAGCCAAGTGTTCCCGTCAAACGCTAGGTGGGCAGTTTTTATGTTATCCCTATACTTGAGAACTTGCCTGATCTTCTGTGGGAACTTGGCACAGTATATGGATATAAAAATATCGAACGCTGCCACCCAGTTCTCAAACGTGCGTGGCACATTGGGCCACCGCAGCCTTTCCTGTTTTAACCTGTCCTTGTCCCCCGTGTCGGGTGGTTCCCTGTGTAGCAAATCAAAAATCTCGATGTACTCCCCTTTCCATATTCTTTCCCTCATGGTGGCTGACAGGTGAGTTTCCATAGGGTCATCTACCCCAAATATGCCCAGTGGTCTGTTGCCGCCATAGCTGGTGCAACCCCACCGGGCTCCTGTGGAATCGAGGGAGTGGTGGCTGCCAGGGACTTGCCTGATTGGTGCCCAGGACCATCCCCTATCATGGCTCCTGCCACTGCATTCCCCACTCCCCAAACCTGCCTGACAGTGCCATCCACCGTGGCCTGTGTTGTTGGCAGGCCAGACCGAGGAGGCAACCCCCCGCTGCCAGTGGATGGCCTCCCTTCTGAACCTCTGCCGCTGCATGGACAGCTGCTGGAGTGGGTGCCTGCACCATGGCCACATTGTTGCCCACGATGCCCCCCAAAGAACTGCTGTCCCCCCCATGGGTTCCGCGGCCACCACTGAGATGCCATTGGGGGAGCGGGTGGGGGCCCCATAGGGCCCCGACTGGTACCAACTGCCCAGCACTGTGCAGAAGGGAGTTTTAGATAAAAGGGGGGGGAAACCACAGCAGTGGCCAAGGCCACCATCCCTGCTGCTCATTGGCCCCTGTTCCCTGTGTGGCAACCGGTGGGATGGCCCCACCAGCATGACCTTGAAGCAACCTGCCCTTTTGAGTGCTATGTGCTCTGTTAATCGCTATCCCCAGTAAGCACCTGCCTACCCGCAAAGTGGCCTCCCCCCATGGCACCCCACAGCCTGTGTGCCTTGGCCCCAGCTGGTTGCGCCCTTCCCTGGGACCCCTTTGACCCATTGTGTCCCACCAGTTGTCTGCTCTAAACCTGACTTACCCATCATTGTTGTTGGCGGAGGCTGTTTGGGTGCTCTCCCGTATGCTGTTCCACCCTCCTCTGTGCCTCTGGCCATCAGCTCGGGTGTTGCAGTGCCCTGTGTGTCTGCCTGTACCTCTGTCGGTTTATCTTGGTGCTCTTCCAGATCTGGCATCTTCTGTGTGTCTCTGTTCGCTGTTGCCTCCTGCATCTTCCTGGATGGCTTCCTCATCCTCTTGTGTTGGCGCACTCTGCATGGCCATCTGGAGCCAGTCGGGGCCTCCCACTGCCATCAGCTGCTGTAGCTCGTCCGTGAACTCTTGAGATGGTGGGTCACACAGGCCTGTTGACGTAGAGGCCAGGGCCTCCACATCCCCTTGCCTATCTGGCTCCCCCATGTCAGACATGTTCATCTGGTTGTTACCTGAGATTGTCAACCTGAAAAGACAAACACTGACCCGTTACTGGGTGAACTGTTGTGGAGGCCAATGCGACCATCCCTTCCCTCCCTATGCCATTCCCTGTTCCTAGTTGGTTATGCATAAGCACTTATTGCTACATGTAGCTTTGTTTTTATTTTTTTGTTGTTTTTTTTGGAAGACACCGCCTGCCTGGCCCCTACCATACCCGGAGACTTTGAGGCCACGCACTGTAGGTGGAGAGAAGAATGGCCCCCCCATGTGGCCAACCATCCCCCCTCATTGTGTCATGCCTAGGCATAAAGCAGGGTCAGAAAACCCCTTCCACTCCCCCTTATTGTTTTTTTTTTTACCAGCATAGGCTGGGGAGAGAGACACCAACGAGTCCCCCTGCCAGATGGCTCGCAGTGAAAGCGCGAGAACTAGCAGGTCCTGGGACCGCCAAGCACAGAGCTGGGTTCTAGGCAAAAATGGCACCCTTTCCATTCTCGTGATAGCGCACGCATCGCGCAAATGGCAGGGGCCTATTTATGCCCTATTTGCACTGGTAGCTCCCGCAAGGTCGAACAGGAAGATTTGACCCGCGAGAAGGGTGAGCACAGGACAGCCAACTCCCCCCCCCGCAGAACCCCCTCCTGCATCAAGCCTGCTGTCCAGACCCTATATCCTGGTCTCGGCCCCTCCCAGGCTCCAGGCTACTCCTAGCCTTTCACCCTCAGGGCAGAGGCCATTGGTCACTCCTTCCTGGTCACTGACCTAGGAAGGTGATGACCAGGGATTGGCTCCTAGTCACTGGGCAAACACCCTCCCAGTAAATCTGGGAGGGGCCCTTTTATATTGCTATGGCTCTCGAGCTCCCATGCACAAGCCTTTAGTGCCCTCTATAGACTAGAGCAGCTATGTCAATCCTTTCTAATGGAAAGTGCCCATCTCACTCTTACACCCCTAATAAATAGCTGCACCTTATAATTCGACCACAGAGGTGTCCTGTCGGCATACTGTATATGGTGAACGAACAGTAAGTCAGATATTGAAGTACAATCACAGAGATGAGAAATAGGCTTAACACAGGTGCTATCAGGATGATATGAATTGATGAGTGACTACAGGGTATGGAGTCATTACCTTTTGTTATTCCAACTCTGACCTGATGCCAAAGTATACACTTTGTACAGTATATCATGTAAAGGAAATTGGAAAAAATATCCCCTGCTGCCCCTTCTATAATCCATCAGAATTCAACAATCAATTGTTATACTTGCTTGCCAGTGGCTAATGCTGCACCAATAACTAATCTTTATAATCCAGCAGGGTAATTTTTATTATTGTATTTTTTTTTGTTTACTGTTTTAGTCAAAGGTCTGGAGGACCTAAATAACATCTAGTTAGCAATCATACAGCGACTGATTTTCTGTGTTTCTGTAAAACTGATTGGTTTTGTAGTTACTTTTTGATCTGTTTCACTCTTAGACTGTTAAACAATATACTTCCAGTGTTTGCCTTTAAAAAAGTTGAAAAGCTGCACCAGTGGAAGAAGAGCTATGCAGTGGATTGCAATGAGATTTCAGAAAAATCTGGTTTTTGAAAACGGGGGTTTTCAGAGAGTGAAACGCAACAGAAAGTGAGGGTTTTAAGAAACACATGGAGGCAAAGGCAGCCAGCAGAGGTTTGGAAAATCGCGAGCTGCAGCACCCTTGAGTTTTTCACTGCTCGTGCTTTCCTTTGCCTCAGTGAACCTCTGTGCCTGTGCCACAATGCCTGTTTAGTATACCATTAATCAGCTCTGGTGGGGCTAACTCTACAGCATGGCGGCCGTATTCTAGCTGAGCTCCTCGGGGCATGTTCTTGAAATCACCTTATAAGCGGATCAGTGGATGACGAGAAACTTCTACCACATAACAATACCAAAAAGGTCAATGGTCACAGGAAGGCAAAAAAATATGCAGTCAAAACTCAAATTCAACCTGGTAGAGCCGCCGAAAGAAAGCCACCGGGGCCTGGAGGCCTGTAGGTAGATTGCAGGCCCATGAGGCGGGGGACTCTGAACACACCATGTCAAAGCTAAAGTGCTCACTTGCCGGGATTTCTGCCACCTTGGCGACTATGAAATCTGAAATGCAGGCAGGGTTTACAAACATCACAGCCCAAATCTCTCACTTTCAAAGCATGGTGACAGGACTGTCCGAGACCTCCACCTCTCCCACTACCCAAATTTTGGAGCATGAACATCGGGTGACTTGGAGGACTCCCTGAGCTCCATCTCTTCTGAACATGACAGCATCACAGAGGCTTGTAGAACTGGCTTAAAGAGCGGATTATCAGGAAAACCACACCCGGCGCTCCAATATCAGGATCATTGGTCTGCCTGAAGGGACCGATGGTGGGAATCCAGAGAAGGGGCTGCGCAAGTGGCTCATGGAGCACCTTGATCTACCCTCGGAGGCCCTGCAATTTGAAATAAGCGGCCCCTAGAGTGGCCTAACGCCAAAAACTCAAACCACCCGGTAGGCACTTTTAGTGAAATACTCTCATATGTGGACAAAGAGACAGCATTGAAAGCAGTTTGTCTTTGAGAAAGGGTCCAGCAGACCAGAAATGCGTCAGGCGCAATAAAATCATGTTTTAAAATTTTTTTTCCCCTCGTGATGGACAGCTTTATTTGTGGTGGGGAGTGCCTGGATTTGTGTTTGTAAGTGTTGAAAGCAGCAATGGTACGTAGGCCTATAACATTTGGCAGTGGTACAGTGAACATATTTCAAGACTGTAGTTGGGAGTTGCAGCTCGGGAGGCATAAGTTCTATCCTGTTAAGTCGAGCCTGCACTCTCTAGGCTGGCCCTTTGTGTTTATGTATCCTGCCAAGCTCTGGGTTGACCTAGTGGGCAAGCCTCCCATATACTGAGCAAGGAGGTCATGGAAAAGGTAAGGAGGAAAAGAGCTGCCTTTAGGAAGTACAAGAAAACAGGGAGGGGGGAGGACAGGGAGGAGTACTTGATGGAATCGAAGGAGGTGACAAGGGCAGTAAGGGGAGCCAAGGCATCTACGGAACTCAGGCTGGCACAAGGCATTAAGAAGGGAGAGAAGGACTCTTTAGGTACAACAGGAGAAAAGGAGCTATAAGGACCACATAGTAAGGATTAGGGATGGGGTTGGGTGGAAGCAGGGTGATAAGGCAGAAGCACTAAATGAGTACTACTGCTCAGTATTTACTAAAGAGAAGAGGGGTGACACCCAAGGGGGAGAAATGGCAGAAATGGGGGGGGGGTGACAGATGGGGAAATCATGGAGGGCAGAGTTTGGGAGGGTTTGAAGGCACTGAGGGTGGACAAGGCACCAAGCCCAGATGGCATCCATCCCAGGGTACTGAAGGAGCTGGCAGAGGTCTTTGCAGATCCTTTGGCAGACCTATTTAATGCCTCACTACATTTGGGGTGTGTACCTCAGAACTGGAGGATGGCTTATGTGGTGCCCCTCCACAAGAGTGGCCCCAAGGATGAACCAGGAAACTACAGACCAGTGAGCCTCACATCCATCGTGGGTAAGCTAATGGAGACTATCCTGAAGGAGAGGCTGGTGGCCCCTCCTAGAGGCCAAAGGACTACAGGACAGCAGACAGCATGGCTTCATATGGGGCAGATCCTGCCAAACCAACCTGGTGGAGTTCTATGACTAGGTAACTAGGCAACTGGACAGGGGCCATGCAGTGGATGTCCTGTATCTGGACTTCAGTAAGGCATTTGACTCGGTGCCGCATGGAAGGCTGGGAAGTAAGTTAGTAGGCACAGGGGCGGGTGCAGAACTGGTGAGATGGGTAGGAAACTGGCTTCAGGGAAGGCAACAGAGGGTGGTGGTGGGGTGGGGAGCTCTCACACCCAAGGATAGTGATGAGCAGTGTTCCACAGGGCTTGGTGTTGGGACCAGTGCTGTGTGGGATATTCATTGCAGACATATCATTGGACATCAAGAGCAAGATCAGTCTGTTTGCTGATGATACCAAGGTAGGAGCGGTGGTGGATGACCTAGGGGGATGGCAGAGGTTGCAAGATGATCTGGCAAAGCTTGAAACCTGGTCAGACACCTGGCAACGGGTTTAATGCCAAAAAGTGCAAGGTGCTGCATTTTGGGATAAAAAACCCAAGGAGGAGTTACCAGCTGGGGGAGTGCAGCTAGCCCAGACAGAGGAGGAGAAGGATCTGGGTGTGCTCATTACAGGGTCAATGAACAACTCGGCACAATGTAGGAAGGCAGCTGCAAAGGCCAACAAAATGCTGGGTTGTATTGCAAGGGGTATATCTTCGAGGAGGGAGGAGGTGATTCTGCCACTGTATAGGTCATTAGTGAGACCGCACCTGAAGTACTGTGTGCAGTACTGGCACCCATATCTGAAGAGGGACATTAAGTTACTGGAGGGGGTGCAGCGCAGGGCAACAAAGATGATCAAGGGGCTGGGGGACTTACCATACTAGAGGAGGCTGAGGGAGTTGAACATGTACTCACTGGAGGAGGGATGGGGGGACATGATTGAAACCTTTAAGTACATGAAAGGAATAAACAAGACAGGTACAGAGGGGCTGTTCAAAGTAAGGGAGGGGAGGGACACCAGGGGCCATGATATGAGACTGGAGGGAGGAAGGTTCAGGAGGGAGATAAGGAGACACTTTTTTACAGAGAGGGTGGTGGCTGGGTGGAATGCATTACCTGTAGAAGTGGTATCCAGTAGAACAGTGGGCTGCTTCAAAGGGGATGGGACAGGACAAGGGGGAGGGTCAATGAAGGGGAAGGGTGGAAGGGAAGGGCAGCTGCAGAATAAGGGGTGCTAGCTGCACATTCGAGCAGACCTGATAGACCTCTAGGCCTTTATCTGCTGGCAAATTTCGTATGTTCGTATACTGTACGTCTGCCGTTACAAAGAAGCAGAGAAATGGGTCGAGGAGGAAACTAGAGTGCTCGAGGGGTGGGGCGCCCATCCACCATGTCCATGGCTTCAACAAGCAGATAAGTCCCCTCTAACTAATTTTGAACTGCCTTGTGTGTGCTTGAGAATCACACCATTATTTGCTGGCCAGCCCTTGTACCAGTTATATGCCCGCCAGATGCCACTTCGGCTGTGTACCATCCTTAATAGTCTGGCGTGGGCTGGATTCAGTGGTGTGGGGTTCACAACAACCCTTGTCCCTAGTCCTTATAAGAGCTGCGGCTTTAATGGCTGGCAGTGGAGTTCTCTTGAATATACCACCGGGGTCTGCCTGGAGCATGCATCAGTGAGCTCTTTGACCCTCCAGACATGGAGATGGGTTTTATTTCTGAGGATATTCCCAATTATATTTACTCACAACTACTCTGTTTTGGGTGAACTTGTCTTGTGCCACTCCAACCATGTTGGGGGACTCTCCTGATTCATATAGTTAACCTCACTTGTTTGAGTGGAAAGACGGGGAACATGATTCCCCTTTATTGGCGCTTTAAGACATATCTGTTCATAAGGCACTATTGCCTTTTGAAGTTATAATATTGTGCCCATAGCTAATGTTTTTTCTATCTTTGGACAAAGAAGTAAGCAATAACCCACAACAGGGTATGCAGTTATTGGAGATTAATCAACACCCAGGGTGCGTAGTGAGGCACAAGGCAGCAAGCCAAGTGTCCTCACAGCAGCTGGAGTGTTGATTGATCCCCAATAACCGCAGAATTTACACTCTTGCATAAATCTGAAAGCACCACCTCAAGGAGAACGTACTGCCTCACTTCTCCCTTTCTCTCCATCAGAGACACTCGCTGCAACACTGTGCACTACATGCTGTTTCACTGATTTCTGCCTCAGAGAGAGAGAGAGAGAAAAATAGGCAGAACACACCCGGAAAAACTATGGTGCAGCAATTCTGAGTGACACACTCACGTCTGTCCCTCTCTCTGACCCGGTCGGCACTGACTGTGTGTGTGTGTGTGTCTCTCTCTGTCTCCCCCTCATTCCTTCCGAGAGGGTGCTTAACAACCAGAGCACATGCAGTGGATAGCAAGATGCAGCGTACTGCTCACTGTACTGTCCAGTGGCTTTACTCTCTCTCATGTGTAGCAACAAGGCAGCAGAGGGCAGCAACATACATACCACTTCCAGTTCTGCTTGCTATCTCTGTCACCACTGGGGTTCAAACCATGGGAGGGGAGGAGAGTGAACAAGCACACTGCCAGCACTCTGTCTCCGACTCAGATAATTTCACTTGACTGAGACACACAGACAGAAAGGACACATTCCACACTCATACTGTGCCTCAGAGACCGTGTTGGGAATGTAGCGGTGGCTCTTCTTGCTGAATGTTATTTCTTCATCAGCACTCTTTTTGGCCAGGCACTGTGTGTGTGTTTATGTGTTGGGGGGGGCAGCAAGAGTGCGTGCCATGGGGCTGCACTGAATCAGGGGAAAAAGACACAGACAGATGGAGGGAAAGAGCAAGCAATGCAGACCCCCCCCAATACTGTGTGCAGAGAGAAGGAGACAGCAAGTGAATGGACAGCCAACAGTTTTGGGAGAGGAGGGTGACAGGCTGCTGCACAGCAAAGGAGGTGTGCACTGCCACAGGAAATGTTAGCTGACATCTCCTGTGCGCTGTGTTCCCAATTCCTAATCAGTCTTATCGCTGCTCTCCAAAGCACTGGAAAGGATCATTGTCTATTAACTAATGGACCATCTGCATAAATATAACCTCCTCTCCCCTCAGCAACACGGCTTCCGCAAGTCACACAGTACTAATACTGCTCTGATTGACTTCACTGTTTACGTGCATGAAACTCTTGACAGGGTCACTTGATCGGGGCAATCTTTATAGATCTGACCAAGACCTTTGGCCTTGTGGACCATCAGCTGCTGGTCCACAGGCTAAGCAGCCTAGGGCTGTCCTCTGCCATGGTCAGTTGGTTTCCCAGCTACCTGTCTGGTTGATTGCATGCAGTTCTATTACAGGAGACACACATGTCCACAGCGGAGGCCCAAAAACTAGTGTATTCTTGGGGGAGGGACATGGATGTCCTCATACTTTATGCCAAAGGTCAGGGGGGGCTTCTATATGGTTCCTGCGTGGAGCACGGGTTAAAATCCTTGACCAGGTGATAGACAATGTAGGTCAGTATGTCCTGGTCAGGGCAGAACTGGCTGGGGTGAGGACACTCTCACTGGGGTCAGTTTACACCCTGAATGTGGAGCATCCTGGATGTTTTCAGAGGTTATCGGTGGATATGGCAGCCCTGCCTGGGCCCCGGATGATTGGTGGTGATTATAACTGCATGCAGGACACTATCCTGGACAACTCAAGTCCTGCCCATTTCCTTTTCTAAAAATGCCAGAGGTCTAGGGGGAAATTGAGTCCAAATTTAACCTGATTGTCATTTGGTGTCATCTCCACCCCACTGGAAGGGACTATAGTTTTTATTCTCATGTTCCATTAGTCATATGTGCTTTTAGATAGGGTGTTAGTGAGTACCTCCTTGCTGCCCACAATTCACTCAGTGGTCTACTCACCCATTTTGTTATCTGATCATTCATCCTTCATAGTAGCTGTGTCGGCCTTGGGCTCCCCTCCCGCAGTCAGACAGTGGCGACTAGACTTTCTTCTCCTTCTCAACATTATGTTTTAATCTTTGGATTTATTTAAAGGAATTCCTGATATGTCATCTAAATTGCAATTAACAATTTTTTTTCTCTTGCAAAGAGGAGGCCGTCAGCGCATGAACATCCCCTGCTAAAATTATAGTAGTGGTTGAAAATCTTTTATAAAAAATAAACTCCTCTGTGAGAATATTAAGGGCATACTCTGTGTAGCCAGCAATGTGGAAGGGCAAAATATACATGTTTATTACAATTGCATCCCTTGTTTGTTGTACAAAAACCATTATACAAAAAACACTGAGCTTCCCCAGGTCAAGTTTCTTACAGTCAATAAATTATTTGGTGGATTCCAAGGTATAGCGACCTCCTATTTGGTCTGCTAAATGTGGATATTTTTACTACTTTTGTTTCCCAACATTGGTATTCTTCTAATATAAAATGTTCATTATTTGGTAGCCGTGGTTCTTGAAAAACCATTATGTCAACTTTTCTAATACATTTTTACCAAGTCATCGTTATTAGGATTTGCTTGACATCTGGCCATGTTCCATCTAATAAGGTTTAGCCTTTCCCTGGCTATTTTTTCTCTATTTTTGCACCCTTTAGTTGTCAGATAGAGCAATTCGAAATGAAACAACTAAAGTTCCAGCTTCTGGTACACGAAACCTCGTGCATTTGCTCCCAATGTGGCAACACACTTAAACAAGCTGGGAGGCTCCAGACACCTGTTCCGCAGTTGAGTCTAGCACCACGGGCACTATACAGAACCAAGTAACCTTCTGCTTAAAAGCTTTAAAGCATTATCCTTTGATTATACAGCATCTTAGATCCCAGGTCAGCACCAACACAGAAGCAGTCCAAACTAACTAGTAAAGTGATGTATAAACTAAACAAGCAGTTGCTTGACTCAAGATATGCAGCTTTTCACTTGTAAATGAGCAAGACTTTCATAATTCACCCATGGCTCTGCCAGTTGTAAGTTATGGTTTTGTTCCCACACACTTGAAGAGAAACTGCATAGTTTGAGTCAAGCCATTACTAATCCCCTATTTAGTTCTCATTTGCCCCCTCTTACGCAGATACTCACAGTGCCCTCAGGACTACTGAAGCAACTGGCCCAGTTGGCAGATTCTCCTTCTTAATACAAGACAGACAAGCAGGAATAACCGTAGACTCCAAACTCTCTGAACCTTTTCTCTAGTGTCCTGGGCCTCACTTGGTATTGTGTCCTCAGGAGGAATATACACATTTTCAGTAAGTTGTTACCTATTCCACTACACAAAACCGGGTCACATATATGTGTGTGTATATATATATATATATATATATATATATATATATATATATGTGCTAAATAGTTAATATTTACAAAATGTATACACGTGATCATAAAGCACAAGCAGGGCAATTATATGCAGGATTATAAACCTCATGGAATGTAAAGCAGGAAAGCATACTTTCTGATTGGCCCACTAGTGGTCCTTATTCTACTGGTAATGGGCTGATAGTATGAACAGAATGCAGGACCCGCTGCACGGGAAAAGCAATACAACTTTTTTTATATATATTAAATCTAGGCTTTCGTATCTTTATTTTAATAAAAAAAATGGTAAGGTATTAATATTGTAGCAATAAGCCCCTCTGCATCAGGCTTAACAGTCAGATAATGCCCTGGGTGGGATTCACCTTAGGCACTTCTGTACCCATCAGAGGCATTATAGGACTGGTAAGGCCCTCTCTAACAGGCCTTATTGCTTAAAGATTACTTGTATACCAGAAAAAAGGAAGAAAGAAAACATAGACTGAGAATAAGTTAATTTTATTTATTTATTTATTTCAGTTTGGGATTAATACCTTTGAGCCATGGGCTCATTCACAAAGGCTCCAAGTTGGCAGAAAAATACATGACATAACATGACAGCATGGGTACATGCAGGTAAAACACAAATTAACATCATAGTTACTAGTGCAGTTACAATGCATTCAGGAGTACGGGTACATACATGTAAAAAAAACACAAATTAATGCCATGGTTACAAGTACAGTTACAATATGTTCATGAGTAAAAGATCAGCAAGTGATAGTGTTTGGCTACATTTGCAGAACTACCATCGCATATAACACTACAGGGGTGCAGTCCAGATCTTTGGAGAGACAGTAAGCAGCCAGAGACAAGAGTGCCCCAAGCTGCCGGGAAGTGAGGCAAAATAGAAACAGAGAGCAGTCAGAGATGAGGGTGTCCCAAGCTGCTGGGAAATGAGACAGAAATGGAGCAGCCAGACATGGCACTGTCCTTCAGGAGGTGGGAGGAGGGTGAAAGAAGGGGTGGGATTTAGTGGGCAGGAGTGAGAGGAAGGGAGGGTGAGGAGGGAAACATGGGGTGAAGTAAGGGAGGTACTGGGGTGGGAGGGAGGTAGGGAGGGGTGGAGATGTGGGGTTCTTAGGACAGGAGTGAGAGGAGGAGGAGGGAAAGCAAAAGAGGGAGAGGAGGCAAATATGGGGTAGAAAGAGGGGGAGTGAGGGAGGAGGTGGGCAGGGTGGGATATAGGAAGAGGTATAGGGATGGGGAAGGGGTAGATAGGGGCAGGACAATTGGCTAGGGGTTATCATTAGTTAGATAGAGCGATGGCAGGCATTTTTGTTAGCTAGGTGTGAACATAGCCCTGTTTTGAATTGGCTAAGCGTATTACATTCGAATAGGGTGGCAGGCAGGTCATTGTACCACTTTAGTCTGCTATAAGAAAGGGATCTCTGAGCCAGTGTCGTCCGCTTAAAGGGTACTTGCAGCCTTCCCCTGGTTGCACTCTTTGTACTGATGGTGAGTAGTTCAGTAACAAAGAGGCAGAGGTAGACTCCGGTGTGAGCCCCAACATAGCTTTTTTTGCTAGTAAGCAGGCCTGGTATTGAATTCTGAGGTGGAGGGGGAGCTAGCCAGTGTCTTTGTATAGTGCACATGTATGCGTCAGGTGGTGAGCTCCCAGGCCCAGCCGGCAAGCCTTGTTCAGAAGGGTTTTGACCCTCTTTAGTGCTGTGTCAGAGCCAGCCCTATAGATCACTAGTCCGTAGTCCACTGTGGACAGATTTCAGCTGCAGATAATGAGTTTTAGGGCGTCCGGTGTCATGGATGCTCAGTGGCAGTAGAGAATACCTAGTTTCATATTAGCAGGTTTGATCAGTTGCTCAATGTGAGCGAAGAAGGTGAGGGTGTCATCCAGGTGAACCCATAGATATTTAAATGTGTCAACTTGATCAAGTGTGTCACCTTTGCTGCTAAGTATCCTCAGGGATGCACCTCTCATCTTGCTCTACCGAGTACTGAAGAGCATGCTTTTGGTGTTTTTATAGTTGAGTAGTAGTTTGTTCAGAAGGAACCACGATTCCAGAATTTGAAAGGTGTTCTGTAATTCAGAATTTATTAGTGTCAGCTGTTTGCCAGAGACAGAAATAACAGCAGCATCCGCATATAGCATGATGTGCGCTGGGCAGGCAGTAGGTAGGTAGGGTGTTGATGAAGAGGCGGAAGAGAAGTGGGCCAAGGATAGATCCTTGGGGGACTCCTAGGCTCACCTCCCTAGGCTCAGAGATAGTACCACCAATTCTAACACTTTGCAGCCTATGAGACAGGTAGCTATTGAACCAAGCAACAGTGTCCATGGACATTCCTGTAGCAAGGAGGCTTTGCTGGAGGAGTTGGTGGTTGACAGTGTCAAAAGCCTTAGTGAGGTCTATGAAGATAGACCCCACTGCCATCCCATTGTCCAGGATGCCATAAAGCTGGGTGGTGTATTCAACCAGTGCAGTGAGAGTGGAGTGGTTACACTGGAAACTGTGCTGCTGCCTGCAGAGTAGATTGTATTTTCCAAGGTACTTGGTGAGTTGGTCAGAGACCACCCTTTCAAGAGCTTTGGAAAGGGGTGGTAGTATTGAGATGGGCCAAAAGTTGGACAGGTTGGTTCTGTCCCCAGATCTGAAGACTGGTGTAATGAGTGCTGCCTTCCACCTGTTGGGGAAGACACCAGATCTAAGGGAGGCATTAAAGACCTTGGCGAGCAGATCTGCGAGTTCATTTAATGTAAGGGCAACCATCTTCATGTCTGTTTGGTCAGTACCCATCCTGATCTTACTGAGGACATGCTTGACGTATTTTTTAGTCTTGGTTTGAGATATCAGCCTGAAATAGAATGAAGGTGGGCCATTGGTGGATGAGGAGGCAGAGTCCTGGTTAGGGAGCTGGTCGGGCAGCATATGATTGAGGTAGTCGTCAGGCAGCACGTTGCGTAGGTCCATGAAGGCTACATTAAATGCATTTGTAATATCCCTTGGATCTTGCAGTGTACCAGAGGCAGTCACAATGAGGTCAGGATGTGCACTAGAAGCTTTACCCATGAGAGCTTTCACCGAGTCTCAAAACTCCCTACCACAGCCCCAGTTACTGCTCAGCAGATCATTGTAGTACATGGCTTTGACAAGTCGGATAAGCTTTGTGCAGCAATTTCTGGCTGTCTTGTAGGCTAAGTAGTCAGCCTGTTTCCCTGTTGATTTGGCCTTGTTCCACAGGTGATCTCTGAGATGCATTCATTCAGTTAAGGAGCCTGACAACCAGGGATTAGCGACTCCTCTTACTTTCTTGGTTTTGTACAGGGTGAAGATGTCGCAGGCTTTGGTGAAGACCTTAACGAAGTAGTCAAGAGCATAGTTCCTGTCCTTGGCATTGTCCAATGGGGACCAGTCAACCCCATTTAGATACTCTCTGAAGGTTTCCAGTTGTCCAGATCTCAGGGATCGGTTTCTGGAGGCCTTAGGCTTGCACTTGGTGAACTTGTTTGTCCAGATACATAGTATCGGGGAATGATCACTGAGGGAGTCAGGTAAGACTGTGACCTCAGCAATGTGTTCCGGGCAGGAGGAGAGTAGCCAGTGGATGAGGGAGCAGGTGCCTGTTTGGTAATTTTGCCTAGTAGCTTGTGTAACCAGCTGGGATAAATAGAGGCAGCTACGTCCTGGGAGTGCCAGTTAATGTTGAAATCCCCAACGATCACTTGTTCCCTGTTTTGCTTATGTTGCTCTTGAATATTGACAAACCGCTGAAAGCCAGCAATGTGCATACCGGGGGGGGTGGGGGGTAGGTACACTGTGGAGAGTAGTAATACTTTGTTCTGTTGACCAGTGGTGAGTTTTAAGGTTAGAATTTGTGCCTCTTTGGTGCGAAGTCTACTGGGCAGTAACTGTCGTTTAATATCACACCTGAGGTAAACGAGGCAGCTGCCCCCTCTTTTTGATAATTGGTCCTGTCAGAACATGTTATAGCCATCCAGGGCTACAGTCTCATCTGCAGCCTTTGGGGATAGCCATGTTTCCATGAGTGAGATTACATCAGGTTTAAGTAGTTTCATCCAAGCCTGGAACTCGGGGAGTTTGGGGAGGAGGCTACCTATGTTCAGTGAGACAATCTTAAGATGGCCCAGACTCGAGGTTGGGCCTGACACTGGAGGGCCAGAGTTAGGGTGAACATTCCCTGATAGTAGGAGCATAAGTAGTATGAGCTTTCTTAGGTAGGAAGACAAGGTCATCTTGGTGGAGTCAGGGAACTTGGACTCACCAAGTCTTCTTGTTAAGGAGGCAGTAACAAGTAGGCTACACAGCAAGGCAGCTACAGGAATTGTATAATGCAGCAGTGGTTTGAGGTGTTGGGGAAGTAGTTTTAGAGCAGGGGGGTACGTAGGAGTCTGAGGACGTTGGCTTTACAGTGTGCGCTAGGAGCAGGAGGATGACAGTGGGAGTGGATGAGTCTGTTACAGGTGTTGTGGTCTCATTATCTACAGATACCCTGAAGTAGAGGGACAGGTTAAGCAGCAGTGCCAGTTTAATGTGAGCCAGCATTCTGGCTATGTAAGGTGGGAGGTGTTAGTTAATGAGAAATCAGAGATGGCAGGTGTTGGTGTATGCCTCCAGTGGGAGTGTACCGAGATAAGTGAGTGGTACAGCTGAAAGGAAGAGTGGCAAATGGGCATGGGGGCGAGGTGGGAGGGAGGGGCTTTGATCAATTTTATAGAGGATGGGGGAGAAGGTGAGCAGGACAAAATACAGGGTTCAAAATGCAGAGAGAGGATCCGCGGCTCACCAGAGCGGTAAGCCGTAGACCTCTGGCCAAAAACCATAGTCCCCAATTGGTGGGATCGAGTCCCCTAGCTCTGGGAAGCAGGCAGCCAATCAAGGGCAGCTAGTGAGGCTGGCTATCCAATGGCAGGAAGAGCCTTAGCTCTGTTGACCAATTGGGTTAGCGGGCTTGAGTTCCAAGGTCCGTACCCGGTTCAGGATCCTGGCAGGTGGGCGGTGAAGGCATGGCCAGCTGAAGTCAATGCCGTGCCACGGCTGCAAGACAGCCCAGCAAGGGCAGCTCCTGCAAGAGGAAGAGAGAGAGTGGGGATTAGTGGATTTAAAGTGTAGGTGGCCACTGGGGCAGTAATTAACTTAAGCAGTGGATGGGCTTCAGGTCAGGGGGTAGAAGGGCCAGCAGAGAGATATAGCTA
The DNA here is from genome assembly GCA_016271365.2 of Neoceratodus forsteri. Lineage (NCBI taxonomy): Eukaryota > Metazoa > Chordata > Ceratodontiformes > Ceratodontidae > Neoceratodus > Neoceratodus forsteri. The sequence continues at coordinate 944,835,568 of CM028136.1, read as the reverse complement.
ACAGTAGAGAACGGAGGGAGGAGGTGGTGTTAGAAGACAAAAGGAGACTTAAGTGGCATCTGAGTCAATGGTGCCATTGGGGTCTGAATGGAGAAGACAAGACCAGGGGGGATTATCAAGGCCAGCACGGCAGGAAAAGTTAGGAGCCGAGAGGGGAGGCAGAGAGAATGAAAACAGAAAAAGGGCACTGAGAAACAAGGGACCTGCACTAACACACTACACTGACTTGCACAGTTTACAGAAATTTAGTCAAGTCAAGCTCCAGATACAAAACTTTGCAGCATTTCAGGCAGGTAGGCAATAATCACAACACGGCTTAATGTCATTTGTAGCTAGACTGTAACCTGGCAGTTTTTTTCAGCAAAAATAAAATGAAGAGCTCAAATAGATGTAGAACCAGAAGCCACAGCAAAACGTAGAGTTCAAATTGCAGAATAGGGTTCAAAATGCAGAATGAGGATCCACAGCTCACCAGAGTGGGAAGCCATAGACCTCTGTCCAAAAACCACATTCCCCAAGTGGTGGGAGTGTGCCCCCTAGCTCCAGGAAGCAAGCAGCCAATCAGGGGCAGCTAGCGAGGCTGTCTATCCAATGGTAGGAAAAGCCTGAGCTCCGTTAACCAATCGGGTTAGCAGGCTTGAGTTACAAGGTCTGTACCTGGTTCAGGATCCGGGTGGGTGATGAAGGCGTGGCTGGCTGAAATCAGTGCCATGCCATGGCCATAAGACAGCCCGATCAAGGGAAGCTCCTGGTTCAGGATCCTGGCAGGCTGGCAGTGAAGGTGCAGCTGGCTGAAATCAGTGCCATGCCATGGCTGCAAGATGGCCCGGTCAAGGGCAGCTCCTGGTTCAGGATTCTGGCCAGCAGGCGGTGAAGGTGAGGCTGGCTAAAATCAATGCCGTACCATGGCTGCAAGATGGCCTGGTCAAGGGCAGCTCCTGTAAGCCTAATCTCACTCCCATGCAACCTAACCCTATTGACTTAGGTCTAATATGTTTCATTCAGTCAAGAACCCCTGACAGTGACAGCTTTAAAAATAAGACTGAGAAATGGAATCATTTCTGAGTCTTTCATTCCCTTTATCCACCCACCATGGTCCAGAGGCAGTATTGCCAAAAGAGCAGGAAGAAAGTAACATACTTGTTTGACATCCCTCATTTTATATCAGTAAGAGGTGGTATAACCTAGAGGTTAGAGCACCAAGCTGTGAACCTGGAGACCCAGCAGACTTGGGTTTGAACCTCACAACTGTCACTTAGATATTGTGCAACCCTGAGCAAGTCACTTAAAGGGACACTACCAACCCTTTTTGTTATATTATTTCTGACTGAAAGTACATTTTATGATTGCTTACCTTCTCTAAAATTCTTTGATTTTGCTGTTTTTTTTTTTATCTGCTTACTTTTTAATAGAATTGAAAAGCATGCTAATGATGGAATTGTACTCTGCCTTGTTTGGTTTCAAATCCTTGACCTGTACTGCACACTTCCTGAACAGTACAAACACCCCCAAGTAATGCAGCCACTCATTCTGCAATCGTGTTCTCTCCTCCCACTGCATCACGAGTGGCTAGACTCTGTTGGGGTTGTTCCCAAGTCCAAGAAAGATGCCGTGGAAGTTGATCAAAGACTGTGACCAAATGCTTTTATGTGGTAACATCAGGTTTTTCACTTTTAAAAAGAAGAAAAGGAATCAGAATCAAACCACCAGCTGCATCAGCAGTCTCTACAGAATGTGACCAATCATAAAATGTTTTTTTTTTAAACTGGAAGTACTGTGAGACCTAAGGGGGTTGACAGTAACACAGTATTACATAAACCTCCATGTGCTCTCAGGACTATCTGGAAACAGGCTTTGGCTCAGTGCAATATCTTAAGAAATATAGTGTATCATCAGGGATTGATGTGTATGGAAATCCTTGCCACTCAAAATCCTGTTGTACCATAGTAGTGATGTACAGTAACTAATGTGGTACAATGACTTTTCGCTGTACTGTACCACAGTAGCAATGTCATAGAACCAAGCATGCCCAGTAAAACTGCTCTTTGAAACCAAAACAACACCGTGGACAGCGTGAGTTTGTGTATTGTGTTTACTCCTTCAGGTGATGGGGTGAGTAACTTAAAATACAGTTACAGTATATAATCAGGGCTTATTGTGTATGGAAAGCAGCCCCTTCAAAAATGTTGTGCACGTCTGAAGTTGTGCACATTCTAAAAATGCTATGTGCACGTTTTATCATTAACTCAGTTGTGGTTACCCCCTTGTGGTCACTCCCACAAATTTCAGTTTCTCTACTCCACTCACTCATACACACACAGCGTTGCGTTCCCCCCCCCACTTCCTGTTCAAGGTCCATATGCTGTTATCCCAACTCCTTGATGGAAACACTGGCTCACTGTGTATAGTCGCCCATGCATTATTTCTTATTTAAAGTATTATATGCTGTTTTTTTATCGATTAATTTCTTTTGCCTCAACTAGAATGCCTTTACTTTTTCTCCTTGCTGTTCCCAATCCTCTCCTCCCCAGGACATACCTGAAAACAAGCCCATCCAAACTCTGCTTACCTGGTAAAATGTTTAAGGAATAAATAAAGAAATCTCCCTGCACATATCCAATCCACTCCTAACATAGGTCCTTTCAAAAACTGTCTTCTCCAACACCTAGCCAACCTCAGCAGCTGTGACTGCCATACTTAATTTTAATGATCTGCTGTTAGAATCTACCCACCTGTTTGCTGACAGTGCCCTATGGGCTGCTATTTTGTGTGACCACTGAGTCCATGGATCTCCTTTAGCTCTACCTACCTCTTTGAGGGTCACTGCCTATATGATCTCTGTCCGCAGGAATACACCACCCCTACTCTACTTCCTCTCCTCCACCTCCATCTATTGCACAATCACCTTTTCTGTCTTCCCTGTCCCAGTCTACCACTTATCTGGCCTTCTTTCCAACTAGGCTCGCCTGACAGTATTCTTAATTTGCTCGTACTGCTAGCACTTCTCCATTGTTTTAGTATGTAATTGTTTTATAATTAATAGGTCTCCCCTTTTTTACCATGGGGAGACCGTGCCATAATTTGCCATTATAAAGGACCATTTATAATGGCAAACATGTGCACAGTCCCCTCTCTCTACACATGTGCCTGCTGCAGTATCTCCCTTTCTGGTTCGTCGCTTCCTTCTCCTTGCAACCCAGCCGCCAGAGAAACACAGCAGTAAGTCACTTTAAAATCAAAAAAGTGATGTTTTGTCCAAATATGGACTAGCAAAAATATTTGTTAACAAAATGTAAAAGTTGAGAAAAGAAAATCTGTTGACTGACTCACCGGCTTAAAACCAAACTGGAGCACAGTCATGGGAATGGTTGCTATTTTATATAATTGCTATGGCCAAAAAGGGAAGACCCCAGCAAATACATAAAATAAAATATAGGGTGTTGTGTGTAAACTCGAATGTTTACACACACACACCCTTGGGGTTAGATGCTAATGCTTTGCACAAACCAGCATCTAACCCCTTGGGTGTGTGTAAACTTCTCATTACACACACCACCCCATACTTTATTATATTTAGTATGTACTTTGATTATGTTACTATTATTTCTGCTTGTTGTATCACACCATGATTGTTTCATTTTATCTGATGTACTTGTTTGTTACTCACTCCTATGTGTTATCCAAACTGTTTGACTTGGAGCCTTTGTAAATGAGCCCCTGGCTCAAAGGTCTTAATTCCAAGACTCAATAAATAAATAAATAAATAATATATGGTCAACCAGACCAACTTGGCCAGGTTTCCATCTCAGCAACTGTGATGACATCAAGGACCTCTCGATCATCACTCTGGCAGTCCCTATCTTGTCATCACAACCCCTTGATGGAAACACAGTCTTGTTGTGCATGGTTGCCCATACATTATTCTGTGTGTTTAGAATTGTTGGTCTGTACAAGCACAATGAGCAGAAACTTGTTTCCAGTTGTGACCCGTTAAAAAAAATTAAGCACAAGGAGTCTAAGTGACTTGCTCAAGATCGCACCATATACAAACGGCAGTTGTGGAATTCAAACCTGAGTCTGCTGGGTCTCCAGGTTCACAGCTGTGCTCCTCCCTGCCCCATAAAGTTTTTTATCCACCAGTACCAGTCTGCATGGGATTTAGGATTACCCAGACTACCTCTCAAACTTGTCGCTTTCCTTTGCCATTCTCTGATGAGGTCCAAGAAGGGCAGGGCAGGGCCCAACAGTGCCTATGTGACTTATTTAGACATAGCACCATGGGGTTCTCTCCATTTTTCTTTCTTCCCTTTACAGAGTAAAATTACCATTACTCCCTACTACACACACACACCACCACCCCCGTCCTATACTGCACCAACTCAAATCCACCTATTGTACATACCCACAGTAAATATTCCTAAACTCTGTTGTTAAAAGCCCCCATCCCTATCACTGGGTTTCCAGAGCTCCCAGATCTACAGGTTCCTGTATTTTACAGGGAAATGGAACTAGCTACAGGAAAACTGGTCCTGTTGTCCTGCGCTGGTATACAGGAAACTTAATGCAATCTACAGGAAAAATACCACATCAATCTAGGAGCACTGGGTTTCTAACTTAGGACTGTACTGCCCCATCCTTACCCACATAACCCCTACAGTTTAAACACCCCTATTTCTAGCTCCCTCCCCATTTTCTGCACCTTTTTCATTTATACCACTCAGTCTCCCCATCTGTACCCTGCCACAACCCCCATTTGTGCTCCAGTTTCTGTCTTTCCACTGTAGACCCCACCCTTCCACATTTCTGACCCTCTCTCTATTCATGCCCAGTTTCTACCCCTCCCACCCAGATCCTGCCCCTCCCCTTTTATATGGTCTGAATGGATGATGAGCCCAAAGTCTACGAATTTTATCACTTAACAGCAAACACTGAAGAACGAGAAGACAGATACAAAGTTTGTCAGCATGAAGCTGAGGGCAGAGATGAGGGACACCACACCACCGGGGGGGTAACTGTCATTACTCATCTTGCAACCTCTCCCCCACTCACTGGCTTTGTTCTCTCTCTCTCTCTCTTTCTTTTTCCCTTCTCTCTCTCTCATCAACGCCATCTCTCTCTGACATGAAGGAATGTGAAAATGAAAAAGATGACATGTTTACTGCCGCAGTGGCTATACTTTCTTTCCTGCACACCAACTCTTCGTCAGTTACCCCCAAAATGTACACAAAAACCTCCCAACACATCAAGTAACCAAAAACTAATACAAATATTCCCCTCCTCAAACAACACAACCATCTCTCTTGATAGAGTACCGCACTCGTCCTCCTGACCAACCCTTGTTTTGCAATCCTTCCTCTGTGTGTTTGCTACCTTTGCTGCCACATGCCACTACTGCCCCCACCACCATCCACAGCACTAATGGTATCAGTACCAAAGAGACTCATCTGACCCCAAGCCACACACCCATGCCATGGGAAGAGAGACACAATCTGTTAACTGCTGCTTTTTACTACTCCCATCCTCTCGCTGTCTCACCTTTTCAGTTTTGCTCACTTTTGCTGTCTTATTTTTTTTCTTCTTCCCGCAACACCTGTGACCCAGCAAACCATCCTACTTAGCTTGGCTCTTTCTGACCCCCTCCTCAAACACCTGCCTTGCTAATGCTGTGCTGCTTCTCAACTCAGTTCCCTACTGCCGCCCCCCCCAAAACCAATCAACTGCTCCCCCTCTGTCCATGCATGCACTAATGGGGGGAGGGGGCTCGGTAGGGGTGATTGGTGGCCAATGGCTGATTATACCGGTGGAGCTGCAGAAACAAAGGTTGTGGCTAGCAGTGGACAAGTCTTCAAGTTCAGTCCCCCCCCAACCCCCAAGATATCAAATTTGACCACATAATTTTCACTGTCCAGGTGACTCTCATGAAAACAAAAAATATATATGAAACATAAGAAACAGAGCTCTATTTCAAGGCACCCCCTGTTGTATGGAGGCAGCTGCCAAGTTCACCTATCCTTAAGGCTGGCCCTGTTTCTGGTTTGCTAGGATCCCGAAAGGTTGACTCAGACACCTGAGGACCTATGTCTGTTTCGTGGATGACATCAGGGTGGCAAGTATTTGTGTGGGTGTGTGCTGGGAAGGGGATCACATGACATCACATGAGTTAGGTTATCAGAGCACTGCCATTCTAATTGTTGTACTGCAAACTTGGAGACTAATGACTGTGGAAAGAGAAAGAATGACTAGTAGTGAAACTTCCTCTTTCTGCTGGTGTATTTCACTGAATGAGTCACTTAAATCATTTCCTTCTATTTTAAAAAGAAAACATAACTAAATTGCTATCCTCATTTATAATTATCGACCACCGTTTGCAGTGGTTCATACTTGCACTATTTTTTATTTATTTATTTTTTAATTTATTGATATTTCAGATTAACACCTATGAGCTAACGCTCATTTACATATGTTCTACGTCAGAATACATAGGCTATGCACAAACAGGGAACATAAAAACATGAAAGTGCAGGTAGCATACAAGGAAAAATTACAATGAACATACAAGTGAAATAAAAATACAGGCAGTTGAACATATAGTTCCTATCAGATCCGCTAGAACTAAAATATACTGTGAATGGGGGGGGAATGAACGCAGCCCGGAGGCATTGTCAATAAAGGAAGGAGAGGGAAGGGGGGAGAATTAGGAAACCTGGAGAGAAGGGGGGAGAGTGGCGGGAGAAGGGCTAGCTGTGATTGGGTAGGAGATGACGGAGACAAGTGGGAGAGTGGCATCTGACGCAGGGAGCAGGAGTGGGGGCGGGCAGTGATTAGGAAACATGTAGAGGGCAGCAGGGGCTAGGGAAGGGGGGTGCAGATAAATTGGAGGAGGGTATAGACTGTAATGGCCCTATAGCAATTTAAGTGTGGCAATCACAGGCAGTGCTTGCCACCAGATGTTGCCTGAGTTTATGTTTGAAGGGGCCAAGGGCAGAAGTGTTGGCAATGTCTCCAGGAATAGAGTTGAATCACTTAGCGTCCCTGACTGTAGGAGACCACTGACCTTGGGAAGTATGACAGTGCGGCACTTGGAAGGTCAGGCTTACAGAGCTTCTGGTATTCCTGGAATTGCAATAATGACTGAAGATCCTCTGAACCCCAGGGGGCACTAGCCCAAGAGAGACCTTCTTTGCAAGTAGGCATGTATGATAGGTGACTCTACCTTTAAGCTGGAGCCAGTCAGCCTGCTCATAGATGCTACAGGTGTGGGTGAGGTGTGCCGCCCCAGTGAGGAGACGGCAGGTCTTGTTAAAAGCAACTGTAATGTGACACAGGGCCGTGTTGGTGGTTGACCCATATATCACCAACCTATAATCGATGGTTGAGATTACTAAGCTTTAGATAGCCAATCTAAGAGTCTCAGCATTTAAACAGTGCTTGTATTTGAACACTAGCCCTATATGGACATTCACAGCTTTGGCAACATTCTCTATATGATTGGTGCAGGATAGAGTGCTATCCAGGGTCACACCATAGTATTTCACTAGAGGAGTCTGTTCAAGGGGAACACTCAAACAGTTCTTGATTGTTAATTGCTGGGTTTTAAATTTGCTGTGCGTGCTGTGAAATAGCATTACCTTTGTTTTTTTGTAGTTTAAAATTAGTTTTGGAGCTTTGAACCAGGCCTCAACGTCAGAAAAGCTTCTTTGTAGTTGGGTTTCCAGGAATAGAGGATCGGGGTTGCTGGTAAAGATTACAGCATCATCTGCATATAAAAGTATCTGAGCATTGCAGGAGGCAGGGGGGGGTTGTTTAAGAAAATGCTGACAAGGAGGCAGCTCTGGATTGACCCCCTGATGGATGCCTGACCTGACTGGTTGTTTGGCCAAGAGAACATAACCAATCTTCACTTGCTGTGAACGGTCACAAAGGTAGCTGTTAAACCAACAAGTGGTGTCATTAGATAGCCCTAGTTCACTTAGTTGTTCAGTTAGCATGAAATGATTGACCTTATCAAAGGCCTTGGTAAGGTCAATATACATGGCACCAACAAGTTATCCGTTATCCAGAGCTTTGTGAATGTAATTTGTAAACTCAAGTAGGGCTGTGGTAGTACTATGCCATTTCCTAAAACCATGTTGCTGGGAGCATGGGAGGTTGCATTTCTCTAAGTAATTTACAAGTTGATCAGTCACAATTCTTTTGAGTGTCTTGGAAAGGGGTGGTGGTAGAATAGAGATAGGCCTATAATTGCTGTGTTGAATCCCCACTTTTATAGACAGGAGTCACGAGTGCTGATTTCCACCTTAGGGGAAATTGTGAGAGCATGAGGGAATGGTTTAAGATCTTTGTCAAGGGGGGCAGTACTTCATCCAGGGTAAGAGAAATGAGCTTAAGATCCAGTGAGCCCCCACTTGATCTAGTTTTTTTTGAGAACCGTAAACAAGTACTTTTTAGCTTCACCCTCAGACACTGATTTAAAGTAGAAAGGAGAGGGTATTTTTGTTTCTTACTCTGGTTCGGATTGGAATCAGAAGCCAGGGGGATGACAAAGGAGTTAGTGGGGAGGACATGACTTAGATCAGTAAAAGCAGAGTTGAAAGTATTAGCTCTGCGCTAATTGAACATAACTTGCTGTTTACTGCACGGTTCCTTTTCCAGGAGTTCTCAGGTATTCTCATGTATTTGCATACTGTAGTTGTAGAATAATACTCTATTACGACTCCATTAACCTATCAAATTCCATGGTAATTGAGTCAATAGTTCCTGTCTGCAGTGAACATATTCAGATAAACTAATTTTTTTTAATCTAAAAATTGATAATCGAGAAAGCTCATTGAGTCAGAGCTTACTCCCAGGTACAGTGGTTGGGGGGGAGAGAATACAGAAAGAAGGAGCATACAAACTGTAAAAAAAATGCAAAGTAAACAGAGTGGTGGTGCATGGATAGTGCTTCAGTGGCTCGAACTGCCCTCCAGGAGGTAATGCTGATATCTAAATCCAAAAATGATCCAATCAGATTTGGATTTCGATCCAGAGTCAGGTTTTATCCAAGATCAGATCCATGTATCTGAGGTTGGATGCAAGTATCCTAGGTCAAATTTTTGGATTTGACGTTGGATAACACAGTCTTATTCTAACAGCTGGAATCCATCAGTGATGCATAATACAGAAGTGCACATCATCTTGTGCTTTTCTCTGTGTATCCCTGGATGTTTTTTGTTCTTTTTTCAGCACCTGGTCACTGGAGGGAGCGCGTCCACCACTGCAGTGCTTTGGTCATGCTCTCCCTACTAGCTTAACACCAGATTTGTTTCTCCACTTCAAGAGAAAAGTCACCCTAATGACATTTTCAACTTTCTGGTTACTCTGATTTAATTTAATTTTCTTTTAAAAGAGCTGTTTAAGTTAGTATTTTAAAAACTGGGCATTAGTTAGGGGATTTCACTATTTTTGATGGTTTCCCAGTTCCCAGGAACAGGAGAAAGCCACATTGAAATGCAATTCTCATCAGAGGGAACCAACTGCATTTCCCTAATTTAAAACAGCCATTTTTTTAGTACAAATAGCAGTTATTGACATTTTAAAATTCGCAAAACTGAGTATTTTAATTTGGGTGCAACCATTGTGATTGGGCATGGCTGATAGGCCTAAAAAGAAAACAGGGTCCACAGGCTTTAAAAATTGTACACCCTGTTCCAAGCTCCTGGCAAAGGCACACTGTCACAAATTCTGTTTAAAAGTGCCTGGGGCTCTAGATCATGACTTTAAAAATTGTAAATTTTTGTTTGAAGTTTTACCCTACAACACAAAACAAAGAGGCAGAAAAAAGGGAAGTATATATGATTTCTCATATTTCATATTTCCATATCACAGGGAGCCCCCAGTGATATGGAAAGCGTGCATTAGAGAGTTCATCTCATAAGCAGCTGCCCCTGTCAAAGGGGCCAGAAAGAAAAGAAAACACTGCTGAGCCATCTGAAAGGCATTTCAAAGTTGGTAAAGATACGAGGGTGTCTGAAAGGGGGAACCTGTACTCCAGTGATAGCAAATATACAAATAAAAGAGCCTCAGAGCAGGTGCTGGAACTAATGCCTGCCAAGAAAACAAACACATAAAGAAAAACATACTATACCTGTCACTCTTCCTGCAAAGGATAAGGATAAGGAGCAGGCAGTGTAACAATGATAGATGCTCTTAGCAGAGGACGTGACAAAGATGTGGCAGTTTTTCCAGACTTTTAAGGCTAGGAAAACCTTTTGAAAATGCCCCCCCTCCCCCCGCTCTGGTTCCAACCCATCAACCTGCCTGAAGGAAGAAATTTATGAGGAGAAGGAGGATGAACCAGTCACCGAGCATGGGTTTAGGATAACACAATTTCAGGCAGACCACAAATCAGATGCATAAAAAGTGCATGGTTGCGTTTATCATTTTATTTTCATCAATTCAAATATACAGCAAGCAAAATGGTAAGTCAGGCAACTGCTTAGCTTCAACAGCTTCCAAGGCTTTTTCTTCAGCCTAGCATGAATCAAATAGTGTGAAAACATACACTACCAAGAGGTATTCCACCTTCATTGGTCAGTATCCAACTGACCACCCTATCTGTCCTCTCTGAGCACTGAGGTAGGGCTTCTTATAAGCTCACTAGAAGTTAGGAAACATTTCCATTGTCTTTTGATTAACAGCAGACATAACATAAAAGTAGCCACTAGGGGCCACTGTTGCTTCATAGAGTACAGTTATTTGGCGGCCACCTGGAGCACATTACATAACTTGATTACAGTATTGTTAAAGGTCAGACCTGAGGTCACAACATTCTGTACTCTCCCAAACTCTCCTGCAGGGCAGGGTCAAATTACCTCATGCTGTCTGCTGCAAAATATATCTTAGAAGGGGGCTGCTAACATCTAGAAAAAGCAGACACAAGTGTTTGTTATTCTTATATTAAGACAGCCCTCTCATTTTGTAACTGTACTCTTAGTTTTGTTTTTAGGTTAATAGGCACAAAAAGCTTTATACACACTTCGGCACTTAATTTATAACTAGCCAATCAGCATGTTGGACATTATACAAAACAAATACACTGCTTGGGAAAGGGGGTGTTAATTAATCCCAGGGGTGTCCACTATGAAAGGGGTCACCCTGTCACACATATCCCCCCACATAAGAGGGCAACCATCTCATGGTTGTCCAAATCTCAACTAACACCCTGGAAGGGTGTGGAGCTTCAGCCCTTCCTCACAGGATCCTTTTTAAGAAAAACATTTGTAAAGTATCCTATTCATAACAATACAAATACCCTGAGCCATCTAAATTATTCTGAAATTAGTCTCTCCATTAGTAGACTACAATATCATCACATACATTTAGGAGACAGAACGACTAATGGCAATTTTATGCCATTTACTGACTTTCTCTGACCAGATACATTTGACTGGCTGGACCATCCAGCACCCAGTATAACCACCTTCAGGGGGAGAACTACCTTGCTCCATCCCCACTTAAACATTTAAAGGTAGGCTAGTAACATACCATGCTGTATGCCCAACAACCAGTCTCTACCCTCTGGGTTTACGTTTCAAATCTTATACACTTCCAGTGGTGCTGGCTACCACCTAGTCTCTTCTGTTCTATGTAGAAGTCTCCCCCTCCACCAAGGGTGCCATCTCTTTCCCTTCACCCTCTGGGTTACTCCTCCTACATCACTTTCAGGGGTCGCTATCTGTCTGCCCCTATAACAGGTCTTATAGTATGCTGCCACCTGTCTGTACATGTTTGGCCAATAGAAATATGGGATCAGTTTAGCCAATACCTTCCCATGGCTCAGATGCCCAAATTGACTGGAGTGCACATCCTCCATCACCATTTTCCTATATGCCATGGGCACCACTACCTGGGCATCCACCTACTTTGTCCAGGGCCTGGGCCTCATATGATATAGAACTTCATTCTTAAGTTCATACCACCATAACCTGACCCTGTGCCACCATTTACCTGTCTCCCATCCATGATTTTTATATACTCCCTAAACTGGGTTACTTCAGGATCCCCCACCTGCAACTTTTCCCAGTCAACATCAGGAGAACAATAATTTTTCATAAGAGGAGGTTTAAAACATGTAAAATTCCCTTCAGCCAAAATGGCTTCTTCCATCTTGCTTGAAGTCTTCTCCCCCAGTATCAATTTACCAGTCAGAGTCTTACCTGGGGTCTCCTCCTCTCGTTCACTGTCCTCCACCAAATAGCAGCCTGGAAAAATGGACAACAATGGGATCTCCACAAACGTTGGTCACAAATGCTCCATTGGGGGTCCTATTCCTCCAGAACCCATGGATCCTGCTCCACCGAATCTTCCTCAACATCCTCTCAGTGGGCCCTCTTGAGTAGCTCCTTGCATGTGCTCTCCACCTCTTTCCGGTGTTGATCAGCCTCCAGCCATTTCCCATTCATCCAGCGAAGAAGCCATATCAGGGTCTCCATTTGGCCACTGGGTCTGTCTCATCCCATCCATGCTGCCTCACCCGGGTCACCAACTCCATCAGGCACTGTCCTCATCTCACCAGGCACCATACACCTCTGTTGTGAATCCTCAGTACCAGGTCTGGCACCAACTGACTGGACTCCCCTTGTTTCCTCGGACATCCAATCAGATCCCACTGCTAACACCATATGTCACTGGGCATGGGTTTTGGATAACACAGTTTCAGGCAGACCACAAATCAGGTGCATAAAAAATGCATAGTTGCATTTATCATTTTATTTTCATCAAGTAAAATATACAGAAAGCAAAATGGTAAGTCAGACAACTGCTTAGCTTCAACAGTTTCCAAGGATTTTTCTTCAGCCTAGCATACATCAAACAGTGTGAAAGTACACACTACCAGGAGGTCTTCTGCCTTCCTCAGTCAGTATCCAACTGACCACTATCTATCCTTTCTCAGCACTGAGGTAGGGCTTTTTATAAGTTCACTAGAAGTTAGAAAAATTGTCTGCTGCCTTTTGATTAACAGAAGACATGAAATAAAACTAGCCACTAGGGGCCACTCTTGCTTCATAGAGAAGAGTTATTTGGCAGCCACCTGGAGCACATTACATAACTTGTTGTTCCATACTAAATTTAAATCCCCTGAGGAATGCGGATGAGCTTGGTGAAATAAAACTGGAGAATTCCTTGGTTAGACAGTTGGCTATAATGGCCTTATCTGAGCGTATATATTAACAATGGTTGTATGCAAGGAGTGTTGCTGTGATGAAATTACCCACAATCATTCTATGTATGATTTATAAAACAGTGGTGGAAAATGGAGCATTCTGGTTGGCTGACAACATTCTAATAATTACAGTAACACTTTTTACCGATGATAATGGGGACACCCTTTTTGGGGATGAAACCCCACTCAAACTGTTGACTTATGTTCTTAAAAAAAATTCCAGGAGTGGTCACTAGAGCAGGTGTTTAAGCTTTCCCTATTAGTCCTACACGCTGTTAGGATCACAGTTACTAAAGGGGAGAATATCTCACGTATTCCACTTTTATATCGAAACCCTCAGAAATACAACATAAGTCAAAGGCAAATGTGAACATGAGACAGGGAGTTGGTTCACAGACAAAGAATGGTTATGGGTTTGGCAAATGGTTTGCCATGCCAATTCCCATCTGAGATGGCAGTCATTTGTCTTGCATGTTAGGATCCTGTACATTCTGGTTCTCCTTATGAAGACATCTGATACCCAGGGAACTTGGAAGTGCTAGCTTCAGTGTGGTGAGGGTGATGCAGCACTCATGCATATCTTTTGGCAGTGCCCAGTTATCATGGGCTTCTGACAGGCTGCGGTGGATAGCATCCAAAGAGTCTTTTCATTTTCCACCACTCTCATCTTTGGGAATCAGATAATAGTCATCCTTCCTGAAGAAAACAAAAGGAAAGAAGGGGAGTATTTGTTGGGTGTACTGGTTGAATCAGCCTCTAAAGCTATTACCTGAAAGTGACTGAAACCAATCTACCGACTGAGCAGGAATGTGTAGACATATCAAAAATATAGACAAGCATTTGTCAATGCCAAATGTTGTCTTGCTGGCGTTGACATTGGTAATGCAGAAGTTAGATAATAGGAATGGCAGTGAAGAATTGAACTGACACCAACCCCAAACCCACCCCCACCCTGCAGAGACTGACAGGTACTGGGGTGTACCTTTGGGTCATCGGCCATAACACTCATACCATTTCACCTCATCCTACCCTGCAGACACTGACAAGTGTCGTGGTGTGCCTTGGGGTCCTCAGGCCATATGCTCACCTCATTCCATAAGGAAATACACTGAGATAGGTGCACTGTAGGAGAATGGCATGAATTCTGGGCCAATGAGTCCAAGGCACACCGCGATGCCTGTCAGTGGCTGCAGGCTGGGGGTGGAATAGCGTGAGCATTACAGCAGAAAATCCCAAGTCACACCCATGATGCCTGTCAGTCTCTACAGGGTGGGGCATGACAGTTGGAAACCCTAATGCCCCAGGCATTTGTTGGTTATTTTCACTCCAAATTTTCAACATGGGCTTTTTGTGACCTCCACCTCATGAACAGTGACACTATAAGTTCATTAGCTGAAAGATGATTTTGCACAGTCACTGCACCATTTGGCACCACAGGTGCGAAAACACATTTCATGCAGGATGTGAAAAATGACAGCTGTAATATTCATAAGGAGGTGTAAAAAATGGCAATGTTGAAAATCTGGAGTGAAAATATAAAAAATTCTCGAAGTTACGAGCATGCGAGGAAACTGTGCAATGCACGCTCGTAACACGGCCATTTCTTGGAATTTTTTCACCAGATTTTCAGTGTAGGCTTTTTGGGAGCCTACCTCATGAACAGTGGCATTGTTGTTTCATTAATCAGTCCCAAAAGGTGATTCTGAGCAGTGACCACAAAATCACCTTTGGGGACCGAATAAAGAAATGACAGTGACTGATTTCATGAGGTGGGGTACTAAGAACCCCATGCTGAAAATTTGGAGTCAAGAGTCAAAAAATGGCCAAGATAGGCACCTAAGTTGAAACCTCCCCCATTGATGCCATTATACAGCTTACTGGCATTTCTTCAATTCGCGGTCGGCTTTAAAGAGTGTAGATGTGTTCCCGCTCCACTGGAGATCACGGAGCTGAACCTCCGGAGGTAAGTATGGGGTGAGGAGGGGGTGTGGGGAGGTGGGGTGCACAGAGGGTGGGTGCTGGTTGGAGGGGGGGCTGCTGACAGCGAGAGACCATTTTCTTTATTTTAGGTTCCAAAAAAAACCCAAACAGCTCGGACCATTTTCTTTCTTTACAGGTGTATGAAACAATGTTGGGCACCGGCCAAGTGGTGTTGAGGCACTGGATGCCACACCTCGCACCACGTCAGCAATCCGGGTTCAAGAACCAGCCTGGGTCGGCAAGGGAGAACTAGGATCAAGGGTCCACAGACAGCTCTCCTAGTCATGGGGTGGGCTGGGGAAGCACACCGTGCTACAGCGGCCCCTGGGGATGCCCAGAGGCAATGCATATGCAGGTGTCAGCAAAGGGGAGCACGGCAGATGTCTGCACATCAGTGCATGGACATCATTGCACGTCTGCGCTCCATCGGGGATCCACTGGAGGAAAATGGCTAGGCACAACCGAAGCAGCTTGATGGCCACACCCTGTGGTGCCAGGAGGATTGTTATGGAATCACTCTGGGGGGGTCCAGGGTCAGCTCAGCTAGGCAGGGCATAGGGGAGCCCCCAGCAAGTTGACAATGGCTGTACTGGACCCTCCATCATGTGAGTGAGCCTGCTGCTCTCCTGGCAGACAAGGCAGGCAGCTGGATGCCCCTGCCGGTAAGTCACCGCAGCAGGCATACAAACTGTGATGTGATAAAAAAAAAAAGGAACAATGTTGGGGACACTGAGGTGGGCTCCCAGTGTGCCCCATGACTTTGGAAGCATGATGTTTGCCACACTGGATTGGCTCTCAGTGTGACTCACAATGGGGGTGGGTGGGGGCAGGAAAATGTTGATGTAGTCAGCTTCCAAACACAGGGAGGCACATTAGGGTGGGCTCCCAGTGTGCCACACAATCTTGGGGGTTTACACATGCTGACAGGGATATTGGGCACCCCTGAAGTTGGCTTTCTAGGGATTGCAAGAGGCGGACGGCTGAGCCACCGCCATGTTTATTGAAATGTTACACCAGGCAAGGCACATAGCAGAGGTGTGTTATCAGTGCTGCTGCATGATGAGCTTGGCTCTGATTGCAGCTGCGAAATCATTTCAAGTTGGTGGCACTGCAAAACACTTGTGTCACCGCTAGCATGCTCGCTAATTGGCAAATGAGGGACGCACTTTCTAAAGTGTGCCCTGCATTCGCCAAAACTAACACACCTCTGCATTTCTCCTACTAATCTCCTAATGCCACAAAATGTTGCTTGTGCGTGCGCAAGACAACATAAAAATGGAAAGGATTTACCTTTCTGCTTCAACAATGTATGCCAGCATTTATAAATAGATTGATGAGGTGGGAACTGCTTCGTGCTACTACTGGTGGTGCTGGGGAAGATAGCGCTTGACTGCTCCCTTTACATTCATGATAAGGGTCAAATTATTTAAACTGGTGTAGGTCAATTATTTAAAATTACATAGGTAACTACTGTTTCTCTTCCGGGGCGTGACTGATTTGGGTAGAAGAGATAAAAAGTGTGTCATGATGCACTAGTCTGTAACTGGGAAGGTCCTGGATGATATTTCTTAGCTGTACCTTTGCCTGCTGCCTCCGAGGGAGGTGTATGTTTTTTACAGTGTACCTGTGAGTTAATAAGACATGTAGCTGGATACTGGAACTGTTACAGACTTACTATGATTCTTTTAGGTTATTAGTGAATCTTCTTGCACACTGTTGGATTGTTACAGTTCAGTGCTTGTGCAACTTTGTTTCACTGAATATTTGTACTGCAAATATTTCTTAATAAAGGAAGTATAAGATGAAAGAAAACCCACCCAAGAAGGCGATTCAACCCAGTCTCTTACCAGGTTCACCGTTTCAGCCTGCAGTAGGTGTTTCTCCTGTAGGTGAGTCACATAACACTTAATAGATTTGGGGTAGGATAGGATTTTCTTGCATTTAATGGGGTGATTATTAACCCCCCATGCCAGGAAGCACAGTTTTGTTCAGCCACATGGGCAGTTTCACAAAGAGAAAACCACATCGTGGTAAAACCCTAGTACCTGCTGGAGGTTGAACATGGAATTGAACAGCTACCCAGTAGTCTGTGGAGGAGTCCAAAGAACGAGGAGGCAAGACTGACCCAAGGAAGGAAAACAGAAGAGAGGGGAAATGAGCCGGAGATCCTGAACTTCTGCAGGGAGATCCTGAACTTCTGCAGAGAAGAAAAAGCCGTAGCCAGTGCCATAAACACACTGAATAAATAAAATAGCACTGACCAAAAAAAACAACAACACTGCCATCTAGTGTTAATGTGAGCAACCAGAAAATTGCACTGTCTGTCGGTCCCTGAGGGAAGGTAACCCAACCTGCACCTATTCCCTGACCCACCCCTTCCATAGCACTAAAACCCTGTGTCATGCCAGGTAAGAAACAATCTCTAGTTGCACAGTTAGGCAATGTACAGAACCACAAAAAACAGTTTAGGCTACTTTAATTATAAATAAAATAGAAATATAGAGATGAACAAAGTGAATGATTTGATACCTTTTTTCGGCCAACAAAAAAAGTTCAGAACACAAGCTTTCAGGCTACATGGAGCACTTCTTCAGGTTATCTGAAGAATTTTGGCCATTCAGATTCTGAGTTTGATTCTGATCTGAGTCCAGCTGAGTCACCAGAACAGAACTGGTGACAGAATCAGAATATCTTATTCCATTTCCTTGCACCTACCAAAAAAAAAGCCTCCTCCTACCTTCATACAAAACAATGTGTAAATGTGCTGCAGTCATGTCCCGCACCCCAATAGTGACTTCTCTCCTTCACCAAGCTTGTGTTCCCTCCCCCCCATGGCCCACTTTCTTTTTCCCACTCCCTATCTTAAGCCACTGTACTTGGGCTGGGGTCCTGGATGTCACTGACTCCCAGGTCCAGTGGTGGTGGTGGTGGATGGAGGGTAATGTTGTTGACCTTCAGGGGTCTTCTTCATTCTTTAATCTTCTGTACTATGAGACATTCCATCCCAACTCCCTCCCCAATCCGCCAGTCACTGACCAGCGGCAACAGTCATCGCCCTTGCCCTTTTAGTGTGACCCACCATCCACTCCTGTGGCTATGAGTTGGCTTTGGGGTATGCACAGGGCTACAGCACTTGAGGAGTCCACCACCACTGCCTCCCCTTTTCACATGAGTCTAGGCTTCCCCATAACATGGCCAGTGCAATTTGTCAAGTGCCATACAGTTCCTAACAGTCCAGTAGGAACAGGGGTTGTGGATTGGCAAAGCAGCCAGCAACAGCAATGCACGAACACATTACTGGAAAAAGGCTGCTCCAAGCACATTCCTCCACTCCAGTGTATGCAATGTTTGCAGGGAAATTGGAGATGACTTGCCTGCACAAAACCCTGGTGACCCATCAGACTCTCTGCACTCAGTCCAGCATCTGTGGCTAAAAAAAATGGGTTTGGGTGCTGGTAGTTCGGACAATCACAAAAAAGTCTCATCAGGAATAAGGGTGCGATAGCCAAACAAGGTCACCAGTACAAAAGGTAAAGGCTCACACACTGAGTGTGCCAAAAGATATCAGACCACCACAAGTGTGCACTTTTGTAATGCTCACCAAAAGAAGCCCTACACGTATACAAGGACTGCCACAGCTTGCTTGAGACCTGACAGCGTTTCGTGCCTTAAACTCTGCACTGTGTCAAGGGTACTAAACTATCAGCAAAGTGTTGTTTAAATACTATACAAAGTGACGTCATCACAGGTGTACTAAATATAATTTCAAACCCATTCCATTTGAACTATTTAAGAAAATCACCCACATCAATAAAAGTCTACAACGCTATTTAAAACCTATGTCAATAATGTTAACTGGAGGAGCAAACACATTCAAAATGAAGACAATCAAATGTCCTTTTGATTTAATATGTCAGTGTCATAAAGGGCTGCCCCCATCTTTCTTGGGCTCTTCAGAAGACTTCAATTTTAAATCCATCTGTGGCTTCTTTTGACTTGATCATGAAATTGTAGCTCCCAATTGCTCCAGATTTATCGTAGGTGCCAAGTGATGGCTTCACTGGGAACTATGGAAACAAGGAACAATAACAAAATAATTTCCATTCTACACAAAATACAAATATTAATTTCACTCACTTGTTTTTTACATTTTAAATGTTCACATTTTAACACCTACACAGCAGTCTGTTGGAGGAAAGGAGACAATTCTAAATGTTCATTTAATCCAGGGATCTTTAAGCTGCCAAGATAAAACATCCAGTATGCCTCTCTTCTGAGCAGGGCTGTATCTAGATCCCATCAAATATACTCAGAGTAACATGTTCAATACCATAAAACAGCAATTTATCTGCGTGCTTGTCACTATTAAAATTAATATGAGCAGCTGTCACATTCTCATTTCTACCATTATCTATAGCTCTGATATGTTCACCGACACAGAGCGTCAATGTCCTTGTGGTTCTTCTCACATGCTTAGCACTATATTTGCATTCTGTTCTGTAAATTACCCCTACTGTATCACAAGTTATTAAATGTTTTATCTTATACTCCTTTCCTGTTATCAGGTTTTTAAAAGTTTTTCACTTTTTTATATTATTGCAAAACTTACATTTCCACGTAGGGCATTGCCAACACTCAACCCAATAGGGGATTTCTGTCTCGAGACTGGCTACAAGCATTGTACCAACACATCTCCCAGATTTTTTGTTCTTTTATAGACAAACATAAGAGGTTCTTGTGTACATTGTGCACAGATGGAATCAACTTGTAGGATGTGCCAACTTTTCAAAATGATGTCTTATACCTCATTTGATCTTTTAGTGCAAGTCGTGATATACTTTAAGCAATTGCTGCTATCTACCCTCTCTGTTCTATCTCTTGGTGTAAGTAATAAACTTCTATCCTGTGCAGAACCAAGTTCCTTGCTGATACTATGTCATTATTTGCATAGCCACATTCCTAAAACCTTACTGTCATTTCTGCTGCTCTTTCTTCAAAGAGTTGGTCACTGTTACAGTTCCTACAAATGCATAGAAATTGCTCTCTGGGTATATTTTTTACCAGATGCCTCGGATAACAGCTTGACGCCTGTAATTCTGTTTTGTTACAGTGACCAACTTTTTGAAGAAAGAGCAGCGAGCAATGATGAGTACGGGGAAGAGCTGGTAGCAACATGGCAATAGGAGCTGCAGAGCATGTCCAGTCTGACCAGGGAGGTGGAGGAGTCATATGACTCCCAGGTCCGTTTCCTTTGCTGCAGTGCTGTGTGTATCCTCTCCCATCTGATACTCTGTCATGGCTTTTTCTTCCCCCATAGGTGCATAACATTACATTTTTTGGCATTGAATCTCAACTGTAAAACCTTAGAACACCTCACTAGCTTTTGTAGATCCCTCTGCAGCTCCCATCCATTTGTCACTATCTACCTTCTGCAGAGCTCTGTGTCATCTGTGAAGAGACACAACGTGCTCCAGCTGATGAGCATACTAAAGAGGACAGGATCCAAGACAAACCTCTGCGGCACCCCACTCGTAACCTTTCTCTGTTCTGATTTGACCACATTAACCACCACCCTCTGCTGTCTGTCCTGCAACCAATTTACTATCTGTCACTCCCTTCCCCTTTAGGGTTTGAACCTAGGGCTGGGCACAGTTTGTGCCTCGGTTAAGTGATACTGGGCACAGTTCATGCCTGTAGGGGAAAGAGGAAATTATTTAACCAGGAAAGGTACACTAAGCTGGAGCTTGTTTCCAGGTGTGACCTGGGAGCAAAAGAAAGTTAAGTGACATGATCAGGATCACACAGTATTCAAGTGGGAGCTGTGGGATTCAAACCCAGGTATCCAGATTTGCAGCTCAGTGCCCTTAACCACTACGCTGTACTGCCTCTGAGACTAGGGGACCAGTTGGGTTTCCTCGGTAACTAAATGGTTAATCCTGGGCTGCCTGTGGGGACTTGCTTCAGGGGAGAGGTCACCATTTGTGTGGGTGTAGGGATGTAGGAAATTGGGAGAGTTATCCTCAGAGAGATTGAAGTGGAGGGAAGACTGTGAGTGGGGTCAATTGCCCACTACAGTTAGCTACCGAAGTTTTGAGCCAGGGTGTGAAGAGAGACCCTGCAGGAGGACATGACGGTGACCATAGTTCAAGCCCCACATGGGACTATCTGAGACCAGCCACTCCAGTGAGATTAAGGCATGATGCCTTGTTGGGAGAGAAGCTTGTGTGTGAGACAAGAGGGTGAGCCGAGTAGTGAGTCAGTGAGATGGGGTCAGTTGGGAGCTTGCAATTTTGGACCCAGTGTAGAGGGAGAGTCAAAATGGGGGAGATGCAGAACTACTTGCCACAGTTCTGGGATGTGTTGCCCAAAGTTCAAGGGGACAGTCCCCAGTGTAAAGCCACTCAAAGCAGAGATGCGGGAGGTTGCAGTGACCAATCGGAGAGAGTTCTGGATCGGAGCTGTTGGTCCCAAGGTGAAAAGTCAGTGGTTCTTTGAGATAAGCTGCTGGGAGATTAAAGTGGAGGAGATGTAAGTTGGAGCCATTTCAGCCCAGCTATTGTTGGGGACTTCTGCTGCCTGAGTTTTGGGGATGCCTGAATTGCACCCTGTCAAAGTAACTGAACTGTATGAACTATCTGTTTATGTGAACACTGCCAGTGTGTATCCCAGGCTCATAATGGTCCAAGGTTAGTATGTGAGGTCTACCTCAACACCCATGATTGTTTCTTTCCATGGAGTGTTTATCAGTTTGTTACCCATTTGCCCTCCTCCTTTCTCCCTGTTCTTGTTTACTCCTACCCTCCTCTGGTTCCCTCTTCCTCTCCTCCCTGTGTCACATTATGTTCCTGTATACTCCAAATCATTATGCGTGTATTTGTCATCATTGCTAAGCTCCAACGCTTACTGATTGTCATCCGATTTTACTCTGAAATGTCCATCATGCGTGTAATGTAAGTTCTTGTTTAAGGTGTATTATGTGTCCAGGACCATCTTGTAAATGAGCTTGATGTATCTGCCTGGTTAAATAAAGTTTGATTGATTGATTGATTGATTGTTATTAAATGGGATCCCCAACATTGTTCTGCAAAGCTGTGGTCTCTAGTTATTTTTGAACTGCTTTTTGGACTAACACTGACTTCTTTGAGGCCCAGCACTCGAGGAACCTGGCACCCTGGTGCAGTGGTCGGAACTTGTAAATGTAAGCAATTCATGGAAAGTGTCTGCTGTCATTGCCTCCCTCCCCACCAACAGTTACAATCATCATACCACTAGACATTGGGGAGGGGGGCTACAATTTGGGGGCTCATCTGCAATCTGTTTTGGGGTACTTGGATGGCTTTGTGACCCCTGTGAGATGCTAGGTGTGGAAGATTTTCCTGTAGGCTGGATGAACTGGTGATCAGGACTATGCAACATGGTGGCAGGAGGACTGTGAAACTGGCACCTTGGGATGAAGGTTCTCGCCTGGAAGTCTGGAAAACAGGGACTCCTGTGTTTAGCCCATGTGCAGGGTATGCAAATGAACTGGCACCGGATCAGTTGTTTGGACTGGTTGGGTTGCTGGGAGAGGAGATGGTTTCCCCCACGGCATGTGTTTTCACTGTTTTGGACAGAACTGTTCTGCACTGAACAGAAACAACACTGCTTGTGGAACTGTGGCATCTACAACTTTTTGGACAGTAATAAAATGGAGGAAGATGGCCCAGTCTGCAGCTGCTTCTGACATTTCTTTGCCTGCCAATATGTTTAAGTGGATGTGTGATGATGGTGGCTAAGACTTGTATAGCACAAGAGTGTGTTCTCTGCCAATGGAGCACCTGTGAGATTGAATTTCAGCCTATGTGTCACCAATGTTGTCGTGATCGATCCAGGGGTCAAGGCTACCAGTTTGTGTCATCAACTCACCATTGGGCTAGCAAGTTGGCTACATTCCTAGCCTACAGTCTGAGGGATGGGAGGATATTCTTCTGCCAGCAAGCCCGAGTGATGGAGTGGGGGCCCCCACTTCCAGCACCCCAACGGAGAGCCTTGAGGTGTCCAGTCAGCCAAGGGACCCTGTTGACCAGCCATCAGAGTTATTGCATCTCATGACTTCTGAGGAATTTTCTAGACCATTGCAGCTCATGGATGAGGAGCAGCCTTGGACATCTGAGATGGGTAAGGCCCAGCCACCTGAACTGCAGGAGTCCACTGTACAGCGTAAAGTAGAACCGCTGGCAGAGGCCTAGCCAGAGTAGTCCGAGGAGAGGCCCTCTGGGGAGCAAGGGGGTGGAAATGCAGCTAAGCAAAGTGATTTAGTGGTGGATGTGTGGGAGGAAGACAGAGATAATGACCTCCCAGAGAACTGTGCCCTCGTGATGCTGCCTACAAATAACTCATTTAGTTCATCCCCTTCTTGCACTTCTGCATTGAGCACTATGAGACCATCTGCCACATAAGGGAACATGAGCTGTATGACTAAGAACACTGCAAAGGGACATTGCAGCTGGAGGAGCAGGCTCTCTGGACAACCATTCAGAGTTTGTCTGAGTGGTTGCAGGTGGAGAGGATTGTGAGGCACCACATCTGAGCGAGTACTCACAACATGAGTGCCCATACCTACCTGAAAAAAGTGTGGGATGAGATCGAGGGAAAGAGATGGGACTGGGTGTTCTGAGGCATCCTGGGCAAGATATATAGTAAACATGTCCTGGACAGCACCCCTACGCTGCAAGAAGCTTAATGAGTTGCCTGCCAGATTTCCTTGATAGGGGCATATGAAGGACTGACTGTCACTAAGCATTGTGTTGTGCTACAGGACATTGAAGGTGGGAGCACAAAATATGCAGTGGAGGCAGTTGGTTCATATGGCTGCCCTTGTACAAAACCAGATCTTGATTTTATTTTGGCAGGCACGAATGGTAACCTGAGCTGAAGTTCGAGCTTCTTCTTCTTGAGGTTATGTGGAGTAATCTTGGGTGGGACTCGATGTTTTAAATGTTTGTCGTTTTGAAGTATGTTAATGTACAGTATTTACAGTTGAGGGAAGTGGGGTTGAGTTCTGCAAATGAACGTATAACATCTATTGTTGCATGCTACTGTTATTTAGTTTCAGGCATATTATGGTTATGAACAGTGTTCCTATTCTGAGCCCCAGTGGGATGTACTATTAGAATGTTTTAGGTAGTGTTTAGATAGTATCCACATACAGATACAGTGGCAGTTGGGACACCGCATGTAGAAGTCGGCATGGGATTAGTTTAGTTGATTGGACGGCAGCATGAAGTCTGGATGGCCATGGAGCACATGAATTTTGGGTCAGGCGGTACTGGGCAGTAGTGTATAAGATAGTGGGTTTGGGATGCTGACCCTTGGGATCTTGGGCAAACTGTCCCAAGTGACCAGGTGGGTGGGTGAGTGGCCAGGTGGGAAGTTGGTGTGTTTGGTGAGCCACGCTTCACATTTGTGGCCCCAGTTTCGATTGTTAGTGGACAGGCCAACCCATGGTGGTACAGCTTTCAGCTTCCTGGACTCTTGGTAGAAGGGAAGTGTGCAAATTCTTTGGGGGCCCGGAGAAGTGGTAGTTTGGGCCTTGGGTGCTCACGGAGAACCGTGAGCATTTAAGTGGAGGAGAGTTGAAACTGCACCTTTCAGGGTTTGAACCCTAGGGCTGGGCACAGTTTGTGCCTCAGTTAAATGATGGTTGGGCACAGTTCATGCCTGAAGGGGACTAGTTGGGTTTTCTTGGTAGCTAAAGGGTTAATCCTGGGTCACCTGCAGGGACTTGATGCTGGTTGGAGGTCACCATTTGGGTGGGCGCAGGGACTTAGGAAATTGGGAGAGTTCTTCTCAGAGAGATTGAGATGGAAGGAAGACTGAGTGAGGCCAATTGCCCACTATAGTTAGCTACTGAAGTTTTGAGCCAGGGCATGAAGAGAGACCCTGCGGGAGGATATGATGGCAGCCATAGTTCAAGACCCACATGGGAACCTCAGAGATCGGCCACACAAGTGAGATTAAGGCATGGTGCCCCATTGGGAGAGAAGCTCGTGTGTGAGGCAAGAGGGTGAACCGAGTAGCGAGCCGGTGAGATGGAGTCAGTTGGGAGCTTGCAGTTTTGGACCCAGCAAAGGAGGTTTAGTCCAAGTGGAAGAGATGGAGGACTACTTGCCGTAGTTCTGGGATGTTTTGCTTGAAGTTTGAGGGGACAGTCCTCAATGTGAGGCCAATCCAAGCAGAGATGTGGGAGGTTGCAGTGACCTAGCGGAGCAGGATCTGGATCAGAGCCATTGGCCCCAAGCTGAAAGGTTAGTGGTTCTTTGAGATAAGCTGCTGGGGGGTTAAAGTGGAGGAGACGTAAGTCAGAGCCATTTCAGCTGAATTGTGGTTGGAGACTTCTGCTGCTTGAGTTTTGGGATGCCTGTATTGCACCCTGTGAAAGTAACTGTGAAATGTATGAACTGTTTATGTGAATGCTGCCAGAATGCTGCCAGCGTGTATCCCAGGCTCACAATGGTCCAAGGTTAATATGTGCTGTCTACCTAAATACATTTGATTTTTTCACTCCATGGAGTGTTTATCAGTTTGTTATTAAATGGGATCCCCACCGTTGTTCTGCAAAATTGTGGTCTCTAGTTATTTTTTAACTGCTTTTTGGACTAACATTGACTTCTTTGCAGCCCAGCACTCAAGGATCTGGGCATCCCGGTGCAGTGGTTGGAACCTGCAAATGTAAACCATTACTGGAAAGTGTCTGCTGTGGTTGCCCCCCCATGGACAGTTACCATCATCATACCCCTAGACATTGGGGGGGGGAGCTACGCGAGGATGTCCTTACCTGTGCCCAGGTCATCTAGCTTCTTCAGCAATCTTCTGTGTGGCACTGAATCAAAAGCCTTGCTGAAATCGAAGTAGAGTAAATCCACAGCACGGCCCTTATCCCAGTCAAAGAAAACTGTCAGGTTGGTCTGACAAGACCTTCCTGTCACCGATCCATGCTGTTTGTTATCCTGTAGACTGTTGCTCTTTATGTAGTGCGCCAGTTCCTTTTTGATCAGTGACTCTATCAGTTTACCTACTACAGCGGTAAGGCTGACAGGTCTGTAATTCCCTGGATGCTCCTTGTCCCCTCTTTTTCGTAGCAGGACTATGTCTGCTACCCCCAGTTTTTTGGAATACTCCTAGGGGTTCAGCTAGTTCTGCAGCCAGTACCTTGAGCACCCATCGGTGCATTCTATCTGACCCTGGGGCTGTATCTACCTTTAGGGCTTCAAGACCCCTCTGGACCCTTTCTCAGGTAAATACTGGCTGCCTCACTTCAGGAATGCCCCTGATAGCTGCCTTGATGCCACTTTCAGGAAGGGGCATGCTGTCTTACCTTGTGAAGGCAAAGCAGAAGTAATTGTTATATATGACTGCTTTTTGTTCATCTTTCCTAGTACCCTCCTCCCCCTTGTTGCCTAATAATACCTCCTCCCTTCTTTTTTTTATGTTTGATACCCTTGTGCACCAAAGGTTTTGCTACAAACAGCATTTTCAGAGGTGTGTCACTGCCGAGCCAATTGCTGAAAACTCCAAGGGGCTCAGCAGTGCAGACCAATCATCAGACATTCCCATAGTGACTCTATTCATTGCTTGCTGAGCGGAAACTTTGGGTACTTGAAAAAAATTATCCGCTCCTATCAGACAGCAGCTAACTCATTTCATTTACATGACTTCGTCTAACAACCAGCTTATAGATTCCCCGCATTTAGCGGCCGTCTCCCCCCCACACACATCCCATCACTGATCCACTGCCTGTTTTGTTTTTTTACACACAAAACTTACACATCTGTTTGCTTTATGCAGGTCTAAGTTTCTTTTCCCCCCCACCTCATCCACCTCTCTCCTACAAAATGTACAGACCTTCCGTCTCTAATATGTTTCTCCACAGTGCGGCTGTCCCGCCCACCCCCACGCCCCATCACTGATCCTCTGATTGTCTTTTTTTTTTTTTTTTAGCAACACACCATCTTCTCCCCCCCCCAAAACTACACCTGACTGAGGTGCTCAGACCACTCTCAACTTCTGATCATGGTTTGCTCTCACAAGCGTTGCAACTCTTCTCTGTGGGACACAGATCACATAAGTCCTGCTCCTGTGCTCCTGACTACAGTTCTCCCCTTGAACTCCCAACCAAAAACTAACACTTTCATAGCAGCCTGAGTACCTCTCACTTCACTTGCCGCAGTGAAAGAAGTCCCGGCGGGGATAGCATGGACTGGAAGTGAACAGTCGAGCTGCCAACTGATGATTCACTACTTTACACTGCTGACCCACTGAAAATGCACAGGGTCCTATATTCAGAATGATGTTGGGCTCCAAGCTGACACTAGCATTTACAAGGCTCATGCAGCACAGATACACAGTGGGCAACCTTGTCCTATTTAACCCCAGAGGATGGGCGGCAGGAAGCAGTCAAAACGAGCTTCATCCAGCTGAGCTCTGGCAAAAGGCACCTTGTGCCAGTTTTTTAGGTTGTAATGGACCACTGTGCATGTCTATCTGTGGGGCACAAGAGCCAGAAAATTATCGGAATGCTGTGTGAGTTTTCCCAAGTTTGTCTGCACTGCAGAGTTGCCTGCGATGCACGGATATGATTTTACAGTTTTACAGCAAACATTCGGCATTGACAAATGCTTGTTTTCTTAATATATCTTGACCCTGTACTCTGATTCCCACATTAATGGGATGGAGGCAGTCCCTTTTAAACAGTCTGCTACCCCTCCACAAAACCCCCAACCCCCTAGGAAATGGAAGCCCCAAACCCCAGAGCAGTCCTTTAGCCACATAATGAAAAGGTGATGTTTATATTGTCTGCTCTCCTGTTTCTGTGGCACCCTGCTAGGGGGTCATGTAGCTAGAATTGAGTAGAGGTAGGTGAAAGGAAGTACATATTCAGTTTAGGATGCTAGCACAGCCAGGTCCTTTCTTGGGGAAGGAGACAGAGCACAGAACCTCTGAAAGGATCACCATAGCTGTTTCTTCCCTTAGCTTCCTGCCTAACATCCTAATTTTCTCCCTAACTGTTCCCTATTCTTCCAAAGTCAGATCATTTGTCCCCAGGTGCTCTATTACATCTAGCCTCCCCCGGCCCCTGCCCTGGTGAACATCCTTAGGTTTGGGATAACAGAGGACCAATCTTTTCCTGTGAAAACAGAAACAACAGAAATTGAATTTGTTATTTTTAAATAACACCTACAGCAGAGTTAAGTTTTCCTATTAAAAAAGTTACAATTCACTTGGTATCAAATTCGTGTAAACCCCATGTTACACCATATTTTGAGTACAGCACATTCTGATTTGCTCTCAGTCAGGGGAAAAATTAGAAGAAAATGCCAGATATTAAGATTATGTGAAACAGTAGAACTGACCATTTTTGAAATCTGAAAATCAGTGGCCCTATGATACTATCCACAGTCGCACCCTGACAGCAGCATGCCAATCTCTCCAGAGGAAGTTAACGGAATGGCAGCTAGTTTCAATGTGGAAAAGTGCAAAATTATGTACTTAGGGCACAGAAACCAGAGGCAGAGTACAAAATGGGCGAAGAAGTATTTATGGCCATCAAGCAGGAAAGGGACCTAGGTGTTATCTCATCTAATGATCTCAAGGTGACGAGGCAGTGCAACAGTGCAGTGGGTAGGGCCAGTGGGATGCTGGGTTGCATGTGGAGGTTATGACCAGCAAAAGGAGGGAGGTGGTGTTGTCACTGTATAGATAGCTGGTGGGACCCCTTCTGCAGTACTTTGTCCATTTCTGGAGACCACATCTCAGGAAGGACTTGGATGGAGTGGAGGCAGTCCAGAGGAGGGCAATTAAAATGGTTCAGGATCTGCATCAGAAGCCCATTGAGGAGAGACTGAAGGACCTCAATATGTACACCCTGGAATAGAGAAGAATGAGTGGGGGATATGACAGAGACATTTAAATACCTCACAGGGGTAGAAGACTTGGTTTGCTGGCCAAGGCACCTAGCTTCACCTGAGCTCTTTCCTTCTAAGACTGCTTGAATGGGCAGAGTAGAGAAACTTACCAGAGCAAGGGAAACGGATTAAAACTTATTTTGGCTAAACAGATTTACTGTGTGGTGTTGTTTTTATTTTTTACTCACAGGGATTGCTACTGTTTGTTGCTAACATTTCATTGCTTTATTTTTCTCTGATTCAAATTGTTGCTGCTGGTATACCTTATTCAGTATTATTACAAGGTGTGCCTACAGGTGTGTGCTAACAGATTACTGCTGTAATCTTCTGATTCAAATTGTCTTTTGCAAGGTATATCTTCTGTTACTGCTTTATTTTTCTCTGTAGTAAAGTGTTTCTTACAGGGTATATCTTCTCTGAAATTACTGTATTACAGGTGGAGCTTACATTTTTGTGACTTTTTATCATTGGGCTAAGCAAAATTACTGTTTGACACTGTTTTATTTTATTGTTTTTATTTTTTGTTTGTTGAAAAGGTTTGTTGTCTCAGAGGTGTTTCAGTCTCCGTCTCACATTGAAGGAGCTAATTGCTTTCCTCCCACAGCTCTTCCAAAGGATTAGGTGTGTATGGGGGGGGTGGAGCTGGCAAACTGTCAGTAATTTCCAACAGAAAGAAGGGTTAAAAAGTCAGGTTAGTTGACATCTTGGAGGTAGAAGACTTGGTTTGCTGGCCAAGGCACCTAGCTTCACCTGAGCTCTTTCCTTCTAAGACTGCTTGAAAGGCAGAGTAGAGAAACTTACCAGAGCAAGGGAAAAGGATTAAGACTTATTTTGGCTAAGCAGATTCACTGTGTGGTGTTGTTTTTATTTTTTACTCACAGGGATTGCTACTGTTTGTTGCTAACATTTCATTGCTTTATTTTTCTCTGTAGCAAAGTGTTTCTTACAGCGTATATCTTCTCTGAAATTATTACAGGTGTGCTTTACAGGTTTTACAGTTTTATCTAACATTAGGATAAGCTTTCAGGGTTACTGCATTTGTTGTTGACTGATTGTTTCTGCTCTTACCTCCTTGTTCTTTCATCCGTGGTTCTTCTTTTTGGCAGGGAAGGGCCAGCCACCCACCCCATCCCCAACCACCCCACACTACACTCCTTTTATAGGGTACCACAGTTGTGACATTTCCTGTGGCAGAGCAGGAAGAGGTGGATCAGTGGGCCTCCACAAGGTGAGCTCATTTACAGGGCACTAGTAATTTAACTTGTTATAACAAGTTAAACAAAACACAATCAAACCATTACTTGCATTTTTTGTCCTTCTAATTATTCTGACTAGGTTATAAACCCAGCAACTTATCTGGAAAGGATATCATTAACTGCAGGTAGTGTGGAACAATTTTCAGAAGGACAGTCTTACAGGATTTAGGACACTGTCCTACATGCTGGGCCTTTTGAGATCTTAGGGCTCAGCTCCGGGCAGCATGGGCAGAGATTGCACGCCTCAAATTTCATATTCAAGAGGAAATACATTATAAGAACCACCAACATTTCCCCAACATCCAACAGAAAAACCTGACCACAGAGGGTAGTTGGTCCAGGAGGTTGGCATGTGGTTAGGAGGGGCAAATCAGGTGCCCTATCAATCTCTGCTCTTCAACATATTACCTCCAAAAACCATATAAACACTACAAACAGGTATCTGCCTCTATCTCTGAAATCAAACAAAGATGCAGAAGATACTGCTGAGCAGGACACTGCAGTACAGGAGCTAGCACAACAAAACTCACCCAAATCAGGAACCAAAACAAAAAGAGCAAAAAGGAAATCCAAAACACTTCTGATCATAGGAGACTCCATGATTCGGGGAGTTGATACCCATCTCCAGCCAGGGGTAATGGTCCGATGTCTCCCAGGTACATCACCATGGAGAGACACTGACTGCATTGCTAAAATTGTTCACAAAGCAGGAGAAAACATTGATGTCCTAGTACACATAGGGACTCATCAGCCCAGCAGCCGGTCAGTTGTGGAGACCAAGGAACACCTGACCAGGCTGGGTGACAAATTATCATCTATTTCTCATCTAGCATCTCCTTCTCTGAGATCCTGCCAGTCTGGAAGAGGGAGCAGATGGACAGAAGGTCAGAGAAGGGGAGAGGGGAGCTAAACATGTGGCTCAGGGGCTGGTGCCAGGAAAAGGACACAGATTTGTAGGAACTGGCAACAGTTCTGGAAGCGAAAGTTCTTTAAATTTGATGGACTGCATCTGACTAAGGAGGAAGTCAGTGCATTGGGGCAGAAGTTTGACATCTTTGCAGAATATTTAAACTAGCAAATGGGGAGAGGGGTGCAGCACCCCATATGTCAAATGGGAAGAACACCCCTTCCCCTCAGCTAGTGGTCAAACAGGGATTCAGCATGTTTGCAGTTCATTTGCATCACCAGGTAAGAAAAAGGTTTGTCTCCCCATATTTCCATACAGGGTAATGCCAACTTACCCAACAACTAACACACCAAAATCTGAGCCAATGGAAAATCATGTACACAAATGCTCACAGCCTGGGAAATAAGATCCCAGACCTGCAGACAATAATGTCAGAGGCTAAACTGGATGTAGTAGCAATTAGTGAGACGTGGTTTACCAGTAACCACACTGGAGACTTCAGTACCTGGCTATGTATTGTTCAGAAGAGACCAAGGTGCGAAAAGGAAGGGGAAGCCGGTATGTCTCCATGAAAATATAAAAGCTACAGAAATTCAGAATATACATAAGGAGCCAGAAGAACTGTGGGTCACCCTGGAAACAGGAAATGGGATAGCCATAAGAACTGGGGTTGTCTACAGGCCCCCAGACCAGGGGGAGGACATAGACACATTACTGTTAGAAGATATACAAAACATGACAGCTAAAGGGGAGGTTCTGATAATGGGAGACTTCAACATGCCAGATACAGATTGATCAATACCAGCAGGAACATCTGCCAGAACTAGACACATAGTGGATTCCCTGCAGGGGGAGGGCCTCAAACGACTGGTACAGCAACCCACAAGAGACAGTGCTATCCTAGATCTAGTACTGACTAACAGGGAAGGGATCATAGATCTCCAGGTAGGTCACCTGGGGGCCAGTGACCATCATGTGGTATGGTTCAATTTGGATACTACATCTAAATCATCCCATTCCAAGGCAAAAATATGGGACTTCAGAGGAGCTTACTTTGATAAGATGGCCAACAGAGTTAAGCTAGCCCTGTCAAAAGAAACACAGGTGAGGGGATAAAGGCAAAGTGGGCAAGCATTAAGGATGCAATACTTGAAGCTACATCCCATTGTGTTAGACAGAAAAGGAAGTGCAAAAGAAGAAGGAAACCACTTTGGTTCTCAAATACAGTAGCAGAAAAGGTCAGAGCCAAAAGGCTGGCCTTCTGGAAATATAAGGGAACACAGAGGGATGAAGATAGGGAGGCATACCAAACTGCCCTAAGGGAAGCAGGAAAGGCAGTAAGGCAGACAAAGTCCCAAACTGAGGAAACACTAACAAGAACAGTAAAAGAAGATGACAAGACTTTCTATAGATACATTAGTGAAAGGAGAAAGTCCATAGGTGGTATTGCTAAGCTTAATGGAGAAAAGGGAGCATGTGAGGAGGAGGACCCTGTAAAGGCATCTATCCTAAATAGATACTTTTGCTCAGTATTTACTGAAGAGAAGGTAGGGCAGGGCCCACAGCTCAGCATCATGGACACAGGGGGGAGGGAGGTGAGCACTACTCCCTTCACAAAAGAAAGGGTCCTACAAGAGCTTGCTAAGCTCAGGATGGATAAGGCAATGGAACCTGATGGAATACATCCCAGGGTACTTAAGGAGCTAAAAGTGGAACTAGCAGAGCCATTAGCAGAACTGTTTAGTGAGTCTCTGAGCACAGGAGAGGTTCCAGAAGACTGGAGAAGGGCTCATGTGATCCTGCTCCACAAGAGTGGTAGCAGGGAAGAGGTGGGGAACTACAGACCAGTCAATCTTACCTCAGTAATGGGCAAGATTATAGAGGCACTCCTTAAGGAAAGGATAGTGCAATACCTGGAATCCATAGGGGCACAGGATCCAAGACAGCATGGGTTTACAAAAGGCAGGTCCTGTCAAACTAATCTCATAGATTTCTTTGACTGGGTAACCAGAGTGGTGGACCAAGGGGGAGTAGTTGATGTCACCTACCTTGACTTCAGAAAAGCTTTTGACACTGTTCCACATAGGAGATTGATAAATAAGCTGGGTAGGCTCGGGGTGGGTCAGAAGTCGGTCAGCTGGGTGGCAAACTGGTTGACGGGCAGAAAATAGAGAGTGGTGGTAAATGGTATACAGTCAGAAGAGATGCAAGTCACAAGTGGGGTACCTCAGGGATCAGTTCTGGGGCAGTCCTCTTCAACATCTTCATTGCAGATGGACTAGAGGGTAAGGCTTGTTTGTTTGCAGATGACACCAAGATCTGCAACAGAGTGGATGATCCAGATGGGGTGGGCAGAATGAGAAGAGATCTGGATAAACTGGCAAAATGGTCAGAAGAGTGGCAACTGGGATTTAATGCAAAGAAGTGCAAAATCATACACATAGGGAAGAGAAACCCTGAAGTCACCTATAGGCTGGGAGGGGAGTTGCTAGCAGTCACAAAGGAAGAAAGAGACTTGGGCATCATCATCATCACTGATGACACAAATCATCAGATAGACCTCTAAAGCAGTAGGTAAGGCTAAGGGTGTGTTAGGGTATATTAGTAGGGGTATCCAAGTTGTAAAGAGGGAGGCAATAATCCTCTTTATAAGACACTGGTTAGGCCCCATCTTGAGTACTGCATGCAGTATTGGAGGCCACACCTTCACAAGGACATTAACCAAATTGAGGCAGTCCAGAGAAGGGCAACCAAAATGGTGCAGGGACTGCATCAGAAGACATATGAGGACAGATTAACAGAGCTCAATATTTATACCCTTGAGCAAAGGAGGGAGAGAGGTGATATGATCAAGGCATTCAAACGCCTTAAGGGCATTAACAAGGTGAAAGAGTCTAACATGTTTAAATATAAGAAAAATAGCAGGACAAGAGGACACAGCATGAGATTAGAGGGGAGCCGATTAAGGGGGAATGTGAGGAAATTATTTTACACAGAAAGGGTGGTGGATGCATGGAATGGCTTACAACAAGAAGTGGTGGCTATGAATACAGTGCAGGGCTTCAAACAGGTATGGGATAGGCATAAGGGAACAATAGAAATGACTATGAATAGATAGGCCACTGAAAGAGCAAAGGCCGATGGCACATTTATAAGGTAGAAAAGAAATGGGCAGACTGGATGGGCCTTGTGGTCCTTATCTGCCGTCAACTTCTATGTTTCTATGTTTCCAGGGGTAAATAAGGTACAGGAGGGGAGCATTTTTCAGGGAAAAAGATGCATGGAAACAAGGGGACATATAATGAAGTTGGAAGGGGTAAATTCGAAAGAGATATGAGGAAGTACTCTTCCCTGAAAGAGTGGTAGATGTCTGGAACAGTCTTCCAGTGTAGCTGGAGGAGGAGAAAACAGAGGTGGGCTTGACACATGCCTGGGATAGGCACAAGGGAGTCTTAGTGGGAAGCAAGGAGGGGAGCTGGAGATCAAGTAGGGTCTGCAGCGAAAGTAGTGGAAGGGAACAAAATGAGCAGACTTGGATGGTCAAGCATTCCTTCTTTGCCATCTAAGTCTATGTTTCAATGGATAGGAAGCACACAGTGTCTTCTTCATTCCCCAGACTAGTTTTCTGTCACCAGTATTAGCCCTCTACTCCCACTCCCAGCTTTGCCAGGATATGACATGAATTCATCACATGCAGAAAGGTTATATAGTGTGACCCCCCTGTTAGAGTGCTGGTGTGCTGTTTAGTGCCTGTGTGGTCACAGTGACTTGTATTTTTACCATAAAATGATAGCGCCCTTCATGAGATTCTTGCAGTTCCTCTCCAGTGTGCACTGTATTTGTAACGTTTTCTTCTTGGATGGATTTACTATGGCTGCCGTGCCAGCCTTTATGGTACCAGACACAAACCCCTGCGGTAATTAACTTTAGGTTACAGGGTGCTACCTTGCTTTGATATTTATTGGGGAATAAAACAACCAAGTCTGATAGTTTATTTCTCACCATGAGATGGCACTGCTACACCAGACTGTGCCTCTTGTGTCAAAGCATTTGGCAGGTTCTGTCTTCAGTCTACTCAGGTTTTGAAATCCTCATTTTACTGTTCTATCTAATCTCTTTATATTGCTGAAAGGTGGAAGTGGGAGGCAGGTTATGGTATGAAATATTACAAACCCTCAAGCTTCTGGTTATTTCAGATTTTGTTTTAAGAATATGTTCCTTCAGTTCTTGGATATTTGAAACTAAAAATCTTTTCTTTCTGAAACAGCCTTGGCTAAACCTGAAAATGTCTGGTAGTTTCTGAAGCATAACCAGTCACACATTCCATAGTCTCTGGTCTTGGCAAGCAGTTAACAAAAACAGATAGCTAAAAGCAAGTGTTACTGGAGAAAAAACATTTTGTTACTTTTCCTGTGAAAATTTGAGTTCAAAAAGGCAAAATGTACTATTTTCCCATGTATAAAAATTAAAAAGATTTCACTCTGTTCTATTTTTATTACAATTTACTCACCCAGAATAGGCAAGGCAATGCAATTTTATGATTGCCCTGTGCACGAGAATGAGGGTGCTTTATAGTCACAGCATCCACAAAATTCATAAATATATTCCAAAAGTAAAATCCCCACAATATAAATAAATTAGACACAAATAATTCCTTCAAGGAAGCAGCCAGTATACTTCATTCAGTACTGATA
The DNA here is from genome assembly GCA_016271365.2 of Neoceratodus forsteri. Lineage (NCBI taxonomy): Eukaryota > Metazoa > Chordata > Ceratodontiformes > Ceratodontidae > Neoceratodus > Neoceratodus forsteri. Next base: position 944,799,584 of record CM028136.1, on the reverse strand, counting down.
GCTTGTATAAATAAAAAACATTTCAGAGATAGCTCCATGGTGCCAAGCGATGGGATTTCTCTCAGCATGCTAGGGACCCAGGTTCATGTCCCAAACCCAGTATGACAGGAGAGGATGCTGGCAGGAAAGGGTTTAGAGCATCCTCTGGATGCTTCCATCACAGGGGTGGGGGTGGGAAAGTGCTATACTGTTTCTCTAGTAGCTCCTGGAGGTTGGTTGTTGAAGTGATGTCCTATGTAGTGTGGGTGCACTCACCAGGCACCCCCCCCTCAGGATGCATGCTGCAGCAGCAGCACAAATGCAGGTGGGTGGAGACATAAAAACAGAAACTGAGCCATCCTGCCCCACCGGATGATGGCCACTCCTTCCCCCTCGCCATGGTCCCCAAAGCACACCTCCTCCATCCCCCGTGTCTGCCCCAGGGGCACCATACCAGTTAATCTCTTCTCCCTGTCCCCCTATGGGGGAAGAGGGGACCCTTTTGGTGAGGTTAATGCCAGACCCCCTGGGTGCAGGGTGCAATGGGCCATGACTGGTGGAGTGAGGGAGCAGGGTAAGACCGGCGAGCAAAAGGGAGTTATGTGGACCTGAAAGAGTGGTGGGCTGGGGCCGTGTATGGAAGCAAAAAAAAACATTTCAGAGTCCTCAATAACTCTGTTTGTATATTCCTAATGGGTTTGCCCTGTAGAACCCATCAGTGTATTCTCTATTCTCAAGCAGGCTGTTTGTGCTTCAAAGACAGGTCAAGATACAGAGCACAAATGCCAGCCCAGGGGCATGGTAGGTTGAGGTGCTTCCTGCCTCAGCAGAGTTCACTTAAAGTTTATTTTGGAAAGGCATCCAGTAGCCCAGTGGATAGCACAGTGCACTCCCGTGCTGGTGTCCCAAGTTCGGAAGTGAGCTTGGGAAACTAACTAGGTGGCCCAAGGGCTGGGGAAGTGCTGTTGCTCAGCAGTGCTTCCAGTCTGGGGAGGGAGGGTGTCTGGTTCCATCACTCCAGTGACCCCCTGTGGTGGGCAATGAGACAGCAGGGAGCAGGAGTGGGTGAGGCTGACAAAGGGTAGGGAGGACAGGACCACAAACGGGGTGAAAAAAGCTTTGACATGAATCAGGCTTTCTGAAGCCCTACCTGTTCAATCTCTGCCTGCACCATTGCCGTAGCACGCACAGAGAATCTGGATCATAGCCATGGGGGGGATGATCCTCCCTCTCCCAGCCATGCCATCGGGGCAAACCATGGGTGGCTTCTCCCAGTTGGCACTCAAGAGATGGGGTGGTCAGCAGAAACAGGGATGAGTACCTGCCTGCTTTTATGCAAGACGGTAGAAAACTGCAATGAAAAAAAAAACGTCTCTTTGTTCAAAACATTGTCATGCACTTCAGGCATAAAATATCATAACTCTAAAAATAAAATTCATATTTCAGTGACTGAAAGTAATTCCCAAGGCAAAACAGCTTGCAGCCTCACTGCCACCACACCGGTACCCTGGTTCTGGGAATGGACCAGGGTCACTCAGGGGAGAGCCAGGAGAAGGAGAATTGAGCATCCTAAGGTGGCTCTCCTCCTTTGGGGAGGGTGATAGTGTGTTCCACTGCTTGGCTGCCACCTAACAGAGGCTAAATGGTGCATTAGCAGACTCCTAGTTCAAGGGCCAAGCAGCAGTGTTGAGGATGTAACATCTTCATGCAGTATGTATACTCCATAGCACATGTGCCAGCCATGACATGGGAATCAACAGGGAGGAAAAGTTCCTCCGAGGACGAGATGACACCGGGGACTCTGCAGGCTCCACTCCACTTACGCACACCCACTCACCCATGGCAGTCATGTAAGAAAATGGGTGAGTCCTGGGTATGGTGGGTGGTGCGGCTGGGGTTCATTGGCAGAAGTGAACACCTGAAGAGGAATAGGAGTGGAAGAAATCAAGATGATAAAAACAGATATAGGACACTAATTGTTCTGCAGAGTTGCTCTATGTCAGTAACCAATGAGCATTCAGTCTCTTCCCCTTCACTTCCAACACCAGAGGAATTAGATACCAGAACCGATATAATTTGATTTCTTTGTCCCTTTCAGAAAGACAGTTCATGGACAGAGATCTCTGGCTTATAGGGACACTAGCTGCTCTAACAGTTGCCCCACCGTTAATCATTTTTTTATTATTTATTTAATAGATTTTGGGATTACAACCTTTGAGTCACAGACTCATTTACAAAGGCTCCACATCAGAAAAAACAAATATAAATACTTAATACATATAGACATAGAATGTCAGCTAAAGGTTACAATTTTTTTCAGTTATACAACATTGAAGAATCAAGATCCGCTATACATTGCACTGAACGTCTTACCGAATTATGAGTCAATTATGAACTGCAACTAAACTGCATATTATAAACAGTTCACTACTCAAGTTGTTAAATATCCAGTCGACCTGCAGCTGTACTGTGTTTTGTTTGTATTATTTGTTTTACCAGGAAAATACATCTCCACTTAGTAGTGCACATTTACAAGGAGGTCCTGCTTATGATGGCTAATGGTATATAAATCAACATCCTTACATAAAATGTTACTAGATAGTACAGTTTACAAGCAACTGACCGTTTAGAGTGTGTAAGGATGAGGAACAGCAGAAACAAGTAATAGAAGTTAAAGTACAAGAATTAAAATAGCAAGAATAAAAAAAACAAGCCAAGGACTACAGCAATTGGCTTACAATAAAGAGAAAGAGATTCTTTAAATTGTATTAATTGCTATATTGTTATTTGCACTGGACATATGAAAACAAACATACTTTGGTCACAATGTCTCTCCCGTATAATAAATAAAAATGAAAAATGACATTTCCTCCCCTTTGTAAACGTCTCCACTAAGGGAAACTCCTAGGGTGGGGTGGCAGTGAGTTCCAAATAACTGGGGCTGCCACCAAGAAAGCTGGCTTGCTTGATTGTTTGCAGCAAGATCTCAAAAGGCTAATAAAGACTTCCTGGTGGAGCAGAGTGGGTGACCAGGAGTATAGCAGACCAAAAGATCTCCTAGGTGGCTAGGGCCCAAATCGTGCAGGGCTTTGTAAGTTAACAATCCAGAGTTAAAGGTGTTCCAAAATGTGCCATCGCAGCTATGAACCTGGAGCAGCATTTGTGACACCCCAGCTAGGAAGCAGCATCTTGTTTCAGCGTGGTCCTGCTTTTACCCACATTTACAGCTGGGAGTAGTGAAGTCAAGGAAGGTCAATCTGCTCAGGGTCACACACTGAGTCAGAGTCTCTGGTTAGGGGATAGGAGACGGAGAGTAGTGGTAAATGGATTTTGCTTCGAGGAAGGGTGGGTGACCAGCAGGATACCTCAAGGGTCGGTGCTGGGACTGGTCCTGTTTTTTGTCTTTATAAGAGACATAGTGGAGCAGCTGGAATGGAAGATCTGCCTCTCTGTGGATGACACCAAGATCTGCTATGGAGTGGACACTCCAAGGGGAAGGAGTGGAAAGAATGGGTAGGGGTCTGAAAATATTGGAGAAGTGGTCAAGGATATGGCAGCTGGGTTTTAATGTAAAAAAGTACAAAATAATGAGCTTGGACTATAGAAACCTGGGGACAGAGTATAAATGGATATGGGAGGGAGTGATACTGACAATGACCAAACAGGAAAGAAACTTGGGGGTTTATAATTTTGAATGAGCAAAAGATAGCCAGGCAGTGTGGCATGGCAGTTGGGAGGGCTAGTGAGATGCTAGGGTACACTGGCAGGGGTATACTAGCAATGATATTAGGGAATGTTAGGAGCTTAAAGGCAGTTCCCAAGATCGCTCCATTACCAATGTTTTTAGAAATACTTTAGGTTACCTTCTGAAAGTATGCAATTATCTAATTTTCTTTTTAATTTCAGACTTGGTTTACCAATACGATTCCAAGAGTTTAAACTTGACCAGTGAGCACTGAGATGGTGGTGCTCATGCAAAACGCTAGCGAAATCCGAAGAAGAAGTAAAGCACTCACCCCTGACAGTAGCCTTAAAAAAGCACAGTCTCACTCAAAAAGAGTTTTGTAGTTCATGTTTACTCCCATAAAGCACTGAGACAGTACAATGTCAGGACATCTTACGTTTCGCCCGACAATTCGGGCTTCATCAGAGATAACAGAACAGTGTTTCATGTGTTAAAATACAGACTCGGGCTTAATTATTTAATAATACACCCAATCAGAACAAAGTGTTAATTAAGTGAGCAGCCTATCAGAGGCTCTAATCATTACACCTTCAGTGTTTGTGAGTATGTAATTATCTAATTTTCTTTTAAATTCAGACTTGGTTTACTAATTATTTCAAGAGGTTGACAATTCCGAACATTTATCACCCTTGCTGTGAAGAAGTACTTTCTTTTATAAGTTCTAAATTGTTTTCCCTTGATTTGTAATGGGTGTCCCTGGGTATCCATGTTACCTGATTTGCAATCTATATCCAGTTCAACCATTAACATTGGGTACTGCATGATGTCATACATAAGGAGAGTATCTCCCCTAATACATCTTGTTTTGAGTGACATCGAATCAAGAGATGCTAGGCATTCTTTATATTTCATGTCTTTATGTCCATTAATCATTCTAGTGAATCTTCTTTGTATTTTTCTATATTATTCCTTTCTCCTTTTTTATATGGATTCCATATTAGTGAGACATACCCAAGATGGGGTCTTACATAAGCTTTGTATAAGGGAACTAATACCTCTTTATCCTAAGACAAAATATTCCTCTTTATTGTCCATATTCTTTTGTTGGCTTTTAGTGAAGCATCAGAAGTTTGTTTAGAGAAATGTAGGTCACTTTCTTTTAGTATATCCAAGTCCTTTTCATTTGCCACTTCTACTACTGTTGTACCATGTAATGTATAGATATACCCTTGTATCTCCAGCAGGAAGAGTGAGTTAGTGTTACACTTACATATGTTGTCTCTCTATAGATTGCTGGTAAGACCCTACCTTGAGTACTTTGTCCAGTTCTGGAGACCACATCTCAGGAAAGACAGAATGGAGGCAGTCCAGAAGAGGGCTACCAAAATGGTACAGGGTCTCCATTAAATGCCCTATGAGAAGAGGCTAAAGAAGCTGAATATTTACACCCTGGAGGAGAGGAGGAAGAGGGTGCATATGATAGACATTTACAATATGTCACAGGGGTTAGTAAGGTACAGGTGGGGGGTATTTTTCAGAGAAAAAGGTGGTCTAGAACAAGGGGGCATTCTATGAAGCTGAAGGGAGGTAGATTCAGGAGAGATGTGAGGAAGTACTTCTTCACAGAAAGAGGGTGGATTCCTGGAATAGTCTTCCAGCAGAGGTAGTGAGGGTGAAAACTGTGGTGGGGCTCAAAAATGTCTGGGACAGGCACTAGGGAATCACTGGAGTAAGTGAGGAGAGACAGCACTGTAGATAAAGTAGGGTCTGTCACAAAAATAAAGATAATAAAAATGGGCAGACTGGGTTGGCTCAGCAACCCTTAGTTGCTGTCAGCTTCTGTGTTTCTCTTGGTGGGATATTAACCTGGGTTTTGCTGAGCCAAGCCAGTGCTCTGACTGCCACGCCACACTTCCTCCTAGTCTGAATGCCAGCTGTGGTAATGTAGGTAAGGAAACTAGCCCCCCGAGTCTTCCAGATTTCATGTGAATTTCTTCCTCTAAGATAACTTAGAGCGTAAAAATGTAGATAAATTCAATTAATTTTCTCCAAACAATTACTGAAGCAGAGGACACCTTCCACAGATTTTTAATGTGCATGTCTGGTATGTAGGCTTACACAATTTTCAAGGTCTTTGAGCACTCTGAAATCTGTTGGTAATTGTAGGGAACAGAAATCCCATAATCCTTCACTGAGTCTCTGCAAGTACAGTAATTCTTTTGCAACTGATACATGCAACATGAGTAATGCGGCTGTCTACAGGCTTTGGCTGCAAGGAGCATGCCCCAAGTCAGCGACGTTTTAATGTTGTATATTATTCCCAGGCACAGAGTCAGCCCCATCCTCAGTACATGCTTACTTTGTGCCCAGATTGAGAACACTCCAAGTGTACTGTCAGTACCTCTTTAAAAAGCAAAGATAAAAAAGTCAGTGGAGGAGTGCAAAAAGAGATGCCGATAGGGCTTTTTACTTGGTTAGAACCAGGAGAAAAGCGATCAAACAGAAAAGATCAGAGGCCAATTGGTGGTTGTAATATAATGATTTCTACCAGGCCTCATTGTAGAATGCCAATAACTTTACCGCCCAGCTGCTTATGCAGGAATTGTCTTGAAACCCTTGCCCATGGTGCTCTGTATTTTATTTATTCGTATTTATATTTATATTGTATCCACTAGGACAGCTTCTGAGAGGGACCATTTCATTTTTATAAGGGTCCCAGGCAGCAGCAGGTAGAACAGAACATTAATTTGCACATGTAAAATGAGACCATGCATATAGTACATTGAAACATATAAATATTTACAAACGTCGCTTCTACAACAACATTATATGTTAATAGGGGGTCTGTGGAGTGTCTCTTATGGCATGAGAGACTCCAAGTGTGATGTTTGGGTGAGAGAACTGGGAAGCAAAACTCAGCGGTTCTACTGCCCAGAGTTCACAAGAGGACTCACTTATATCCTATGAAACACCCTGAAGAGCCCTATTAAGGGCATCATAACACTGAAAAGCAGTTAAGGGAATGGGTGCTCTTATGGGCAGACTAGATGGGCCGCATGGCCCCCTTCTGCCGTCACTTTCTATGTTTTAATTAGTTGATAGCAACCACTCAAGTTAGTAGGGCAATTGATAGTAAGTATTTATTTTAAATGGCAAAAAGTGAAGCTGCCCTCCACTGGCCGTGAAGTAGAATGATCCATTCCCAACATTCCTGCATGAGAGACCACCACCCGCAGGATAAGAGACACTGTAGAACTGTCTGCTGATTGGCTGAAATTTTTTATATTTCCTCCACATCAGTATTCCATAATTTGCAAATTTGTGACACAGGAAAATGGCCCTTAGGGTCAGACCTTATTTTATTTAGGGTTAAGGAGCATGGTTTTCTACTGTGACTTTCTAAATTTATTTATTTATTTTTATTTAGTTAGTTTTTGTTGACTGGGTAAGTGCATTAGACAAATCCTGCCTATTTTCAGGCACGACCCAGGGGAAGGGGATAGAGATAAATGCCAACTGACCTTAAACCAGATTAAGCTGTTGGTGGTATTTTTAGTGAATGAGGGAAATTTGGCCAGAACACCATGGACTTCCCCTACTCTGCTACCTATGAGCAGGGGGGACCCATTTTCCAGTGGGACCAAGATGGCGGCTCCCATGGATCCTGGTGTGGAAGTGCTGTAGACAGGAGAGAAAGCCTCCTTTCCTGATCTGTGTTTGGTAGAGGCTGAAGATGGAAGTTTTAAAGTGAGTTTACATGATTCTGAGGAAGACATCACGGATGTCTATGTTTCAACGGAGGATTTGCGTATGGCATCCATTTTATCTACAGATTTATCTCTGGAAACTAACTTAGACAAACAGCAGCAAGAGCTCTTAAAACTCACCCGTTCTGAAGAGGAACAACATTTACTGGAAAAGAAACGTCTGGTGCAACAATTTGCCACATTGCAGGCTGGCCTGCTGGCTGTCATCCCAGCTCCCATGCCGGTCAAACCCCTACAAAACTCAGCTGTCAAAGAAACCGGCTGGAGGAATTGGGTGAGTCATTACCTTTCAATGCAAACCTGTTGTTTTTTAAGGCTGGCAGTGAAAATACCATGTCTGGTATGTGCCTAGAGCCTAAGGACAATGAGTCGACTCTTCCTAGTGAGGAAAAAAAAATGAAGCAGAGTCTCACTTGCTGAAAGTTTTGCAGCTCCTGGTTTGTTCAGAGCCGCAGTCTTCACCGGCACAGCTGCCTGTGGTTAAACAAAATGCTCCCTTCCTCACGGCTTGCACAGCCGAAGTAGCGAATGTCAGCCTGACTGTAACAACCGCTGAAAGCCTTTCTGTGACTCCAAGTGTTTGTTTGAGCAATACTGTATGCCCCCAGCTTGAAACTGATTTAAAAAATACCTCAGGGGTGATTCTGTCTAAAACGGCAGGATTTGTGTTTAAGAAGCCTTTGGCGGTGGATCAAGGGGAGAATATTCAGTACCAGACCCAGCCTACCTCTCAGGAAGGGGCCACAGATTTTTTCTTTCCTTCAAAATCTCTACCGAAAATGGAACAACAGGCAGCTTCCATAAAGCAAAAGGTATATTTGGACAGGCAAAAGGGCACTATTAAGCAAACCCAGGCTGACAATCCCTGTGGAAAAATTACCATTAACACTGATTCTGGGCTTCATTTATCTACAGTTCTTCAACATAATGACGATTGGTCACCCCAAAAAGCACTTGCAGGGACAGGAACTTGGACTCCGGACCCTTCATGGGACATTTCCTTTTCACAGTCCACAGCAGAATGGAAGCCTGGGGTTTCCCCCAGATTAGCAACTGTTCCTCCTGTCTGTTCCATCCCTCAAGACTTAGATGTATCTCATCAGGTTTCAACTGTTATAAGCCCTCCAGATCCTGATTCTTTTCCACCTTTACCATCTGGTCCAAATTTAGACAAAGGTCTTCCCCCCCTTCCCAGTATCAGCTCTTGTCCAGGACCCCAAGCCCCTATTATCTGAATTATTTTCCAACTCTAAACAAGTGGCAGCTCCTCGGAAGAATGCTGTCAGGATACAGTATGGGGGGGGGGGCTGGCAGACAGGCAGGATAGATATCATGTTGGGAAAATTTTATTGAAAGACTCTCTACATTTTTCTCCTAAGGAAGTCTATGCCTTTATTAATATCTCTGGGGAAGATAATTCTGTCAGTTTTAGAACCTTCTATGTGTTAGAACTGTTTTGGGAGAGGTATGGGCAAGTAAAGACATCTCCAACATGGACCCCTTTTGTAGTTGTCCCACTAACGAAACCCCTGATTAAATATGTTACCATTATGTTTCGTAACGAAGGGGTCCATGATGAAGATATCTCATATTGGTTATCTCAAAAATGTGAGGTTCTTGGGGCACCTGAGGCTATCCTTGATAGCAAGCTTTTCTGTACAGGTGGGTGGAAGTATAAGGTCAAATTACTACAGGGAGAGGCAGGTATAGAGCATATACCTAATTCCTTCCTTCTAGGGAGGGATCGGGGTGTGTGTTTTTATGCAGGACAGCCTCGGGCCTGCTATAGATGTGGATCCTACACACATCTCTCCAGCACCCATGATAAACCCCGTTGTAACAACTGTGGTGAAATTGGTCACAGCACAATACAATGTGCAAACCATACTCACTGTGACCTTTGTGAAGAATATGGTCACAATTCTGGGGAATGCCCTTGGGCAGCACACAATAAGGCTAGTTGTATAAGCCCTGATCTGCTTATTCAGTAGGCACAAGACCTGGCTGAACCTGAAATGTCCACCCATAAGGACTCACAGGGAGTTCCTCAAACTCTTTATGCACCTCGTTCTCCGCCCCGTCCCCGACCCCCCTTCCCCTCCTCCTTTGAAACTTTTACCTTCTCCACTCCCTTCCTCCTGTTCCACTCCATCTGTAGATCCTAATACTCCTGTTTGCAAACCTGCTATTCCAGACTTAAAGGAGGAGGTTCCCTAGAACCCTGTTCCAGTATTTCTGGAATCTGACATGCTGACTCCAGTTTGTTATACAGACATGTCTTCTTCTCGGAAGGAGGTTAATAGTGTGCCCTTGCCCAATCCATTACCATGCAGAAGATCTTCTAGATTTTCTAAATCACTCTCCTCAGACCCTCTCACCCCGATAGAACCTAAGAATTTTTATGCCGCTTTGTTCACCCCTTGGGGTGATTCTGAAATGGAGGTGGGGGATTCAGACTCCCAGAAATCTACGACTGATCAGAGGCTGCAGAAAATTACAGAGGGTGATTATAAGGGAAAAAAGAAGAAAAAAAGGAAGAAAACTTAGTACTAGGTTCACTTGGGTAAACTTTGAATGGCTGGAGGTTTAGTTGGCTCACTAAATGCATACAGTTTGTTAAATTATGAAAAAAGGAATATGTTTTTTCAATTTTTACATGATAAAGCTATTGATGTATGTTCAATACAGGAGACCTGGATTGATACAGAAGAACAGGTACGCCTTTTTCAGTGAGAATGGCTCTGGGGTCATCTTATTGGTCCTTCGGTCATGACTCTGCTGATGGGGTGGGTTTTCCTTTTCATTTCTTTAATTTTACTTTACGTAAATTATATGACCTAATACCTGGAAGGGTTTTGGTTCTCGATGGTCTCTGGTACAACATGGACTGTTGGTTTATTTCAGCCTATACTTCTCAGATTAAAGCTGAAAAGGTGTTCCTTATGAATTCAATTAAGCCTTTTTTGGTCACACATTATAAAATCTTTCTATGTGAAGATTTTAATTGTACCCTACCCACTGGGGATAAGCGGAAAAAAGGTGACAAAAAATATATATATTCTGATTCCAATGCCCTGTACCATATGGTTTCCACAGCTGGGTTATATAATTGCCATCAACTACATATTAATGGTCCTAAATTTACATATAAGTGTAACACTTATGTGTCTACTATTGATTATACTTTCATTTCCACAAATGTTCCCAAGGGTTCATTATCCATTGTTCCTGTCACCTTCTCAAACCATTTATTGTTACTTTTTTCAGTGCTTCATTTTGTTCCCAGGACCACTTTGCATGGAAGATTTTATTTATTTTATTTTATTGAAATCTAGGATTACAAATACCTTTGAGCAAGAACTGCTTGTTTACAAAGGTTCCACATTGAAGGAATGGGGGGGGTATACATACATACATACAAAGGTCAACATAATAATACATAGTTACACAATAACAAGAAGTAAGAGACTGAGGCTTAGGAAATTCCAGTAATTTAAAATGTGCCAAATGTTAGGCAGCATGACATAACCAGCCAAGGGCAATCTTGGAAATAAGCACTGCAGGTGAGAGGGAAGGGGGTAAGCAGGCAGGAAGGCCATTGTCGGAGGGTAGAGGGTGAGGGTAAGAGCTCTAAAGGGGAAGGAGAGGAGGGATAGAAGTCAGGAAATGCCCCGGGGGAGGAAAGGGAGAGGGGGCAAGGGGGTAGGCAGGTAGAAGGAGGCAAGGCAGGAGAGATAGCTTTCAAGACTGAAGTGGAGGGCAGTGAACGGTGGGCCCCCGATTAGGCGAGGCAGTCACAATGACTAGTTGAAATTAGATGAAGTCGGAGTTGTCTCTTAAAAGGGACAAGAGCAGCAGCAGTAAGAGTTTCTTTGTTGAGAGTATTGTACCACTGTGGTGCTCTGTGGGCAAAGGCCCTCTGGCCCATGGTAGTCCAGCATCTGGGGACAAGGAAGGTTAGTTGTTGTAAACTTCTAGTTCTCTGGGTGCTGTGGTGGTCAATAAGTAGCTTTTCAATGCCCGGGGGCATGCCCCCTAGGAGGATTTTTTTGGCTAAGAGGCAGGTTTGATACTGTATCTGGCTGATGAGAGGAAGCCATCCTGCCTGAGTGTACAGGTCACAAGTGTGTGTAAGTCGATCAGCCCCAGTTAGTAGCCTGCATGCTTTGTTGAGTGCAACTGTAATTCTGCAGAGGGCAGAGGTGGAGGCAGAGCCATAAATTGCTAGCCCGTAATCGATGATGGAAGTAACAGAGCTGTTGATAGCCAACCGGAGAGTGTCAGGAGTCATGCAGTGTTTGTGCCTGTAGAGCAGGCCTATAGAGATGTTGGTGGCTTTGGCAACAGAATCTATGTGCCAATGGTAGGACAGTGAGCTGTCCAATGTGACACCTAGGTATTTAAAATCAGGAACATGTTCAAGTAAGGTCCCTGTTTGGTTTAGGACGGTGAGGTCACGGGATTTGTACTTGCTCCTGGCTTGTAGAAGGTCATAACCTTTGTTTTGCTGTAGTTCATGACCAGTTTGTGTGACTTGAACCATTCTTCAATGCGCATGAATTCAAGCTGTAATTGTTTCTCGAGGAGCTCTGCGTTTTGGTGGTTGGTGAACATGACTGCATCATCGGCGTAGAGCAGTAATTTCTGGTGACAGACACTGGGATGGAATGCTTAATGTCTCTGTTTTACAGGACAAATGGGTTATTCAGGAGGTCATGGCCTTACTACAGGCTAGATTATCCATTGAATTTCTATATGATGATAAAGGTGGATGGACACTAAAATGGACATTAAGTACTGGTTTTCCAAATATGGAAAAAAGAAGGAAAATATGGATTTTTAACACTATTTATCTCTCAGGCAACAGTTATATAAACTAATCTCTCTGGCAAATCTTTCTAAGTATGATTATACACCTCAGATTACTACTATAAAAAATGCTATGAAGGTGTTTGAAACTGCAAGAGCAAAATCAATTCAATCAATGTTGTGTTATAATACAAAAACCTCCCCCATAGGTGACCCCTACGAGGCTTGTAAATCTGTTAAAACTACAGTCTTAATGGAAACTTTGAATACCCCAGATAGTAGGTCAGTTTCTTCTTTATCAGATTTAGAAACTGAAATTCAGAGGCATTACTGCTCTCTCTGTCCAAAGGTACATATTCCATCTACCCATATAACTCAGTTTTTGCATTCAGTACATATTCCAGATTTACCAGAAGAAACTGGAAAATTACAAACCCCTATTACTAAAGATGAAATCTCACAGGCCATTAAAGCCTTAAGGCCTCATCCAGCTCCAGGGTTGGATGGTATCCCACACTCATTCTATAAGGTCTTTCTTCCTCATTTAATAGAATGTTTATTTATAACTTACACTTATTGGGTTTCAAATAATACTATACACCCATCTTTTTCTGAAGGATTGCTGTATTACCTGTTTAAAAAAGGGGACCGTTCAAAAATGCAAAATTGGAGACCTATAGTTCTCATGAACACTGATTATAACATGATGGCACATATTCTAAATGCTTCTTTTGAAAACTTATGCTACTTTTGTGATTACTTCAGTCCAGTACTGTGGACTATCTAACAGGAATATTCAACAGGCCTTATGTACCATACGCGATGTGATATATCACTGCAATATTTTAGGGTTTCCTGGTTATGTAGTGGCCATAGACCAGGAAAAAGCTTTTGATAGGGTTCTTCATGACTATTTATTTTCTGTATTACATACCTATAGAATACCTATGGTTTTTATAAACTAATTAAGGTTATTACATTCTTTTTTTTTCAGTTAGACCTATGATAAAAGGTACGGTAGAGCATAGTTTTCCAGTACATTGTGGGGTCCGACAAGGCTGCCTTTTAAGCCCTTTGTTATACATTTTTCCCTTGATCCTTTACTTCATATAGTTTTATCATCCCCAAAGTGGACAGGCCTCACAGGTCTTGAGATCCCGCAATCTCTATATATTCAAGCTTATGCAGATGACATATGTACTTTTTTTTCTAACCCTGCACAAATCCAGTCCTTTTTAAATATAATTGATGGGTACCCATCAGTTTCTAATGCCAAATTAAATTTGGCTAAGAGTAGAGGTCTTTTTATAGGACCTGTGGTTCAGCCACACTCCATGTGGTATGGACTGTCAGTTTCCTCTGCCCCTTTGGATATTTTGGGAATAACTTTTGGGCCACAAATTCTGCCAGATAGAAATTGGGATTTGAGGTTAAGCAAAGCAGAACAAAAAGTAAATAGATGGTGACAGTGGAATATTTCCATACTTAAACGTATAGCGATTTTGAAAAAATTTATCTTGCCCCTTTTACAGTTTATAGCATCATTATATCCACTACCCACAAAATTGGAGACCCGACTTTACAGTATGTGTTTTCAGATGCTATGGGGTTCAAAACTGAATCCCATTAACAGGCATTACACTTATCTGGAACTAAGTAAAGGAGGTCTTAACATGATAGAGCCTATTGTTTTCTTCCATGCTTTATTTTTTAAACACTCCTTCAGTACTTTATTACACACCACTAGTATATTCCCGGATGCCTGGATGAGGAAAGTCTTAGCTGTCTATCTTAAAGCATGGGCACATTTAGCACCTAAACCTCACCCTCGTTTACAGATCCCCTCTTATTTTTTACATGCCACTCAGAAATTATATAAATGATGTATTATGAAGCACAGTCTAATAACACTCTCTACAAAAAACTTATATAAAGAAATTATGTTTAATAATTACCCTAGGGATCCTTGTTTTAAAAATTGCCCCTCAGTGGATAATTATTATATTTTACACCAACTAACACTTTTAAGGGTACCACAGAAAATGTGGGAAAACCTTTGGTTGACGGTTTATGGCAGATTATATTTGAGGGCTAATGCTAAACATAAAAGTATAACTGAATGCAATTGTCCCTACATGAAGTGCATAGCACAGACTGAAATGATGGAACATTTCCTATTACATTGCTCTTGTACTATGGCCTTATGGGATTATTTAGCACATAAATGGCATTTACCCTGGCTTTGTTTTTTAACTTATGACATACTAGTAGTAGGTAAATATGTGGCAGTTTTATCTAAGTTTCACCCTGATACTTTAAATATTTTTTTTTGTTGCCTTAGATTTTATCTTTGGCAAGGCCGATGTCAATGGGTGTTACATCAGAATAGGATGTCTTATGATTGTTTGAGTATCCTAATTAGCAATGAGCTTTGGAACATTTATAAATCAGATTGTTTAATTTTCTCAGCACACCAGGTTTTGATGTGGTGGAAGGGTCTCACTTTTTTATCAAATATAAATAGAGTAGTGTTTTAGGGTTTATGGTTTAGGGTTTGCTATACTTTTTTTAGGGTTTATGAGTTATCCAAATGTTTGATCACATCTTCTGGATTTGATTTGTAAATTCTGTTTGTTTTTCTCTGTATGTATTTTCTATGTGTTTCAAATAAAAATTTCCCCTACTCTTTTTGATAAGTGCCATGGGATCTTTAACTTCCACCTGAACTACCACCAGTCCAGGAGGATGGGACCTTGGTTTAACGTCTCATCCAAAAGATGGCACCTCAGAAGTGCAGCACCCCTCTCATGCTGCAATACAGTGTTAGTACTGGGATATTAACCCAAGTGCCAGATGTGGGAACTGAACCCTTGGCCCTCTGATCTCCTGCCCTCAGAAGTGAGTTTGCTACCTACTGAGCCACTGACACTGACTAAATACTAGTACATCATCTCCCATCAATCAAAACTGGTGAGAACACATCTGGAAAGCTATGAGATTGCACATGGAAAACTGTGTCCAGTTCTGGGGTCTGGACTTAAGAAAGGACAGAGATAGATTAGACAGTGAAGTAAAAGGACACGAAGATGACCCATGGGCAGCAGAGCTAAGCATATGATGAGAGACTGAAATGTCTCAACATGTATTCACTGGAAGACAAAAGGGAAATGGGGAGCATGATAGAGACTTCCAAATACATGAAAGGGTTCAACAGAGTAGACAAAGCAAGTTTGTTCAAACTATGAAACAGTGTGCCCTCCAGACTGCATGCACTGAAACTGGAGGGAGAGGGAAGGTTCAAAATAGACATTACTAAGTATAGTACTACTTCATGGAAAGGAGGGTGGATGAGTGGCACAGACCTCTCAAGATTGTGGAGGCAAGACAACAGCAAGGTTCAAAAGGAGCTGGTGTGACAACCCACCTCTCTCTCTGGGTTGGAACAGCTTTTAGAGAGGTGTCTGTCCTCGGGTATTCGCTGCCACCAGCTGGGGTTCATCCCAGTGCCAACCTCCCAAGTTTACAAAACTGGCCAGTCAAATGTGCAATTGCACAGATCAAAGTCTGGTAGTCTGGTAAAAAACCCAGGGGAAGAGTACATAACGAGGGGTGAGTTAATAACAACAACAAAAATAGAAAAAGACCTAGGAGTAATTATATCAAATGACCTAAAGATGGGCAAGCAATGTGAGAAGGCAGTAAGGAGGGCTGGGAGGATACTGGGATCATAGGGAGAGGCATCAACAGCAGAAAACAGGAAGTTGTTATCCCTCTGTACAGACAGTTAGTGAGACCCCATCTGGAGTACTGCGTGCAGTTCTGGAGACCCCATCTCCGCAAAGACATAGAGTGGAGGCTGTTTAGAGGAGGGCAACCAAAATGGTGCAGGGTCTGCACCAGAAGACAAATGAGGAGAGACTAAAGCAGTTTAATATATATATCCTTGAGGAAAGGAGGGAGAGGGGGAACATGATAGAAACTTTCAAGTATCTCAAGGGAATTAACAAAGTACAAGGGGGTAGTATCTTTCAGAAGAAGAGACGTGCAAGAACAAGGGGGCACAATTAAAGATAGATGGGGACGGCTCAGAGGTAATGTTAGAAAGTATTTTTTCACAGAGAGGGTTGTGGATGCATGGAACAGCCTTTCTGAGGAGGTTGTGGAGTCAGGAACAGTGGGAGAATTCAATAATGTATGGGACAGGCATAAGACAATTCTAGCGGGGGGTAGGAGAAAGTAAGCTATTGATTAACTAGAATCTGCAGCTTATCCATCAGGTAGGGAAATGGGCAGACTAGGTGGGCCAAGCGGTCCTTATCTGCCATCAAATTCTATGTTTCTATGTATGTTTCTCTCAGATGGTGGATGCTAAACAGAGTTTACCTCAGCCAGTGGAAACCATGTATTACCTTAGAAAAATGACATCACAGTCACAACTGCTGAGCAAATAAATAACTTTTTACTTAACAGAAAGTGAAAAGCAGCATTACAGGATATCAATATTCAACACAAGAGAATAACACTGTTACAGGAAAAGTAAACAAATGTTTTTAAATAACAGATGACAAAAGAAAAAGGCTATTACTGAGATATGCTAGAATTAATCTTACCCATCCCTATTTTTGTAGACACTGACCCTGTGTTAACTGCCAGCTCACACGGACATATTTAGAAGGGTAGGCCCCAAGCTTAGTTCTTCCATCCTCTTCCAGAGAGTAACCAACAACAACCTTCACTGTCTTTCAGCATCTTATATACTGTCTTGAGAATAGGTGATTCCTATTTCCCCTTTGAATGCACCAACCATCTACCATGTATGTATTTAATTGTTCCAATCAGATTGCACACCTATCAGTGTCCACTAATATGCATCCTTAATCTTAGGTTTATATTTGAATGATCCAATCCATTTAAACTGTGAGTCTGTGTGTTGACATGTCCACTCTGATATTTATGACTCACCTAGCCAGAGCTGAGGACAGTGGAATTTCAGCTTGTGGAATTCCATCTTGTGTGTGTGTGTGTTTTTTTTTTCAGACTGCTAAAAAAGTGCCAACTACAGAATCCACCATTAGCTCCTTCCTTCTTATTTCTGACACAGCTGGTACACATATAAAGGATTTGTTAGATGGAAAGGAAAGGGAGAGTCTTGGGCTGACCCAGTGGCATGGAGGGATGACGTGCTGGGCGTCTTACCTTCTGCCATGCTGGCGACCCGAGGTCAGGAATAGACTTGTGTTGCTCAGGGGCCAGCATGGAGAGGAAGGATTGAGCATCCCAAGATGGCTCTCCTTCCTTGGGAAAGGAGGTTAGTGTGGTGTACAGCTTGACTGGCACCCAGTGATGGCTGGATGGCAGCACATGTTTGTCACCATGCAAGGGAAAGGGAACCTGCGTTCAGGATGCTGGTGCTGTCTCCATGGAGATGGAGCTTGGGCGTCACATCCATTGCATGTACACAGGCCCCAGGGAGACAATCAGTGGAAAATACTGAGGCTGGGCTTAATAAAGCCCTCCCCAAGAGTGCTAACAGCCCACCCATTCCTGGACAATGGAAAGGGGATTGGGATAGCCAGTGATCATGGGGCAGGCTGGTACAGCTGCCCAACCTACCAGGGAGCAGAAAAACCACTATGGAAAAAAAGAAAGGTGAGGGAGGAGAAAGGGAAACTGGGAGAGGGAGCAACTAAGACTACAGCATCTTCAAATAGGAAATCATAGGACTGAGATGGACTTTGCTTTCAGTGCTTTTTCACTCCACAGGTAACAAAAAGCTGTGTACCGTGGGACCTGGTATCCCTTGTCTTGTCCAAGTAGTGACGTAGTGCTCTTTTTACATCCAGGCAGTACAGGTTTTATTCACCTGTACTAGAATATTCAGAGTAAAGTAAAGGAATCAAAGGAAGAGTAACAGGCTCAGGTGAAAGTCTGACACCCTCTTGGGTAGAAACTTCCTACTGGTCCTAAGGACTACCTTATCCATGTGGATGATAACATAATTTGATTCTGTACAGAGGGCTTGCAGCTTGCTTACCCTCCTGGCAGATGTCCTAGCAATCAGGAAAATAGTTTCCCATGCGACACATTTCTGATCAGCAGCAACCATAGGCATGAAGGGAGCCTCTGACAGCTGGGCAAGTCTTATATTCAGGTTTCTTGGAAGGATTGGGTTCCATACATGAGGTATACAGGTGACTGTCTGAGGCCTTTAAAGAACCTTTTAAAAACAGGTTGTGAGGCCAAGGAGTTGCCTTTGCATGCTGATGTGTAGGCTGTCACTGTTGCCAGATGTACCTTCAGGGTGTAGGGTCTCAGAAGTAAGTACTGTAAGTGTACTAGGTAGTCCAGAACTGTAGGTTGCTGGTTTTCTGAAAACCTTCAGCACTCTCAGCACCTCCTCTGACAAGTTTAGACTAGAGAATTCTAGCCCCTCAAGAACCATGCCCCTCAGGTATAATGTTCTGAGGTGTGGGTATGTTATTCTGCTCTGAGACATAGTCTGCAGGTTGTGTCTCATTGGAAGGTTGATAGGAGTCCTGCTGGATAGGGTTAGGAGCACAGAGTTCCAAGCCCATCTGACCCTGTCTGGGACTATCTGGATCAAAGAAACATCAAATTTATTGGCAGATAAAGACTGCTTGTCTCACCCAGTTTGCCCAGTTTATCCCTGCCTATACTGTCACTGCAGACCCTACCTGATTTCCAGCTGCTTCATTCCCCTGAATAACCTACCAAGATTCATTTGTGCCTATTCCATGCATGCTTGAAGCTCTCTACTATTTTCATTCCCACCACCTCCACTGGAAAACTGTTCCAGGCATCCACCACTCTTTCAGTGAGGAAGAATTGCCTCACATCCTTCCTAAGTTTCCCCACTTCCAGCTTCATTACATGCCCTCTCATTCTGAATCATCGTTTCTTCCGAAAAATACTCCCCTCTTGCACCTTTTTCACCCCATAAGCTACTTCTAGGTCTCTATCCTGTCCCCCTCTCCCTCTTCTCTTCCAGGATGCACATATTGAGATCCTGCAGCTCTCCTCATAGGGCTTATGATGCAACCCTTGCACCATTTTAGTGGTGCTATCTGAGGAACACCTGCCTAACTTGTGAATTCACTAGACTAAATTTCAAGTTGGGTAATCACTCTACCTGGACTGGATACTGGTTAGTAGACCAGTTAGGATAAAAGCAGCAGGTATACTACCAGATATACTCAGTGACCACTCTCCTGTGTTCTATATCTGGAAAAACAATTCCCCTCTCCCAAGATTTTGCTGGCTCGTGACCTCTCCTGAATTGAAGAAAGCACCTTTTTTAAACAGTCTAGCTGAGAAAAAATGGGGTACCTTAATTAAACCTCCAAATATTGATCTGACATAGAACTTCTTCATTAATAACTTCCTCAGCATTCTCAATAAACATGGTCCCCTCAAACAGTGTAGGGTCAAATGCTATTGCCCTAAATGGCTGGATTGTGACCTACGGAACAATATGAGACTCTGAGGCATGGCCTAGGGTCAATACAAGCATTCAGGGTTAACTGCTGACTGGCACAAATACAGGATGACAAGAAACTCCCATAAGCATGATCTTAAAAATTCTAAATGGAGATATATTAAGAACCTCCAGGTCAAGAATCTATCTGACCCAAAAAACATTCGGAAAAAGATCGATTGTCTCTTGAAAGGATGCTTCAAAACTATTGTACATGACGTTACAGCTGATGGGCATATTGTCACTGAACCAGCTGCACCAGTTAAAGCATTTAATACTTTATTCACTGATCTGAAATACTTAGCCCCACAAATTGGGAATTCAAGCCATCTCCCAAACTTGGATAACACTTCTTCTCAGTTTCACTTTTGTTTAATCACCAGGTGGGAAGTACTTACACAGCTAAGAAGGATCAGATCAGATGAGTCCCCAGAATATGACAAACTGAGGCCACAATTATTGAAAACTGCTGCCCCAATTATTGCCACTCCTCTCAGGAACCTTTTTAATAATTCTATACTACTAGAATACATCCCTGACAGACGGAAGATGGCCATAGTCAATACATAAAGGTGGTGCTAAAGACCCATTTGAGAACTATTGACCCATCTCACTCCTTAGCATGCTAGCAAAGATCCAAGAGAGGCTGGTATATAACCAGCTGCAGGACTATTTGGATCTTCTCCACTCCATATCTGATGTGCGACATGGTGTCAGGAAAAACCATGGCACAGATACTGCTCTTGTGTAACTCACTTCAGATATACTTAGGACTATTGATGGTGGGCTTGCAAATAGAACTATGTTCTTTGTCCTAACCAATGCAGTTGACCTTGTAAAATTGAACGCCTGCTGATCAGACTCTAGCACCTTGGACTCAACCATTCATGCAACTCGTTAAATGGATGGGGAAGTGTGTGTCTGACCTAAAGCAAATAACTACTGGGGTGCACCAAGGCTAGATTCTGTGCCCGTTGCTGTTTCTACTGTCTATAAATGGTATACCTGGCAATTGTTGTGGGGGGCAAGCTGCAATTGTATGCAGATCATGCCACAGTGTATTAAACCAGAGAAACCTGGGTCTTAATACTGACTTCAAAAAATTAGAGGGATGGCTCTTATACAATAAGCTTGCCTTAACCCTTGAAGTAAACATAACTCAATGCAAAATGAGCCACTAAAGTGGATCATATGTGTAAGGAGGTTTTAAGTGCAAGAAAACAAAAGCTGTGCTTGTTGGCTCTAAGCATCTGGGAAAATAGACAGTACCTGCTCCAGCTATCTTCACATGTTGGTACTCAACTGGAAGTGACAGACTGTGTGTATTACCTTGGGGTGCAACTAGGCTGGTTTGCTGAGAGTTCACTCTCAGAGATTAGACAAGCTATATCACAAACTGGCTTCTTTTGTCCTTCTTGCTCCAAAGCATACACATCACTCAGTGCGTTTACATAAGGAAAGATTTCAGATTCCTTTTTTGAATTGGATTTTCTGATAATCTGATTTTCATGAAGTCGAGTCTGTTTACATGACGTTCTATTTGTTCTTCTGAAATCATGACACGTTGTGCCCATGTTTACATGTAGCTCAATTATCCAATTAATAGATGTTTCCGAGCATGCATTCTAAGGACTGCGCATGGCAAATGTTGAGAATGTCTTGAGACTGTCCTGTGCGAGTGTGCTTAAATTGGAAAGCTCCCAACGGCAGGTGTTTACATGAACAAGATTTCAGATTAATAAACGACTACTCCAGCGAGTATAATCGTGTTTTTCATGTAATTGGGTAAGTTGCAAAACCTGAAAATAACCAGTTTACATGCAATCTAGTTTCCCAATTCATAAACCTGAAATCTCAAAAACACTTGCGGAATAGAAGAACTGAGTGCATGTAAATGCACTGACTGTGCTTTGCTTAAATCACTTAATTGGTTACCTCTGCAGCAATTAAGACAACTGCATACATTAACTTTTATGTGGAAGTGTGCAAACAGATGCTTAAAATAAAGTGTAACCCCAAACGGTTACACTTTAAGCATCAGTTAACTAAACCATAGTTACAGTGTAACTGCACTGTAACTGCATTGCAATTGTAATGGAGTTGCATGCAGCAAGCATGTAACTACAGAGTAATTACCTGCAGCTCCTGTACGATGGAACTCCTTCCCAGTTGCCCTGTACTCCTGTGTCAATACTAGCACTTTCAAAAAACAGCTTCTCCACCTGCTAATCGACCGATCTTCTTGTACCTGTCCCTAGGCCATCCTATTTTTTCTCTCCTCCTACCTTCCACCTGTCTTCTCTCCCACCCTACTCACCTTTTTCCCTCTTCTTCCTTTCAGTCTTATTCGTCTGCCCTCCCCGGCTCTGCTACTTAACCACCCTAGGCTGCACTAGCTCTCAATTGTTTCAATTGTTTGCCTGCTCTATTTATTTTATTTTAAATTTTGGTAACCGGATAGGCCTACTTGAACCCTGACGGTCCCTTTTTCAGGGGTGACCTGGGATTAGTTACATGTATCTAGAGGGAGGGAAAAACCAATCCTTTGAGATGTATAGTACAGCAAGGCTTACGTAGAGTAAATGAACATACATTGCAGCACAGAAATATTACAACAATAATCCAGACTTTTTGGTTAGAAACAGACAATTAACAGTTATCAACCAAGATAAGTACAAGAATCAGTATTACTTTTGAGCTTTCCATCCCTTCTTCCCTATTGGTTGTGTTCTTTTGCAGAGATAACACCCTTAGTTGGATCCCTTTGGGGGATCTTAAGTGAGGCAGCAGCACTGAGGCCCCTTCCCTAGGTGTAATTTTAGCACTTTCTTGAAACCCTCAGTAGAGGTGCTATCTTGTAACCCTCTCAGGAGATTATTCCAGAGTTTGGGGAGGGCAACCCTGGCTGACTGCTGACCTAGGGATGATCTAGTTCTAAGTATTTTGGGTAGTGTCTGATCGGTAGACCTGAGAACATGTCTGTTTGTCTTGGGGGCAAGCAGGTCTCGTAGACCAGAGGGCCCTGAGTTAATGTAGCTTCAAAGCCAGGCACAGAGAGGAATATGCTAATCTAGCTTTGAGGGATGGCCATTCTAAGGCCTCGAGCACCTTGTAGTGATGTTCTATCCTTTGCGCCCTGGTGGTAAACCAGCTGACCCTATGGTAGAGTGTGCTCAGTTACTGTCTTTCCTTAGGCCTCAGCGTCTGGAGCAAGGTTGCTCTGTAGAACAGGGTGGGGAGTATTGTTCTGTTACTGACTGCTATTCTACTGTAGTTTATTTGGTTAGAAAGGGGTTTAGTCTGTAGAGGAGGCCCAGCTTTTGGTTTACTACTTTGTGAGGTGGTCCATATGCTTCCTGAAAGAGATCTCCTGGTCCAGGTACAGTCCTAAGTACTTAATGCCGTCTACCACTTCCATCCCTACTCCATTAAGGGTGGAGAGGGAAAGAAAGTTAGGTCTCTTAGCGCTCAGTCTTTGTGGGCCAAAGAGCATGACTTTTGTCTTTTTGCTGCTCAAGACCAACCTTTTAGCCTGGTACCATGTTTCAAGGACTGTGAGGTCCTGATTCAGCTCCAGATTTAAGGACTCTGTGCCTTTTCCTGTTCTGTACAGCACTGCATCATCAGCATATAGCGTGACTTTCGCCCCTCCACAATATAGAGGTAGGCCATTGGTGATCAGGAAGAATAGCAGAGGGCCTAAGATTGACCCCTGCGGAACTCTTGTAGATGCTCATCTGCGTTAGCTCTATTCCACTGAACCATTTGTGTCCTGCAATGGAGGTAGTCCGTGAACCATTTCAGGGTTTGCGTGCCCAGACCCAATCCTCTTACTAGTTCCCGAAGTAACTGGTGGTCGACCAGATCAAAAGCCTTGGTTAGGTCAATGAAGACTGCCCCTAGCATTTTGTTCTGGTCTAAGGCTTTGTATATTTCAGTGGTGAAGCTTATCAGGGCTGTTTCAGTCATGTGTTTTTTTTCTAAAACCGTGCTGTTGATCAGCTTGTAGGTTGTGCATTTCCAGGTAGTGGTTTACCTGTTGGTAGACCACCTTCTTCAACAACTTGCTTAAGGTGCAGAGAATGGAGATAGGTCTGAAATCTTCCACATCTTCATGCGGCCTGCTTTTCGGGATTGGGGTCACCAGTCCAACCTTCCATAGAGCAGGTGTTTTCTCTTTGGTCAGGGACATGCTGAAGAGCTGGGTTACATGTTCTGCAATAACAGGGGCTCCAGTTTTTAGCAGCTTGGGTTCCAGATTGTTGTGCCCTGTGGCCCCTCCTGGTTTCAGGCCTCTAAGTAGTTTCAGGACTTCCCTTGCTGAGACCAGATTAAGGTGGAATTTGGGGTCCTGATGAGGGTTCCTTGGGTTTACTTGGCTACCCGGGTCTTGACTGGGATTGCCAGTTCTGAATCTCTGAAGGTCCAAGAAGAAATCATTGAAGGCATTGGCAGTATCTTTTGGGGTGGAAAGAGGTGTCCCATTTGCTTTTATTACTCTTGTTTATGTGCCCCCAGAAGTTCTTTGGGTTGGATAAGTTCTTGGATTGCAGCACATGCAGGTAACTCTTTTTTGCATTTTTGAGTTCCCTTTTGCAGCCATTTCTGGCTTCACGGTATTCCACCCAGTCATGTTGTAGGTTTGAATGTTTATATTTCCCCCCATTTTGATATTTTGTCTCTTTCCTTCATCCTCCTCTTTAGCTCAGGGTTGAACCACCTAGCATCCTGAACCTTTGACCCGCATCTTTTTTAGGGGCATGTGCTTGTTAGCTACCGACATAAAATGTCTGGTGAAGTCTTCAAGGGCTTCATCTATAGTAGTAACATAGAAACATAGACTTTGATAGCAGATAAAGACCGCTTGGCCCACCTAGTCTGCCCCTTTCCCTGCCTAGAGGACAAGCTGCAGATCCTATTGAACCAACAGTCTATTTCTTTCTACCCCCCAAAAAAATTGCCTTATGTCTGTCCCATGCATTCTTGAATTCTCCCACAGTTTTAGATCCCACAACCTCCTCAGGAAGGCTATTCCATGCATCCACCACCCTCTCTGTGAAAAAATACATCCTCACATTGCCCCTGAACCATCCTCCCTCTATCTTCAAATTATGTTCCCTTGTTCTTGCACATCTCTTTTTCTGAAAGATGCTACCTTCTTGGACTTTGTTGATTCCAGTGTGTTACTTAAACGTTTCTGTCATGTCCCCCCTCCCTCCTTTCCTCAAGGGTATACATATTAAGCTCCTTTAGTGTCTTCTTCTATGGCTTCTCTTGCAGACCCAATATCGAGGGCCTGCACCCAATCCACTTCTGACAGGTTCATTTAGCGCCGAGTAATTTCTGGTCCAGAAGGTTCTGGGTGATTGTTTGGGGAAATTGTTCCTTCACACCATAAAGGTTGGTGTGTGGTCACTGAGTGAGTCTGCACATGTCCCTACCATTTTGGCCCTTTCTGGGTTAGATACTAGTATCCAGTCTAGGGTGGTGTGGTTCCCAGTCTGTTGGTTGATACGTGTGGGCTCTTGTATCGGCTGTGTGAGGTTAGCTCCCAGTAGGC
Organism: Neoceratodus forsteri; assembly: GCA_016271365.2. Taxonomy (NCBI): domain Eukaryota; kingdom Metazoa; phylum Chordata; order Ceratodontiformes; family Ceratodontidae; genus Neoceratodus; species Neoceratodus forsteri. The sequence continues at coordinate 944,774,289 of CM028136.1, read as the reverse complement.
TGTTTTTTGACTTCCCCAGTTATCTTATCACCTCAAGTTTAGGTTAAAGTCCTCTAGTATAATTTTTTCACGGTTGGGCAGAGTGAGCACGGTGTCTGTCAGCATTTTTAAGGGTTCGATGGCCTTCTTCGGCATGTTGTAAGTGCACCCCACAAGGAGTGGCTTGAATTCTCCTATGAGAAGTTTGACAAATATTACTTCACACTCCCCCTCCTTCAAGATCTAGGGTAGTGACCATAGTTGCATTGATTTGAGATCTGATACAGAGAAGGACTCCCCCACACTTTTTCCCTTTCCTATTCTTCCTAAATGTATTAAAGCCATGCAGTTCAACCTCATGAGGAAGTACATGTGGCTTCAGTCACATTTCGGAGATAACAATTATGTCGGGGAGTAAAAGCTGGTCCAGGCCTCAAGTTCATGCATCTTGGACCTTAGGCTATTGATATTCACATGGACTACCCTCAGTCCCCTGACATTGACCCACTCCGGTGTGTTGGGTGTTAGGCTAGGGATGCTGGTCCCTGGGGGGCCAGAGTTTGGCTCTATATCACCCCCCCATTAGAAGCAGAAGGCTCAAAGGAGGATTGGCAGGACCTTGGCTTGGGCAAGGGCAAGGAGGTGTTTTTTACTCTTATGGGCCCTTATATACCTTGCTGCATCCATGAAGAAACCCCTTTTTTCCAGTATGTATATAGTTGTCATACTGGTCCTGAAACACGGATGATGACACCCTGGGGTAAAGTGACCCCCATCAGGACCATCTCCATTTTTATACCAGCCCTGCGGTTTTGTAATGTGATCAGTTCCAGCAACTGTTAATACATAGGGGGCTCCCAGTAAAATCCTGACTACCCCCATCTTTTGAGATCCCATTGTTGCCAACCACCGCTTATGTGTATTGCCAGCCTTACCTGGCTTGGGGTTTTTCTGTATAACCTTCCCTTAGGTGTATTAAACATAAAAACAAACAACCTATTCTGGAAGCAGTGTGAGCTAAATAGAGAATGATTGGGTGTAATGGCAATCAAAATAAAACTAAACACACTATATTGTAATAACTAGCAACCTCTTTTCCCAACCTTAGGATCTGTATGACTAACTCATGACTTATAGTAAACAGTTCTGTGATCTAGGCACGCATGACACAAGGGTTTTGCAAAACAGGCTGTTCCCCTCTAAGTCATTCCAGTCATTAGGTACTGTTACATTTTTTTTTTCCTTTTGGCAATGGGCTGGGCTGTCCCTGAAGCCTGTTTAATTAAAAGAGGTGGCACAGGGTGGGTGAGAGGGCGATTCCTCTCCAGAAATGGCAATCTCTCTGTCACGGAGGAAGGGAGCCCAAATTTAGGCTGCAGCTCCCTCTACCCCTGATAGCATCCCGGAGAGAAGTGGTGCTGGAGTGGCTGACTGCCCTTCTTGTAGGCAGCAGCACTCCCAGGATTCAAAACGTGGCGCCTTCTTTTATTTTTTGAAGGGCTGGGGGGAGGTCTCACAGATTGCTGTGCATGCTTGCCCCTGGCCAGCATGAATTCCTACTAAGTCCCTTGCACAGTCTCTGTGGTGGTGGGGCAGCTCATTCTACCCCAATGATTCCTCTCCAGAAATGGCAGTCTCTCTGTCACTGGGGGAGGGAGCCCGAATTCGGGCTGCAGCTCCCTCTACCTCCGATAGCTTCCCGGAGTGAAGTGGCGCAGGAGTGGCTGGCTGCCCTTCTTGTAGGGGGCAGCACTCCCAAGATTCAAAACTTGGCACCTTCTTTTTTTTGTTTTGAAGGGCTGGGGGAGGTCTCACAGTTTGCTGTGCATGCTTAACCCTGGCCAGCATGAATTCCTACGAAATCCTTTACAGAGTCTCAGTGGCAGTGAGGTAGCTCATTCTACCCCCGGCAATTCCTTTCCAGAAATGGCAGCCTCTCTGTCACTGGGGGAGGGAGCCCGAATTCAGGGTGCAGCTCCCTCTACCCCCGATAACATCCCAGAGCTATGTAATTAGGTAGTTAAGTTTCTGTCATTTTATAGCCTGCCCCCTATTGCTAGGACTTGGTTAAATTTGTACTATAGTGAAGTGTATAATCTTTTCTCTCACTCAGAATGTCATCATTGTCTTATTTCTGTATCCCTTGCACTATATTGTACTGTACTGTATTGTATTGTATTGTACTGTAATATATTGTATTGCCATCCTTCATGCCGCAGAGCTGGTGACCTCGCAGGGTTTTCTGATTGGTTTGGTAGCTCCTGTTGGAGTGGGGAATGGCTTACAATAATTCTGAACGAGACTGAGTAGATGTAGGACTTCTACCAACCAAGACTACCTTGCTGCACACATCATACTGATTTTTGGCTGTAACTAATAAATTATGGGAATAAAATAATTGGCTGCGGCCATTTTTCTCCACAGCTCATTGTCTGTCTCAGTCTGTCCAGGTGGAATGAAGGGATGTGCCCTATAAGGCAATGCTTCTATGTTTTTAAGAAAACATCTCCCTAGGTCCTGAACAAGGGGTGGGAAGAGAAGAACAGAACAGATTGCTGAGGTTGAGCTCCATTTCTGTAGCAGCTGGGATTTGAAACATTTGAGTGGTTTATTTCTACAGTCAACAGTGACCCCACTGTAACTACCTGAGTGCTTCCATTTGCTGATAGATGAAATCCACTCATTGTTGAGAGCTGCATTAGCCTATGAGAAGAAAATGTTACTTTTCCCTTTAAGCCCCATTTACATAGCAGCAGTGCTTCACTTACTGATCCGTTGCCTTCCTGCTGCGCTATGGTTGCTTTGCAATTTTTCGGTTTACAGCTCCCAAACTTGATGTGCCGCAGATCGTGCTGAGTTGAGTGTCTGAGGGCTTGTGGGACAAATTACATCCCAGTGACTCATGACAGGGAAATAGGGGATTGCATCGGATTGAGCGCATTGGTTGTTCACACTGCAGGGTAATGTGCTCGATCCGGTATGCATCCCCTCTTTTTCATCGGTTTAAAAACCAGAGCTGGAGCACACATACGGTGATCCAGTAAGTGTCCACACCACCGTCTTTGCAGCGCATCAACTGGAGCGCATGAGCTGACGCGCAACAAAGATGGTGGTGTAAACTGAGGCATTAGTCTTTACAGCATGTCTGCTCATTTAGGATAACAAAGCAGGCAGCAGCAAAAGTGTGAAATAGCCTGTTTGCGTCTAGGTTGTTTCAAAACTCCTTTACAGTGATAAAGCAGGATATGTTCATGCAATTTTTTTCTCTGTGTTGTTCCTAAGTTTGTGATAGCAGTGGCTCCACAAGCAGTTTGATGAGACAGACTGAGCTATACAACCAAGCATAGCGCTACCACCTATCCTAATTTCATCAGGACAGTCCTGGTTTCGGGGGCTGCGCCCTGACAAAAAAATAGGAAAAATGCTAAATGTCCTGATTTTAAAATAGAAAAAAATATTTTCTTACTTGCTTTTAGAAGTTTTAGAAAACTACTTAAATAAAATGCATAAAAATGACAGGAAACAATGTGGACAACTAAAATGTTTTGTCTTAGTTATGGTTATTTATAGAAAAAGATTCTGCTGAAATGGTTGAAGTTGCATATTGTCCTGTGAAAAATCATGTTTCAGTATGAAATGTCCAGATTTGGGCTTCTTAAAATGTGGTAACACTATCTAAGCATGGGAGACAATCTCAACCCAAATATCAATAATTACAGTTTTAGAGAATGACCAAAAATCTAGAGGTTGTTGACCACACCAAACTTTCTTTCTGTGGTCCAAGGTTCCAGTGGGCATGCTGGTAATACACAGAAGAATGTGAAAAACAAAAAAATGGATATAGAATTTACTACATAGTAAGCCTATTGTGGTGTTACACTGCACAGTATTTAACCCTTAGACTGCCGACAGAATTAGAACATATAGGAACTCTGGACTGATAGGTCAGTTCGCAGCACAGCAAGGGTTAAGCCAGGGCAAGCCTATGTCACAGTCTCATGAGATGTACATAGATATATAGACATTGAGGGCAGAAAAAGACTTCTTGGCCCATCCAGTCTGCCAACCCTACCTATCTATTCTGCTTTGCCCTTGTGACATTTCTCCGCTTTCCTACTATCCTTCCTTTTTCTAACTAAACTCACCAGCCAGTCCCATCTCTGCTTAAAGCTGCCAATTGACTTGACCTGTACCACTCCTTCTGGTAGCTTATTCTAGTTATCCACCACTCTTTCTGTGAAGAAATGCTTACAGATGTCCTTTTTGAATCTCCCCTCTGCCAGCTTCACTGAATTCCCTCTCGTCTGTGTGTTTGAACTCACTGAGAATAGTTTCTTGGTGTATTCCCTATTTGCCACATGCAGGTATTGTATGTCTCAGTTATGTCACCCCTTACTCTCTGTTCTCAAGGGAGTGCATGTTTAAGTTTTGTAGCCTGTCCTTGTACGTCATATCCCCAAGGTCATGGATTATCTTTTTTGCCTTGCGCTATACTGCCCCCACATTGTTGCTGTCCTTCCTCAGGTGTAGGCTCCAGTACCTAATGCAGTATTTCAGATATGGTCACACTAGTGACCTGTACAGTGTTAGGATCACCTTCCACCCTCTACTGCTTATTCCCCTCCCTATGCAACCCAGCACTTTGTTTGCTTTACTCACCGCCCTGTTGCAGTGCAAAGACATTTTTATGATCTCTGATATCATCACCCCTACATGCTTTTCTTCTATAGTGCTATCAAGCACCATTCCCCCATCTCATATTGCACCTTTGGGTTCCTTCTCCCACTTAGCATTAGTTTACATTTTTTAACATTAAAGTTCAGCTGTCAAATCATGGACCACCTCTCTAGCCTGGCCACATCCTCCCTTAGCTATCTTCTCCCTTCCTTCATGTCTACTCTTGTGCAGATTATTGTAGCACCACAAAGAGGCAGATATTGACAATACCTTCACCAGTGCCACAGATGAAAATATTGAATAGGACCGGTCTGAGTAGCGAAGCCCGGTGTACTCTGCTAGTCACATCTCTCACCTCTGAAAATTCCCAGTTGACTACCACCATCTGTGTTCTACCACCCAACCAGCTGTCTACCCAATTTGCCTTTATATCCTCTGCCCCCTAGGTCTTTAACCTTTTTGACCAGCCTCCCATGGGGGGCTGAGTCAAAGACCTTGCTGAAGCCAAGGTATACAGTACAATATCATTTGGCAGCCCCTTGTCTGATGCTGTGGTGAACCGGTTGAAAAACTTGACCAAATTTGTCTGGCAAGACAAGCCCCTCATAAACCATGCTGTCTGGAGTCTTGTAACCCATTCCCATTCAGGAAGTCCACAAGATCTTCCCTCGGTAGAGACTCCATGATTTTCCCCACTACAGATGTCAAGCTGGCTAACCTATGGTTGCCTTCCTCATCCCTCTTCACACTCCTGCATAGAGAAATGACATTCACTGTCCTCTGGTCCTTAGAGACCAACCCAGTGTTTAGAGAACAATTGAAAATGTCTGCTTGTGGCCCTGCTATAACCCGTATTACCTCACTTAGCATTCTCAGGTGTAAGCTGTCAGGTGTCATAGATATATCTACTTTCAATCCTCTTGAGACTTGTTGCATCCTGGGATACAAGCTCAGAGAGCAACAACAAAACAATTAGAAAATGGAGACACCCACACTGAAAATGGATCTACAGTATGCATTCTTAAAAAATGTCAGTGACAAAAATACTACTACTGGCACAGAGAACATAGTTAGACTCAACTGGACAGAGTGGAAAATGTATCTTCTCTCTGAATTTTATTTCACTTCAGGGCTCCTTTAAAACTTGCATCTGCAAATGTTAATAATGTTAGACATCAAAAAAGATATATTTTAACCTTTACTATTTTAAATGACATACCCTATGACCTAAATATGTCACAGAAGACCAGAATGAGTTTCATTTCTGCTAGAAATAATTAAGCAAAATTATTATGGTGCTGACAGCGTCATTCTGATCTTTGGGTGACGACACATGTGATGTGGTTGAGATACTATTTAAAGGGTCAGGATTCACAGTTATACATTTACTAGACATTTTACCAGGGTGGGTGATGGTATTGGATGTAACCTATAATACCAATAGGTTAAGAATTATCAATATTTACACTGTTCAGATGAAAAAGACTCATGTAGATCTTTTTAAGCTGGTACAGCCTTGCATATGTACTTCTACACAACTGATCTTAGGTGGTGACTTTAATTGTGTTTTAGTTAGGCAAGATCGGGGTTCCTGCACAAACGTTTTTGTGACTCCAATTTTCTTTTAAAAATGATAGATGATACTGCTTAGGAGATGCTTACAAGTTAGTGCATGCTATGGAATGGTTTACTTACTATAAAAATAATCTTGCCACTTAGATTAATTTTATCATTAAACCGAATTCTCTCATGGTGAACAACACAAAACATGTACCAATAGAAAACTCAGATCATTTGTTATTAGCACATGATGTAGGAGCCACCAATTTGATTTCACATGATAAAGGTATGTTTATTTTTCTTTTCTTTTATTCTTTAGTAACTGGGTAAGGTCCACTAGGCACAAGTGCCTGCTTCCAGTGGTGCTCCAGGAGTACCAGGGTGGTTAAGTGACTTGGTCAGATTCACACAGTATGCAAGTGGTAGTTGTGGGAATCAAGCCCAGGTCTGTCAGAGGCACCAAGCTCATTCACAATTCATTACTCTACCCTCTAGGGTATACTGCCAGCCATATACGTGTCAGGTATGTGGAGATCTAATAATGAAATACCTCAAAGATTGGACATACATTGGACTTTGGAAAACTTACTGAATGCAAGAAAATCAACAGCTCATGTATATGATGATTTAGGTGTCTGGAAGGAGGAGACAAAGCAGGAAGTAAAACAATTATTACAAAAACAGGCTAATTCTATAAAACAGAAGGCATATCACAACTATCTGAACCTCAGAACCCAACTGACCAAATTACTGATGCTAGTACATGAGGGAGTGGCCTCATCGTCAGTGAAAATCAGAAATGCAGAATATTCAATAGGAGAGAGCTACGTCCCTTTTAATGGAATACAGAGCAGGGACCCAGGAAAAGACTTTCTCCAGTACCATCTATCAAAGCTGCAAAGAATAGGTAAATAAAATAACTGTCAGCTGTTTAGAGGCTCGTGTGGGCCATGTATATACTGTGCCACTAAGTCAGGTACAAGGAATGCAACACATGATTATTTAGTGCAAATGTTTGGAACACAAGCCTCAATCACTAGTAAATTAGAGGATCTATTTTATGGTGTTTACCCCCGACAACTACTGCACTCCTTCTCTGAATAGTCATTAGCACTTACTGCTATTGAGAAAGTACCGACGGTTATTCAATTCAATTCACTTTATTTACCGGGTAAGAACTCTGGGCCTAGGGGCATTTTCAGGTATCGACCCAGAGCTTCATACACAAAGAAGCTAAGATGTCATATAGTTACAAACATTAACAAAATACATTGATGACAATGATACAATGTAGCAAAAATAGTACCTAAATACAGTTACACATAGCAGAAAGTTGCAAGTAAAGGTCTGAATAACCAGACAGCACCTGGACTAAATGTTCTGATAGTCAAATTCTGTAAGCTGAATGTTAATCACATAGCTGAAATATTGGTACTGTACATGTTTTCAACTTAATTTTTATTAGATGGTCAACAGCAATTATCTTTTGGGAAAGTCTTTCAAATTTTTATGCATCTGTTTCAAAAGTTTTACCAGGAAAGACATACTGAGCTAGTGACAATTTGTTCCTAGATGTGTCCAGGGGGAGGGATAGGAGGGAGAAAGGGAGGAACAGAAGTACACTAAGAACAGTAAATACAAATAATGCAACTGGGTAAACAAGCGTCATGAAAAAACAATTGTGCAAGGACACAGATTCTGTGTGAGTAAAATACAATGCAATAAAGTGCTGGAGGACAACAACAGCTCCTAACTGACTAAATACTCTTCCACCTGACATCTCCTCTCTGGGCACAATTGACCCTTTTAAACAAATGCTTAGACTTCATCTAGCTGCGAATTCCAGCTGTGACTGCTTCCTATAACTCTACCCTGTATATTCCTACCTAACCAAAACCTGCCCTCCTCCTCTCCCTCTTTCCCTTTCCCCACCATCTTTCTCTATCCCTCTGCTGGCCTCACCCAACCCTAATCTTGTTTTTTCTTTTCTGCTCTAATTTTCACCTAACAACACCCACTGGGTTGATAATTTTCTCCCCTGCTCTGTAACTCCTTACTTTGGATCATCTTGATGGGCTCTGCCCTTTGTATAAAAGAAGGATCACATTGTACAATACTGATTTATACACAATGCTATTTGTATTGCCCAAGTTTAATTATATTGCTCAAGTCTAAACGTTGTTAAATCTGTTTTGTTATTGAAACTCTAACATTTTTTTCCCCTGTTTATCTTGTCTCTGATGTGGAACCTATGTAATGAGCTTGTTCTCAAAAGGTGTTAATCCAAGATTACCATAAATAAATAAACATTTGCAATGTGCAGAAGGTAATACTGAATTCGGGGAGGGAGCAGTGGTTGTTGAAAGGGGAGGGTGGAAGTGGGACTGCACCAGTGTAGGTGCAGGTTAAAGGGGGAGCAGCGGTAGGTGGATGATGGGCAGCAGCCCAGGGTCCAGTATTGGGGGAAACTGCAGGAGTGAGTCATGAAGTCACAGAGCAGACAGGTGAGTAAGTGGTGGGAAGGGGCAGAGTGGATGGTGGGAGAGTTGAGAACCCTAAAGTTTGGGGAACTGGAAGGAGAAGGCACCTCATTCAGCAATGGATTTCCTTGAGGGGAGTGTGGGAGAGCAAGAGGCAGATGTTGCAAAGGAGGTAGGAAGTGGTGGTAGGGTGGAGGTGAGGAGAGAACCAAGGTAGGAGGGGAGGGAGCCAAGTCAGTATGTAGAGATAAAGGCATTGCAATGGGTGAGGCATCTGGAATCAAGAGAGGGAAGGAAAGGGAGTAGTACAAGGATCAGTAGTGGGTGCATTTGGAGGGGGCAGTCCAGGACAAAGCAGAAAAAAAGAGTGAAATAAGAGATCCAGTCTGGCAAGGGTGGTCTTGGAAGCAGCACTGTGTGTTCTGTCACCATAGTCAAAGATGGTGAGTATCATCTTCGATACAGTCTCTCTTCAGGTGGGTAGTAGGATACTCTCTTTATTCTTGTAAGACATACCACGTTTGGAGTAAAGCTTCTAGTGGATGGCATCCACCTGTGCAGAAAATTGAGGTGCCTGTTCAGCCAGATCCCAAGGTACTTGAATGAAGAGGCATTCTCAATTGCTGTACCATCAAGGGTATGGAAGGAGGGGAGAGAAGTGAGCCTAGCAAGCCTGTGTCTAGTATCAAATGTTACAGAGACAGTTTTCTTGACACTGGGGGTCAGCTGATTAGCCAGAAACCAGTGCTCAATGTTAGTAAAGTCCAGTTGGAGTCTGGCTATGAGGTCAGGGGCAGAGGAGCCGGAGAAAAAGAATACCATGTCATCTGCATATATATGGATCAACACAGAAAAGCAGGCAGTGGGAAGGTGATTCAGGAAGATCAATAAGACTATAGGGCCAAGGAAAGACCTTGAGGCATGCCTGAGATGATAGGGAGAGGAGGAGATGGATTCTCCAATCTGGACAGTTTGAGACCTGTCCTCAAGGTAGGAGTAGAACCACCCAACTGAGAAGTCAGGGAGCCCTGCTGCCTTGAGCTTGTCCAGGAGGAGGAGTGGGTAACAGTGTTGAAGGCTTTAGCACAGTTTACAAAGGTGGCAGAGGTTACCAGGCCCTGATCCATGTCAGATAGAATGAAGTCAGTAAGCCATAGAAGAGAGGTAGAGGTGATGTGGGACTTCTGGAAGCCAGACTGGAAAGGAGTGAAGGAAGAGGATGAATCAAGGAAGGGGAGAGCTGGGATAGCAGAGTGTTCCTGGAGCTTGAAGACTCTGAACTGGTGCTACAGGCATTGATCCCAGTTGGATATTCTGTGATACATTGCCCAAGGTGGGATCGTGGAGGGTGGGGGCTAGCAAACTCTAGGTGATGCTGGACTCTCGAGTCTGTGCTCAGAGTACTGAGAATGCCTTGGAGTACTATAATATGTTTCTTGTGGCTGCCTTGGATACCATATCACCTTACTGTGTCCATCCTTTTTGACCCCCAACTGTAGCTCTCCATGGTACTAAGAGGAGCTGAGGTGGTTGAAGACTAAGGGACAGACGTTGGAGCATTCTTGGCAGAGATCTTGCTCCAAGGAGGCCAGAATTACCCTGAGAATTCACCACAGGGAATATCAGAGGACAGTCACTCTGAAAAAGACAGTGTTCCTGTCAAGAATGATTGCTACAGGTAAAAACTGACCAGCTCAGCTCTTTCGCACTGTGGACGGAGTGATAAATCCTTCCTCTCTACAATCCGATCCAGCATTTTCAGCAGAAAAGTTTGAAGAGTTTAGTTGCTTTTTCCTTGACAAGGTGTCTTCCATTCAGACTGGGATTACCCATGTTTATCATGGACCAGCAGTGTCTAGAAAGGGAGCATCAGTGGCCTTCTGCCCTCCTAGGGTTTGTATTTTCCAGTTGTTGAAGGTGGTCCGGTGATCCTGGGATTGTACCTTACTTACTATACACTGGACATGGAGCTTACTTGGCTGCTTGTTGGCAACCTTGAATCTCTGGGGAAAGTATACACTAAGATTGTCAGGTGTTCTTGCAGGTGGGTGTTTTTCCATCAGCCCTGACAAGGGTGGTGGTGAAGCCTCTCCAGAAGAAACCAGCTGTGGACCCTGACTCACTGGTGAATTGCAGAGCAGTCTTGAACCTTCCTTTTTGGGGAAGGTAATCCATAAGGTGGCTGTGGCGCAGCTTGTGACTCACATAGAACTATTTAACATCTACAAGCCTCTCCAGTTGGGATTCAGGCCCCATCACAGTACTGAGATTACTTTAGTCAGAGCACTTCATGATCTCCTCAAGGCATGAGACCAGAGGCATTGCACCATCTTGATCCTATTGGATCTGTCATCAACATTTGACATGGTTGACCACGGCGTGTTGATTGATCACCTGAGGAACTATGTGGGACTCACTAGCACTATTTCACGCTGGTTTGAATCCTATATTACTGGGAGATCATAGCAGGTGGCTCAGAAAATTTAATCTCCAGAGTGGCTGCAGTCACCTGTGGGATTCCTCAAGGCTCAATCTTGGCACCTGTGCTGTTCACTGTGTATCTGATGCAAGTGGGTAAGATCATCAGACAGTATGGGGTAGAGTTTCACTGTTACACAGATGATACTCAGCTCTATCTGTCCTGTGCTCCTGATTGCTCAAACATAGCAATGTTGATTGGGTGATGTCTACAGGAAATCAGTGACTGGATGGCCTCCAACTGGGTGTGTCTCAGCCCAGGAATGATGTGATGATTGTAGATCCAGGCTGGCTTGGGTAGGCAATGACAAGTGGAGACCATCTATTGCCATCTGTGAAAGGTCAGTCATTTAGAACTTTGGATGTGGTAAAGGATCTGGGGTAGTCTTGGACTGCAGGCTGACTGTAGAACAGCAGGTATCCACGGTAGTCTGAAGCAGGTTTTACCATCTGTATAACACTGCCTGGATTAAGCCACAACTAGCACTAACTGATTTACAGACGATAATCCTTGCTTTTGTCACCTTGAGACTTGATTACAGCAATACTCTTTTCTTAGTGTTATCTGAAGGCTTAATGCACCATCTGCAGTTAGTCCAGAATGCTGCGGTCTGGCTGGTGGAGAGAACCTCTTGAAGGAACCACATCATGCCAGTGTTGTGGGTTCTGCACTGGCAGACAATTCAGAAATGTATCATCTTTAAAACATGCATGTAAACTTTCAAGGCCCTAAACAGTCTGGGCCTAAGCTGGCTGAAGGACCTTATGTTGTCCTACATATCTACATGCCCACTCCATTCCACAGATACTGACCTGCTTCTGGTCTCCTCTTCCCAGTTAAAGCAGTCATGGGACAACCTTTGGTGTTGTGTCCCCTCTGTTTTGAAATGCCCTTCCTGAGGTGGTACACTTAGCTCAATCTGTGGAGGCTTTTAAGACCCAGTTAAAAACCTTCATGTTTGCACAGACCTTATCTGAATGATTTAGTTTTATAAAAAAATGCTTTTAGTATGGTATATATTCATTGATGATTATTTATTTACTATTTATGTTTTTGTTTATTATAAGGCACCCTGAGCCTTGGGGAAAGGATGCCAAACAAAATTTACCTTGCCTTTTGCCAAATCCCTAACTTAATTCTGTGGACAAAGCTACAAATGGCCTCCCATGGTCAGATTACCTTTCTATCTGCTAGAAAGGTTAAATTGGAAATGTTAAGCTGGGGGAGCACAAACCTCCAGATTTGTAGGTAGGGGAACTGTCATCTCCAGGTTGTTGAACTCTCCTATAGTATTCAATGGAGAAAGATGAAACACGTGCGGGAACTCCCATCCAATTTTAAAAAGGTGGTAGAACTGAGTTTGGGAAGGCTTTAAGCCTGAGGTTCAATGGTTGGAGCAACTATGTCACTCCCCCATCACACCTTAAAAGGCCACTCCTCCTGGACCATTCCAGGAGTCATCTCTTCATTGCGGCCGGAGGGGCCGCTCCTCCTCACTCTGCTGTGACTTGTTTGGGGTGCCTCCGGCCACTGGCTCTGTTTCCATACCACTCCTGCATCTCCCTTCTCCCTCTCACCTTTTCTGAGCCCCTCCCCGCATTGCCTTCTAGCTGACTGTTCCTTGAAGTTCGGCCCCTCGCTTGCTCTCGCTCCACTTGCTCTGGCGTTTCATTCCTATTCTCTATGCCTTTCTGGAGGCACTTTGTTTGTGTCACTCCTCCCCCCCCCATGAGTCTTTCTCTGCCTCAGTGCACCAGTGCCTCCCATGCCTCAGTCATGTTGCACCACTCCTGTACCTCGCTTGCTATACCTTGCTTTTCGAGGACTGCTGCTCTGGACTCTCCCTGGCCCTCGTGTTTCTGCTCGGGGTGGTCAGTAATCTGTCTTTTGCCTGCTCTGGATTTCTTTGTGCTCCGCTTTTGGCCCACACTTCGGGTGGATGCTTGCCTATTCTGTCTGTTGGTGGGCTTTGGCTTGCTTGATCTCCATTTTGGAGATTCCTCATCGAAACAACGTCTGTTTCTGTATGATGGCCTAATTCCTGGTTTCTTCACCAGTACCTGGCTTTGCCGCCATCTTCATTCAGATGTCCCTTTCTCCTATCAGCCACTACTGAACCATCTACCGTTGGGGACCTATTCCAATCTGTCACGCCTACACATTTTTCGTCGCTCCATTCTCCTAACCATTTTCCATTGCATTGATATCGTAATGGCCCCATGAGGGTTGCTATTTCAGTGCTGTATTCTGGAACACAATGCTTCTTAATTGATTTCTTGGCTCCTCATTCTTCCTTCCTTCCCAGTATTACCACTCTCCTGTCTTCTAGGTGATTTCCTTTTTTCCATGAGAGAAGACATTGTCATTGCATTCATTCATCTGGCTGGATGAGGGTCATAGCTTGCCACGGCAGGCATTTCTCATGCATTTCCACAGCACCTTAGTGCCTTTTCAACTCAGTATAGGCTCCCTTAGCTGCCTGGAAGCTGTTTTCATGGACTTTACTTCTTTTCAGTTGTTGCTTCCTCAGAAGATGAGGGTCATACCTTGCCCTTAGGAACCAGTCGAGTGCTCCCTTCTACTTCCTCCATTTCTGGCCATTTCCCTGCTTTCTAGAACATATGAAAGTGTTAAAAAAAACCAAAAAAAAAACTTTCTTATTCCTCCCTATGATGGGCGCTCACCCTCCTCCTCCCTTCCACTCCTTCTCTGCTCTATGCTTTCTTTTGGGGTTTTCCCTAGCCTGTCATCACCTTCCCTATTCATATCCTCCTCTTAACCTAGTCCATCTGGCCCTATCCTGCCATCACCTTCCATATTTATATCCTCCTCTTATCCTAATCCATCTGGTGTCCGGGTGCCTATGCCTGGTCCTCCTTCACTCAGTCTTACCTCAGAGTCTACTTACTCATATCGATTAAATGAGCATACCTCTCATTGGGTCTTATGCTACTTCATCGAACTGCTGCACTCCTGCAGTGATCATCACCATCAGTCTTCTCATGATCCCATCTGGGCATCCTTCGCTCATATGACCTCTATGTGGGTCTGCTCCTTCACATCAAATACTCATGCATAACCCTCTAGGGTATATGCTTCCTCGACTTGACCTGCTCTCCACTCGGAGACATGCCTTTGTGCCTATTGCCCCTTTGCTTGGGGCTGGAAGGCTTCTCTCCATCATCGTACATTGTTCATTTAATACCTCACCTTAAATCATTTAGACCTTCAAGGCTTCTTTCCATCATCATACTTCCTTTCTTTTGAGCATCTGGTTGCAGAGTCATCATTTGCATCCCTCAACAGCTGTCTCTTTAGAAGGACAGAGCTTGAGATTCCTCTAAAATTAAATTTTTTCCTCCTTCCTCAGTCTCTACTTTAACTTGCTGTAGCGGTGCCATCTTTAATCAAAACATCCTTTAGCCTAGAGGGAAGGAGACCTAGGCCTTGGATCCCCAGAGGTTTCCTCCTCAAAGGGTTTTTTTCCTCTCCTCCATGCCAATGGTCATAATATTAGTCAAGGTTAGTGCTTTCCTAATTTCCTTAGTTGGGTTCCACTGTTGAATGGAGTCAGATGGTGGCCCTGGCTGTTCCCGCTCTCCTTAGGAAGTCGCCATTCTGCATCTTGTCAATTTTCTTTCCTTCATTGTCCTCATCTTTTCTCATCTTTCTCCTGTCTTTCCTGCATATGTTCATTACATTTATTTTTGTCTAGATATCTTCTGATTTCTTGCCTCTTCGATGCTCAACACCCTTTTTGGGTATTCTTTTTGGGCTTCTTCCTAAGCTACCTTTAGCCAAGGGAATCATTCCTGCAGCACCTATGGGGGGACCCTCCTCTAGGGTTCATTGCATTGTACCCCTACAGGGTGATATATCCCATGGATAGAGAGGTGAATATATTGAATGTATTGAAGTCACACAAGCATACATCTCATCCAGTTGTGTAAGCACAATTGAATGGGAAGGCTTTAGGCCTGAGGTTCAATGGGGTGAGCAACTACATCACTCCCCCATCAGGCCTTAAAAGGCCACTCCTCCTGGACTGTTCCAGGATTCATCTCTTCATTGCCCCACCATCCACCCCTCCTTCTCCAATGACTCATCTGTCTTACCCATGGGCTTCTTCCTAAGCTACCTTTAGCCAAGGGAATCATTCCTGCAGCACCTATGGGGGGAATCCTCTTCTAGGTTTCCTTGCGTTGTACCCCTACAGGGTGGTATATCCCATGGATAGAGAGGCAAATAGCCACAATGTATCAAAGTCACACAAGCATACATCTCATCCAGTTGTGTAAGCACAATTGAACTGTAGGTTCCTGCCTAATTTATCGCCAGTAGTACTGTCCTTGTTTTTCCAAAGCTTAGAATTAAAGGGCAGTTGTCAACCTTTCTTCTCAGAGTCCAAATTTCACCCCTTTAAACTGAAATGTGTGTGTGGTGGTAGTATCTTAAATGCAGAGTATGATTCTGTGTTTAAAACCTGTGAACAATGTTCAGCTTTTTTTTATTTTTAGCACAATAGTGCTATAGCCTGGTACTAGTATGTTTGAAGGTTTGAATGCTGAGAATGCTCAAAAATGTAAGTGAGTAGGATGCCCGTGTTTAGGCATCATTATGCCAATATGGCACCCCTTGCTATTTTATAAAGTTTTCTTTTTCATGGACCTTGTTAAGAGGTCTTAAATACAAAATTAAATTATAAGACAATATTAACACCCCCACATTTGTTTAGAAAGGTCAAAATTGTCTGTGGGTAGGATGGGGAGGAGGGGACAGGGTCCCTTTAAAGGTTTAATTTTTCTTAAAGCTATCATCATTTTTTGAATCTCTTCACCTGCCTCTCATTTCTGTGGTTCATGTAGAGTATTTGTGCACACACATTTAGGGGTTTAGCTTTGTTTTGGCTCATGGACCTCATCAGTGAGGCTGGGTACTGGGAAGATAACCATTACAGAACAGCCACCATGTACTGGAAAACAAAACACTGCTGACTTTGCCTGCAGCCCTTCATTTATGAGAATTAAAAAAATGTATAAAAATGTTATAGCCATGACCTTGAGACTCAGCTCTCTCTCTGCCTGACATTTCTCATAAACGTTACAACAGATGGCAATGCATATCATTAACTTCCATATACATGATGTCATTTAGTTAAAAGTTAATTGCAGTGTGGGATGGCATGGTAACGAGCACCCGACATAGTAAATAATAAAAAAATATTGATCACAGGAAACATCGGTAGTTAAATGTAGTCATTAGGAAGTAGATTGCACAATTTAAAAAAAAAACTGTTTTAATAACCCATCTGCAGTAGTGT
Source organism: Neoceratodus forsteri (assembly GCA_016271365.2). NCBI lineage: Eukaryota > Metazoa > Chordata > Ceratodontiformes > Ceratodontidae > Neoceratodus > Neoceratodus forsteri. Next base: position 944,757,794 of record CM028136.1, on the reverse strand, counting down.
AGCAAATTCCCAGAGGGCCTGGGTGCAAGAGGATGTTACAGGGCCCCTTCCCAGTTTTGAATAAACATCAAAATTATAATTTGGGCCCCTCAAACCTCATGGGACCCGGTGCCACTGCACCCACTGCACCCTTGTAGCTACGCCCCTGCCCATCTGCAGAAAATTGTTATAAATGTTGAGCCTATTTCCTCCATGAGGGTAGAAATATTTTAATCAAGTAGCTTTAATCAACCCCAGAGCATTTCACTTCACAGATCTGTTTGCTTCTATAATGGAAAGACATTTTGTAATTTTTTAAGGAAAATTTAATTAGACAGATTAATAATAAAGCAAGTGCAATGGCCTCTAGATGAATCAGCGGGAGGCAGTGCAAAACATTCTGTATGGCACAGGACTGAATTCTAGGAAATTTCATGTTTGAGCACCAATTGACTGAATTAGTGATATTGAGCAAGTCACTTGATTTATCTCTGCTTATGTTTTTCCAGGCAGGACTACACTGCAAAGAAGACAGACACTTTAATTGAGAACCACCTCTTTGTTGAACAAATTTATTAATAAGTACATATACCATAAAGAAATAGAAAAAGCTAATATCTGTAGCGAGCACACTACTAGGATTATTTATTTATTTATTTATTGATTTATATATTTAAAAAGTTCCACCAGGAAAAAGATAAGAGCTGCTAACAGCTCATTTCTAGATACGTCCTGGGGGAGATTGGAAATGAAGAACGCTAAACAGTAAAACTACTAAAAATACAAAAAATTGAAGTCATGTATTATAATGCAGTATTCCAAGGAAGCATCATTAAATATTAAAGGCAAATTAGTAAACATATATACCCATTAAATAAAACACAGATAATACTGGGTGGGGGAATTTCTCTTATAGGTATAGAAGGGGTATTCATTAATTAATTATAATTATTATAATTAGTAGGGAGGCTTGTATTCTTCATAGTAGAGCTTGGCAGAATTTTAAAGTATGCTTCCACTGGAATGAGGCACAATTCTGGAAATTCTGCCTCATTCTGCAGAATTTTGCTGGAAGTACATTTCTGAAAATTCCAAAAGTGTAATTATTTTTTTTTTATTGCAGATTAGTAATTCATAGTTTACAGTAACCACAAAATAATATTTAGCACTTTACATAAACTGTGGATTCATTTTCTGCAGACCATGGAATACTATTCTGTGGATTATGTTATCTGCGGAATGTTATTCTGTGGTTTACATAGAAATGCTTTTTGGAAATCTACAGAATTAAAACAAAAGAAATGTTAAAAGGATTTCAGAAGTGGATATGCCTTTCCGTACAACTTCCGCTGGTAGGATTCCAAATCCCACACATCTCTATCTCATGGTTTTTTTTGGATACAGTGCCCCTAGATTTCACTTTTTTTCCAGAGTGAGTCCCCAATAAGTTGAATATTTTTTAGTAGGGAGCCATTAATCATTACATTATGTATGCAATAAGACACAACAGGGTGTTGGTTGTTGTGCCACAACTGCACACCCCAGGGACATATTAAGGTACAGGACCACAAGTCAAGTTTCTAACACCTCTGGAAGTGCAACTACCAACACCCTGGAGTCTAACATATAAAATAGGTAACTAGGTAAATAAAATACAGTTATACAGTTTAGAAAAATGAAAACATGCGAACATACAATCGTACAAAGAATACCAGCAGATATGGGCCTGATGGTCTATGTAGTCTGTTTGAGAGTGCAGCTAGCAGTTTGTTACACTGCAACTGTTCCCCCCCTCTTCTACCCACATATCCAATGTCATGTCCATACAAGCTGTTACCCTTCCCCCCAGTGCCTCATTGGCAACCTTCCCCATGATTTTCTCCCATCCCCTTTTAAAACTGCCTGTCTTCAAGGATACTACCTCCTCAGGCAGTGCATTCCATTCTGTTACCACTCTCTCTCTGTGAAATAGTGCTTTCTCATTTCCCTTCTCAGTCTATCACCCTCCAACTTTAGATTGTGCCACCTAGTGTCCTTTCCTCGTCTTAATCTTAAAACTTTCTCTGTACCATCTTTATTTATGCCTTTCATATATTTGAAAGTTTCCATCATGTCCCCTCTATCCCTCCATTCCCCCAGAGAGTACATGTTGAGCTCCCTCAGTATCTCCCCGTAGGGTTTGTCCTCCATACCAAGGATCATCCAATGTGCACATGGGAACACGTTTCACACTAGAGGGTGGGGTCCTTTCTGTTGATTGTTCCCCTTTAAAACCTGAACATTTTAGAGGGTTGTTGAAGCACATTGATTTCACTTACTCTGTGCCAGTGTAGGCAGCACTTGTGTTTTTGTGGTTGGTAATAGTCTCGTCATACATGGCTGTGGACCAATCAGGTTGCAACATCTTTCTTCCCCTTTTTATGACCTGCTGTTTTCTTACATCAGAGTGAGAGGTGGTACTGATATTTCCCAAGGCATTTCCATGTCAAGTTTTGTCATCTAGCAGGACAGTTCTAAACAAGCATTTGTCAATGCCGAATGTTGTCTCGCTGGCATTGGCATTGGTAGTGCAGGAGTTAGAGATGCATAATAGGAATGGCAGTGAAGTATTGAACTGACACCAACCCCATCCCCATCCTGCAGAGACTGACAGGCATTGGGGTGTGCCTTTGGGTCATCAGCTATAACGCTCATGTCATTTTACCTCACCTTACCCTGTAGACACTGACAAGTGTTGTGGTGTGCTTTGGGGTCTTTGTGCCTTATACTTTCCCCATTCCATAAGAAAATATGCTGAGGTGGGTGCAGTATAGGAGAAAGGGGTGAACTTTAGAGCTGAGCACTCCAAGGCATACCTCGATGCCTGTCACTGGCTGCAGGGTGGGGGTGAGGGTGGAATGGTGTGAGCATTACAGCTGATGATCCCCAGTCACACCCCTGATGCCTGTCAGTCTCTACAGGATGGGGTGTTACAGTTGGAAACCCTAATGCCATAGGCGTGTGTTTGTATTTTCACTCCAAATTATCGACATGGGCTTTTTGTGACCCTACCTCATGAAAAGCGGCACTATCAGTTTGTTAGCCGGAAGGTGATTTTGCACAGCAACTGCACCATTTGGTACCACAGGTACAGAAACACATTTTGGGCAGTATGTGAAAAATGACAACTATACTGTTCATGAGGCAGTGTAAAAAAATGGCAATGTTGAAAATCTGGAGTGAAAATATGAAAAATTGGTGAAGTCATGAGCATGCATAAAAACTGTGTAATGCACGTCTGTAACCCAATTATTTTTTGGATTTTTTTAACCACATTTTCAACATAGGCATTTTGGGACCTCCCCTCTTGAACAGTGGCACTGTGATTTTGTTAATCTGTCCCAAAAGTTGATTTCCCACAGTGACCATGCCATTGTACACCTCAGTTGTGAAAACACATTTTGGGCAGGATGTGAAAAATGACAACTGTACTGTTCATAAGGAAGTGTGAAAAAATGTCAGTGTTAAAAATCTGGCATGAAAATATTGCAAATTTGCAAAGTTACAAGGGTGCATGGAAACTGCGCAATGCATGCTTGTAACACAGTCATTTTATGGACTTTCGTCACCAAATTTTCAACATAGGCATTTTAGTACCTCTGCTCATGAACAGTGTTACTGTCATTTTCTTAATCTGTCCCTAAAACTGATTTCCCACATGACTGTGCTATTCTGCGCCAGAAGTGCAAAAACACATTTTGGCCAGGATATGTAAAATGACAGCTGTACTGTTCATAAGGAGGTGTGGCAAAATGGCAGTGTGGAAAATCTGGAGTGAAAATATTACAAATTCACGAAGTTATGAGCATGCATGGAAACTGCACAACGCATGCCTGTAAAACAGTCATTTTTTGGATTTTTTCACCAAATTTGCAACCTAGGCTTTTTGAGAGCTCACCTCATGAACAGTGGCACTATCATTTTGTTAATCACTCCTGAAAGGTGATTCTGACCAGTGACCACGAAATCACCTTTTGGGACTGAATAACACCACGACAGATACTGAATTCATGAGGAATGGTCCCAATAACCCCATGTTGAAAATTTGGTGCCCAAATTCCCCAAAATGCCCGAGATATGCACCAAAGTTGAAAAAAAAACTATTTATGCCATTATACAGCTTACGGCATTTCTTCAGTTACGTGGTCGGCTTTGAAGAGTGCAGGCGTGTTTCGGGCCACCGAAGATTGTCGTGCTGGGCTCAGAGGTAAGTATGGGTGAGGAGGTGTGTGGGGAGGCAGGTGCGCAGAGGGTGGAGTGCGGGTTGGGGGAGGGCAGGAGGACCGAAGGGACCGTTTTACAGGTATAAAGAGAAGAACATCGTGGAACATTTTTTTACAGGGACATTTGGCATGCTGGGTGGGCTCCCAGCATGCCACCTAATGTGTTGAGGGCTGTAGCCAATGGGGATTAGGCACCCGTCAGCACATACCGAAAGGGGGCAAAGCCGAGGGATTGGGCACCCCCTCAGCACACAACAAATGGTGGGGACATTATGCTGAAGGGAGTGGGCTCCCCCATTGGCAAATTGAACTGGGAAGGGGAGACTGAAGCCAATGGGGACTTGGCCCCCAATCAGCAAAGAAAGAGTGTTGGGAGGTGCATGATGCCAAGGGGGATTGGACACCCTCTTGGCGCACATTTGAAATGGGGAGGCATTATGCCGATGGGGAGTGGGCTCCCCCATCAGCAAATGAAGTGGGTCGGGGCATGCCAACAGGGGGATTGGGCACCCCTGAAGTTGGTGGCAGCAGTCAGTGCCGCCATGTTTAGTGAAAAACTTCACCAGTAATGGCACGTCGGGAGGCATGTTATTGGGCTGCTGCATGACGAGCTTGCCCCTCATTGCAGTGGCTCTTTTGTTAGATGTGGTGGCCACTTTACGTATTGCAGGTGTCAGCGTCTACATACTGGCTTATTGGGGATTGAGGGACGCACCTACTGATGCGTGCCCTGCATTCATCCACAGTGACCGCACCTCCAAATCTGCTACTACCGCAAGGTGTTGGCTGGCAAGCACGTGCGTGCCAACATAAAAATGGCAGTCAGGCTGGGGAGAGGACAGAGAGAGAGAGAGAGAGAGAGAGAGAAAGAAACAGAGAGAAATAGCAGCTTTTTCACAGCTCCATTCAATCAATATTGAAACAAAGACTCACCCAGAATGTTCATAAAACGTACAGGTCCCCATATTCAGTTGCAGCCATCTGTAATGCAGTAATTCAGTGCCACACTACAAATAATGTGTGGCTGTCAGGAAGTACTGTTCAGACAGCATGCCCTGTCTGTCCCTGTCCCACACTGCTTTTATTAAAACTGGACCATGATAGCACCACACATAGTGCATTTCTGCACATTGAGGTAATGGGTTTTCAGCACTCAGTGGCCTCATGCCAAGTTGCTTCTCAAATACTAGGACTTCAGCCCTGATGGCAGGTAACTCTGCGTTTTGAATCTCCTATAAATTGCGATCCACCAGCCTCCCAGCACTCCCTTTGAAGCATAGAATTTGTCATTAGATATGGACCGTTTGGCCCTCCCAGTCTGCGCAGTTTGCCCCTGCCTATACTGTCACCGCAGACACTAACAAAACTATTGCTTCTCCCCCCTGCTTTCCTACCAAGATTCTTTTGTGCCTGTCTTGTGCATGCTTAAGTCCACCACTATTTTCCCTTCTACCACCTCTGCTGGAAGACTGCTTCAGGTGCCCACCACTCTTTCTGTGAAGAAGTACTTCATCACATCTCTCCTAAATTTCCTTCCTTCCAGCTTCATTGCATTCCCCTTTGTTCTCATGCACCACCTCTTCTGAAACAAATACCTCCCTCCCATACCTTATTCACCCCCGTGAGGTATTTATAGGTCTCTAACATGTACCCCATTTCCCTCCTCTCCTCTAAGGTGTACAGACCGAGATCCCAGATTCTGTCCTCTTTGGGCATATGATGCAGCCCCTGCACCATTTTAGTTGCCCTCCTCTGGATTCCCTCTACCCTCTCTACGTCCTTCCTTAGATGTGGTCTCCAGAACTGGAACCAGTACTCCAGGTGTGTCTTTCACCAATGATTGATACAGTAGTAACACCACTGATCTTCTTTTGCTGATGATATCCCTCTCCCTATTCACCCCAGCATCCCGCTGGCCCCGCCTACTGTCTTCTTGCACTGTCCTGCCACCTTGAGGTCATCAGATGTGATAACCCCAAGGTCCCTTTCCTGTTTAGTTACTGTCAGTATGTCTTCCCTGATTCTATACACTGCCCCTGGGTTTCTGTGCCCTAGGTGCATGATTTTGCACTTTTTTGCATTGAAATCCAGCTGCCATACCCTCAACCATGCCTTGAGTTTCCTCAGGTCTCTCCTCAATCTCTCCACCTCCTCTGGGGTATTTACCCCATTGCAGATTTTGGTGTCATCTGCAAAGAGGTACACCATCCCTTCCAGCTCTTCTGCAATGTCACTTATGAAGACATTAAAGAGGGCTGGTCCCAGTACTGAGCCCTGAGGTGCCCCACTGGTCACTTCCCTCATTACAGTGACTGTTGTATACCACCACCCTCTCTCACCTATCCATCAACCAGTTCTGTACCCAGTTAGCCACCTTTGGTCCAACCCCCAAACTGACTAGTTTTCTTATAAGCCTCCTTAACATTATGATGTTGAAAGCTTTGCTGAAATCTAAGTAGGTCATGTCCAAAGCCCCACCCTGATCTATTTCCCTGGTCACCCAATCAACAACATTGATCAAGTTATCTGATCTGACCTCCCCCCAAGGAATCTATGCTGCCTCAGGTCTTGTAATATGTTGAATTCAAAATACTTCACTAGCCTTTGTTTTAATAGTGTCTCCATTAACTTCTCCATCACTGACCTTAGACTGACCAGCCTATATTTGCCAGTCTCCTCCCTTCTGCCTCTTTTATGAAGCAGGACTTCATCTGCCCTCCTCCAGCCCTCTGAAACCTCTGAGATCTGTTTCCAGCGAGTTGCTGAATGGGTCTGTCAGAGGTGCCCGCCTCACTTACCCCAGTATTATTGCTGCTTCTGTGTGGTTCATCCTTTTCTCCCTCCACTGTAAAGACTGAGCAGAAGTATCTTTTCAGGATAGCTGCTTTTTCCTCATCCTCATCCTCTTCTTCTGTCTCCCTTGCCCTTCTAATCTCACAGTCCCCCCCTTGCCTTCCATTTTTTGCTTATTTATCTGTGAAATATCCCGTCCCTGTTAGCGATCCCTTTGCTATCCTTTCTTCTGTTTGCACCTTTGCGCCAATCACCACCTTCTTTCCCCTTGCTTTTCCAGGTACACCTCCCTGTTCTCTTCCCTCTGCATCTCCTGGTACCTCCTGAAATGCCACCTCTTTGGCCTTTACCTTTGCAGCCACTTCCCTTGAGAACCAAAGAGATCTCTTTTTCCTCCTGTTTTTGTTCATTTCCTTCACACAGAGATTTGCTGCCTTCACTATGTCATCCCTTTATTTGGCCCACTGTTTCTCCACGCCCCCCCCGGGGGTAACCCCCCTCTGAACCATAGTGATTTCTTTTTCCTCCTGTTTTTGCTTAGTTCCTTCATGCAAAGATTTGTTGCTTTCACTGTGCCATCCCTTTATTTGGCCTACTGTTCCTCCACCCCGAGGTAACCCCCGTCTGCTAGGTCGTCTCTAAGGCATTCACCCATTTTTGTTAAAATTTGTCCTCCTGAAGTCCAGGCACCTTGTTCTTGTGTGGTTAATCTCTGCCGCTGTCCTTCTGTGAAACCACATTGTACGGTGATTGCTGGCCCCCAGGTGGCATCCCATCTTGATGTCTGAAATACTGTCCTTCTTTATGAGCGCCAGGTCCAGTATTGCCCCATCTCAAGTGGGCTGTCTGACCAGTTGCCTGAGAAATGCCACCTGCAGGGAGTCTAGGATGGCACTTCTTATAGCCAAGGCTGTGGCTGGGAGGCTGCAATATATATTGGGCAGATTGAAGTCCCCATTAGCAACACCTCCCCCTTTTTGCCATCATGCTGATGGCTTCCCCCATTGCCTTATCCAAATCTTCCCCCTGTGTTGGAGGGCTGTATATCACCCCAGTGTGAAAGGTGGCTCCGGCTCCTGTCTCCAGTGTGACCCTCTAAACTGCCAACCCATCCCTTACCCCTAAGTTCCCAGTGCTCTCCAAGCCAGCCGCAGCTAACAGACCACTCAACTGACCCCTGGACAGATTCAGACAGCCCATCTGTGGGCTTCCCATGCTGCTGCCATGGCCCCGGCACTCTCTGAGCTGGTTACAGCTAACTGACCACCTGACCAACACCTGGACTGATTCAGACAGCCCATCTGCAGGCTTCCCAAGCTGCCGACACGGCCCCAGTACTCTCTGAGCCGGCTGCAGCTAACAGACCACCCAACTCACCCCTGGACAGATTCAGACAGCCCATCTGTAGGAGGTCCAAGTTGCCGCCATGGTTCTGGCACTCTCCGAGCCAGCTGCCTGCTAACAGACTGCCCAACTGACCCCTGGACTGATTCCGACAGCCCATCTGCGGGCTTCCCAAGCTGCTGCCATGGCTCTGGTGCTCTCTGAGTTGACTGCAGCTAACAGACTGCCCGACCGACCCCTGGACAGATTCAGACAGCCCATCTGTGGGCTTCCCAAGCTGCTGCTATGGTCCTGGTGCTCTCCAAGCTGGCCACAGCTAACAGACCACCTGACTGACCCCTGGACAGATTCAGATAGCCCATCTGTGGCTTCCCAAACTGCTGCCGCAGCCCCAGTGCTGTCCGGGCCAGCTGCAGCTAACAGACCACCCGACCGACCCCTGGACAGATTCAGGTACGCACCGGACCTCCGGAACCCATGGTTTTGAATGCTGCTGTTTTAACTGGATGTCTAGTGGAGGAACCAGGCACTGATTGGCAGTTTCTGCTCCTCGGCTGAATTTCAAACTCCTGCCGCTCCCTGCTCCCTGATCTCAGGGAAATCTCTTTCTGTGCTGTGTTCTGGACTGAATTTTTGTGAATATAATTACTTATGTTATGCATAAATTTTTTGCCCACTCCCCTTCCCCACCTCCTTTCAGTATTAAACAGACCCTTGCTCCACCCTTCTTCTCAGCCTAACAGCCGATTGGTCACTCCATTGCTGCACATTCTTATGGCTACTGGCCTCTCTGTCTTCAATACCTGACTTGACCCACTCTCTTATCACCCCTTTTAAAAGCAATCTCACCCACAGGGTTGCACAAAATGAATACCTCCCTGGTCTTACTACTAGCTATATTACCGACCGGACTATTAATTACCACAGATTTTTGTGCATCAATACTAGCTGCAGATCAGTCATGCCTAAACCAATTTTCATCTACTTGACCACCCCCTATCCCCCTAAACTCTGTGACTTCCCATGAGTTAATGTCCCATGACTTCACAATCCTTGTCATATGATCAAACTATGAGAAGCCCTCACTGGGCCACTTCATGCTCTCCCTTTCTATACGGTGCCCTTTGTGGGTCCCCCCAACCACTCCCCTCTTTTCCCTCCTTCTCCTTGCAGGAGATATGGAAAGCAACCCAGGCCCTGGTGACATGCATCTGATGTATCTTGGGCAAGAAATGCAGGCCTTAAAATTGCACACATGAATGTATGTAGCCTCCCAGCAAAGTTCGCTGAACTTGAGGTGTGGGTGACCATGTACAAGCCCCACGTGCTAGGCCTCTCCGAGACCTGGCTAAAACCATGTCATTCGGACACCTTGTATCCTCTTCCCGGCTATTTTCTTCTACGCCTAGATAGACCAGACAAGAAGAGGGGTGGGGAGTGGCACTCTATGTGCAGGATCATATATCTGCCTCCTGCATTGGCTCCTCAACCCCCTCCTCACCGAGATCACCCTGGGTAACACAAAAACACTATACCTTGGATGCTGCTACAACCCTCCCACTTGGGGCATCCAGGGCCTGCCCTGCTTTTTGGATGGGCCTGGGTGCATCTTATCCCCCAGAGATACCATAATAATTGGGGATTTTAATATCAATGGGTCAGGTGACTCTGTGCCTGTATATGCCAGCTTACTAAAGGCACATAGTTTGGAGCAAGTAATCTCTTCCACTACTAGGCACAACCTTCACTCACCTAAGTACTCCACTCTCGACTGGATCACCACTAATAGATTAGAGTTGGTCTTCCAGGCTGGCACTATGTTTGACTCCATAAGTGACCATGCTTCCATGTTTATAATCATAACCAACAAATACAAATGTCCACCCCCCCAAAATTACTGTCTTTCAGGAAATTCAACCATCAGGCTCCTGATACAGTTATTAGGGATGCAATGGCTGCTGACGGTCCGTCTTCTACCTGTAAAATAACATCTCGACTGCAGTCATGTATCTCACTAATGTCTTCTGCAAATTACAGGACAAGCATTTCCCCCTCACTACCAGAAGGGTCAGAGGAGGCTGCACATGATGGGTATCAAAGGAACTTCTTGAGCAAATGAAAGAAAGGGACTGCAAATGGAAAGCCTACAAGGCATCCCCCACCCCCCATCTTTGGAATGCCTATAGGCAACAACACAACAGATGTAAACAGGCAGCCAAATCATTAAAATGCAAGTACTACCTCTCACAACAGAGTAGCTACCTCAGGAACCCTCGTAATTTCTGGGCCGCCATTGGGTCCATATTAAACCCTCATACAGGTAACCAGATTACCCAAAACCCCATTGGGTAACATCTCAGATCCCTCTAAAATTGCGGACACATTCAACACCATGTTCCCCGACCTATCCGCCTATCTCAATAAACTCCCCTCTCAACCACCTGTTGGAGGGAACATCAGCCAAAACTACCCTCTTTCTCACGCTAATCCCACCTCCCCACCCTCCTTTTATTTTAAGGCCATTAGCCAGAGAGTCACTACCAAACTCCTGAAGGTGCTGCCAGGCAAAGGTAGCTCTGGCAGTGATGGTCTTTACCTGGTTTTCCTAAAACGGATTTCCTCCACATTGTCAAACCCCTTACTTTCATCTTCAACCTTGCCCTCTCATCTTTCACTGTGCCAGACTCCTGGAAGCTTGCACACGTTATCCCTATTTTCAAAACCGGTGACCGACTTGTGCCAGAAAACTATAGACCCATCTCTCTCCTCCCTCATCTCAGCAAATTACTTGAAAAAATCATTCATTACCAGTTATCTGAACACCTGGAAAAGTACAACTTCCTATGCCCCTTCCAACATGGTTTTTGCAAACATCATAGTACCTCTTCTGCCTTGACACTTTTTACAGACCACATACTTGGAAATATGGACAAGGGGAAGGCCACAGGTGTCATTTTTGTGGATCTATCCAAGGCGTTTGACCTAGCGGACCACCAACTTCTCAACTCCACTCTTCGCAGTTTTGGTTGCTCATCTATCACTACGTCCTGGTTCCACAGTTATCTGTCTGGTAGATCCCAGACTGTCATCATAGACAAAGTACACTCTTCCACTTTACCTATCAGTACTGGTGTCCCCCAGCAGATAGCCTCACCTGTAATTCACTCCTCTACGCTGATGATTTAGTCCTCTACCATAGTGACAACTCGCTTGCATCTATCTCATCCACCCTCTCTGTCAACTACGGTGCTGCTCAAACTGATTCCTCTCCAACAAACTGATAGTCAATAACAAGAAGACTAAGACTATGCTCTTTGGCTCCAAACCCTTCCTGACCGAGACCACCAAAGCCAACTCGTCCCTCCTGGTTCACACCCCTACAGGTACCCCATCTGACATTGCCCACACTTTCAAACACCTTGTGTTACCCTCGACCCCTGTCTTACTTTTGTGGAACACATCAACACCGTGTGGAAAATCCACCAAAGATTTGGTGCTGCCTACAGGCTAAAGCAACTGCTATCCATGGAAGCCCGCCTTGCCATTGTGCTAGGCAATCTTCTACTGCTGCTAGACTACTGCTCCCCTGTCTATTCTCTCATGTCCTCCTCATTGTGCACCTGTTTAAACTCCACTTGCAATTCCATATACCGCTTTGTGCTTCATGCTCCTTACTCCACCCACCACTGTGCTCTCTACCAGTCTCTTGGATGGCTCCCATTAGAGGGTCGCTTTGACTATACCATGGGTTGTCTAATTGCAAACTCCCTCAGGAGCCATCAGTCATCACCCTACTCTACTCTACTCTACTCTTCTCTTCTCTTCTCTTCTCTTCTCTTCTCTTCTCTTCTCTTCTCTTCTCTTCTCTTCTCTCAGTCAGAGTGGTACCTAGGAGCCTCAGGGTAACCTCTGTTCCCCCACTCGAAGTGCCACATATATCTTCTGTCATGGGCAGTCAAGCTTTCTCAGTCTGTGCCCCCACCCTGTGGAATAAATTACATGCATCCATTCTCTCCTCTGCCACCCATCTGTCCTTCAAAACCAATCTGTGCAACTGGCTTCTAGTTGAGTCAGGCTGTAACTGCCCCCAAGACGATACCAGAGGGAGTGGGCTATCAAGACGCTAGGACCTGGTGAGCTGTTGGGACAACTCCACCACGGTGCATTTCTGGCCTTTCCCACTCTGTTTGTCCCTTAGCTTTCTCTGCCAGCATCAATTGCCTCAAAGATAACACCAGTGGGTATGGGCCATTGTGATGCCAGGACCTGCTGTGCTATCTTTTGGGACCCCTTCCCTTCCTCCAACCCACCTCCCTGTTGCCCCCAGCCTTGTCTACCTGCATCGTACCTCACAGTACTCTCTACTCTCCTAACCTGTTTATACCTCTTTGCAGTACTACTGATCCACTGTTTTGATATTTCTCTAGCAAGTCTGAGCTTCTATGCACCTAATTATCCTAGATCATTGTCAGCTTGTATAGCTTGTATGCTCTATGTAAGCTTCCATGCACCTACTAATTTAGCCTACTGCCCACTGTTACAGCAGGTAGGCATCTTAGATAGACCTTGAACACTGAAACTATGCTTGCAGACCTTCTTTGTCTCCATCACGTGTTAATTACCTCATCTGGAGGTACGTTACCAAATCTTGTATTATATTGTATAATATGTGTTACTCTGTACTATTGCTATTTTTGTACATTGTCTCTGTTGATTATGTTATTTTGCAGCCACGTCTGTGGCTCGGGTCGTGTCTGAAAATGGTCCAATGGATCAGTGCACTTACCTGGTTACCAAAGACATAAATACATAAATAAACCCTCCCTCATGTACAGCACAACCACTTCACCTATCCTCTCCTCCCTATCCTTCCTGATTCAAGTGTAGACTGGTATGGCCATATCCCAGTTGTGACTCCCTCTGCACCGCACCTCAGTAATGGCCAGAAGATCCAGGTATGCCTCCTCCATGATGGCCTCCAGGTGTGGAATTTGGAATGTGACCAAGTCACATCCCCTACATCTGACCAACAGTTCCCCCAACCTCCTCCCTTTGCTGCATGTGTGTATGAAGTTATGCTTGAGTGTGTCTTTGGATGGGACGTTAGTGAGAAGTAAGTCCTGCAGCATTTCCAGCTCCTGTCCCTCTTCTTCCTGAAGACCCTTTTCAACCTATGTCCTGGCACTTACACTCATAGATGTTCGGTGAGTGGCATGACTCACCCTGCACAACTCACCCTTGCTCATACATAGTTCAGAAGAAAGCACAAGTCACAGCACTCACCATCATGCACAAAAAAGTGAACAGAGACATCCAAATGTTCAGGCTTAACAGCTCTCCATTTATTGATATTGCCAACAGATACACTGACCCTCCTGGGCCAGGGACAGGAACACAACTGAGCTCAATTGTGTTCCTGTCCCTGACCCAGGAGGGTCAGTGTATCTGGAAGTCTCTGTTTACTTTTTGTGCATGATGGTGAGTGCCATGACTTATGCTTTCTCTTGTATGCTGGTTGTCACCGAGCACCTCCACTCACCCTGGTGCAGCTCTGTTTTGCTCATAGGTAGTTCCTTTTTATTCATTTATTTTATTTAAGATCATACAGGAATTACAACCCTATGAGTCATAACCTCGTTTCCAAAGGCTCCACATCAAGTACATCAAGAGTAGAAGTAAAATGCAGAAGTTTTACAAGCAAATACAGTTTGGTCAGCAATTACAGGTGTACATTATGCATAAGAAGGTACAGTAACATATGGAGGTTGGTAGGCGATCCAGGCACAGAGGATTCTAAATACATTGTTGAGGGAAGCTGTCCCAGGGGGACATTGTCAGTGCAATCCTATACAAGTAGTCGCTAAAGAACAGTAGTAACAACATATAGGATAGTGCATGAATACCAATTAACAACAGGGCTATTCTTTCACCGAGTTGGTACTATGACAACAGATTACCTTGAGAGTGCAGCTCGAGAGGTAATCAGTCCTCATAGTACCAACGAGGTGAAAGAACAGCCCTGCCGTTAAATGGTACGCATACACTGTTCTGTAAAGTGTATAGTGGAACATCGTTGCCTCAAAAAAAGAAAATACTACATCTTTCTTTTTAAAATAAGACTAACTGTCAGATTGCTGCTTGAGGACACCATGTGTGACGTCTTTACTGCAGCAGAAGGAAAAGTCGTTCTGCTGTCCTGCAGATGTCACTTTTTGGTTCTGCTGCACTACGGACATCACTAGTGCAGCAGAACAACATTTTGAGAGCGCTAGATTTCAGTGAACAACAATGTTCCACTATACACTATACATTGAATAATATACTGGGGTGCAGTCTCGGGGGAGACATTGTCAAAAAACAGTCCTATACAAATAGTAGCTAAGAACAGTAGCAGCAAGCATATATGCATAATAGTAATCAGAGGTGGTGCAAAATGAGCTGCCTCAGGAGAGACAAACAAGGCAGGCAAGACCCCAAACTCTAGGAGGCAGCAGTGCCTAGGACTATGCCTAGAGGGTGCAATGACAGCTGCGGGAGGATAGGATGTGATTTTTGAGCATAACCTTAAAAAGACAATTTTGGTAGTTGAGGTGATGGCTGGGAGAGGGAATTGTACCAGGAAGGGAATCTGAAGGGGAAAGGTCTCTGTGCTAGACAGGTCCTGACCCTGGGGACCTGCCATATAGTCTTGGTGGTGATGCAAGTGGCAGCAGCAGGAGTGGCCTTGTGTAGGGATGCAGAGACCCTGGGGGAACAAGCCCAGAAGGATTTTGTTAGCAAGGAGGCATGACTAGTATTGAAGTCTCTCCTCAAGAGTAAGCACATTGGTTAGGGAATAGAGGGTACAGGTGTGAGTTTGCTTGTCTGACCCAGACAGGAGCCAACACGCCTTGTTAATGGCAAGTTGGATTTTGTTCAATGCAGAGGGATCAGCTGATCCATAAGTTGTGAGCCCATAGTCCACAAGAGACAGGACTGATGAGGTGATTGCAAGGTGGAGGGCCTCTGGTGGCAGGCAGTCCTTGTGTCTGTATAAGAGGCCAATGCGGGCATTTGCAGCACAGGAGAGCAGGTTGATGTGCTTGTGGAAAGAGAGGGCAGAATCAAAAGTGATGCCCAGGTATTTACAGGTGGAGACTTGGTCAAGTGGGTGGAGTGAGTTAGAGAGGATCTTTAGGAGAGAGCCCTTAGCCTTGTTTTGCTGATGGGGAAAAAAGCATGGTCTTGGTTTTTTTGATATTTACAACTAGTCGGTGGTCAGTGAACCAGTTTTCTATTTGACTAAAAGAGTCCCATAGGGAGGACTGGAGTGTAGTGAAGGCAGGGTGGGAGGCGAAGAGGACAGCATCGTCTGCGTAAAGTAGTACTCTGGCTGAGCAGAACCTGAGTAGGGCATTTAGATAGATACTAAAGAGAAATGGGCCCAGGATTGAGCACTGGGGGACACCAGAGCACACTGACTGAGTGCTATAGAGTGTGTTGTGGATTTTGACACATTGGGACCAAGATGAGAGATAGCCGGTGAACCAGGAAAGATGACCGGATGAGAGACCAATCTGTTGGAGTGTGTTCAGTAGGAGGGGGTGGGAGCCTGTATCGAAGGCCTTAGAGAGGTCAATGTAAACAGCCCCAGCAAGGTTTCTCTTATCCAGGGCAGAGTGAAGAAAGTTAGAGAATTCCATGAAGGCAGTAGTCGTACTGTGGCCAGATTGGAATCCATGCTGCTTAATGCATAACAGGTTGTGGGTGACAAGGTACTCAGTGAGTTGATCTGATAGTATTTTTTCTAGGGCTTTGGAGAGTGGAGGGAGGATGAAAATGGGTTGGTAGTTGTTTGGGGAGGAGCTGTCACCATCTTTTGGTATAGGGGTTATGACTGCCATTTTCCAGGCGGATGGAAACTGACCAAGACACAGGGAGTGGTTTAGGAGTTCTGTGAGAGCGATAAGGACAGAGTCAGGGACCAGGTGAAGATTTCTTGTATCTAAGGGGTCTTTGGGGTGGCTTGATCTGTTGAGGGCTGTAGATAGGTAAGGTTTGGCTTCCAGCGGGGTAATGACTCTTAGGTAGAATGGGGGGGCATTGAAGATTGGGTGCTGGGGCGGGTGGAATCAGGTCAAAAAGTTGCTTGAGAGGACTGTGCTGAGGTCAGAGAAGGTGGAGTTTAGGCAGTCAGTGATGTTTTGAGGATCTGTGGAGGTGTTGCCATTGATGTTGAGTTGGGACGGGGGTGGGGAGCGAGAGTTCCCATTAAGATCTTTTATGTCATCCCAGAATTTACATGCATTCCCCTAGGAGGCAGCCAGGGTGGATCTGTAGAACTCTTCCTTGGCTCTACAAATGGCCCAGGTGCATCTATTTCATTTGGCGTTATATGTCTGTCTGTCCATCAGCTTACCAGAGGCAATGGCTCTGTGCCAGAGATTGTCCCTTAATTGAAGGTGGTGTAACAGTGTAGGCATGATCCAAATTGCATTGCACTTCTTGGTGTAGATTTTGCTAAGTGGAGCAAAGATATCACAGGCCTTGTTGAAGGAGCAGGTGAAATAGTAGAGGGCATCATCTATGTTATGAGCCCGTGTTTTGGGGGACCAGTCCCAGTGGGCTAGGTAATGTCTGAGTTTGTTAAGGCTGGCAAGACATAGAAGGTGGTAGGAAATGAAATTGGGCAGTGGTTTAGGTAGTTGACAGGACCAGGAGAAGAGGATTGAGGAGTGGTCACTCAAAGAGTTGGGAAGGACCACAAGATCCAAGATTCTGTGAGAGCGATTGGTTAGTAGGATGTCTAGTAGAGTGAGAGTACCATTAGAGGGGTTTGACCCTGTGGGCTGGGATACCAGTTGGGTCAGGTCAAGAGACGCAAATGTGTCCTTGACATGGGCTGCTGAGCTGGCGAGCCAGTTACGTTGAGGTCCCCTACTAGTATCTGTTCCCCTTTGTGGGGAAGGCTGGTGAGGTAGTCCACTAATTAAGTAATTGCAGGGGTTTGATTACTTGGAGGGACGTAAACTGTGGTGATAATTAGGGGGGCCCTAGTGGGGTCAGAAGTGAGTCTTTGTGAGAGGGCTTCAGCCCCATTGTCCAGTGCAGGAGCAGGTAGAGCTTGGCACAGTATTGTGTCACAGATATAAAAGGCACACCCACCACCACCACATTTACCCACTCTGTCCTCCAGTGGAGGGAGTAAGCAGGAAACGTGATGAAAGAGTCAGGAGCCTTTTTGGAGAGCCAGGTTTCTGTCAGTGCAGGACATCAGGTTGGTGCTGTATTAGCCAGGATTGGAGGGATGCGGTTTTCTTTGGGAGGTTGCAGATGTTCATTGAGGCGATGCAAAGCCCTGAGGGGGACTGTTGCTGATTGTGAGAGACAGGGCCTGGGTTAGGGTGGTTGTTACCTGACAATAAAAGTAATAGGAAGATTATGCTAAGGAGAGCAGCAAGTTGTCGAACATTTGCTGTGCGAGGTTGGTAGGAGGATTTAACTGGGAGTGAGCAGGGGATGGGCAGGGTGGAAGGCTGATCAGGCAAGATAGAGCAAGGGCAGGGAGGTGTGGTGTGAGTGGAGTGTGGGGCCAGCGAGGTGAGTGGGGAGGGTGGCAAGGGATGGGGGTTGGCGGAAGATGGGAGGCAGGGGTTTGTTGGAAAAGCAGGGAGGTGGGTAGGGAGGCATGCACATAGTGGGGGGTGTTGGCTATCATGTAGATGGAATGAGTAATAGCAGTAACCCAAGTATGGTTCGGCCAGCTTGGCATAGCGGCGAGAACATGGTAAGCAAAGGGGTTGGAGTCTTGGTGAGTACAAGGCAGCGGGGGTGCATACCAGAAGTGAGACAGCCATGATGGTGCAGTGGTAGGGCTGTGGACTTTGGCATCAATAGTACAGGGTTTGAATCCCGAGGAGGGATGGTGAATTAGGTCAGGTCTGCGGTGTAGCAGGCTGTTAGAGGCCCTGATGAAACAATGGTGTGTGGTGGTGAAAAGGGGGTCACAACAGCAACTCCTAACTGCCAGAGGGGATGTACGATGTGGTACCAGGGGTTTGGTGGAGGTCCGCTGTGCCTGGATAAGGATAGTGGGGCACTAGCACTAGAGCAGGAGGGGGGGGAATGGGCAGAGAGGGTAGCAACCTAGAATAAAGGGACAGCTGGGAGAGCAGAGGAGAGTAAGGAGGGATAGAGTTAATAACCAAGAATAGAAAGACAGGTAGGAGAGCAGAGAGAAGGAGGAGGGATAGAGTGTCCGATGAGGGGAAGTGAGAGTGGAGCTTGGCACCCTCTGGTGGTAGCTTAGTATAATCTGCTACTGTGGGGACTTAGTAATTTCAGCAACAGGAAGTCATGTGGTATGCCTTAAATCAAGGGCTGCCCCATGGGCTGGGGGTGGGGCAGTTGATGCATAGTGTCGATGGGCTAACACCCCCTTGCAGACATGCGGTGGCTGCCTCGTGGTCTTCCCCTGTGTGCTGGTGCACACGTGAGCGCAAGAAACATCTTGTGATAGAATGACATTTTGAAGGTGTGTCAGGGATGAGTTCAATGCACAGCACTATACAGTGGGCTCATCCCTGACAGACCAATGAGAATGTAACCAAACTGTGACACTAGTCACAGTTTCGCAGCTGGAAGCCATTCTCTAGTTGAAAGAAATGAAGTGCTCCAATGAGAGTGCCTCATTCCTTTCATTTGCATAATGCCGGCTGGTAAGCAGACAGCTGTGTCCCCTGTTCTTTGCTGCCATTTGCATTAAGCCCACTCCATTTCCCCATCAGCAGCAGCATTCCCTCCTGCTCCCTCCCTCTGCATGCTGTCCTCCCTGCACCCTTTGTTCCCTGTCCTGGTATCAGTTACATTCAATCCCACTCCTTCCCTCTGCATGCTGTCCTCCCCAAACCACTTGTTCCCTGTCCCAGTATGTGAATGATGCCCTCCCTCCTGCTCCCTCCCTCTGTGTGCTGTCCACCCCACACCCTCCATTACCCATCCTTGTACCAACATTGGGGTGCCCAATCCCCCTGTTGTCATTATCTAACTCCCCCAGGACACTGGGGAGCCCGTTCCCAATGTCCTGAAATAAACATTTTTTATACTATGTTAAAATAAAAAAAAGAAAACTGTCCCCGATGACTTTTTTTAAAGCCTTTTAAAAAAGAAAATGGTCACTCGTTGTCTTCCCCGTCCCCCTCCCCCATCCTGACCCTCCATCTGTGCACTCACCTCCTAGCACCCCTCATTACCCCATACTTACCTTCGAAGGTTCGCAGCTGTGATCTTCTGTGGACCCGGACACGTCTGCACTCTTCAAAGCTGAACCACGAGCTGAGGAATCAAGGTAAGTGCTGTATAATGGCTGTCAATAGAGTTTTCAACTTAAGTGGATATCTCAGCCATTTTAAGGAATTTTGACCCCAAATTTTCAACATGGGGTTCTTGGGACCCTGCCTCATGAACACTGGCACTGCCATTTCATTACTCAGTCCTGACAGGTGATTTTGCAGTCGCGCAGAATCACTTTTCTTTACCGTTAAATTATTTATTGAGTCTTTATCCATATTGCATAGTACAGTACATGGTACATAAAACAAATTGAAATGCACATAGTATAGTATGTGATGCAAGTAATAGTATGTTTAGCATATTATTGTGACAGATAACATTATGATGATTGTATGACTTGCAATCTAAAAAAGAGGTTCTTGTATACTTACTTAAATCAATGTATAATTAACAGCCTGTACTGTAATAAGAAAATAATAAAGAAGAAAAATCAGATTAACGTAGTTATCAATTTTATAATGAACAAAAGGAGCTGCGTAGGAAGATTGTTATACAACAGTATCAATACTTAAAGTGATATCTATTTAAAAAAAAAAGAAAATTTAACAATATGTATCACTTATAGGTTTGAAGAAAGTTTAAATAGTCCTGCCAACAGAGATGAAATTCGTTAAGTTGGTCCGATATCAAGTATGAAATTCGTTCCAAAGAAGTGGTATAAGTTAAATTATTTAGAATGTCAGTCAGAGTAGGTATTAATTGAGACTTCCAATGCAATAAAGTCAGTCTCTTAACTTGCATAAATAGAATTTGTAGCCACTTATGCTGATATTTTGTTAGATTTATATTATTATTTGTAACTCCTAATAGGCAACGTTTAGGTTCAAATAGGATATTACGACCGATAATTTTAAAGACTAAATTATGAATAGATTGCCATAAATTAGATATAGGTTTACATGACCATAGTATATGTAAAAGATCACCATTTGGTGAATTACAACGCCAACAATTATTGTTAGGTAGTAAACCTATATTGTGTAGATGAGATGGAGTTTTATACCATAGATGTAAGATTTTATATTGAATTAGCCTACTACGCATATCTTTAAAGGAGTCATGACAGAGTTTCCAGCATTTATCCCAATGGAAATCAGATATATTTTCCTTTAATACCCAGTTCCACCTATTTCTGGCAAGGAGAGATTGGTTTGGTAGTACATCTCTGATTTGTTTATAAATGTTACTGATTAAGCCAGAAGGGGTATTAATCCATGTATTAATATATAAGGAAGTTGATGATGAATTGGTAATTTGTTGAGTAGTAGGGAGTATAGCAGATCGAATCTGTAAATATTTCCAAAATTCTTTTTTAGGAATATTCCATTTTATTTGTAGATTGCTAAAGGAGTTTAGTATATTACCATTATCAGTCAAGATATCACTCAAGAATAAGATGTTTTTATGCTTCCAGGAGTTACAATATATTGGTTTATTCTCTAAAGTGAACTTCGAGTTTCCCCAAATAGGTGTATAAGATAAAGGAGAAGGATCAGTTTTAAGCCATTTATGCATTCTAAACCAGTACTGAATAGATGCATTAATAATAGGATTTTTTTTTAATTTAGAGGCTAGAGTAAAATAAATGAAGCTATTAGGGATTTGTCCTGGGGACAAGGAAGCTTCCATATCGTACCATAATGGTACATTGTAATTAGGTTTAAAAAACCACTTGATAGTTTGTGAGGCTCTAAATGCCCAAAGGTAGGCCGTATACCATGGTAATCCAAAGCCACCATGAGACCAATGAGAACGTAATTTAATACGGTTAAACCTTGGTATGTGACCTTCCCATAGAAAATCTCCTACAATTTTATCAATATTATGAAGAAGACGGGGGGAGATTTTAAGTGGGATACAAGCAAACAAATAAAGAATTTTAGGTGTAATATTCATTTTTATTGCAGATATTTTACCAAGAAGGGACAGATTCAGATTTTTCCATTTGGCTAAATTTGTTTTAATATCTGCTAGTAAAGGATGAAGATTAATTTCCCATATCTTATCTAGATCGGGTAGTATTTTTATACCTAGGTAGGTAATACCTTGTGGAGCCCAGTGAAATCTGAGGCAGTTATTCATGGGAGGAGTGGGAGGATTACAGTGTTTATTTAATGGTAATACCTCAGTTTTTTGATAGTTAACTGTTAGTCCAGAAAGCCTGGAGAATAAATTGAGTATTTTATTAAGTGGTTGCCCAGATAGTTTTAAGTTTTCTAACAAGATAAGCATATCATCAGCATATGACAGTGATGTATATTGCGTATGTCCAATGGATATACCCTTGATATCATTATTCTGTCTAAGAAAGGTAGCTAAAGTTTCAAGAGCTAAGATAAAAAGGGATGGGGAGAGAGGGCAACCTTGCCTAGTACCCCTTGCCAATTTAAAAGGTTGGGATAGTGTAAAATTGGTAAGTACCCTCGCATGAGGATTTGTATAAAGAAGCTTGATCTAGGAGCAAAACTGGTTACTAAAACCAAATCGGGATAATACCAGATAAAGAAAATTCCAATCTAAAGAATCGAAAGCTTTTTCAAAATCTATAGCAATAGCTGCTGCTGGAGAGTTAAGAAACTTGGCCTTATATATAAGGTTAATTAAAGAGCGAAGATGATCGGAGCCCATCCTACCCTTGATAAAACCCACTTGAGATCTATGAATTAGTTTGGGAATGTATGGTTCTATACGGTTTGCCAGAATCTTGGCAAAAATGTTGCCATCTGTGTTAAGTAATGATATAGGGCGATAATTCGCTGGAATGGTAACATCCTTGTCTTTTTTTGGAAGGATTGTAATAATTGCATCTTTCATAGTATGAGGTAAATAACCTATCTTAGAAGATTCATGAAATACGTTACATAATAAAGGGCATAACTGTTCGGCAAGGAGCTTATAAAACTCAACAGTAAAACCATCTCCTCCCGGAGATCACCCAGATTTAAGAGACAGAATCGCCTTTTTTACTTCTTCTATAGTAAAAGGTGTATCTAAGGAGCATATTGCATCTTGTGAGAGGCAAGGGAGTGCTAGTTTATCAAGAAAAGAAGAGATGTCTGAAGGTGATGTTGGGGAGGATGAGGAGTAAAGTTTTTTTTATAAAAGGATGTCATAATCTCATTAATAGAGGATTCATTAGTTAATTTCTCCTGTCTGATCTTTTAAAGCAGCGATATGGCCTCCATTTGTTGCATTCTAAGTCTGTAAGCAAGTATGTTACTCCTTTTCCCTCCTTCCCAATATTTTTGTTTTATTCTTAATAATGTTATCTCTGTTTTTCTAGAGATTAACTCGTTGATTTGCATACGTAGTTGTAAAATTTCATAATGCAAGGTAGAAGAGGGATCAGGGTGAGGGTTATTCAAATATAATGTTTGTTTTACTTTAAGTAAGTTTTCGAGATTATTGATTTGTTGTTCCCTAAGTTTCCTCCTGTATGCTGCAAAACCAATTATTTTACCTCGTAATGTAACTTTAAGCGCTTCCCATGTAGTACCCATAGAAGTATCTTTTGGGTCATTAAAAGCTATGAATTCTTCTACTTGTGTTTTAATCCAAGGTAAGAATTCTGGGTCTTTTAACAGTAGGGGATCTAGTCACCATGAGGGAGATTTTAGGGGGGGAGAGCCCCAAGTAAATAAAAGTTTAACCGGGGAATGATCAGATATAATTAAAGGAAGAATATCAACTTCTATTATGGTAGCCGTAACTATAGGAGAGTTTAGCCAGTAATCTATTCTGCTATAAGTCTGGTGACGGGAAGAATAAAAAGTATAGTCCCTATCTCTGGGGTGAAGGGTCCTCCATATGTCAGATAAGCCCAAGTCCTGCATTAACTGAGATATTATAGTTGAACTTTTAGGATGGCTATCTAGTGAACCGTTACTCCTATCCATATATGCATCTAGAGTAAAGTTAAAATCCCCTCCAATCAATAAAGGAGAATTAACTAAGTTTGATGAGACTAAGATTTGAATCAGCTTTTGAAAAAATTGAGGGTCATCTGAATTTGGGGCATAAATGTTGACTATAGTTAATGGTCCTGAAGGGGTATCAAAGGTTATAATGAGCCACCTACCATCCAGATCTTTCTGAATATTAGAAGGTTTCCATTTCAGTTTTTTATGAATTAATATAGCCACACCTCTTTTTTTGGAGGAGGTAGAGGCCACAAACACCTGACCGGCCCAGTCACATTTTAGTCTAAAGCTGTCTGCATCCAACAATTTGGTTTCTTGCAGTAATGCAATCTGTACTTTATGTTTCTTAAGATGATTAAGAACTTGTTTACGTTTATTTGGCGCATTGAGTCCCTTGACATTCCATGTACATAGTGGTAAGTTAGCCATCATATATTAGATTATTTAATCTACAATAGAGTAGATATGATGTCAGGGGACTCCAATGTCCAATTATATTCGACGGTGGTATGCAGATCAGCTTATTGTGTATATTACTTATAAGGAAACTATTGGCAGAATTTTTTAAAGTCATCAGACCAGAAAGATAAATACAGTCTATCTGTCTTCCTTCTCTGCAGCTCTCTATTAACAGTGTAACCTTAACACTTTAAACATCTGAATTGTATAACAATAAAATAATACAATCATCTAGGATGAACAGAGAAGATGAGGTCGGTCTGAAAACAGAAAAAAAAGATAGGGACCAAGACCACCTCTCTGTTCTCTAGGACATAGCTTAACAATCAGGAGATAGGATAGTACCAAGAGAAAAAAAAGACAAAAGAGAAGTACTATCCGATCTTCCTTAAAACAGTAAATCTAACAAAAGTTTATCTAACAATACCAAAGTATTGTAATTTAAACAGGACCCCGAAATGGGGTAATGAATATTATATTTGTCTTACTCTTATAGATTTAGAGGTGATAACGTTCCAATAACATTAACGAATCTAGCATCACCTCTGATAAAAAGAGAACTAATGATATGTAAACAACATATTACTACAGTAGGAGAAGAAAGAAAAAAAAATGTAAAATTTAATATCTGCACTAGTCTAGTTATAAAATTATGACATATTAGAAGATTCCTGATGTAAGGTAGTATATGCATGTAATACATAATGTACTGTAGTTGATCGTTGGTTAAGTTATATATTAAAATTAGCACAGCCAAACATGTGCAGCAATTAAAGTATCCTTAGCCCAATGAATACTAAAGAAAAGTAGATGCTTTGTTATATTGGATTAGATGTCATCTTTATCTACCGAGGGGATTATCCCCATTCATTAAACAGTAAAAAATAAAAAATAAAAATAAATAAAAAAAAGGCTGTTTCCAATTGCAAAGACTCAGAGATCGTGCAGTAACAGTATTTCAGAAAGTTTCAGCCTACTGTTCCATTAGATGTCTCGAAGAAAAATGTACACTATATCTATATAGCTATTCCATCGCATTAACTGACATCAGATATAGCGATCCTTCCAAAGTCCTTCTAGGGATTTTACAAGTTCAAACCTTTTAAACTCACTCGCATGGTAAATCCCTATTATAAAGCTAAAATATGATGAAGTTATCATATGTATCTAGGTGCCATTTCCAGAAAGTCAGATATATCATGCGATAATGCTACAAAGACACCCATCCATGCGCAGACAGACTCCATACCCAAATCTCGAGTGACATCCACCCAGCTACGTTAACCCACATATGCACCTGCCTACAAAAGTATTTGTTTTATGCCAAAGCATGAGAAAGAAACAGTACCAAGGGTGGTCCAAATAGACAATTAAAGTAGGATAACCAGCAAGTTGTCATCGTCCATCCTCCCCAGACACTATGGGTACACCCTCCGATCAACATGGAGCAATGACCACTACATCAGTCAAAATCAGAGGCATTTATTTCAAGTGTTTCAAAGGAGTAGTATCCCCTTTGTTTTTATTCTTTCCGCGATGTCTCTTCTTCGGGGGTTCATTCACTTTAAAAGGTGAACTGTCTCTCTTGCAGGTCCAGGAAGCATCCATCTGATCATGGTCTGCATCAGTTCCCACTGAAATACCCGACTCCACAGCAGGGCCATCACTGGGAGAAGATAAATCTTGCAGTAAAGCATATCTGTTTTGCACAGTGACATTTGGGATGATTAAATCAGAGATGATGGGTTTAGAAACACTATGGTTTGTTATTTCAGGGCTGCAACTTCGCGTTTCTGAGTGATCTGTACCAAATGTTAACTTTCCTTGTACACGGCTAGGCTGCCCTTTCGATGGCTTATCGGGGGAATCAGAAATAATGACTGTTTTCTCTGGGGCCTTTGTGTCGGAAGTTTTTTCAATGCTGGTAACTGTCAGAAAATCGGCTATGGACTGAGCCTGTCGGGCCGTGAAATCTTTATGATAAGTTGCAGTGTAGTTATTCAAAAAGGACATTAATGATTCTGGATTGTAAAAATCCTTGTATGAGTTTCCCATAAAGATCCTCACAGTTGCAGGGTACCTGAGAGAAAAATGAAGCCCCATCTGATGCATAGTCCGTCTGGCTGCTGTGTAGGGCTTTCCATTTTATAGATACCTCTTTTGAGAAATCGCGGTATATGTAAATATTATGTCCCTACCAAGTGAGTTGTCCGATTTCCCTAGATTTCTGCATAATTAGCTCTATATTAGCGTAATTAAGGAATTTAGCAATTATTGGCCTAGGTCTTTGTTCTGCAGAAGGTTTTGGGCGTAATGGTCGGTGAGAGCGTTCTATTATTAGATCATTACCGGTTTGGAGTCTCAGTATTTGCGGTAGTTCATGTAGTAGAAATGCCGTAGTATTCTTGGCTTCCACATCTTCAGGGAATCCAAACATCCGAAGATTATTTCTTCCGGTTTCTGTTTTCCATATCCTCAACTTTTGATTGTAATTCTTTAATTACTCGATCTTGAAGTCTGATAGTGGTTTTTAACTCCTGTATAGATTCTTCACTAAGACGAACTTTATTTTCTGTAAAAGCAAGCTGAGAGTCGATGGTTTTCATCGTCTGTGTATTTTGCTGGGTGGCAATTTTTAAATCATTCATGTCTGTGGATAACTTGCTGAACATTTCTTCAATTTTCCCAAGAGGGTTCAATTGTTTGTCAGAGTAGGCCATTATGAAGCCTTGCAGTCTTCTCTTCAAAATCTGTAGGAGTACTGAAGATGGTAAAAGAGATCTTATGCAAAAATAATTAACAAATCAGCTGTAGTATCTTTCTTTTTGCTTGTTCTCGTAAATAAAATGTTATATCTGGCTTAGATGGCAGAAGATGATGCTAGATACTTTTTTGTTAGTGAGGAGCTCTGAAGTTAAACCTCCATCTTGCTCAGTGCCAGGCCACGCCCCCCTTCAGAATCACTTTTCGAACTGATTAAAGAAATGACAGTGCCAGTGTTAATAAGGAGAGGTCCAAAAAGCCTGTGTTGAAATCTCGTGCAAAAAATCCAAAAATGACTGCATTATGAGGGTGCTTTTGATGCAGACCCTGCACCATTTTAGTTGCCCTCCTCTGGACCACCTCACCTCTGTCTATGTCCTTCTAGAGGTGTGGTCTCCAGAATGGGACACACCACTCTAGGTAGAGTTTTAACAGGGGCAACACTACCTCCCTCTTTCTTCTGGTGCTACCCCTCCCTATGCACCCCAGCATCCCACTATCTCTCCCAACTGCCTTGTCACACTGCCTGGCCACATTTAGGTCACCAGATATTATTACCCCCAGGTTTTTTTCCTGCTTGGTGATCATCAATACCACTCCACCTGCTGTGTACTCCACCCCTGGTTTTCTGAGCCTCAAGTGCAGTATTTTGCACTTTTCCAAATTGAACCCCAGCTACCTTACCCTTGATCACTCCATGTTCTCAGATCTCTGGTCATCCTTTCCGCTTTTCCTGGAGTGTCCACCCAATTGCAGATGTTTGTGTCATCCTCAAAGAGGTAGACCTTTCCTTCCCGCTCCTTTGCAATGTCACTTATAAAGACCTTAAAAGAGACTGGTTCCAGCACTGATTCCTGAGGCACCCTGCTGTTCACCCTCCTTTCCTCTGAATAAATTCTGTTTACCACCACCCTCTGTTGCCTATCCCCTAATCAATTTCTTACCCAGTTTACCACCTGTGGACCCACTCCTAAGCTACCCAGCTTGCTTACTAGTCTCTTATGTAGAACAGTGTTGAAAGCTTTTCTGAAATTTAGGTAGGCCTTGTCCACTGCTCCACCCTGATCCAATTCCTTGGTCACACAGTCAAAGAAATCCATCAAATTTGTTTGATATGACCTTCCCCCCGTGAATCCATGCTGCCACGGGTATTGTAACCCATTGGATTCAGGATACTCTGCAATACTTTCCTTAGCAGTGATAACATTAACTTTCCCACCACCAGTGTCAGACTGGCTGGCCTGTAATTGCCAGCCTCCTCCCTGCTACCAATTTTAAGTGAGACTCTATCTGCCCTCCTTCAGTTCGCTAGAACCATTCTTGTTTTCCAGTGAGCTGTTAAATAGGATTGTCCTATGACAGCTTGATCAGCTGACTTGCTAGTTGCCATATTGCCTGTACTACATCATTATACCTGCCAGCCAGTTTCATGATGCCAGTGATCTGACTTTTCATTTGCTCCAGAAAAGCCTGGTTGCTTTTAGTTTTGAAGCACTCTGAGCACCTACTATGGCCAACAAACACGCCTCCATGTTAACTCTGTTACTTCTTCCACATTGTTTCATCCTGCCATAAACTGCACTGATATCAACATTATCATGCTACAGTGGCATGGTGTGTCCCCCACTCAGGCTGCCTGCCCTGGCTCATGTCATCACCATTATTTAACAGCACATACCTTGTTGGTTCTTTGTCACCAATTCAGCTCACTAGTATTCTCTTGCAGTTGGCAGCCACAGGTCAGCCATAGCAAAGGGGGCTAGCATAGAAAAGACCATCACTAATGATGCTGAAAAACCCTAGCAGGGAAAGGGTGTGGCTGGGTGCTGAGAGACTGAGGCAAATTGCATGCACCACCCGCATCTAGTCACTATTCAGAATTCACATGAACTTTTAAATACATATCTAGTAGTGATACCAAAATCACAGAAACTGGACATCATGCCTATTCCAAATTTGAAAGTCTGTAAAAAAACTGGGAAATCCATGTGACTGTATGTCACATGCCGGACATACAATAAAACAAAACTCAAAATGTCTCTGACTTTTGGGAAGTCCTTATTGCCTGAGAAATTTAACTTCATGCTGTATTATTTTTCTACTTCATTAAATGGCGTGTACAGACCATTCCATATGGGTTTTTATATTAGAGATCAAGTAACTATATTGCTAGGTAGCGATTAATGAAGTTGGCAAAGTTTGCTTCATGAATTAATTCATAATGTTCATCAAATTTGTGAAGTACCAACTTAATGATGTTTCAATTACAAGTAGCTATCTACAAACTTTTAAGAAAATTGGACCTAAAATATTTTGTTTTTCAGAAATAAGAAGCAACAATCAGGCAGTAACCTCAATTTTAGTGTCAGTGGCTCAGTAGGTAGCACACTCATCCCTGAGGCCGGGAGATCAGAGGGCTGTAGGTTCAGTTCCCACATCTGGCACTTGGGTTAATATCCCAATACTGACATTGTAGTGCAGGATGAGGGGGGCTGCTGCACTTCTGAGGTGCCGTCTTTCAGATAAGACATTAAACCAAAGTCCCATCTGCCTGAATTGGTGGTAGTTTAGGTGGATCTTAAAGATCCCATGGCACTTATCGAAAAGAGTAAGGGATTTTTTTATTTAAAACAAAAAACATACATTTTAGAATCAAAACAGTTTCAAAACACTACATACATGTCGTTTAACCAATACCAGTAATATCTCTCCATAATTCTCTTGTTTTTTCTCCAAACAATCTACATTCCTCTTGAAAAAGTCTGTCTATTGCATCCTGAAATTTACAAAAGTCTAACATTGTAGTTTCTTTGTTCTGAATAAATCTTTGACACCTACTCTGCCAAATAGACCATTTCAATACTGCTAGTATTACATAGACTGTATTCTTATTTCATTTTTCCCATTCTTTTGACAATTGTCCATACACCAAAATGTCATATGCCATACATTTAAAAACCTGCATCCCCCCAAAATGTCAAAATTTCCCCAAGAGGCTTAATAAACTCATATTCAAAAAATAAGTGTTTCATACTTTCTTCCTGATTACAATTCCATTCCCCACATACTCTTTCCTCTACTTTCTTATGTTTATGATTGCCTCTTACATTTAACTTATCATGATTGCACATCCACACTGTTTCTTTTATTTTTTTTTTTGTAATTATTTTCTTCAGTATTACTTCTAGTATTCTTTGTACATTTATTCCACTTTCTACCTTAAAAAATGGTGTTTCAAAAAAATTATTCTCCATAATTCCCTCATAAACCTATTTTGTGTTATTCATAATCAAGGAATCTACTGTCACTCCCCACTGAGTTAAATATTTTCTACAAGTTTCCATATATACAGGCCATATTTTCCCTCCTACTATAGTTCCTTTTTTCCCCAATGCTCTTAATTAATGGTGTGCTCCATTGTTGTGTTAGAAATGTCCAACTTCTACTCTCTCCTTTTATCAAAGGAACTATGTTTGTAAAAATAAATATATTTACATAAAAAAATATTGGATGTATCATATTTAATCCTCCATCCTTTATTGCCCTGTATGTAATTCCTCTTTTTATCGGATTCAACTTACTACGCCATAATAATTGAAAGAATAGACCAAGTATCTTCGTTTGCATTTGTTGTGGTACTGGATAGATAGATATACAGTAGATATAGATATAGATATAGATATAGATATAGATATAGATATAGATATAGATGATGGGCAGGAGTGGGATATGGAAAATATTCTCACTCTTGCAGAGTGAGCTGTGTATTCTCATGAGTGCTGAAGGCACGAGTGAAAATACACAGCTCATGAGGCAGGAGTGAGAATATTTTCCATATCCCATGATCTGCCCATCATGTGTGCAATATATACCACAGGGGTGAGAGCTGTAGGAAAAAATTTTCTGATTCTGTGTGTTTCCTGCTCATTCTGTGTGTGCTGTCAGAGTGTGTGTGTGTGTGTGTGTTTGTGTGTGTGTGTTCTGAATGGACTGGGAGTGAGAAACACAGCTGACAGTGTTTTGCAAAGCTAATTGAGTGAGTCAGAGGCTCACTGAGAATTACAAATTGCTGCAGGTAGCACTGAGAAACAGAAAGTGCTTTGTAAATGAGTTTCATTTAGAACTCAGGTTATTTTGAAGCTGAGATCAGCACAGTAATGGGCTAGGAAAGTCAGAAACACAATGGGACATAGGTGAGAGTCATTTGCAAAGCTAATTGAGTAAGTTGCAGCTTCAGTGGGAAAAAGAGAAGAGAAAACTTAAGATGGCAGTATAGCACAGTGGTTTAAGGCTCTGAGCTATAAACCTGAAGGCCTGGATTTGAATCCCACAGCCCCCACTTGCATACTGAGCAAGTCACTTAACTTTCTTGTGCTCCCAGGTTGCACCTGTAAACAAGCTTTCAGCTTAGTGTCTCTCTCTCCTGGTAAAAACAAAGGTAAAAGATAAATGATACAATGTGGTAAATCAAATGAACCAAATCCTGCAACCTGATTGGTTGGCTGGTACCTTTCCCAGCATGGTAAATCCTCCATTGTACCCACTGGAAAAAGTGCCAGCCAACCTTATATCATGCCAATCCGGTCGCTTTCACTTCAAATGAAACTACCGCGATTTGTCCTGTCTCCGTCATTAAAACACCGAGGTAAATTTTTTACAAAATGACATCCTCTTTCGAAGTATAGGGACCTCAGTGAGTTAGAAAATAGTTAAAAAAACATTAAAGAAACAACATTTGCCATTGTATAATAATAATTTATCCCTCCAGGGTGTGGGTATACTGGAGGACTTAACACGACTGATGTGGTTCAGTCACGAGGCGCAACCGTGGTAAATCCTCCAGTGTACCCACACCCTGGAGGGATAAATTGCTTAAGTGTTTTCTGAAGCAGTTTCCTTTAGAGTGCAACCTGCAGTGCAGTTATCTTACTCTGGTGACATCAGCAGAATATGGATAAATGTTGATATCCTCACTCTGCTGATGTCATCAGGATTTATCTTCAGTGGAAATAACACAGGATATCCTACTGAGAAAGCTCTCACCCCCGTGGTATATATATATATATATATATATATATGCTAAGAATAAAATTATTGGAACTATAAAGGTCTTCGACAAGTACATTTGTTTTCTCTTATCATATTCCATTGCTTCCACCTGCATATTTTCTTTCGTGCTACTTCCTACTTTTCTTCCCAGTTTTGCTGCATCACCTCTTGTCCTCCAAATAAAATTCCCAAAGTCTTAATACTTTCCTGTACTATGTCTGCTTCCCCTTTTTTCCCCATCTCAACCCTCCAATAGATATATCTTACTTTTCTCTTTATTTATTTTGATCCCTGTTTATTCACTATTTCTTTCCACTAATTCTATCAGCTTGTCTCCTGATTTTTGATCTTTATCTAATATTAAGCAGTCATCTGCATATGCACTTGTTTTATTTAACTTCTTATTCTGCCATATGATATTCCTAATTTTATTTTCTACTTCTATTTTCCTTAACAGTGGATCTAGGCAGAAGACATATAACAAAGGACTTGGTGGACATCCTTGTCATACCACATTCCTTATGTACATTGGTGTTCCTAAATGTCCATTCACCATTGGACATATTTGTGCCTCTTTATATAGTGCCTTAATTAGATTAATCAGTTCTTCTGGAATCCTATATTCTTCCAAGGTGTCCCATATGTACTGGTGCTTTATGACATCAAAAGTTGTTTCCTGATCCAAAGCATATAATTAATACCCCTTTAAAGAATGTTTTTGCCCTTTATTTATGATCTCTCTTATGAATACTAAGTTCTGCTGTATATTCCATCCTGGTATTGCACACGTTTGTGTTTGTAATATTAAATTGTCTGAAAATGTCCTTAATCGATTATTGATTACTTTGGCCAGTATTTTATAATCAGATGTTAATAAGTTGATAGGCCTCCGGTTTTTAATCTGTGCCTTTTCCCCTTTTTTGTGCAGAAATATGTTTATTCCCTGTTTCATACTTTCTGCCAAACTATCCCCATAAAAATTGATATTATAAACTTGTGTCAAAATAGGTACAATTTGTTCCTCAAAGATTTTATAGAATATGTTGGGAATCCCATCTATTCCTGGTGCTGTGTTGCTAGTTAAATGCTAGTGTACTGCCTGGAAACTGCCTGCAATTAATTGTAACTTTCAGATGTAGTCAGCTATCACTTATTATATCTCAAGTATTTTTTCTTTTCTGTTTGCTAATTAGATGTTCCACCTGGCAGTACTGGGGTGATGTGTGGAGCAGCACTCTGTATGGAGGAAAAAAAAGTCAGTTCTGCTCCTCCCACTACATCAGCACTGAGACCACACTGATTATGCTATCATTAGTAACCCGTGAGAACCATTTCTCACTGCCAGGTTTCACTTTCACATGAAGTAGCAGGGACTGGATCTCTTTGGTTGCTAGTGATGTCACCATTTCCTGCATTTTGATTGGTAGCTTGTGAAAGTCATTGCTCAGGCTGCTAGGATTGTGGTACCTCAAGGTGTTTTGTCTCACTTCTGATGATGTAGTGGGAGGAACAGAACTGACTTTTTTTTCCTCCAGTCAGAGTGCTGCTCCACACATCACCCCAGTACTGCCAGGTAGAAAATCTTTTAATTATCAAACAGAAAATAAAAAAATACTTCAGCTATTGGAAGTGATAGCTGACTGCATCTGAAAATTATTATTAATTCCAAGCAGTACACTAGCTCTTTAAAGTTTTTATCACCTCTTTAACCTCTTCCTCTCTTATTTCTTTATTTATTGCTTTTGCTTCTTCTTTCCCACATTTTGGTATGTTTGCTGTTTGAAAAAAGATTCCCCTTCAATGCCTTTTGGCTTTTGATACTTCTGCCTTAACAATTCCTGTACAATGCATTTAATATTTGATATATCTGTGTATACCTGACCTCTTTTATCTTGTAACTCATACATTATCCGATCCTCTATTCTCTCTTTATTGCTATCAAAAGGGTTTGTTTGATGTTTTGTTCCGTGTACCACTCTTTTGCTCCACGATAAGTGATTTAACTCTATTATACTGATATTCCTTCATTTCTTCAACTTCCTCTATTTGTTGTGAGTCGTCCACTTTGTTTTTTACCTGCCTAGTCATAAGCTTATATAATTTTGCCCATAAATTCAGATATTTCCCATATTTTGTAGCTTCCGTTCATTGCCCTTCCTTTATCATAAGTTGTTTAATTTAACATTTAGTGTCTTCTCACAATTCTGATATGCTGTCATATAAATCTTTAACTGTTAACCTATCTTCCAAAAGTTCTTTTACTTTCTCCTTACATTTCTCCTCTTGCAACTTTTCTATGTTCATCCTCCAGTATCCCTTTCCAATAATCATCCTACTACCTAAATATATGTCTATTTCTATTGCCATATGGTCTGAAGTTTCTACTGGAATACTTCTAATTTCTTAAATTTTTTTTGTACCATCCAAAAGTCAATTCTTGTTGGATGTGTACCTTTAAAGTATGTTTGCTTCCCTTTTTTCACTTTTATTTTATAACCATCTTCCATCCCAGCATTATCTAATATTTTCCTTAAAAAGTTGGTATCACAAAAAATTTTTGATGTTGCTCTCCCCAATCCGCTCTAGTTAAACCACAATTAAACCTTCCCCCATACAATTAATTTTGAAGTATGTAGATATGGTTCTATTTGTCCCATTACTTTATTCCTCTCTTTCTTTCCCTGTGGGTCGTAAATCACAATTATTCTCACTGTTGTCCTCCTGATTGTAGTATCAACTGTAAGAACTCTCCTTGGCACAGGGTCTATAATTTTCAGGATTTGTACTTCATGTGATATAAAAGCCACTCCCAACCCTGAACATCTTTCTACCCCTATAGACCATAATGATGGCCCCCCTTTCCAGTCCCTTTGGGCTTGCTGTATCTCCTCTGTTGTATGTAACCCTGTGTCCTGAAAGATAAAAACATCCTTCTTTAAGTCATTTAGTATTTTAAAGGTCATTAGCCTCTTTCTCCTATTTTTAATACTATTCACATTGTGTGTAAAGCATTTCAAACTCTCCATCAGTTTTGTCATTTATTAATTTCTCATCCTGCATCCTTTGATTTCATCCTTTTTTTTGGACACCTGCATATCTGTTGTGTCCCCATCCACTGCTTCATCCCCTTCTAAAAAGTCTGTACTAGACCTATCTGACCCTTCATCCATAGTAGACCATTCTTTAGCTTGCAAAAGTGTGTATCTGTTTGTAAGCTCTACTCCTTCTCTATCCTTCTCGTGCAGTATTGTTTGTTTCATTAGCACTTTGTTTCTGTTTTTAGATCTTGTCACCATTGTAAATTTGTTGTGCCCTGCATCTTTTCCTTGTTTCTTTCCTGTTTTTATATTTTCTTCCTCTTGTCCTGTTTCCTCTTGTATTACTGTCTCCTTACCCTGATGGGCGGATTGGGATTCTTTTTGTATTTCTGATTTTTCCCTGTTTGTCCTATTATTTTCTTCATGCTGTCTTGTTGTCTCTTCATTTTAAGCTTCCTACATTACTTGGTCTTGTTTACCTTTTTCTTTCTGTGCCACTGCTAGATTAAGCTCTTGTTCTGCCCTTTCATCTGTATCTGGGCTGTTATGAGAGGCCCATGGACATTTTAAGAATGTATGGCCTTCCTCTTCACACAGACTACATTTAGTTTTATTTGTACATTCAGCTCCAAAGTGACCTATTAACCCACATAGGCCACATTTTACCTTTATGCAGGCATTGCTCAGGTGCCCTCTTTCCCCACATTTATAACAGGCCTGAGGCTGACCTGCATAAAAAAAACAATTCCTCTATCTTGGCCTAAAAAAAAGCAATTTGGCAGGTGCTGTATTTATCCTTCTATCTGTTTCAGAGTTATTCTATATTTCCACCCTCCTGTCCATAAGCAATTTTCATCCAAAATTGGTTCTAGTGGACCACGCATCACACACCTTTGTTTTATCCAAAAGTTTTTGTCCATCACATTTACTCCCTCATTCTGGAATAATACTGTGGCAATTCTAAAGGCAGTGTTAGATAAAGGTACTGCAGTATAGAGGATTGTGTATGAGTAGTCATACATAACAAGGATATTCTTGTATTGAGAGGTTTCCTTGGTAACAGATGACCTCGACAGCACAGCTCGAGAGGTACTCATTCACCAAGGGAACTTCAAGATACAAGAATTTCCTTGTTTGTGTATGACTGTTCTTACAGAATCTTTTATAGTGTATGGGCAGTCACAGCATAGAAAATCACACAAAACCAGCTGGAGAAGACAACAGAGAATAGAAATTTTAACATTTTCTTTTCTTTTTAATTGTCACAGTGTGCTGCAGATGTTTCTGCAAGTTCAAGTTTAAAAAAAACAGCACCTTCCAGCTTAACTAGATTGAGGAAAGCAACTATGTGCAAGCATTCCAAGTTTTTATGCTGCAGTTGTGACATAGCTAGTGCAGCATAACAGCTGTTGTGTAGAATGTTTTGATTTGTACTTAAAGTCCTAGTGTGTCCTTCCCTCTGTCTGCTATTAGGAGTGTTTCCTAAATTAGCCTGCTAGGTTTATGGTTGTTTTAAGACCCCCGTGGATCTCCATCTCAAATAGTTTTATTGCCTTTCTTGCTCCTACAATGCATCCTGTCTCATGTGACAGTGATGTGGCCGAGTCCATAGATTTAGCATATGCACTGCTTTAAAAACAGTTCACAACAGCAGAGCTGTTCAACTGTTCTTATCCAGTGAGCATGAATGGCAACAGACACAGTTTAGCAGCTACCTGAGAGCTAGCTAACTGGGGTTTCTGTAAGAAAACAGCTACTAAATAGCTGTAATTCACTGTTTGCGTTTGATGTGTGTGTCAGGTGTAGCTAGCAGTAGTAAGTGTTTTCATTTTTAAATTTAATTTCATCAAACTACATACAACAATAAAAAGCACAGAAATTGCCCCAGATCATCAATGCTATAACTAGTAAAGACTGTAGCAATTTTCTTACAGAAAACCCACTCAGTTAGCTCTCAAATATTTGCTAAATTGTAAATACAGGTACCAGAATTCTATTAGGTAGAACTGGCAGTTGGTGCTGATTTTGCTATGTGACATGATTTTCAATTTTTTTTGTTACAAATGTGAAGTATCTTTTTAATAAAGTATAAAAATATGTATGTGTGAATTATTTAATTAGTCTGGGGAATATTTGTTTTATTATTTGAAAAAGTGTGATACACCAAATGTGTAGTGCAGTGAGCCATTGTAAAATGGAGTCAAATGTGTAACTGAAATAGTCACTGTCATCTTATTGCATTCATGCCATACCACACACAGGAGTAAAACTGACTTCAAAGTATTTTGAAGTTTCTAGGCTGTAGCTTCATACCATACACTTCATTTAAAAAAAATGAAAATCATATCACAGAGCAAAATCAGCACTAACTGTCAGTTCTACCTAATATAATGCTGGTACCTACATTTATGGTTTAGCAAATACTTGAAATCTAATTGAATGGGTTTTCTGTAAGAAAACAGCTAGAGTCTTTACTAATTATAGCATTGATGATCTGGGCAATTTCTGTGAGTTTATGGTTGTGTATAGTTTAATGAAATTAAAAGTTTTAAAATTAAAACACTCCTGCTAGCTAGATCTGACACACACAGAAAACAAAAATAGTGAATTAGAGCTATTAGTAGCTGTTTTCTTACATAAACCCCAGTTAGCTAGCTCTCATGTATCTGCTAAACTGTAACAGTAGCCATTTGTGCTCACTGGATAAGAACAGTTACACAGCTCTGCTGTTGAGAACTGATTTTAAAGCAGTGCATATGCTAAATCTATGGGCTCGGCTACATCAGTGTCGCATGAGACAGGATGCATTGTAGGAGCAAGAGAGGCAATAGAACTATTTGAGGGAGATCCCCAGGGGTCGTAAAACTACCATAAATCTAGCAGGCTAATTTAGGAAAAAAATCCTACTAGCAGACAGAGGGAAGGACACAATAGAACTTTATATACAAATCAAAACACTCCGCATAACATATGTTTTTGCAAATTCTGGGTGGACTACTCCTTTAATCTAAAACTGCAGTTTAAAAGAACATTGGATGAGTTAATTGACAAGGCTAAGGAGAGGGGATGTATTTCTGAAAATGAGGCACATTTCTTGAAAACAGAACATCCCATCACCCCAAACTTTTATACTCTGCCCATGGTCCACATGTCTGTGAGGGACCCTCCTGGGTGACCAGTTGTCTCTGGGACTAGTTTGCTCAGTGAGGGTCCCTCCAGATTTATGGACTATTATTTGAAACAAATGGTAGTGAAAACTACATGAGACTCAATGGACATCATAAAAAAATTGGAAGGATTTAGTTAGGAAGAATATTTTTGCCAGATCACCGTTGAAATCAGTTCACTGTATACATGCATCATACATGGACATGGCATCAGGGCATGTAAAGAGTTCATGGCAGCAGACAGTGATTCAAAAGAAGTGCCTCAGAAATTAATTTTAGACTTATTCAGATATGTGCCAGTACACAACTATTTCTCGTTCGATCAGAAGGTGTATTTACAATTACAGGGGACAGCATTAGCCCCTCATACGTTAATATTTTCATGGCATGGTGGAAGGGCCAGGTGGTATTTGCAGACTCAAACCTCCATCTCAGACACATATATAAATGGAATCAATATAT
Organism: Neoceratodus forsteri; assembly: GCA_016271365.2. Classification (NCBI taxonomy): domain Eukaryota; kingdom Metazoa; phylum Chordata; order Ceratodontiformes; family Ceratodontidae; genus Neoceratodus; species Neoceratodus forsteri. The sequence goes on along the minus strand of CM028136.1, from coordinate 944,719,227 downwards.
TGATGACATCATATTTGTCTGGGGTGGGGGGAGGAGACACTAGAGGAATTCATTATGTGGTTGAACAGCAATACACTGACTATTACATGCACACAAAAATTTAACAGGAAACAGATCCAATTCCTTGACATTAAATTTAAAGTGGGAAAAGATAACATTATGATATGTAAACCCTATAGGAATTAAGTGGCTGGGAATAGTTTGTTATGTGCAGAAAGCACAATCTCTACATACCTGGTCAACTGCACCTCTATGGGCAATTTTTATGTATAAAAGGAAACTGCACCTTCACTAGATTGTTTAGAAGCAGAAGGCAAAAAAGTATATAAAGTTTCTGTCATTCACCCATAATAGATTATAGTGTGTTATTTTCCAACAAAAAATCTTTGTCTATTTTTAAAGGTCAGTTTAGACTCACTTATGACAATGTCAATGGATAACGATTTCCATGGTTTGATTATTCTTTGAGAGCAAAATAATGCACGTTTCTTAGTAGAAGCAATATTGCATTTTAGCTGAAGAGGGTGCCCTCTAGTGTTAACATCTGTCTGTTTAAATTCAAGCCCTATGTCATTCATAAGATATTAGTTGTTTATAATTTCTCTGGCAAACAATAAATCACCGTGCATTCTTCTTGTGTGTGAGGACATAAGGCCAAATTTATTTAATCTTTCCTCATAAGACATTGCTGAAGCTCCTTTAACATATTTTGTTACTTTACATTTAATTTTTTCTAGTTGAGTGATAGCTTTTTTATGATATGGACACCATAGTTGGGAAGCATGGTTTAGAATAGGACAAACATAATCTCTATAAAGGGAAAGAATTACAGTTTCATTCCTGGACCTAAAGGAAGAGGCCCAGATGCTGTTGACCATGTTCCTGCAAAGGGAATATTTGGCCAATGTGGTGAAAAGGCCAGTAAAAAGCTCAATTAGCACAGAGGGAAGATCTATTGGTACCTAAATCAAAAGAAGAGAAAATCTCATACTGCTAGTAAATGTTGTTACTGATTATATTGTGAATGCTAATGAAATTTCAAAAATTGTCAAGCGGAGGTGGCAGATACTAGCAGAGTGCATCCTAACATTACTTCTAATTTACCACTACTGAGCTTCAGACATGTCCTCAATTTCTGCTGGATCACACGAGTTTAAGCATTTCTGTATGTTTGATCATATCATTACCCTTGAATATGCAAAAGTCTGAGATCATGTCCCATCTCAGCCTCTTTTTTGTCAATGTGAATATTTTAAGGGCACAAGCATCTGCTCTTTGTTTCTGTCTCCTGTAGAGCTCATAGTTTTGGTGATCCTGCCTTGTACCCTCTCTGCTGCCTCAATATCCTTCTTGCATTGAGGAGACTGCCCAGAACTGCATGCAGCAGTCCAGGCGGAGCCTGACTAGGGCACTGTAAAGCTTCTACAAATGGATGTCACTACATAACTATTGTAATTGTCAATTTCCAAGTCTTATTGTATAGTGACTTTTATAATAATCAGAGACAGAATGGCAGCTTGCACTGAAAGAAATGATGCAGAATGGAAGCTTGCATTGAAAGAAATGATGCAAACACTGCATCTGGACCTTTGAAAAGTCCACCCATTGCCTTTAAGCAATACATACCATTTTGCTTCATGCTGATGAATACCTGGAAGATACTGTGTGTGGGCAAATAGCTATTTGCACATGAATATCCTTAGATATTTTCTTTTTCCCACTCCTCTTTCCCATTCCTCACTGCTGCCAAAAGAACAAGTTTTGACAGACTGCCAATTGATAGGTATACAGGCAGACAGACAGATAGATAGATAGATAGATAGATAGATAGATAGGTTACTAATGTAGCACTTTGTTGACCATGTTATCTAGGGCATGAACAATATAACCACACACAGTAACACAAAAAATGCAACAACTACTAAAGTCATACAGTAAGATACTGTACATCCACACAAATTATTCACTAATATTGCCATTGAAAGCATCTCCAGACAGAGAGGCTTTTAATATTGCCTTACAAACATTGAGAGAGGGAGTGAACATAATGTGAGCACAAAAATCTCTTCCAAAGACCCAGGTCTGCTACTGTAAAAACCTGGTCACATGTCATGTGAAGTCTAGCAACATGAGGCCCAAACAGCTCAAGCCTTCTGAGGGCTAATGGGGAAAAGTGGTTACAGAAGGTTCAGGGCATGGCAGTATGGTCTAGTAGCTAGAGCACCAGCTTGGGAACCAGGAGATTGCAGGTTCAAACCTTGCTAGAGTCACATATTCACTGGAAGACAGTGCTCCAGTCTACCCAGTTGCAGAAATGGGTAAAGCAGAATGCCATTGGAAGAGAGATGCCTCAGGTGGGGCTATCCTGGGTAAATAAATTGTATGAGCCACAATGAATATGGTTAAAATGAGCTTGGGAGCAAAAAACAAAGGGCTCACTAGTTAACTCTTATACTACAGTATCCTGAAAGGGAACTAAATAGTTTCAACAGCTATCAGTTCATGTTAATTTCTTTAAATACTGTTTACCATGTTTTCTTGTTCAGTCCTTGATATTGATCTCTACTGTTCAGTTGTGTTTCTAAATCAATTTTTTTTTAACTTAAAAGACCAGTTTATTGAGTTCAAAATGACACATAAATCATTATTACAATATTGACATGTTTAACAAGCTTTCCTGAGGCCAATAATACATTTTTCGTGTTTATACAATGACTTAAAGTGAGTATGAATCCAATTTATGTCTAAAGGATGTTATCTCTTGTTTTGCAGAGCCAACCGTTCATATATCTTCTTGATTACCGTTAATATAAACTAAACACCAGAAGAAGTTCATCTGGATGTGTCTCCTTGTGTGCAGAAATCTGCAATTGATGAAGAATCTTTAAGAATTCAAGCATTTATACTTAAAGAACAGTTCTTCTAGTGTCTCTAATTAATAAAATATAATCTTTTACAATATTTATATTGGGTCTTTGTTTCATTTCATTTAACTAACATTTTTTATGAAACTAAAACTAGATAAATACAATAAACAATAAATAAGCAATAAATACAGCCGATGCAATAAGAGAGACTGGGTGTGTAGACCCCTAGTTTTTATAACTAAGTTGAAATTCAGGTTACTAGAGAGGATAAACCAAGTCGAGAACCAAACAGGTTAAGGGTTAAAGCCTAACGTGCGAGGCCAGGACCAACCCCCCCGTACCCTCCACTCTCAGGCCTGAAGCAGCTGTTCCAAAACTGGTGTGCCCTCTCTTCTCTCTCTAAATGATCAAAGATGGGCAACCATCTGGTCTTAAATTTGTCTATATTGAGTCTTAGGCAGGCTGTGACCGCTTCCATCTCTTTAATATTCTTAATATTTTTGTACCAAGTATCAATCGGGGGAGACGTACCCATCAACCAGTATTGAGACATGGCTTTGAGTACTGCTGCAATCAGGATGTAAAAGAGGTATCTCCTCAATGCAGTCCTGATCTCCTTTGGGGGGGACCCAAAACCAAATTATCAAAGTTCAATGGGTGGGGAAGGGATAGAATATGGGAGATTTCTTGAGCAATTATGTTCCAAAAAAGGGTGATTTTTGGGCACTCCCAAAAGACATGGTAGTGTGTTCCGATAAGGCCACACTTTCTTCAACACAAGTTGTAGGAATGTGCAGAATAATGAGCTGAAATCGCTGGGGTTCTAAAGAAGTGAATATTGATCTTCCAATGAAATTCTCACCAAGAGGGAGAGTTGGTGGTTTTGTATACCCCTAGCCAGATATAATAGCTTGGCAGAAGACACCAGGAGAAAGGACTGCTGTGTGACTGAACTTCTCTGCTGGGACTAAAGTAGAAGAACTTTTGTATTTGGACCTTTAATTTAGGGTAAAAAAACTAACATACAAAAAAAAAAAGTGTGTGTTTGGGTTAACTGAACTGAATGGGTATCTAAAGAGTTATCTAGGTGTAAATCTCAGGTGACTGAAAGGACTTAACTGCTGTGAGGTTTAAATTACTTGTAGAAAGATCTGGTAAATAGGGGGAGTGGCTTAGCTAGACAGAAGCTACATTTAAAGACTGCCTTAGAAAGTTTCAGCTAATAGCTTGGCAGAAGACACCAGGAGAAAGGACTGCTGTGTGACTGAACTTCTCTGCTGGGACTATATTGCCCTCCTTCCCTCCCCTCCACCTCCCCACCCAAAGCTAGTTCTATTTTTATAGGCACAGGATTTGACTGACAACAGGAACTTCCTGTTTAGGGGCAGGAAGTGAGTGACCACAGAACCACCAAGGACCCACCATCCTAGAAGGGCAAGAGTAGCTCTCCAGTCCCCTAGCTGCTGGAGGTCTGCCTCTGAGCAAGTAAGTGGTCTACTGAGAAATATAGGATATTCTTGTCTCAGAACAGGACAATCAGGGAGCTTAAAGGGCACACAGACAGAAAGTAAGGAGAGAGAGGAAAAAACAGAGGAAAGAGTAAGGATTGCAAACAGTTAAGGGCCAGAAATAAGACATGATCGGAGTGGTGCAGTGCAGTGGCTGTGGAGCAGCAGTCTTCCAGGAGATGTTCTGGAGGATCGGTGTTGTCCCATCTGCAGGCACCTCTCTGGGCTGAGGGAGGAGGTTGCTCATCTCCAGGCTGAGTTGGCCAGGATTTGTGGGCCTCCTCTTCCATCCAGGGACCACCAGTGCCACTGCCGTTGCCTCAGGGTTGCCAAGAAGAGGACGGTTGGACCACAGTGGGCTCAGGAGGGTGAGGGTGAGGGTGGTGGAACAGAGGCACATCCCTCCAGTTGTACCTCTCACACCCTATGCCATTCTGGCAAAGTGTGTTCCTCTATGGAGGCACCCACAGTGGAGGCCAAGGAGGATGCTGGGAACCTCCACAAAGGAGACCCACAGGAGGTGGCAGGGACCCTGCAGGGGAAGGAAACAACTCCTTGTGGGGACTCCATTGTTAGGAAGGTAGAACTGGGAGAAGGAGAGAGGGAGGTAAGGTGCCTGCCTGGTGCCATGGCTTGAGGGACAGGGAGCGAATCTCAGGATTGCCAGAGCAGCTGCACAGGGAGGGAGCTGGATGTCATTGTCCACCTAGGGACAAATGACCTGGCTAAGAAAGGGATTAGAGAGAAGCAGGAAGAGTTTGTGGAATTGGGGAGGGGCCTTAGTCAAGTAGCACGACGTAACCTTCTCGGAGGTGCTACCCATCTATGGCATAGAGAGGTTAGGTGTTCCACACCATGGGATTCAACTCAGTGGTTGAAAACTGGTGTGAGCCTAGGATTTGGCTTCATTGGGGACTGGGGTCCACCTGGAGGATGCAAGCCTATACTGGCATGATGGGCTACATCTGTCCGGGAGGGAACCAGAATCCTAGGTGATAGGTTTAAATGCTTCATTGGCAAGCTTTTAAACTAGCCAAGGGGAGGCACTGGAAAGGAGCAGGAAAATCCTAGCCCCCCCAAATAATCATGGTAGTAAGTGCAGCAAATACCAACATAGAGGTGCCGATAGGGAGAAGGGCAGGGGTAAATGGAGAAAGTGACAAAGGCAAGAAGGACAGGGATGGGGCAAAAGGGAGTAAGGCCATCAGGAAATGGAGGGTAATGAGTACCAATGCCCGTAGTCTGAGCAACAAGCTCCCTGAGCTGATGGCCTTAATGGAAGAGGGATGCCTGGATATCATAGTAGTCACAGAAACATGGTACACAGAGAACCATGACTGGGATGTTAACATACCAGGGTACATAACCTACAGGAGAGACAGGCAGGGGAGAAGAGGGGGAGGAGTAGCTCATCTAAAGGAAGGGATAAAAGCAACTGAACAAAAGAGTAAACAGGGAGGAGAGGAGGCACTGTGGGTTACCTTGGAGACTGCAAGGGCACCACAATCCGCACAGGGTTGTGTACAGACCCCCATGTCAGGGGAAGAAATGGACAAGGATATGATAGAAGGCATTCTTAGAATGGCAGAGAAAGGGAGATACTGTTGATGGGAGACCTTAATATGCCAGATGTTAACTGGAGCACATTTTCTGCAGCCACATCCAAGAGCAGGGCCATTCTTTATGCCCTACAGGTGGCAGGCATTAGACAGCTAGTTTTGGAACCCACTCGTGAAGGAGCAATCTTAGACCTCGTACTCTCAAATGGGGGCAGTGAGAGAATCTCAGATCTTGAAGTGGGTTGCCATCTGGGGACAAGTGACCATCAAACAGTGTGGTTCATGTTAAACTCAGCTACAGAGTCAAGCCATACAAAAGTGAGGGTAATGGACTTTAGGAGGGCTGACTTTGGCAAAATGGGAGAGTGCCTCAGAAAAGCACTAGCAGACAGGCTAGAAGGAGGTGTGGAGCAACAATGGGGAATTATCAAACTGTCATCACAGAGGCAACAAGCCTTTGTGTGAAGCAAATAAACAAATCAAATGAAAGAAAAGCCACTATGGTTCTCAAAAGAGGTGGCTGTGAAAGTCAGGAAGAAAAGATAGCATTCTGGAAGTATAAGGAAACACAGAAGGAGCAGGACAGAGCTGTACCAGTTAAGGCAGAAGGAAGCAGGGAGGGAAGTCAGAATAGCAAAAGGCCCAAACTGAGGAAAAGATAGCCAACTCAGTTAAGAAGGGGATAAAACCTTTATAGGTACATCAAGCGAGAAAGACAAAGGAGGGATAGTGAGGTGAATAGAATGAACGGTGGGTGGGCAGAGGGGACAGTGAAAGCAGGAATACTGAACGAATATTTCTGCTCAGTATTCACAAAAGAGGAGGGGGAAGTGCCTAATCCAATTAACAGAAGCACTCTTGATAGGGGGGTCGATCCCAGTCCTTTCACAGAAGAAAGAGTTCTGCAAGAACTCCTAAAACTGAAGGTGGACAAAGCAATGGGTCCTGATGGATTTCACCCAAGAATTCTAAAAGAATTAAGGGAGGAACTAGTGAAACCACTGGCTACTCTTTTTAATAAATCATGGGAGGATGGTGTGGTACCCGAGGACTGGAGGAAGGCGGATGTGATTCCCCTTCACAAAAGTGGGACCAAGACAGAGGCAGAAAACTACAGACCTGTCAGTCTGACCTCTGTGGTAGGGAAATTGATGGAGTCACTTCTGAAGGAAAGAACAGTTGAGTACCTAGAGGCCAGTGGAGCACAGGACCCAAGGCAGCATGGGTTCACAGCGGGAAGGTCATGTCAGACAAATCTAATAGATTGCTTTGACTGGGTGACCAAAGTAGTAGACCAGGGAGGGGCTGTGGACATGGCCTACCTAGACTTTAGCAAGGCATTTGACACAGTCCCACACAAAAGATTAATAGTCAAATTAACCAGCATGGGAGTGGGACCCAGAGTGGTAGCCTGGGTAAAACATTGGCTGGACAACAGGACACAGAAGGTAATTGTAAATGGAGTCCACCCTGAAGAAAGGGGGGTTACTAGTGGGCACCGAGGGTTCAGATTGGGTCCAGTCCTTTTAATGTCTTCATCAGTGACATTGCAGAGGGACTGAAGGAAAGTATGCCTTTTTGCAGATGACACAAAGATCTGCAACAGGGTTGATACACAAGGAGGCGTGGAAAGGATGAAAAGGGACTTGGCAAGGTTGGAGGAATGGTCAGAAGTATGGCAGCTAGGATTCAATACGAAGAAGTGCAAAATAATGCATCTGTTAAACAAGAACCCAGGGGAAGAATACACAATGGGTGGGGAGGTAGTAACAACAACCAAAAAGGAAAGGGACCTGGCGGTAATCATATCAGATGACCTTAAGGTTAGCAAGCAATGTGAGAAGGCAGTAGGGAGGGCTAGGGGTATATTGGGATGTATAGGGAGAGGCATCATCAGCAGAAAACAGGAAGTTGTTATCCCTCAGTACAGACAGTTGGTGAGACCCCATCTGGAGTACTGTGTCCAGTTCTGGAGACCCCATCTTCGCAAGGACATAGACAGGATAGAGGCAGTCCAGAGGAGGGCAACTAAAATGGTGCAGGGTCTGCAAGAGAAGCCGTGATGAGGAGAGACTAAAGGAGCTTAATATGTATACCCTTGAGGAAAGAAGGGAGAGGGGGACATGATAGAAACTTTTAAGTACCTCAGTGGAATCAACAAAGTCCAAGAGGGTAGCATCTTTCAGAAAAAGAGACTTGCAAGAACAAGGGGACACAATTTAAAGATAGAAGAAAGGCGGTTGGGGCAATGTGAGGAAGTATTATTTCCCAGAGAGGGTAGTGGATGCATGGAACAGCCTTCCTGAGGAGGTTGTGGGGTCTAAAACTGTGGGAGAATTCAAGAATGCATGGGACAGACATAAAGCAATTCTTGTGGGGGTTAGGAAGAAATAGGCTGTTGGTAAACTAGGATCTGCGACCTATCCTGTAGGTAGGGAAATGGGCAGACTAGATGGGTCTAGCGGTCCTTATCTGCTGTCAAAGTCTATGTTTCTATGTTTCTATGATGCCAGTTTTGCTCCGTAAGGTTCAGATTTTCCTTCGATTCCCACTTCTGTTCCACTCTCTGAACTGCCAGTGTCCCTCTATCTTCTATCAGTAGTTTATATATTTGAGATATAAAGGATCTGGTATCACCTGTAATACTTCTTTGATGGGTTAACAAACTAGGAATAGAGGGTCCATGGGTTAGGTCTGCGATGCCAATAGTAGTGACAATATAGTGTACACACTGGCAGTACCTGAAAAAGTCTGATTTATATAAATTGAATTCTGTTTGCATCTGTGGGAATGATTTTAATCTCTCCCCCTCCAGAAACTGGTGAGGATATTTAAGCCCATTAGTTGCCCATCTAAAGAAACAATGGTCATCTGGCTGGACAGGAAATCTGGGGAGAAATGAGAGGAGTAGGTATCAAACTGGTCTATTTCCCAGTTTTGTCTAGCTTCCAGCCACCTTGACATTGTATGCCTCGTAAAAATATTTTCTATACTTTTTAAATCTTTTGGTTGAATTTTCCAGGGCAAGATATTCAAGGGGGCTATTTCACAATTTCTTTCTTCAGTCTCTAGCCAGCCATGCTTCCTACTGGGTATCAACATTTTGATGACCGGGAGTTGTTGGGCAGCTATGTAGTACATGGGGAAGTCCGGTAACCCCATCCCTCCCTTACTCTTTTCCTCTGTTAATATTTCCCAGTGAATTCTCAGGCGTTTACCAGACCAGATGAATTCAGAAAGGTTGTTTTTTTTTTGAGGTCTTTCCAATCTTTGTTTGGTATCTGGAGGGGGAGATTAGTAAACAAAAAGAGAAATCTGGGTAAGACATTCATTTTTATTGTTTCCAATTGGTTTGTGAATGTCAGGGAGAGTAGGGTCCATCTATACAGGTCTACTCTTATTTGTATTTATACAAGTTAGTTAAATGTAAGGGAATTTGTATACCGAGGTATCTTATCTTTTGTTCGGCCCATCAAAAGGGCATTCCTCCTCCTAAGCGTGGGCTCGGTTTTCCCCCTACATGTAACACTTCAGACTTAGTTGCATTAACCTTGAAGCCAGAGATAGCCCTAAAGGTCTCTTGAAGCTTTAACAGATGTGGAAGGGCTACTTGAGGGTTTCTGAGATATATTAGAGTGTCATCCGCATATAGGGAGATCTTATGACAGGTGTTCTGGGACTCTAGCCCTTCAATTTTATCATGTTGTCTCAGCCTGCATGAAAGGCTCCATGCTAAGTACAAAAAACAAGGGAGACAAAGGGCACCCCCAGCGGAGTAAATATGGAGAAGGGGAGGGCTTTTGGAGATGAATTACCATTAGCACTGAAAATCATGACCTTGGTTTTTGCAGCATTTAATAATAATTTAGATTGAAATAGGCTGAGCTGCAGTATGTTAAACACAGTCTGGAGATTAGCCACTGCTGAGGCTACAGTGGGTCTGGAGATGTAAAGGGCAATATTGTTGGTGTAGAAGTGCAAAGTTTGCATCTGCTAAATTGGACCCTAGGTCATTTATGTAAATCATGAAGAGCAGTGGGCCCAGAACTGACCCTTGAGGGACACCCTTTGACAAAGGTGGTGCACGAGGAGAGAAGACCTTCCACCTTTAATTGCTGCTGATGTCCAGTTAAGTAGTTGGCAAACCAGGGGAAGGAAGAGGTGCTGACCCCTTCATTGGAGAGTTTCTGCAGCAAAATGGAAGACTTAGGAAGACAGCGCCAGTAACACGTTTTCAGTGAAGTGCAGTGAGTCAATCATTGGTGACCTTAGCTAATGCAGTGGTTGGATCTGTGGTTGGATCTGCAACCTTATTGTAGTGGGGTAACAATGTTACAGATGTCGAGGTAGTTGTGTAGTGGCTTGTTTACCAGCTTTCCCAGTAGTTATTCTAGTACAGGAAGTATGCAAGTAGATCTGTAACTGTTTAGATTGTTTTTGTCACCTGATTTGAACAGGGGGTGATCCAAGCTGTTTTCCGTAATACTGGTAGGTCATTATGGGTAAGTGAGAGATTAAAGAGATGGAAGATGGGACAGTGATCAGGGAATGACCCAGTTTAAGGAAAAAAGGGTCCATATTGTCATCCCCGACATTTTTTCAGAGTCTAATTTTGAGAGCAGCTGCTCGACCTGATTGTAATTAATCGGTCTATAGTGAAAAGGAGTGTTAGTATTGGGTACGTTATCTGAATGCCCTGAATTAGGAAATGAGGAGGATTCAGCAGGGGAATTAATGAAGGCTAACCCTGTGGAAGCAAAATGGGGATTTAACTCCTCCAGGATAGTTTGTTTTTCAGTAATGATTGTCTTTTTTACCATCAATTGCTTTGGCAGAAAGGAAGAAACAGATCCCCCCTCAAGGGGCTTGATAACTTTCCAGAAGCTGGTTGGGTTATTTATGTTTTCTTCCATTAGGGTCAGGTAATAGCTAGATTTAGTGGTTGGACAAATCCGGTGCAGTGGTTCAGTTTTGACTAAAGATAGACCAATCATTGGCTGATTTAGTGCTCCTGGCTATTGTCTGTCTTGATCCATAAATGTGGCCTTCAGGTCCCTATTAAACCAGGGGCAGTTTACCTTTTTGACTTTATGTGTGATCAGAGAAGCATGTTTGTTGATCGCAGCCAGAACCAACTCAGCAAACATTTTTGTGTCCGAATTTACAGTTTGTGCAAGAAAAAATTTCTGCCAAGTGAAAGTTGCCAGATCCTGTAGAAAACTAGACTCACTGAAATTGGTTAGATACCTTTTCTGACCAATTTTGGTCTGTAACTGAGGCTTTTATGGGCATGTAACACAGACTACTGCATTGTGATCATGGGTATCATTGTCAAAGACTGCAGAGTAGGTAAATTTTTGTGACCTTTTCGTTAGAATGAGGTACAGAATTGATGAGCTAGCAGGGTTTTGGGGATTGGGCCAGGTGGGGTTCATTTATGAGCTGGGTTAGTCTGAGCTCCTCACTGACCTGTTTGAGGTCAGCTGATTTAACAGTGAGCAGTCCAAGTTTAGATCTCAAAGGGTTATAGTATTAATATTGCAGGAGCTGACAAAGTCAGCAAGATAAGAATTCAGTGCCACCCTTTTGGGGTCTGTAGCACCCATCTACATTGATTGGTTCATTACCAGAGAGGATCATTTATGTGATAAAACATCCAGACTCATGGGGCTTGGAGAGGGGAGCTGATGGGGACAGAGGAGAGAAAATTGCTAATGAAAGAGCTAGACGTCCTCATCTGGTGGGTTTGTCAAGGCATTATAGCATGAAACTGGAAAGTGAAATGACATAAGACCAAATCAAGCTATTTATCCAGGTTTCCATTATTAGCAGAACAACTGGGTTGAACTGGGGGAGAAGTGAACCAGAGGAAAAAGGATTTAGCAGTAACAAGATAAAATGTTAGGGGCATAGCACTGGTATCCCATGGGCAGGGCCACTTGACAGATGGAGCAATATAATTAACGTTGGGAGCTGGGATGTAGCAACCAAGATGGGGGGGGGGTCCATATTAGTGAGGAGGATAAATAATCCTAGGTACCACATTGTAACGATCTAGCCTGAATTATATTATGATCAGAATCTATCATATGCACTTGTCTTAGTGAGGCAACCAGAGTTTTTAGGGCCTAGATAGGAAAGAATAGCAATATGGGCAAGAACACAGGGGGCGGGTAGGGTAGTACTGTGTGTCACATTCCATTCTATATTCACCATGTTAGAGAATAAAGTCAAAAGTCATTTTTATTTATAAAAGGAGCTTTTCAAAATAACAAAGTGCCTGTACATAAAATTAAACAGACTGTAATTAATAATAAAAAAGTAATAGATAAAATAGGCAGCATTACAATTAAAAAATATCTGAGAAAGCTAAATCAAATAAATATATTTTTAAGGCAGCCTTAAAAGTCTCGATGGACAGGCAGTCTCTAACCTGACGAGGTAGAGAATTCCACAGGGTTGGGGCCATGAAAGTAAAAGATCTCACCCTTGAGGTTTTTAAATGGACCCTGGGAAGCTCTAGCAATCCCTCGTCAGTGGAACAGAGCAGACGGATGGGGCGGAAGGGGCACAGGAGGTCATGCCTATGTAGGGCCTTATAGGTCAGTAAACCAACCTTAAAGGTGATCCTCCACCACACTGGCAGCCAGTGCAGTTTGCAGAGCACAGATGTGATGTGGCTAGATCGAGATAAGCCCATCAACAGCCTGGCTGCCACATTCTGCACCAGCTGCAGGCAGTGGATGTCCACTCCAGGAAGCCCTAGGTCAAGAGCATTACAGTAGTCAAGGCAGGAGGTCACAAAGGCATGGACCAGGGTAGGAAGGTCATCAAGTGTAACAAGGTGTTTTATCTGGGTGATATTCCTCAGATGGTAAAACAAGGACTTGACGACAGCTGATACCTGTGATATAAGAGTCAGTTTGGCATCAAGAATAACACCCAGATTCTGCATCCTTTTGGAGGACCTCAGCTGGTTTCCCCCAAGGACCAGCCCAGAGGGCTGAACCACAGACGACCCCTCTACCACATGACCAGGGTCCACAACCAACACCTCAGTCTTATCCGGATTCAACCTTAACCAGCAAGGCAGTTGTTAAAGATCAAGACGGCATCATCCTGTCTGGGCACAAAGGACATGCATAGCTGAGTATCATCTGCATAGCAGTGAAAACTCAGCCCATACTGCCTTATAATGTCTCCCAATGGCAGCATGTACACCGCAAACAACCTGGGAGATAATACGGTGCCCTGAGGCACCCCACAGGTCAGGGAGAAAAGGGCTGAGGAAAAAATCCCCAACATCACTCCTTGTGTCCTGCCCATGAGAAAAGAATGGAACCATCTGAGGACCATACCAGACAGTCCACAGATCAGCCTCAGATACTCCAGTAATACTCTATGGTCCACAGTGTCAAATGCTGCAGAGAGATCAAGAAGCACCAAGATTGAACAGCTCCTCTGACCTCTCACCATTAGGAGATCATTAAGTACCCAAACAAGTGCCATACCAATACTATGCCTCTTCCTAAATCCGGACTGGAGAGGATCATAGACCTCATGGGTGGCAAGATGGTCCTTGAGCTGCAACGCAACTACCTTCTCAATAACCTTACCTACAAAGTTCGGGCAGGTTAGAGACAGGTCTGTAGTTTGCGAGACAGCCAGGGTCAAGGGAAGATTTCTTCAAAAGGGGAGTCACTACTGCCTCTTTCAAGGGGTCAGGCAACACCCCCTTCTCCAATGAACTCCAGTCCATCTCCGCTAGGACCGGTCCAATGACTTCCATACACTCCACCAGGAGGCAGGTTAGACCCGGAAACTACAGCAGGTTGGTCGCATGCCTTGGACAATCTTCCCGATATCCATGATCACCAGCCGGTCAAAGTCAGACCAGACAAGCTGGGTGCTAGCAACCTCCCACTGACCACTGCATCACTCACTGGGGTGAACTGAATGGATTTCTGACCTGATGGTGACAACCTTATCTGCAAAGAATTGCGCAAACTCCTCACACTTAAGTTGTGAAAAAGCTCTCCGATTCTGAAGGCAGGTAGGATTGCACAACCTGTCGACAGTTCGGAAGAGCTGAGCCAGTCAATTCCTTGCAGCGGCTATCTCCCTGGACAGGAACTCTGCCTTCTTACAGGAGACAGCCGATTGATAGCCCTTATAATGGGCCATCAATCTAAGTTTGTCATCCCCAAAGCCAGATTTATGCCAGCGATGCTCCAACCTTCGCCCCACTCACCTCAACTTCTTCAAGGTCCCATCAAACTAGAGGGACCAAGGACAAAGAGTGAGTGGGAAAACACGGACAGGAGCAGTGGAGTCCAGGGCCCCGATACTGCACTAATAAGGACACCAGGTTCCGTGCATCCCATCGGCCTACGCGATAGGTCCAGCACTGCCATTAGACCAGCAAGGGACACATCCCTTTAAGGGCGGTACCGGACCATCTCCACAGTGGCAGGTCTACTGGGGGGAGCCATGAAACTGAACCCTATAATGTGATGGTCAGACCAACTGACTGGGTCCACCACCAAATCAGTGATCTCCATCCCCAGAAGGAACACCAGATCCAGAGAGTGAACACAATTATGGGTAGCAGAGGTAACTACCTGTGTGAAGCCCAATGAAGACATCAGTTGGAGGAAGTCTTGACCAAATTGCGAGAGTTCGTCATCAACCCAGGCACTGAGATCCCACAGCACCAACCACCTGGAGGACTCCAACACTATATCGATGACAAAGTCTGTGACTTCCTGCAGGAATTCTTTCCCATCTCTAGGTGGATGGTAGGTGAGAAGAATTCTGCAACCCACACCTGCACCCATGATACACTCAAAGGATCTGGTGATCCCCACAGGCACATCTATAAGGCTCAGTTCTGTCTTGAAACAGATAGCTACACCCCCGCCGTGCAATCTAATCTTTTTTTTTTTAAACTTTCTTTATCCGCTGTGGTGGATTGCTTCTGTCCTCTGCCACCCTTACCTGCCTCAGGGTCTTTCAGGATCTTCCATGCACTGTAAGCATCCCGGTGGAACTCCTGAGCCAGCCTGGAGGCTTCATCATGTGGCGACCCCCGATTTTCCACCTGTGTTTTCTCCCCCACCTTTCAGTTTTACTTGGGGCCCCAGAAGTAGCAACACATGTTCATGGAGGTGCAAATGCGTGCCACAGCTCTAGACCAGCCCCATCTACCCTCCCCGTGGTCTAGCACCGAGCTTCTCAGAGGCGACACTGCCACCCCGCCTCCACTGGGTGGCAGACAAGCACCAAGAGGCCCTCTTACACCCTCCCAAGGAGACCTGCCTGCTAGCAGCCTACTCAATGCCCTCTCCCACCCCCCCGCTGACCCCCAACGACCTAGGATTGTTCCCAAACCTGGGTCACTAGCATGGCGTGAGGTGTGGCATCCAGCACCTCAGCCCTCTGCAGCACTGGGATGGCCTGTGCGATCCAATCTTGGGTGGTGTATCACCAAGTACCCAGCTGGCACTGCTGCCTCCAACACAGGACCAGCATTCTTGTCCAGCCAGGTCTCGGTGATGCAAACCAGGTCAGATGTTCCAACAAGATCAACAATAACTGCTGTCTTATTCTCAATTGACCTGGCATTGCACAACACCGCCTGAGTTGGATGAGTGGCCGCGGGAGAGTGCGTCATTTGCCCACTCAACGTGGAGCCCTTGAGTATGGGAACCAGACAGGGAGGACCCTTTTCCTGGATCCATTTCACCACAGGGCACCTCCTGGTACCCACAACTCCAATCCGCCCACCCCACTCCACCCCCCCGGGGGCCCACAACCCGCCAACCCCTCTGAGCTGTCCCCTAGGCCTGACAATGCCTATAGACCTCAGCAAGTAGCTGAGGACAGATGAAAAGGTGCAGGCCCATAAGCCTAGAGGGGTAGTAGCACCTGTCCATTAAAGAAAGGTGCCAACACATAATTGCTGCCTAGATAAGCCAGCAGCAGTAATACCCCCACAATAACAAACAAACAAATCACCCCCCAATAACAACTCAAGATACAACCCAAACCCCCAAACACTAAGCAAAACAAAACCCCTAACAAATAAAACACAAAACAGCACCAATCAAAGTGTAGCTGAAATTAGAGTCTTTGAGCAGTCAATGTATAGCAAATCACTGTAAAAAGAGTTGCTGAAATGCTCAAAAATGAATCCAACCAATGTCCATCTTGAACTCTCACTTCATGGGACACCACATAAAAATGAACCCCAAGATAAGTCCATCTCTCACATGAACTTAAAATAAGCGTTGCAGACATTACTATGTGCACCAACAGCTTTAAAAGACACTCTCATTGCCTTAAACCAAACCAAAATGAAATCACCTAAAAAGGTCAAACCAGCTAGATGAAAATCACAAGGTCTGTTCACAGGGTCCATTCACGGATGGAAAAGGTACTGGAAACAATCTTCAATTTAGGAAACTTCTCATCAATCCTTCACAATATGTTGCACAGTGTAATTCACTCCCCCCTCCACAAAACAGACCTCTCCCTGCAACCAACACTGCAGCTGCCCTAGGAGTAATTCATAGGCTGGAGGCCTCAGCCAGAGAGTCAGCAAAACCCCGAAGGGATGCCCCCCAAATCACCGGCCCTACTAAGGGGCCAACTGCCCAAATAATCCCTCCCCAGGTCACAGGGCAATGTACCCCAAGTAACCAAAAATACAAGAAAGGGACCAGCTCTTCAGCAACCCCCAGACCAGTGTCTCCAGATTAGGGACTAGGTAGCACAGACCCCCAAAAGCCAGTGACAGAGCCCCAATCCACCGTGAGTCAAGTTAACCCCCTACAGATTAAACAGTGGGGGGGGGGCCAACAGCCACAGTGCAGTCTCTCTCTCTCGACAGAGTGTTCAACGTTGTTCCGTAAGGAGGTCCTACAGCCAATGCCCCTCCATGATATTCCGGCATGGTGTCCCTGAACACAAAGTTCCTCAGCAAGCTGGAAATTCCACCACAAACTTCTCCACATGGAAACTTGGTACCACAAAAATTGTCCTATAAGAGCTGGCAGGTAGGGGGATTTCAGAAACAGAATATAAATTTTTCAAAATGGCGAGCAACTTTCCAAGCCCACTAATTATTATCTGACAAAACAGACAGTTGTAGTGCAGAAACAAGCAGTTCAGCAGCTCCATTAGACACAAAAGCTCACCATAAACTAGTCCCCAAAAACACAAGTAGACTAGCTATCTCACTCCAAGAGCCTAACTAAGCTAACATTTAGCTAAGCTACCCTCTGCAAACAGAAACAAAAACAAAATAAAATAAAACAGACACAACTCAGTATCTTTGAAGGCCTGGAGTTAGCCCTAGTGTCTCCAGTGTCCCTTAATGTCAGGCAGCAGTTTCTGTTGCATGCTAGTTCTTCTTCGCCACAATGTAGAGTGATATCTTCAACTATAGGTGCTCAAATACAGTGGAGAATACTGATGGCAACCTTGGTGCAGTCATATTTACCCAGAGGACACATCTGGAAAAGAGCTGATACCAGTTCAAAATGTCTTTCCTGATAAAACTTTTGAAATAAATATTTTATGAAACTTTCCTTTGGTGATTTGAAATCTAGGGGCAGGATTCACAAAGAAGATGCCCTCGGCGTAACTCGGCTGCCCCGGTGCAGGGATGATGCACTGAGGGCAAAATGGGCGATTCACAGAGGAGGCACAGGGAGATGCACCTGGGGCATCCCCTCTGTGAATAGCACAGGCATGCCCCACTCAGGATATGCCGGAACATCCCCGACTGCGCCAGCGCATCCCCCATTGCAGGCTGTGAACCCTTTTGGGGCAGGGCATCTCAGGATGCCCTGTGCCCAAAAATGCAATCCACAGCCAGGGGCATACAAACGAGGCCATTAGGCATGCATGGTGCAATGGGGCCATTAGCATGCCATTATGGCCCCATTTGTATTGCACGCAGGGATGCCCCGCGGAATGCGCCGATCGTATACATCGCACAAGCACGCCCTCCCTGCCCCAGGCCCCCTGTAAATGACGCCCTGGCAGTCATATAGGTCATGCAGGCTCCCCATGCCCTCATAGGCTGCCACACCCGCGGCGGTACATGCATTGCAGAACCCCCAAGCCCCTGTTGCAGCCGCCCTCTGTGGCAGTGGTTAAATGTAAGAACAGTCCCCCCTCCCATCCCCAAGCCCTCCGATGAAGCCGCCCTCCACGGCAGCAGTCTGTTATGGACAGACCCCCTTGCACCCCCTCGCACCCCTCACCCCTCCCAGCAGGATCCCACTGTTGGTGGGCAGCTCAGCCCACCCACACACCACCATGGCCGCCCACCGACAGAGTTGTCTGACAATGACAGCTACCAGCTGACCAGCTGTCATTGTCAAACAGCTCTGTCAGCAGGCGGCCGTGTGCGGGTGGGCTGAGCCACCCGCTGACAGTGGGATTCTGCTGGGGTGGGGGTGAGGGATAGGTTGGGGGTACGGGGGAGGTCTGTCCATAACGGACTGCTGCCCCAGAGGGCGGCTTCATCAAAGGACTTGGGGATGGGGGGGATTGTTCTTACATTTCACCACTGCTGTGGAGGGCGGCTTCATCAGAGGCTTGGGGATTGGAGGGGGGACTGTTCTTATTTACACCATTGCCATGGAGGGCAGCTGCAATGTGGGCTTGGGGGGTTCGGCTAGTGCATGTACTGCCACCAGGTGCGGCAGCCTATGGGAGCAAGGGGGCCTGCATGATCTATACCGCTGCCAGGAGTGGCATTTACTGGGGGCTTGGGGCAGGGAGTAGGGTTCATCTTTACATTTCACTGCCAGGAGCAGCTTCGTACAGGGGCATGGGGGGGTCAATTTGTTTACTGCCACCGGGTGTGGCATTGGAAGGGGGCTTATGAGGGGCACACTGGACTGCCAGGGTGAGCGGGCTGCTGTGCTGCCTCCTGTAGGTGGCCATCTACATAAGTCTAGAATTTCTAGACTTATCTTTCTGTGGCGCATCCCCGGACTTGCCCCAGTTTTCCATACAGAATAGGAGCTGTGTATGGGGTTGCACCGGTATGCATAGCACGCCCCTATCACAGCCCCTCCGGATGTGACCACATGGCATTACTGGTGGTATGCGGTGCATCAGGGATGCGCCGTTCATTGGGCCAGCTGTGACCGCCCCTGCCTGAATCACCCTTTGGCACATTTTGGGATGCCTTGAGCATGCAGGATGCGTCAGCGATCCCTTCTGTGAATCCTACCCTAAATATAAAAATGCTAAAGTAGACTTTAAATGATGAAAACGTTCATCTTTAGAAGACAGGAGAAAAATAGCAATCTACTTTAAAATAGTAAAAGGCATGGCACTTACCCAACCATCATGAAGATAAGACACACAGTTTGCAACATGGGATGTATGAATAACAGGGCTGAACAAGTAAGCAATAAGACAGAAAAGGGTCTGCATTAGACAGTTCTAATGCACGGTCTGGGGTGCAGTAAGGCACAAGGCTGTGGGCTGAGTGCCTTCAGTCCCTTGGGCATGCATTAGAACTGAGTAATTCACTTCCCTGGAGTGTCTTATTGTGCTTTTAAAATGAGGTTGCTCATTTTACATCAGTGTTACAACTGTAATAAAGAGGCTAAAATAATAAAATAGTTAAATCTTTTATTTCTTTTTACTTAAAATAGTTCCTCTGCCTGTATGAGGTTGATGATGCAATTCTTTTTCTTCAAGACATTTGTCCTGAGTAGGCTTCTGCAGTTGTAGTTTTTTTTAACTTAGTGCTGCTGCTTTTAGGAGAAACAAAGGGAGAAAGCAAGTGTGTTGGTTGTAAATTTGCTGCCAGCAAGAGTTTCAGGAAATGGTAGCACTAGCATGAGCAGAACAATCGTGGCTAACGCCGATAAATGAATAACCAAGAGTGTGCTGCTGAGTGGGTTTCTCTTAGTGAAAAAAATAGTGTCAAGTGAGCTAATCACAGAGTGACTATGGTTCACCCTCACTTACCATACTGTGACTGGAAGGCAGTGTGTGAGGATGGGGGGGGGGGACAAGAGGCAAAGCTTTCGAGATTGCTCAAAACACTTTTCCCATTTTTTTGTAATCTTGAATTGCCGCCCTGTTCCTAGTGTATGAAAGTGCTGACTCAGGGAGGACTGCAAGCACCAGCTCTTAAAACTGCACGACAGCTGACCATGTAAGCGAGCTAGTGATAGGGGGTGGCAGCCAAGACCATAGTAGAGATTAAGCAAAACAGTATGACCAAACAAAGCAGTGGGATTTTTACAGAAAGAAGCAGCAATTCAGTTATGTTTACTTCCTTCTGTGTCAGTCTACAGTGAACGAAAGAATAATAATGGACTGGACGCTTCTGTTACCAGGAGGCTACTCTATTTTTTTTATTTTTTTTTTCAATTTGGCGGTTGCTAAAAATCAAAAATAATCGAACATTCCTAAGTTGCCCGTTGAGTTTATAAGTGTGCTTAGATCAGGTTGGCAGCTTTTGTTTTTACCTGTGTATTAGACAGATCTAATGCACAGGTAACAACAAATCAAATTTCAGTGTTTTCTCTTTCCATTTTATGGTTGTTCAACACGGTTATTCACCTCTTGGGTGAATAAAATTTCATTTTTCTCTATAGCTGCATCACAATGGTGTCAGAGTTCCATGCTATAAATAGGACAGTCCAAAGTGCATCCAGCAATAAGCATTTTATTCACTCTGGTATGTTGGAAGCAATGCTGACCTAGAACTTGGGGCTTCACTTTGCTCCACCACTCAGTCCTAGGTAGCAGTTGGCAACATTCCAAAAAGCTTATTTCTTAATGCCCTATGGAATAGCCCTTATATCTGAAAAATGCAGAAAGCAGTGAAAAACTGTTGGTAACAAATGTTGTTGTGCAGCATGGCACTCAATGTTTTACACCCCTAGTGGTGCTTCCTCATAAAAAAAAAGTCTTCTGAGCAAGCATCACTTGGAGACAAAAACATTAACCGCCAGTCTGCATAGCAGCCTTTGTTACAGATGCTTTTTCTCTCCTGTATCATTTGCTGTTTTGCACAAAAATGCATGAATAAAAGGAAAATTCTACAGTTATCATGTGCCTAATATACCCACGACTTCCTGTCTGACCTCCTCGCTATTGACTGGACAGAGGTCACTACCTCCCACGACCCCACGTGGGCCTTGAACCTATTCCTAGCCAAGCTTACCCCCCTTCAGAATAAGCATGCCCCCCCCACTAGGAGAAGGGTCTGGGGCACTGTCACCAAATGGCTAAACGGAGGCCTACTCTCCCTTATGAAGGCCAGGGACAAGTGCTGGGTGACCTATCAGGCCTCACAAAATAACCATGATCTAATGACATACAAGCACCTCAGAAACTCCTGTAAAAGAGCCATCCGCTCAGCAAAAAGTGACTTCTGTAAAGCCGCCTTGCTCTCCACCAGCAGCAATCCAAGGAGTTTCTGACAAAACATTAAAAATGCTATCGGGGGGTCACCTAAGGCACAGGTCACTGACCTACTTGTTGGTGGAGTCAGCTGCAATAATCTGCACACCATTGCAAACGCCTTCAACTCCCTGTTTTCCGAGCTGCCCCCCCCCGGCCCCTCTTGCTGACCCTCCTGGTGCCACCCCTCCCGGTCTCCTCCCTTGGCCCCTCTTCCAACTGAGACAAGTTTCTCCTGAGGAGACCCAGACACTACTCTTAGGCCTCTTCCCTCACACAGGCGCAGGGGCACGACCGCTTGAACCAAAACTGCTCAAACTGGGGCACACCTCCTTGCTAGGCCCCTCTCGCACCTATTCAACACCTCCATTAACACTGGGATCATTTCTGACCTGTGGAAAGTGGCCAAGGTTGTTCCTGTATTCAAACAGGGTAACCCCAAAGATCCCGGCAACTACCGTCCCATTGCCATTCTGTCAGCTGCCAGTAAACTCCTCGAGAAAGCCGTTGCCTCCCAGCTCTCCCAATATCTCCTGGACCACAACATCCTCTCACCTGCCCAGCATGGTTTCAGGAAAGGGCATAGCACATCCACCGCCCTTGCTGTAGTCACTTCACTGATCAGGACAAACGTTGACCAAGGCTACCTCACGGGAGCCATCTTTGTGGACCTCTCAAAAGCATTTGACAGGGTCGACCATTCTCTCCTCGGGTCCAAACTTCTATCCCTCGGATTCACCTCCTCTGCCCATGCCTGGTTCCTAAACTACCTCTCCAACCTTCAGCAATCCACCCACTTCAATCGGACGTCCTCCAAACTCTCCCCAGTCCACTGCGGGGTCCCACAAGGGTCCATCCTTGGCCCAACCCTATTCTCTCTATTTATCAATGACCTCCCGTCCGTCACTGCCCATGGCTACACCACCCTGTATGCAGATGATCTCATCCTCCTGACCAGCTCCCGGGACATCTCCACAATAAACTCACACTTGAACCTCGACTTTGAACGCATTCAAACTTGGTTGGGGGAACACAGGCTCACCCTCAATCTCAACAAAACCCAATCCATGCTGTTCGGATCCGTGAACAAAATAAAATCCTGCACGGCCCCCCTGCTGATCCACAGGGTCGACGGTTCGCCCCTTGAGACGGTTACCACCACCAGTACCTGGCGTCACTTAGATCCTGAGTTGGACCTCTCCTCTCACATTCGTAATGTTTGCAAGGCTACTAATTGTAAGCTTGGTTTTGGCCTACAGGCGCAAAAACTGCCTTACCTGCTGCTGCTTCTGGCCCTTTCCAGGGGTCCTCCTCCCTCACTCTGTTACGGACTTGTAACTTTTGCACCGTTCCCAAATCCAGCCTCTCAAAATGGGACCTGACTTGCAACAATGTTTGCCGCTCGCAATCTCCGCCCTCCCCTCAACTTGTGATCTATACAGCCGCCTGGAGTGGCTTCCCCCCGAGAAGCATCGCTCCTTCGTCCTAGGTAACTTCATTGACAACATCATCCGCTCTGGCATCCCTCCAACTCTAGCTCTTCCCCTTAAACCTGGCGCCCCACCCTACCTCCTACAATCTGGGGCAAATCAGGAACGTCTGGTTCCCAGAACACGAACCCTGGCGGGGGACTGGGCCTTCCACTCTTACGCCCCCAAACTCTGGAATTCGCTTCCTGAGCTCACCCGGTCCTCCTCCTCCTCCCATCCAAGCTTTAAAGCCTCCCTCTGGAACTTCCTGAAACCTTCCTCTCCCTGCTCCTGCTCTTCATAGTCCTTCTCCCCTGCCCCTCCCCAACCCCCAACCTGATTGGATGGAGCGGCCTCAGCGCCTCTGCACTTCTCCCTCAGGAACTGGCCATGTATATCTGGTCTTACCACCTTGCCCAGGGCACTCCCCTTCCCCCTGCAAGCACTTACCATCAACCTTGTTTCTGTTGTTCCCCACCTAACTTGTCCCGAC
Source organism: Neoceratodus forsteri (assembly GCA_016271365.2). Classification (NCBI taxonomy): domain Eukaryota; kingdom Metazoa; phylum Chordata; order Ceratodontiformes; family Ceratodontidae; genus Neoceratodus; species Neoceratodus forsteri. The sequence goes on along the minus strand of CM028136.1, from coordinate 944,695,884 downwards.
TGTCCATCCTACACTAAAAGCACCGTGTCACCCCTCCTAGAGTCAGCCCTGTTCTGTCTGCCAATTTTAGTTCTGTTTTTTGTCCCCTCAATTTGTACATGTATGAATTTCGAACCAACCTTGTCCTAGAGCTAGCCTTGAAACTGCCTGTATATTTCTCATGTATCCCTCTCTGTTCCTCAACTGTTCAATGTATACTTACCTTGCTCCAGAGCTTGTACTGCACTGCCTGTTATCTTACTGTGTATCCCTTATGCTTCCTCAATTGTTGATGTATGGTATTTTTTACCTGTAACTCTCCCGGGTCGCTCCTGAAAATAGGCACTTGGCTGTCTAGTGTGCTTACCCGGTAAACAAAAGCAAATAAATAAATAAATAAATATGTTGGATGGGTAAGCACAGTGTTCTTTTTATTTTTTACTATTATTTGTTGACAACTCAATCACTGCTTGCACTCTCTGACCCCAATATTCAGAACTGCGCCCAGCAATAGCGCATGTGGTGGCGCAGCACAACTGAGTTGCAAGGGTGCAGCTAAGGGATATATTCAAAAGAGATGAGCCATGGTGCATCTCCTCTGACTATATTAGGTAATGCGCACTGCACAAATACAATGTGCTGGAGCAGCCCCTCAGACAGGGCTGAATACCAGGAATGGGAACTGTGCCAGCGCAACAGAGTTACGCTGTGTGCAAATTCCTGATATTCAGCCAGCAGTATGCAAATGGGGCCATAATACATGCAAGGCACAAATGGGGCCATTTGCATGTTGTTATGGCCCCATTTGCATGTATTGTGCAGGGCAGGCTAGCGAAATGTGCATGGTACCCTGCACAGCATGTGGTGCTGCCAGAGGAGTTCTCATGGCACCCCCTCCCTGTAGCCCTGATCCCCAAACAATAACAGTGACATATTTCCCTGGTAGTCTAGTGGTTCCTCCACCCCTCCCATAGCTCTGATCCCTGAATAATAAAAATATTTCAAATTCCCTGGGAGTATAGTGGTCCCCTCACCCCTCCTGGAACACCGGTCGCTTGTAAAAGTGATGGAAATACATCCCTGGTGGTCCAGTGGCACCCCCAACCACTCAGGACTCCCTGCCCACCTAGCTCCCACCCCATCACTGGTGGGTGGCAGCAAACCCACCTGCATACCTCCATGGCTGCCCGCCGAATGACAGCTTACAGTATCAGCTGTAAGCCCATTGGTCCACAGTGTGGACCAATGGGCTTGCAGTGCATACTGTAATAGCCATTCACAAATATGTGAATGAAGTCATTCACCCACATATTTTTGAATGGCTATTACAGTATGCACTGCAAGCCCATTGGTCCACAATGTGGACCAATGGGCTTACAGCTGATACTGTAAGCTGTCATTCGGCGGGCAGCCGTGGAGGTATGCAGGTGGGTTTGCTGCCGCCTGCCGGTGACGGGATGGGAGCTGGGTAGGCAGGGAGTCCTGAGTGGGTGGGGGTGCCACTGGACCACCAGGGATGTATTTCCATCACTTTTACAAGCGATTGGTGTTCCATTAGAGGTGAGAGGACCACTAGACTACCAGGGAATTTGAAATATTTTTATTATTCAGGGAACAGAGCTAAGGGAGGGGTGGGGGGACCACTAGACTACCAGAGAATTTGAAAACTTTTTATTATTTGGGGATCAGGGCTATGGCAGAGGTGGGGGGACCACTGGACAGCGAGGGACATTGTTGGGAGCTTTCTGCACAGTGTGGGGGGGTAGCCACCCACAACTGGCAGCTGCTGTGATGCGCCTTGCATTGCGGCAGCTCACCTGTGAATGGCTACCATTTGAGCCTTCTTTTTTGGGCTCAACTTTGTGCACCGGTATGTGGCGCATCTCAGGGTTGTGCCAGCATATGCGCTGCACATCCCAGGCTGAACATCGGGATGTGCTGCATATGCATGGACACGCCCACTGGAGATGTGCTGCATGCATTATCTTTGCACCCCAGCACATCGGGGAACTCCCCCTTTGAATATTGCCCCAGGGTGCATTTCTGGGGCTGTGCTGGTGCAACTCAGTTGTGCTGGTGCAACTCAGTTGTGCCAGGTGCAACCCCATTGCACCAGGTGCAACCCCTTTGAATATCTGTCCCTTTGAGCGACCCTTCGTTGTTAAATAGTCGACATTAAACTGGAACAAAACTGGAAATGTCCATAAACTGCAGCTTTAAAATAGTGCACACCACTGCACATCCTTGAACTTTATGTTAATATATCTTTCATGTGGTTTCCATGCAGATCGCCAGCAGCCTTTGTATTTTATAGTTTTGGCATTCATCACGGAAACTGTACATCTGGCTGCTTCATTCCCAAGATCAGCTTGCTCTAGCAGGTGCCCATTTGTAGAGCAAATCACTCCTCAAATCCAGATATATATATATTTTTTTATTGATTTAATTTGCAACTAGGTAAGACACACTGAGACAAAGGCTCCTTTTCAGGAGTGACCCAATGACTGAGCCAACTAGATGATGCATAATAAATGTGCAATATGGCACTACGTATTAATAAGAAAATATACATCAACCTAAGACCTAGAATTGAAAACAATTACAGACAGAGTTTAATGCTGTCCATTTTGGTATAAGTAGGGCTGCCAAGAACAGGTTTATTTTATGTACATCTTTAAAGTCTGTAAATGATAAAGTCAATGCAAATGAAACATACAAATAAGCAAACAAAGTCTCCTGGGGATAGTTTCCTTAATGAGCAGAACCTAGTCACTGATGAGAATTTACATAATGCACTGAGGCTTGCTGCTGTAGAATATCAAACTGTCTGACAAATCTGCTTCATCCCAGCTCCAGGTTAATTTGGCCACAGTTGCCCTAGACAGCATAAACTGTGGCATTTGGTTTAATTTGCAGACACTTAGCAGTGCTGTCAATATGTAAAGGGTACTGTGACTCCCACACCTACTCCTGACTGATCTTGCAACATTGATTAAAGCTTTTTTTTTTCCAGATAAATATTGTCATCAGCAGAATTCAGTCACACAAAATTCCCCCAAATTTGAATTTTTGGACATTCCTTTTACTGCTGAAAACATCTATATTAAAACAGATTCCTTTTTTCATTAGATGTTATCTGTCTGTGCTGCTTTCCCTGCCCTAAAGTCCTGATCCTCTGTTTATGACATTAGAATCATTTCTCATATCTGAGGACCTGAAGGTGACAGGCAGTGTGACAAGGCAGCAGGTAGATCTAGTGGGATGCAGGGCTGCATAGGGAGGGGTATCTCCAGCAGGAGGAGGGAGGTGGTTTTGCCATTATATTACTCGCTGGTGTGGTCACACCTGGAGTACTGTGTTCAGTTTTGGAGACCACACCTCAGAAAGGAAATAGACTGGGAAGAGGTGGTCTGGAGGAGGCCAAGTAAAATGGTGCATGGTTTGCATGAGAAGCCCTATTAGGAGGGACTGAAGCATCTCAACATGCACACCCTAGACGAGATGAGAGAGATAAGTGACATGAGTGAGACCTACAATTGCATCAAAGGAGGGAAACATGGTGTTGGATGTGGAGTCTCTTTCAAATGAGCACAATCACCAGGACCAGGGGAATGCAATGAAGCTAGAGGGGAGGGAATTCAAGAGTCACGTGAGGAAATATTTCTTCACTTCAAGGGTGGAAGACACCTCGAATAGACTGCCAGCAGTAGTGTTGGCTATTACAGTGAGGGGGGCTTCAAGCATGCATGGGGTAGTCATAGGAGTATATTAGATATGAGGCAGGGAGGTGGAAGGGTTGATAGAGACCCAACAGGGTCTGTGGAGACAGAATAGATAGGGAACATCTAGACAGACTGGATGGGCCAAGTGGTCCTTTTCTGGTGTCAAATTCTATGTTTCTATTTCCATGTCAACAGGTTCTGATGTCACTGCAGAGGATTACAATTTATGACTTATGGGTAGGAAAAGTAGAAGGGACAGGTGAAGTCTAAGGAGCAAGAAGTACCTTTTTAGTAATAAAGAATGGAATGCCCTAACATAACATTTTTTGGAATGATACAGAATTTGAGTCCTGCTGATGCGAACTGTCAGTGTTTTGCAGAAAACTAGAAATGTAATTTTCTTCAAGGAGAACTGCACTGATACTGCAAACCATTTTTCCCCAATCTAAGCTGTTTTTTAAGTGCGGGTTCCAGTTCTTTTATTGGTTCATCAATTGAAAGGCTTGCCCGTAATTCAGTGGCCAAGCAGCCAGCCACTCCCACTTCCTGAGCTATATAAGCAGTTCCTCTCAGCCTCACTGTGAAGCATTTTGTCTTTGCAGCTGGAGGCTATGTTGGTTTGTCCTCTGAGCTGGTTGGGGCCTACCCCCCAACCCCCAAAGCCTACTGTTTCTGTGTGTGTCTCTGCTGGAGTTCAGTGTTTGTTTTCCTGTTCCTGGTTTGTATCTTTCCTCCGGCTGTGTGCTTCCCTGTGTTTTGTTTCTTGTTTTTTGGGGGCCTTTCCCTGTTTTCTGTTTTGCTGTGTTTTGGTTTCCTCTTTTGGGGGGGCTTTTATTTTTAAAACTCCTGGCATACTGCTACTACAGAGCTCATTCTGCTTGCTTTCAGTTACAACTCTCAATTTACTGCACTGCAACTACAAACCTACTCAGAGCTCATGCTACTGCTTTCAGTTACCTACAACTTCAGCCACTGCTGCTGACTGTTTACTTTAATTACAGTTGTACCCAGTGCCTGTGTTTTAACACTGTACTCCTTTAACTACTGCTGTACAGGCCCACTTGCTTCCTGCTGCTGCATTGTTTACACCCATTCCTATTCTACCTTGTTTACTCTGGGATTAGCTGAAGCTCCTGCTAAGGCTATTAAACTAGCTTTTATATCTGCATGTGGTTCTTGGCCTTTCATTGCTTCCTTGTTTGTCAAACGGCAGGGACTGAGAGGTGTTTGGGGGGTCGTGGCCTATGTGGTTAATTAATTTTGTTCTAAACTCCTGTCTTCGCCGCTGAAAATCCTCAGAGTTTGTCACCTTGATTTGGCAATTCATGTATGGCTGGCTTGCCCCTAACTCAGTGCTGTTTACTTGAAATACAGTTGTTATGCAGGTCCACCTATTACTACTTCTGCTTACTGACCTATCAGGTCCACACTTGCTTACGCAATCGTTGCTCCTTGCTTACGCAAATGATTGCTTCATGCCTAGTGCCATCCCCTGGGATTCTACTGCTCTCAATCTGCATTTGACCCTGCAAGGTCTCAGCACTCAATGCTCATTACAATCTCAGCATGCTGTGCTAATTCAGCGCACCAACTTTGCAACTCTCAATCAGTTCTGTGGCATTCCAGCCATTCTAATCTGGCACAGGTTCCTGCAGCTGACGGTCTCGCTCTGCATTTAGTCCGCATCATCGAGTGTGTCCAACTTAGGGTGGGATCCTTCTCACCTGGCCCATAGCTGGGAATGTCCTCACCCCGGGCTTGGCTTTAGCTGCCTGCTACATGACAGCAGCTCCTGGTGTAGAGTTTAAGACTAGCGGTGAAGGGTGGTTACGACAATCTCCTTTGGCTCTAGTGTTCCACTATAATGGTTGGCCACTGACTTTAGTGGTTTTCCTAGCAAGGCACCTTCACCGCATTCTCCCCATGACTGCCTCTGGTTCATCTGGTTTGATTTAGGGTGGGTAGGCCAGGTGAGTGCCTTAGCAGTTGTTGCTCTCCTCCTGCGACTTGGATGCTCGTATTGTTGCAGAGTTTTCTTGCAACTTCCACAACATTCCCTCTAGGGGGTTTGAGTGAGAGCCTTCCTCCAAACTGGAATATTTTCCACCTCCCTTTAATTGGGTTTTCCAAATTGCAGCTGCAGAGCCGTCACTAAATACATTTTCCCAAGCCGAGGGAAGGTGACCTAGGCCTTGGATCCCCAGAGATTTCCTCCTCATAGGGTTTTTTTCTCTCCTCAGTTGCCTCAGGTCATAACACTTGGTTAGCATAGTTGTTTCCCCCAGTTTCCTTGGGTAGGTTCCGTTGTTGGATGGAGGTGGAGGATGTCCTGCCGTTCCCTCTCTCATTAGGGGATCCCCTAATCTCAACACAAACCATCACTATTCTTCTCTACTACTATGTTCCAGTTACTGCTTCTACGTCACTGTTACTGCTTGCTCATACGCATCATGTTGCCTCCTTTGGGGATGACACTACATTTCTTTTGGGGATTCCTAAGGTACCTTTAGCCATGGGAACTGTCCCGTGGCACCTCTTGGGGCAGAACCCTCTCCAAGAGTTCCTTGTTTCATACCCCTACAGGGTGGTAATTCCTCTGGAATAGAGAGTGCGAACGGCCACAACCAAAACTAACACAGTTACACATGCATAACACTATACTGGCTGCATAGGTCAGTGAATTGAAAGACTTGCCTGTAATTCAGTGGCCAAGCAGCCAGCCACTCCCACTTCCTGAGCTATATAAGCAGTTCCTCTCAGCCTCACTGTGAAGCATTTTGTCTTTGCCCCACCCTCCTCCCCTCCTCCTCCAGCAGCAGCGTTCTCTCCTTAGGAGGATTCCTAATGTACCTTTAGCCATGGGAGCAGTTCCATGGCATCTCTAGGGTCAGAACCCTCTCAGAGAGTTCCTTGCTTCATACCCCTACAGGGTGGTAATTTCTCTGGAATAGAGAGTGTGAACGGCCACAACCAAAACTAACACAGTTACACAAGCATAACACTATACTGGCTGCGTAGGTCAGTGAATAGAGATGTGCAAAATTGCAAAGTTTGCTCCACAAAAGACTCACAGTGTTGCCAAATTTGCGAAGTGCAAAGTGTTTACTTCAAAAAGTTTGTGGCAAGCAAAGTAGCCCTTTCTCAGGAGAAGTTATGTAAATTCACTGGGAAAGTTGCAGCTTCACCTTAACTTTGATTTAACTTTGCTTGACTTCACCTGAAAAAGTGCCATTTTCCCAGGAAAACCCAGTGCAAAGTGGGCAGTTTGTGAAGTTATTTGTTTATGTCCCTCTCAACCACAGATTTCTGACATAGAATACAAATATATTGTGTGACAAAAGAAGCACTTAGTATAGACATAAACTACCTCATAGAGTTCCCAAGAACACTTGGACTTATGCCCCTTCCTTCAGAGGTGACAACCTGGAGAACTCCACAGTCTGGACCCACCCAGCCTCTCCCTTGGCTGAGGTGCCATTGTCCATAACAGAAGCTCAACCCTGCTCAAGAAAACTTCTAAAGAACTCTTGGTAAAACTCTTCCAGCCCGTCCTCACAGAATTCTTCACTCTGTTACTCTGGAGGGGGTTCATTTGCATTCCAATTGGGAGCCAAATGGGCACATCAAACGGTCACCCTGAAAGGACTGCATGACAGGTCCATTCCACATTTTGTTCTGCAATCTGTAAAGTGGAGTATCGCAAACACATCCCTTTTGACTCTGAGGCACACCAGGCATATGCTGACTGGCCATTCAGGATACACTACATGCAGTGGGGCTGCAACGCAGTCATTTTCCTCCTCAAACTTTCTCAAATCTTGCTCTTTCTTGGCCTCCCAGGCCCTGACTTGCATTGAATACCACCTCCCTGGCTCCTTCCTCTGCCCAGTGGCCATTGTGAACACTGCAAAGAATACATACAACAGAGCTGAGCTTTAACTTGCTGCATTGTTTTCCTGCACACAGTCCTGTACTTTCTACTACCTGCACTTTTTTGTGTTCTTTCTTCGTCCCCTGCCCTTACACAGCATTGAAAGTTGGTATTACATCATCAAAACTTTCACTATGCTTGGATAACACAGCTGTATTTGCAAATGACCAGAAGTTGCACATCTTCAGCTGCTCAGAACATTTTTGTTCTAAATGCATTTGTTTTGAAATACTCACAGTTGCTGATTGATCCAAGACTTTTTTGCTGCATCTGATGCAGGCTTATCACTCACAATGACCCGGAATGGTCCTGAACAGTGACTGACACAGAAGCACTGGATCTCAACCATGGATTGAATGATCTTCCATGTTAGTGGGAATTCACCAGTTGGGTTGCCCAAGATATCATCTGCTATGGAATTCAACAGTTTCCAACAGATTGCAAAGCAGGCCTTAACACCTCAAATGCTCTCCACACACTTCTCATGAGTACTGAGTTTACCAACACATGACTCCAAGCCTAGAGGCAGGGTTTACTTGACATTGTCCAATCATATGACACCATGCAAATGGACAGGGGCACACTTTCTCTCTTTCTCTCCTCAGAAATTAAATGGCAAACTGAACTTTTTTTCCCCTCAAGTCCACCAGTGTGGTTCAGAAACATCTTTTCTTCACAACACAGTTATTGTACTGTGCGCACCACCACCAGACAAAAGCCATAACCAAGCCCTTGCATGGCAACCTTTTCACTAAAATCTGTGTATGAGCCCCCATTTATGTAGCTCTGCCTCCTAGGTAACATGATGACAGTTCTCACCCTTTGCTAGAGGGCAATTACCTGACTAAGTATCTAGGGAGTCAGTGGGAAGGAACATAACATTTCTACTTTTTCCAAGCCCCAGGGAAGATACTTGGGCAATGGTGGGTTCTGCACAGTCTGCAGGGGCCCCATTAACCTAGACAGGACTCACACAGATTGAATGTCCACAAGTAAGAGTACAGTTATGCATTATTGCTTTTTTTCTGACAAGCTGGTCTGACAGAAAGTTGATGCCCACAGGGGCTTCTGCAGCTGCTGAGCAAAGATACACTAGATCCCACAACACTGTAGTGATTTACAAACAGTTTTAGCTTTCCATCCATCCATCCCACTTCTGGACAAATGGAACAGAACAGAGATTATCCAAGACATTAGCACATGCACAACTATGGGTTTATGAAAGCAACATTCCTGTGGGAGCGTTACCACAGGGACATACAATCCTGGAAGGGAAAACAGCGCTTGACTCCCTAATTATATTATGAAAAAAGGTTTCTCCTCATGAACTGGACTGAGGTGTGCAGCTCGGCTTCAGATAAATGCCAGAGAACACTTTATTCTCTAAGAATTATTTTTGAAGTCTTAATAAAAATTCCCCTAGTCTTATCGACAAGAGCCATGGGATCTTTAACATCCACCTGAGCAACCACCAGAACAGGCAGACAAGACCTCGGTTTAACATCTCATCTGAAAGATGAAACCTCAGGAGTGCTGCACTCCCGTCTTTATGCACTACAGTGTCAGTATTGGGATTTATCCCATGTTCCCAGTGTGGGGGCTAGAACCCACCACCTTCCAATCTTCTGGCCTCAGAGGTGAGTGTGTTACCTACTGAGCCACTGACATTACAATCATACATTACTTAAAATTCATAAAGATAATAAGATAGCACCTATGAGGCCAATAAAAGCAGACATTGGTTCACTTATGACTACTATCTTTACTTATGTGTAATTCTATACTCACTTTCTGGTACCTTTAACTCATTATGTCAGAGGCAGTATGCATATCATTATTATCTTGGAAAAGATGAATGAGAAAAAGGAAGCTTTGATAGAAGTGACACCAGTAATGTTGGATGAAAAGGACTTATACTCCTACATATCCCATAGAGTAGGACTGGAGGCACTGGAGAGCTTTTTAAAGGGTAGAAGAGAAACTAAACCATCTAATGCTTTACTTTTGAAACTGGCAGCTTTGGCCATAGAAATATATATTTTTTTAAGTTCACAAATACCTATTATATGCAAGTGATCAGCTCTGCAATGGGATCCAGTCTGGCACCTACGCATGCAAATTTGACAATGGCAGTATTTGAAAATGCCTTTATATTAAGCCCCCTCTATGATTCAGATTATGCAAAAAATAAAACTTGGATGCACTTTATTGACAATATTTTTATATTATGGAATGGGAGTATGCAAACATTAGAGAACTTAAAAATTCTTGAGTGGTATGACTGACATTCTAAGATTTGTACTTAACAGCAGTAAAGAAAAAAATATCTTTTGTAGATTTAAAGATTTCTGTAGAAAATGGGAGTCTACATATAGGCTTACACAGAAAGAAATAGACAGGAATAGCATACTATAGTAGTCCAGCTTCTACCTCAGAAAGCTAAAAGAGAGTATACCAACATGTCAGTATTTGAAAATTAAGAGGAATTATTCCAGAGAAGTTGATTTTGAAAGGGAGGCTGATAAAATGAATGATAGATTCTTGGATAGAGGGAACCCTAAAGTTTGCCTGAAAGAGGACAGGGAAAGAGCTGTAAGGACTCCAAGGTGGGACCTCCTGGAACCCAGAAGGAGAACTTTACAGACTGAGGGAACTGTGTTTTCGACAAGGTTTTCTGACTCACATTGGAAAGTGAAACATGCCATATACAAACATTGGGTTGTATTGCATACTTTGCCTAATGGAGAAAAGACATTCAGGGTAAAACCTTTGGTAGTGATGAAGAAATCACCAACTCTGAAAACAAAGCTGTTAAAATCAGAACACAAAATGCCAGACAGAGGACCAGAGACATTCTTTACTACTTAGTCAATTACCCTTGTGGTACTTGCACTCACTGTTCAAACACATACAAACTGAAAAAAAGTCAGAATGTGGCTCTGGATGAGGACATTACAATACAAAACTTAATTACCTGTCAAATGGACCATGTAATAAACTTCTTAAAACATCCCTGTGACTATATATATATATATATATATACATATACATATACACAGTATATATATAAAATAAATCAGAGGTATCCACAGTAAGATTTTTTGGTGCTGAAAATGTAAATGCGCCAAGTAGGGGAGGTGACTGGGAGAAATTGCTGTTAATAAGAGAGGCATTTTGGATATTAAGGGTTAAAGCTCTACACAAAAAATATGGTCTAAATGAAGACATTAATTGGCAGGCTATTATGTAAGTAAAAGGATATATGCAAGCAAATAGTAAGAACCTGAGTGGATTAGAGGACTGTTTAACATGAGCTATGAGAATCTAGCCTCCCAGGGGTACACAGTGTTCCATCATATATTTTTTAAAGTAAATGATGTATAAATTAGGATAATCCAGAAATAAGAATAAAATTGTTTTTTAAAGGAAATTGTTGTGAGTATCAGGAACACTACAGAGTTTTACAACACATCTGTGAAAACCATTCCTAAAATGCAACACAGTTTTAGTAATATATACAGTAATTGGAAATATATATTATCAACACCAAAGAAAGTAGTGGGACTTGAACAACCAATGAGGGGTATATAGAACACAGAATGAACATTATGAGGGATAATTGGATAGCTTGTAGTAAAATAAAATAATATGAGTAATTATAGTTGCTCCAGTAGTCAGTAGAGGGATCTGAAAATTACAATAGCAGAATTATGTTAGGGACTTAAAATAGTACGTGTTGATCCTTAGTAACCAGAATCCAATAGGTATCCCAAATAATGAGAGGCTGAGGCATGAAATGCAGTATCGAACTAAAAATTTTACAAAGTAGGAACAACAGTCAGTTGGGGGATTAGAATGTGTGGATCTGTTAAGGGACTCTAAGTTGATGTATTCAGAAACAACAGTAGAACATTAATATCAAATTTCTAATACAAAGTTGAGAATCAGGTAGAATTAAAATGCAGTAAGAGGCAAAGCTGTCAGCATGTATGGTTTTTGTGTAACATCCTGTTCCATCAGTTGGCACTTTTACAGTGCTGTTTGCCTTTTTACAGGTTCTCCTGTACATAATAGTGTGGACTCTGGCCAATCAGGGATGACTGCGGGCTGGGTGATGTAATGATGCATGGTTGCCAGGCATGCATCTGACATCACTCAGGCAATGAAGGAAACCTGACCCAATTGCATCCATGTATAAAAGGAGCTGAGCTCTGCCACCTCTTACAGGATTGCATTTGAGAACAAGCTAGTGAGAGAAGCAGGTGCATGGTTGAGAACTTTAGAGCAGAAGAAGATAAATGGATTTCATGAATTTCCCATGCTCCTCAGCACTCTATTTCATTTTAATGCTGAAATGAAGAGCATACCCACAGAGTGGGACCACTAAACATACTGTATTGATATATATATAATCTATTGGATGAGTGCTTTTGTTTAAAAACATTTGATAATTTTAAGAGTTTTTGATGAAGTGGTAAGTTTATACCAATCAAGCTTCAACTGTAAACAATATTTAAATAATTAAATGCTGACAAATGTAACATATAAGGTCAAAAACTGACCAAAATTAAAGAGTAGAAGTACATGGGATGTGGAGACATACAAAAATAGAGACAGTAGAAAGAGTATTGGACAGTCTGAAGCTTGAATGGTTTTAATGTAAAGGGCCAGAGCAGAAAGGCAAAAACTGAACAAGAAATAGAAGTGTATAACTCAGCACATCACTCAGAATTATTATGGAGAGGGTGAGTGAGAGACATTTTTAGAAGTTTTGACAATGGCATGTTATATCACTGAAATAGTAAAGATGTGATAAAATGAAACAGAACTGGCAGGTCCACATATGTTTTATAGGTCCTCAAGGATTGGGCAGGGGCACAGAGACATAAGGAAGAAAAACGTAAAGGGGGACAAAGGTACTTCTGCATTTTAATTGGTGTTTATTATAATTGTCAATAAAGTATGACACAGAATAGATAAATATAATTAAGAACCTTACATGTCAGATAGTCTAGTAGAGTTAAAATATCACTGCAGTAAAGAAACAGGTCACAAAAATTTATGAAAAGGGAAATATATATAAAATGAATTATATTCAGACACGTATGCATATTATTTCAGCAAGCACAAATTCCCTGAAGAAGTGCATTTAGCATGAAATGTTGGAAATTTTATAACTGACAGTTGAATAAAAATACATTGGGGCCTGGATATTCAGAGCAGTTGCGCATGGCACAACTCAGTTGCGCTTGTGCAAGTGTGGTATTGCGCCACGGAGCCATATTCAGCGGGAGCCAGTGTGCAGCACAAAATCCATTGTACCAATGTGCAACTATAATGAATGCATGCACAAGAGCAGGGGGTGTGCCCATGAATATCCAGCGCAGTAGCATATTCAACTGTGAATCCATGGCGCAAGTGTGGTGCAAATCAAAGTTGCTCTGAACAGACTTGTTCCTATAAATACAGGGCGCAAACACACAGACAGCACTTTTCACCAGGGGTGAGAGCGAGAGGGAATGGGAGAGAGAGAGGCAGACAGACAGAGAGAGTGAGAAAGAGACAGAAAGAGCAAGAGAGAGAGAGACAGACAGATCAAGGCAGACACAGAGGGAGAGGGACAGAGGTGGCATTAGAGAGGGAGAGAAGGGCAGAGAGAGTGAGTGAGAGAGAGAGAGAGAGAGAGAGAGCGAGCAACAGAGACACACACACACACACTGACAGGCAGTGCACTAGGGTGGCACACAGCCAGCAGCAGCCAACAGCCCAGGGAGACATTGGACAGTAAGGGCCATGGACAGTGCGCCCTTCATGATGGAGGCCATAATGAGGGGTGTGAGGGGGAAGGAGGAACAGCAACGTGACCAAAGAAGGGCCCATCAGCGGTATGCCTGACACAGGTGGTACCATGCCTGCACCATCTTTGAGAAGTACAGTGACACAGAGATTGTGGGCTGGGACCACCTGAACAGGGCCATTCTGAGGCAGCTCTGTGAGCTGTGCAGTGAGGAGATGCAGGCAGCCACCAGACGGAGCCATACCATGTCCATGGAGATGAAGGTGACAGCCGTCATGTGCCTGCTTGCCACAGGCACCTTCCAGAGACCAACAGGGGACACCACAGGCATAACCCAGTTGGCCACGTCCCACCTCCTCACACAGTTCCTCAACACACAGGCAGTGGACAGCAACCACGCAGGACTTCCACAGCGTTGCATGGCATGATTGGGGCCATTGACTGCACCCACGTGGCCATCTGCATGCCACCTGGCCCCGAGGGTGTTGCATACATTAACCGGAAGGGGAGCCCAGCATAAACTGCCAGGTGTGCGGGCGTCACGGAGCCGCACACAATGTCTGCACCATACCTGTGAGTGCACATGATGCATTCATCTGGCACAGCTCTGTGCTGTGCCACAGGTTTGAACATTGGGACATCCCCACGGGCCACCTAGTGGGTGATTATGGCATGGGCAAGGGGTGATGGGAAGAGCAGACCTTGGGATGGGGAGGAAAGGGTGTGCATGTTGGCGTGGGCACCAGGGACAGGCAAGGGGTGCAGCATAGAATAGCAGAGTGCTAACTATGTCATTATCCACACAGCAGACAGTGCATATCCACTGAGGCCCTGGCTGCTCACCCCCTACCGGTGCCCAACGTCCCCAGCAGAGGAACGCTACAATGAGGCACATGCCAGCATGTGCAACATCATCAAGTGTGTCTTTGGCATGCTGATAGCACGTGTCCATTGCCTAGACAGGTCAGGTGGTGCCCTACAGTACAGTCCCTCAAAAGCCTGTGGCCTATTCCTGGCCTGCTGCATGCTGCACAACATGTCCATTGACCATGGATAGCTGTCGAGGCTGATGAGGGTGACAGTAGTGGAGACAATGGAGGCAATGGGCCAGAGGGTGGTGGATAGCCACCCCCTGGGTGGAGGGATCCCCAGCTGCTACAGCAGGCATGATGCCACTGGGACACCATTGCACAGGAGCACTATGGTGCACACAGGTAGGTGGTGCAATACACAGGCATGGGCCACACAAACAGGTACAGCACACATGCAGGGGCTTGCATGGCAATGGCATGCACACACAGAGGTGTGATGCAGGGGTGGGGGGGTCAGTGGCACACAACCACACACAGCAACACACACACCCACATGCACCCACACACCCAGGCATTGGTATGTGGCATGGATCAGATGCATTGCATCAGTGCAAATGTGCAGCCGGTGCTAGCCCACCCTCATCATGCCCACACCACATGGTCTAGCGGCCGGGCAAGCATGCACACAGGCAGCGTGCGGCATGACACACAGGCATGACACCAGTGAAAGGCACACATACACCACACATGTGCACACAGGGCAGCAGCAGCAGACAGCGGTCAGGGCGGCCTGCACATCAGGACTGCTGCTTGGAACCATGGCCACTATGGCCACGAGGGCAGCCGCACCAGGGCTGATCAGCAGCCACAAGGTTCGCATCAGTCATGGGGGGGGTTGCAACAGCCCCCCAGTGGTGGGACCATGACCGTGTCCGCGCGGGTGTGTGCAGGTGCCCAAACAGGCCAGCCTCAGGCATGCCTGGGATGCCTACATCAAAGCCTGGTGTCAACTGAGATGGGGTTGCCTGACGCCAGGATCGTGGGGTGGACAGCACACTGCAGGGGGTCACCTGTGCATGGCCACATCCTATGGCAGCCAGCAATGCAAAGCCATCGGTGATCACAGTGGCAATGTGCTCCAAGGATGCAGTCATGGCCTCTTGCATGTGCTGCATCCCCGCCAGGATCTGCGGAGTGCCCCTCTCCAGCTGCTCAGCTACCTGGTGCACCTTTGCACGCAGTGCACACACCCCAGTGGCAAGCAGCACCTGTTGCTGTACAGATGCCCGCAGCAGACGGGCGTGCTCAGCCAACCAGTCTGCATCCTGGGGCTCCCGGGTGGTACGTCGATCCTCATGTAATGACCAGCCATGCTGCACAGCCCTCCTCTCTGGTGGACGCTGCACAGTGGGGTCTGCAGGGGGAATGGGCACAGCAGGTGCACCGGTGGTGGATCCTGTGTCCGGCTGCCAGGTGGCACCCGCAGCCTGCTGCTGTCACCAGTCCAGCCACTGTGCACCACCCAGCACCTGCGCGGCCGCACCACCATCACCACAGGGCACAGCTGGGGCAACGCACACCACTGCACCCACAGTGGTGGCAGGCAGCTGTTCCACCGCTGGCAGAGCACTGGGTGTGCTGCCTGTGTCAGAGGCCAGCAGGGGCGTCTCATCCACAATGTTACCCATGTTGTCCAGGATAAGTGTAATGTCATCATCGGAGTCAGATCCCACCCTGATCTGTGTCTCTGCGCAGAGAACACCAAGGCTGGCATCCTGCAGGAACACATCCAGGGCCTCATCTGACCCCAGGTCCAGGACATCCGCCTGCACTGTGGTGGTGAGCTAGGGCCTGTCTGGCCCCTGGATGCTGTGGATGTGGATGGCTGGTCCTCTGGGGCCATACCAGCATCCATGGCTGCTGCCGCTGCCGGCGCCCCATCATCTGCACAAAGGCGTGCTGGCACTGTAAGAGAAAGAAAGGTGTGTCAGTGTTGCAATGCCTTCATGTGCCCCTCCTACACTGCCACCGCATGTGTCCTGTGGCATGGCATGAACATGGGTGCGCACACATGCTCATGTATGCACCCTCCGTGTCACCAGCTATGCGTGGCTGGCATATTTACCATGCAGTGATGGGCTGCCACCCATCTGGAATCCACCTCCAGGCACACCCTCCACCATGGTGCAGTGCATGGTGGCTGCCACCAACTCTTCTTGCAGCGCTAGCGTTGGCGCATCTGCTGACCCCACTCCAGTGGAAGTCCGGGCCACACGGATGTCTGCCACCTTCTCTTTAATGTGCTTCTTGTTCGTCCCCACCTTCTTCCTGCACTTCTGTGCTGACTACTGGTGGTTGCAATGCTGGTTGACGTATGTTGCCACCTCCTCCCATGAACCAGCCCTGGCCTGTGGTGTGCCTGTGGCACCAATCAACAGGGGCTCCCTGTCCATGTAGGCCTCAAACAGGGCATCTGTCTCAGCCTTTGTGAAATTGGGCCTGCACTTCCAAGTAGGCCCACACTCCTCACCCGCCTCATGATCTGACATGTCGCTGCCTGTGGACATGGACAGCACAGTGTGTCAGTGGCAGCATCTCCCTGGTCTGTCCCACCCTGCTGTGCTGTCTGCTCCCAGTGAGCTGCAGCGGCATGCACAACTTACCCCGAAAGGATGCAATACCGGTCCATGGCCTTTGCGTGCTGTTCCGTGGCACTTATAAGGCACAACACATGCAAATGAGGTTTGGCACAACAGCAATGACATGCTAATTCACCCAGTGTGCCAGGCATTGGCTGATGAGCTCATTTGCATGTGGTGTCTGAATATCATGATATTGCGCCGTGCGCAATTGAATTGCACTGGCGCAAGTCACTATGGTGCAATGCACATGCATGCATGCTGTGCAGGCCCACACACATCATGACAGCAATCGCGCACTGTGAACACAGCATGATACAGTGACATTGCCCATGTCGTGCATGGGCTAGCTGCGCGCATGGCTGTGCATGGGGTGGTGTGCCCTATCATGCACGTGCGCAATGCCAGTCGACCCCTGACACCTGGGTCAGTTCTCTGACCCTGTGACCCTGTGTAGCCATGGCCATTCTGTGCATCTCCGGCACTGCATGATGTGTGTGCACTGCGCATGCTCCCGTGGATTGTGCGGCAGGCACATGGTGTGGACACGTGCCTCCAGCCACCATTTTCACCATCGAACGTAGTTAGAGGAACATGGTGCAGGCACAGCGAAGGAGGGCCAATAACTGGTCACCTATTGAGGTGGCCAACCTAGTGGCATGTGTGGAGCCCCAAGCCCCCCAGCTCTTTGGGCAGGTGCCCCTGCAGTGGGCCAGGGGCACCGTGTGGCAGGACATCACCACAAGCCTGGAGCACAGAACAGGGGTGCCCAGGATTGGGGAGCAGTGTGGCCACCATTATGGGGACCTCATGCAGTGGGACCAAGAGTGCCTCAGGAGGCTACAGGTACACGCCAGGTGAGGGGCCGTGCCACAGCCAGGTAAGTCATCCCATGTTGCATGCCTGCCCTGGTGCTGTACTGTGGTGTTGGCTTGGCTGCATGCCATGCCATGCAGAGGGGTACATTGTCATCATGCACATCATGGGGTGGCATTGCCAGCTGCCGCTTGTGTTGCGATGCAGCCATGCAGCCGTGTGGGATGTGTCAGGCAGGGGCACACCCTGTGCACAGGGATGGGGGTGGGGGGCAGCTGCTGTGGTCGGTTCCTGATGTGCACCTATCTTCTTTCCATTCTCAGTACCTGAGAACTGTCAGAGGGCCCAGGCTGCTGCAGCAGCGCAGCAGGCCACAGTGGGACAAGCTGGTGTGGGACCAGCACCAGCAAGGCTGCAGAGGGCAGGTAGACACTGTCATGGTCCTTCGCACTGTGCATGGGGGGTGGCGGGGGGAGTGGGAGTGGGTATGGTGCCTGTGCCATGTGCCATGGCAGCTGTATGTGTCACACTGTGCATGGTGCATGCCACTGTGGCACATCCATTGGACACGTGTGCCAGCTGTCGGTGGGGTGGGCATGCGCCCAGCTGCCACTGTTGCTGTGGTGCTGCCAGTGCACTGTGCCATGTAACTATCACTGCGCAGTCATGTGGCCATTGTGTGACAGGGCCCACCTCTGTGCAATGTCGTGGTTTGCCGAGTTGCTGGCTGGTGTTGGCCCCCCCCGCAGGTGGCCATTTCGGGCCCTCTAGGGGTGTGTGTTCCCATTGCCCACTGTGCACAGTGGGTGGGCATGGTTCCTTGGGACATTGCACTGATCACCTGTCCTGTCCCTTGTTATAGGTGTCCAGCGGCAGACAACCTCGCTCAATGTTATTGAGGCTGCTGCGCCAAACCCTACTGGTGGCCTCCATGACACTGGAGGTGGTCGTGCAGGTCTGGCGGATGCTGTTGGTGGAGCAGAAGCAGTGGCAGTACGCCAGGGTGGCTGGATGGGGCTGCCGTTAGTTCAGCCCCTGTTTACCCCTGTTTCCCCTGCTATACCTCCCCCTTCAGTCCCTCTTCCACTGTACAGTCCATGTTCCCTGTCCCTGTCCCCTTCCTTCACCTTACCTACCCTTTCCCAGCCCCTGGTTCTTGTAGATAGTTCCTTTAAATATATATTTTATGACTTACCTGCCTGTGTCTGTGTCCGATTTTCAGGTGGTGTGAGGAGCCACGCTGCAGTGACCAAGTGTCTGTCCGTGTGGTGTGCATGTGCAGGGGCATGTGTTGTGCTTCCGTGGTTCACTGCTGTGTGCTGTGATGTGTCCCACTGTGGTGGTGTCCATCTCCTGGGTCGGTGGCTGTGCCTTGGGTTACCCTTGGGCCGGCTGTTGGGGTGTATGGCAGTTGCGTGTGTGGTGGTGGCACACAGCCATGGTCCTTGGTCAGGTGCTGTCTGCACACTGTGTTGGGGCCCCTGCTTGGTGTTGTGTGGCCTGTCCCATGTGGTCTGCCATGCTCCCTGCCACCTGGCATGGTCCGTGCCTACTGTGTGGGCTTCCTGTGTGCCTGTATGGCGTGTGTGCTTGGCTGCATAGTCCTGGGTGTGGCCTGCTATGGTCTGGGGGGGCATGGACAGCAGCCTATGGGGGGCTTCCTTGGTGGCCCTTTGTTGGCTGTTGGCACCTCCTGGAGGTTGGCACCGCCTGCTTTCTCTGCCACTGTTGTGTTCTGGGGTCGGGTGTCTGGGTGCCTGTGGGTGCCCTTCTATGCCCTGCTGGTGGTGGCCTCCTGTGGCCTGTCACTGTGCTTCCTTGACTTTGTCCCTGGGGTTGTCCTCTGTGCCGTGCCCCCCTCTGTTGCTCTGCTGCTATGCTCCCACAGTTGCGCTGGAGCATCTCTTTCTGCACCATGGCACAACTCTGACTGCACCATGGCGCAACTCTGCCATATTCATCTGGGTTACGCTGGCGCAGTTTGGCCTGTGCAACCTCTGAATATCACTCCTGTCATGCCATGGCGCATTGGATTTGTGCTGCACAGGACTTGTGCCGGGTTTTGGCTAATTTCTGAATATCTGGGCCTGGATGTACAACAACAAAAATTGTGTGGTGCAAGAGCTTCATTTCCAGTTTTAGATAGATGATTTTTTTCCACTAATTTTCATGATTAGATTTTTGAGAAACTGACATACATCACTTTTGTGACTAGAAATCCACCTTTGTGAGTTAAAGATTATGGTTTTGTGAATCTTAATGGTCACAGACTTTAAAAAAACAAGAAAACGTTCATCAAACCAAGAAAATCAATTGGAAATTTCAGTAACTCTAAAACTTATGTGGTTGATAGTGTAGGAAAGAATGAGATTCTTCAAATGTTTTTTAAACATAAATGTTTTTAAAATAATAATTAAAAAAAGGCTGTTTTCATGACATTCATCCCCCCTTGCTAGCAGCACTAGTGCCATTGGTAAAAATGTTACAAAACAGACTGCACTAGGTATCGCATCCCAACCAGTCCCATTGTCCATGACAACATCTCTTTTCTTGGTAGTCCGTGGTCCTTCTCCCAATCCTAATTTCCATTGTACAATCCTGGTAGTCAATGGGTCCTGCTCCCTCTCCTGATCCCATTGTCCACTGTATTACAAGAATCCCTGGTAGTGCATGTCCCCCCTTCACATCCCGATGCAGACTGTACCAATAAAATCTCTAGTAGTCTGTGATCCCCCTCCATCTACTGAATCCTGATCACAATGTCCACTATACAGTTACAATCCTTGATAGTCCATGATCTCCCTTCCTTTCTTGATCCTGCCAATCTTCCCACCTCTAGATCAGTACCCCCCCCCAAAAAAAATAGTCCCCTTTGGTGGCTGGCACTTACCCTTCTCTCCCCTGAGCCTCTATGGTCAGACAACATCTGCATCGCAGGTAAAGTGGTGATATATTTGTAACACATCTATAACTTATCAATAGACCATGTTAATCAATAAATTATAATAGATGACTAGCCCATTATGCTGCTGGTTTCTGAAAGCTGTTATTCAAATAGAACCATGCTGAATGACGTTGCCAGAATTAGAACTGTGCAGAATGACTTGAAATGTGAAGAATGGGTTTTCATGGAGACCAGGAAAAACTTCATGAAACATTTCTTGTTTTTTTTCCTTATCGTCTTGGAGACTTGAACAATTGCCCCATTGTGTACTCCTTGGAATTGGCAGCGTCCTCTCATTTTAGATTCTGTTCAAGGCTACTGAGAGGTTTGATACTGGCATAAATTGTTTGCATTTGCAAAATAAGCAAGTCATGCACTATAAAAAAATAAAAAATAAAAAAACTTGTAACTGAAGAACAGGGTTGCTGTATATTTCGCGGTTCTATTGACATCATAGTGCCACTCTAATTTTGTTATTGTGGCTCTATGAGGTCACAAGAAACCTTTAGTGTTTAACAACTACCATGCACCTGGACTAAAAAGTCACTTCGACTCCCAGCGAAAGTGATTACTTCACGAATACTAAAACGACAGCTAGGGCCACTAAAAGAACACCTTAGATATCAGGATTGGTCCACCATCTTTACTGCAGAGGATGTAGATGCTGCACTAAATTACTTTATCAGGACATTTAATGATGCCATCGGTGCCACATAGAAGAAGATTACACAAACTGGGGAATATGGGTGTGGGCAGGACAGTAGTGTGGTGGGTAGGTAACTGGCTGGGTGGCAGGACACAGAGGGTGGTGGTAAATGACTGTCACTCCACAGAGGGAAGAGTGACCAGTGGGGTACCACAGGGATCAGTGCTGGGACCGGTCCTATTCAACATCTTCATCAGTGACATTGTGCAGGACCTAGAGGCAGAATTTCCTGTTCGCTGATGACACAAAGCTCTGTAACAGAGCAGACACACCAGAGGGTGTAGACAGAATGAGAAGGGACCTGCAGAAACTTGAAGAATGGTCAGGGTTTGGCAGTTGAAATTCAATGCAAAGTGCAAAGATAATGCATATGGGGGCACGAAAACCCTGGCACAATATATCAGTTGGGGAGTGAGGATATAGCATGCACCAAGCAGGAAAGGGATCTTGGGGTTATCATCTCTGATGACCTCAAGGTAGGAAACAGTGTGACAAGGCAGCAGGTAAAGCAAATAGGGATGCTGGGATGCATAGGCAGGGGCATCACCAGCAGGAAAGGGAGGTCATAATTCCACTATACAAGACACTAGTGAGGGCCCACCTGGATTACAGTGTACAGTTCTGGAGACCTTACTTACGTAAGGACATAGACAGGGTAGAGAAGGTTCAGAGGAGGGCAACAAAGATGGTACATGTGTTGCTTCACAAGTCCTATGAGGACAGGTTGAAGGAATTGAATATGTACTACCTGGAGGAGAGGAGGGAGAGACGGGATATGATAGAGACATTCAAGTATCTTACAGGGAGGAACAGGGTGCAGGAATACACTATTTTTAAGTGAAAAAGATGTTCCAGGACTAGAGGGCATGGGATGAAGTTGGAGGGAGGACGATTCAGATGAACCATGAGGAAGAATTTCTTCACAGAACGGGAGATGGACAAGCGGAACACCCTGTTAGAGGAAGTGGTCGGGGCTGAAACAATCACGGGATTTAAGAATGCATGGGATAGACATAAAGGAATTCTGGAAGTCAGGATTAAGGGGCAACAGACTTCTAGGAAAACATAAAGTGAACTTACAAGCTGAAATGGGCAGACTGGGTGGGCTGTAGGCCCTTATCTGCAGACACTGTCTATGTATCTATGTATATCTTTGCCCCTATCACCAGTAGAAAGGTTAGCAGTTCTCATAAATTCTGGATAACCCCCTCCCTTATTGCCCAACTATGCACCAGGGACAGCCTATGGTATAAGACAAAAAGTTCTTGCTCCCACATTGATCTCCAAAACTATAAGATGTCCTGCAACAATTGCACCCAGGCTGTTTGCCAGGCGAAAGCACACTACTTCAGGACTGAGTTAGACAAGTCCTGGGGAAATAGCTGAAAATGTTGGGAAAATATTAAGGCTATAACAGGGGCACCAAATAAAACAGGACCAACTATGCTAAACATTGGTGGTAACACAACACAGGATCCTAAGATAATTGCTAATGCCTTCAATAAGACCTTCACTGACCTCAGTGGTGTGTCCCCCAACTTCATGAAACCAATTAGCCGGGACACATGTATTATATCTGATGCCACACCCACAAGCTCCGCCCCACCATTCAACTTCAGGATTATCTCAATATCTGAGGCAAAAAAATACCTTCTGCAAGTGCTAGGCATGACCAGGCAAAGTGGAGACAGTCTTGACCTGAAGTTAATTTCTCTAACCCTTGATGTTCTCCTGACACCCCTAACTAGAATCCTAAACCTCTCCCTCACTACTGAAAAATTCCCCAATCTCTGGAAAGTCACTGTCGTTATCCCAGTTTTCAAAAATGGGGACAGAACAATTCACACTACCGACCTTTTTCCATACTACCCACAGTTTCCAAAGCTCTGGAATGAATTGCCTATGATCAGCTCGTTGACCATCTAGACAAATACCATCTGCGATGCAGGCAGCAACATGGGTTTAGAAAGCAACACAGTACTACAACAGCACTAGTTGAGTTCGCGGGATTTATTTATGATGCATTTGACCAGGGGCACTTAGTGGGGGCTACCTTCATAGACCTCATTAAGGCATTCGATGCAATCAATCATAAACTCCTGCTTACTCAACTAGGTGACTTGAGCTTATCCTCTTACCCCCTGTGCTGGTTTTGGAGCTCTCTCACCAGACATGTACAACAGGTAAACATTGCCAGCACACTCTCCGATAGCCTTTGCGCTAACACCGGAGTTCCCCAAGGATCCATTTTAGGCCTTCTGCTGTTTAGTCTCTTTTTAAATCACCTCCCACAATTGTATCAAGACAGAATCCTCCTCTATGCAGATGACACTGTCCTCTACACTAGTCACCCTGACCCTACTGCCCTGGAACAACAAATGCAGTACAACTTTAATATAGTCGAAGACTGGTTCATCAATGCACGGTTATTGTTAAACTATGAGAAAACAAAAACATGCATGCTGTTTGCCTCTACTCACAGCAGGTACAGGTCATCCAAACTGGTTATTCGGAACAAACAAAATGAAACTCCTAAAATGGTCCAAAGCTTCAATTATCTCGGGGTTACTTGGACAGTTCCCTGTCTTACTCACGACACATTGACCAGGTTGCAAAGTCTGCAAATAGGAGAATCGGCCAACTCTACAGACATAGACACTGCCTTAAAGTAGAAGCCCTTAAACTCATCATAGATAGTTCAGTTTTTTCTGTAATAGACTATGGTCTTGATGTCTGTAGTGCTGTTTCTGACACAACCTTAAAAAGGATAGCCTTAGCATGGAACAAAGCCTGTAGACTTGTACTAGGCACCTCACGTCTTTCCCACATCTGCGAACTCTACTCACTCTTGGGTTGACTAGATCTGGACAACAGAATTCGATATCAGTCATGTCTTTTAGCCAAAAAGGCTATCCTCAGCCTTGTGACTATTGAGGTTCAGTCCATGCTTTGCCCAGCTACAGCAGCTAGATTAACCAGAGGGTCAACTAGCAATCTCTATAAGATCCCTTTCCGCCGAATGTCACTCGGTCAAGCAATCTTTTGGTTTCTGGGCCCTAAACTGGCTCAACTCCTTCCCTAGTGACCTACTCACTGAGTCCAAACTCTGACCTTTTAAATCAAACCTTCGCTCACATCTTACAAGTCTTAAGAAGTGCACTTGCTTCCACTAACCAGTTTTCTGACCTAGGTCAGTCCTGAGTATCTCAGCTCCTTATTCCCCCTTATTTGATTCCTTTCTCTTTTGTACCACCTGCCCAACCAACACAATACCTGTGCACCCCCTACTCAACCCTAATTACCTTCTTACCCCCTGCCCTGATCATTACAATGTCCCTCTACATCTTACTACCTCCACTTCCCTGCACATCCTTCCTATCTCCACTTCTCCCACCCCCACCTACGCATCTTTCTTGAGAAAGGTTATTGGCTTTGCTGGTTTCCTGTACTGTACTTGATCACTCTTCCCTGTTCCTTGATGCTGGTTATAGTCTTTGTGAAATATTCCTGATATAAACACTGCGATATAGTTACTTGTTTTTCTTCTGTATTATACTTTTGCTTTGTATGGAAATATGTTATTGCCCTTGTCAGTCTCCATCTTATTTCATGTACTTTGTGTATGTTTTGCCTTGTCTGTTTTTTGGTCATGGAACCTCTGTGAATGAGCT
Organism: Neoceratodus forsteri; assembly: GCA_016271365.2. Classification (NCBI taxonomy): domain Eukaryota; kingdom Metazoa; phylum Chordata; order Ceratodontiformes; family Ceratodontidae; genus Neoceratodus; species Neoceratodus forsteri. Next base: position 944,670,867 of record CM028136.1, on the reverse strand, counting down.
TTTAGCTCAAAGGTTGTAATTCGAGATTGTAATAAATAAAGTAAATAACAATAAAAATAAACTACCCTTTTTCTCATGGTCAGAGGTTAACTATTCTATATATTTGTTTCCCATTTGGCTATTTTTCTTGATCAAAGTTGCTGGTGAATTCTTCAGGTGTGTTCACTGTGAATTATGACCTTTCCCAATATGTTTTCTAGCTATTCTGGAATCTAGAATATTTAGAAATCATATTGGAAAAGGTCAGTATTTGACGGACCGACTAGAGCGGAGATCTCTGTGATGTTAATTCTGCTAGTAGCACACTGCAGTTAATTTTTTCTCCTTGATTCCTGGTGTGTAGTTTATGCTACGAAATGCTGAGGGCTGCTACTTGAGTATTTGACAGGCCCCCTAGAATGGAGCTCGCTGTGTTGTCAATTCTGCTGATAGCACACTGCAGTGATTTTTTTCTCAGTGATACTTGGTGCATAGTTTGGAACCTGAGCATCATATCCTGAGCTGTGCATTGTGGGCAGGTTGACTCTGAGTAAAAGACATATCTCAAAGTACAGTAAGCTAAATGTTCATAACACTTTTCTAAATGAGAAAAGTGCAAAGTGTGTATTTTTTGGGGGGCACAGAGAACTCACATTAGAATTGATAAAATGATCATGCATCTTTATTTCTGAAATCAGAATGTGTTAAAAAAATATTAAAAGTTGCTTACAAAATTATTACTGAGTGGTGTCTGTAGCATTATATACATAATATATATGCATGTTAAAATTAAAAAAATGGCAGTTATATGCTGTGTGCACATTGAAGTGCACGTCATGCATGGTGATGTTGCTCTCCACATGTTCTAAAAGTCCAGATGTTGCTCCCACACCGGAAAAGGTTGGACAGCCCAGTTCTAGACACACCATGGTTAATCATGCTTAACCATGATTCACTCATGTTTGACTATAGTTTGTCCATTGTCATATCAGCATGGGATAGTAGCCGAATTTGCATAATTTATTTGCATATCTTAATGCAGGATTTGACACCTCACTAATATAAATAATCACAATAGTAACAGTGTTTGGCAGTTCATTAAAAAAAATAGGTTTACACACGAGAATAAAAATAAAAATTGAATATGTGTACTCATCGCATCTGGAGATATAAATAGAAATTAGGCCATTTTTTTATCATTTATGAAGGAGAACAGATTCTATTAGAAAGAGAAATAATAGCAGCAATGGGTAAGTAAATGAAAACTATTTCTGAAGTACAGTATGTATGGATAATATTCATGACATAATGTTAAGTTTGTTGAAAAAAATGCAGTTACCTGAGCAGTGTAGAATTTGTTTTATAATGTGGGGAACTTCCAGAATTAATAACCGTGGATAACCACAGATGGCCATGGTCAACTAGCATAATTCTCCCACTGTATTGGCCATGATCATCTGTGATCTATTCCTGGGCCATTTAAAGTGCAGGGGGAACATTTTATTAAGCCAGGAAATAGCACAAATTGCTGGTTTTACATTTGTGCAATTTTTTGCTATCTTGCACCACTATCTGGCATAATCCGTCAACGCTTTTTTTTCAGATCATGCAATTGTTGCCCAAACAGCACATTTTTAAAAATGTGATTTAAAAAAAAAAGTGCAAACTGAAATGGTGCATTTTGAACACCGTTCTAGTTCCCCAAATCACATAAAATGATATGAAGTTGGCATACTTTATTTTCAAAAACTGCACAAAACTGATTTTTCTAATTTTGTGCATCTTTAGCCATTTACCATCAGTGGTTGCCCATAAATAACCATGGTTACAATCATGGGCAAACAATGAATGACCATGGTTGCGTGCATGTATAACCATGTGTAACCCCCCCTACAAAAGGGGGTTCCCAAAAGTCTTCCTTGGATGTGCCTAAATGCCCACTGCCAGGCTGGTGTCCTGTGTCCTAGCAGGTTTAAAAGTGTTTGCATGTGAGCACCCAGTTAGCCTCCGTGCCTGTCTCTTTAAGAGCTGTCTATCTCGTAGTTTATAATTACTCTGAGTGGAGGCCGAGTGTTTCTAGACTCAAGTCCCGCCCGGGCTGCAGTACAGCTGCTTCATTCTGCTATCACCAATTGAGCCTTCCTTTGCAGCATGGACATTTCTGTTATGAACTACCGTCTTGGTTCTGGATTGCCAATCTGCACCAATCAGTACCTTTGGGGGCTTTGAAATGGAGCCTGCCCCCAAGGGTCTTGTGGGAGTAAATTTCTGTAGGAATTGTAGTTTTCACTCTTTGGCACCTAAATGGACCGGGAGGGGAAGCTCAAGCTGTGACAGACAGATGGATCAACAAACTGAATCTTTTGGATCACTAGGAAGCCCCGGTGCTGCCTACAGCAGAGGTCAGTAGTGGAGAAAGAGTTGAGAGAGTGGGGAGCTTGAGCAATTCGAGCAGCTGCTCCAGCGTAGTGCGCAGGGAAAATTGGTGGGAAGGCTGTGTCTGGCCTGTTTGCTACTGTCTTCCTAAAGTGAAGAGACTTAATTCAACCATCGGACTTTATCTGAATTTGTGACCTTAATTCCGAATTGTGACTAATTTCACCTGAAGAGGACTGAAGACTTGCTTTTGTGCGATTGGCCTATCAGGACTTCACCACGACCGCAGAGCATATGGTTTGCACAGGGACACTGTGAATTGAAACCAGACTGTCCTCTGAACTGCAGTATTTGTCTGCCTTTACTATAAGTGTGCTGAATGTGGACAGTGGGTCGCGATTTGGTTCCCCACTTTGCTGAATGTGTTAGGCTTGCTAGAAGCTGTGTCCAGAAACCTTACCAGACTGCAACCAAACTGTTCTCCCAGTCTGGGCCCTGCCATCCTAGCCCAGACATCCACTCGCCCTGCAGAGAAAGATCTGACGAGAGACCCGCCTGGAGATTCGGCTCCCTGATCAACATCACTGAACAGGATCGAGTGCCATGTCACATCGTGTGGGCCCTGCTTCTCCTAGCCATCCAGCTCTTCATCTTAAGGTCTCCATTTCATCCCATCCTGCATCCAAATTTGGGTAGCGTGAGTAAAACCAGGGTAGCTCCCTGCAACCCAGCTAACAATCACAGTGTGTCATCTGATTTAATTGTTAAGCTTTTGTGGACTGAGTCATCCAGCTCAGGATTACAAATTGTGGGTTACAGTGCATGCATGTTTCTTTCCATCACAGGGCCCCAACCAGCTGCAATGCCGGCCTACCCTGGGCAATGCTTCAGGCTAGCCTGTAGTTTCAACTGGGTACCCAGAGTGTGTGTGACTGTGTTCCAGGGACCTTTGAGTGCATGTCTTATAGCCTGAATCAATCAGATCTAAAATCAACCACCAGATTACTGCCCCTCCCTTGTTGACATCCCCCAATAAATCAGATCTGGATCTTTTTTGCAGTTAAACTGGGTGTGGTGAACCTCTGTATAAAAAGTACTGCATCAACATTGCTTAATTGTTACAGGTCTTATTTTCCAGGGGGTCATCCAGGGTGTTCCAGCTGATCATAGCCCTGGTGGTAAGTGGTTACAAGGAAGGAGTCACTGTGTGCTGCAAAAGTGTGTTGGTGTGGGGTAGCCGAAAGCTTAACCAGGCCACTAGGGTTAAAGAGGGGGGTATCAGTGTCCTGGAGTGCTGTGCCCAGGGCAGTCACTTTGCCAACAACCCTGTCCTCCGGGAGGAGGCACCTGTTTCGAGAGCCCAGGCCCCTCAACCTGCAGGCTACTGAGCAGGCAGGGGTAGTAACCCTCGGAGTAGCGCCACCTAGGGGTTACACATATACAAACATGGTTTGTCCATGATCCTGAGAGCAGGGGCCAGTCTGTACTAAATAATCCCCCTACAACTTGACTGAAGATACTGTTGGTGTGGACAATGAATTTGTTGGAAAACTATTTCTGAATGTGTTAAAGGTGCTCCCTCCACTCAAATGCTTCATGGTCCCACCAAAGACATCATAAGAACTCTGTCCTTCCCCATGGGACAGGATCCCGAAGTTTCCGAATATCAGGGGTCATCTACACTCACTGTACATCATGTTTAGCTTGAATTCCCTGCAGTCTTTCCAACTCACCAGTCTATTGATGGCAGTAAAGGTGTGTCTCTGTCAGACACAGGAGAATTTTGCAATTCAAACAGGTTTATAAATGTAAATGGTCATGTGTTTCTATACACAAGGAGCCATTCCTGGTAGATTAGACAATTTCAATGGAGTGCACTGTGAGCAGGATACATTTGTGATGCTATTCCTTGTATCACTGGCAGGCAAATTTTAATTGATGGGCTCATAAACAGGAAATTAAAGATTTAAGCAGAGTGAGATAATACAGAGTAAAATACACCTTTATGGTCATTAATATGACTTGGTTTCAAATTTAATTACCCATAGGTACAGAGCAGCACAGAAGAGAGAGAAAGATATTCTTAGATATATCAACTGTATGTAAAAGCCCTTCTAGGCAAGGCAAAAAAAAGTCTTTCAGAAATGATATGCGCAATTTTTACAGCAATTTTTTTTTTATTGTTTCTGCACCAACTACTGTAGAAATAGGCATATCATTTCTGGCTCCCTTAAACTTTTCCAGTTAGAAATGGAACATGTTTTAAATGGTTCATGTATGCAAGGAAACCTTTTTTCTAACCAAAATAATAGATTCAGTCTGCCTAGCATCTTCAATGGGAGTTGGGAGTAATAATTTCAGACAGTATGAAGACATCAGCATAATGTAACAGGTGATGGGTAGGACTAATTGGGTGTTGAGGTGCATAGGGAGGTAGTGAGGGGGTCCCATTTAGGTGAAGAGAGGAAGGTTCTGCTACCACTGTATAGGTCACTGGTTCATCTTGGAGTAGTGTGTGCAGTTTTGCAGTCTACATCTAATGAACGGCAGGGATAAAGTGGAATCAGTTCAGAACAGGGTAACCAAGATGACCCAAAGATGGCAGGAAAGGATGTATGAAGAGAGGTTTACAAGCCTGAAGATATACATGGCAGGCTACAGAGAAAATGAACGCACTCCAGTAGTCCTTAAAGGTGCTCCAGCCAGTAAACCAAATTGAAAGGGGAAAAGAAAACTGGGCACACATCAGTTGTTTAGAAAAGTATAGAACTATTTAATGCATATAGAAACACGGGCTAGCACCTCTACTTATCAGCTTTGGCTCTGAGTCTTCTTCAGGAGGTTCTCAAATTGTGACCTTGAACATAGAAACATAGAATTTGACGGCAGATAAGGATGGCTTGGCCCACCCAGTCTGCCCATTTCCCTACCTAATGGATAAGCTGCAGATCCTAGTTAACCAGCAGCCTACTTCTTCCTACCCCCAACCCCTAGAATTGCCTTATGACTGTCCCTTGCATACTTGAATTCCACCACTGTTTTTGACTCCACAACCTCCTCCAGAAGGCCGTTCCATGCCATCCACAACCCTCTCTGTGAAAAAATACTTCCTTAAATTACCTCTGAGCCCCCATCTTCAAATTGTGCCCTTTGTTCTTGCACACCTCTTTTTTTGAAAGATGCTACCCTCTTGGACTTTGTTGATTCCTTTGATGTACTTGAAAGTTTCCATCATGTCCCCTCTCCCTCCTTTCCTCGAGGCTATACATATTAAGCTCCTTAAGTCTCTCTTCATATGTCTTCCAGTGCAGACCCTGCACCATTTTAGTTGCCCTCCACTGGACAGCTTCCATCCTGTCTATATCTTTGCGGAGATTGGGTCTCCAGAACTGCACGCAGTACTCCACATTGGGTCGCACCAGCTGTCTGTACAGAGGGATAACAACTTCCTGTTTTCTACTGGTGATGCCTCTCCCTATGCATCCCAGTATCCACCCAGCCCTCCTTGCTGCTCTCTCACATTGCTTGCCCACCTTTAGGTCATCTGATATGACTACCCCCAGGTCCCTTTCCATTTTTGTTGTTATTAGTATCTCACCCTCTTTGTGTACTCTTCCCCTTGGTTTTTGTTTCCCAGGTGCATTACCTTGCACTTCTTAGCATTGAATCTAAGCTGCCATACATTTGACCATTCCTCTAACCTTGCCAAGTCCTTCTCATCCTTTCCACCACCTTGTGCATCAACTCTGTTGCCAGATCTTTGTGTCATCTGCAAGAGACATACTTTTCTTCAGTCCCTCTGCAATGTGCTTATAAAGACATTGAAGAGACCGTCTATACAAACCCGAGGTACTCTCTTAGTAACCCCTTTCTTCAGAGTGGACTCCATTTATTATTACTCTCTGTGTCCTATTCTCCAGCCAATTCTTTACCCAGGCTGTCATCTTGGGACCCACTCCCAGGCTGGCTAACTTGTATATTAATCTTTTGTGAACATAAGGACATAAGAATTTGCTGGCAAATGGAGACTATGGGGTCCACCTAATCTGCCCTCTCGTCTAACCCCCGCCATTTACTGCTTTTGCAAAGATGACCACAGTTATTGTCCTATGCCTGTTTGAATTTGCTGATTGACTTAGCTGCCATCACCTCTGATGGCAGGCTGTTCCATGGGTCCATGAACCTCTCTGTAAAAAAGTACTTTCTAACATTGGTTCAGAACTTTCTGCCTATCAGACGTGAGGTGTGCCCCCTTGACTTAGCTGCCACCACCTCCAATGGCAGGCTGTTCCATGGGTCCATGATTCTCACTGTGAAAAAGTACTTTCTAACATGGTTCTGAACTTTCTACCTGACAGGCATAAGGTGTGCCCCCTTGTGCGCACAGTCCTATTTTCATGGAAGAGGTTTTTAGTTTGTACTGCATTTATCCCTTTGACATACTTAAAAGTTTTTACCATGTTCCATCTATTTCTTCTGTGCTCAAGGGAAAATAGATTCAATTGGCTGAGCCTATTTTCATAAGGTTCATGGTGCAGACCCTGAAACATCTTGGTGGCTCTCCTCTGCACAGATTCCAGATGGTCTATGTCCTTTTACAGGTGAGGACACCAGAACTGCCCACAGTACTCCAAGTGTGGCCTCATCAAGGAACCACAGTATATAGTGGGATGATTATCTCATGCTTTCCACTAGTTATACCCCTACCTATGTATCCAAGGATGCTGCTTGCCTTTAGTGCTGCTTTTTTGCATTGCTTTCCTACCTTTAAATCTTCAGATATGAGAACTCCTAGATCCCATTCCAACTTTGTCTCTTCCAGTTGTTGCCCTTCCAGGACATAGTTATTTCCTAGGCTCTTCTTACCCAAGTGCATTACCTCGCACTTTTTGGTGTTGAATCTCAGCTTCCCATTACTGGACCATTACTCTAGCTTTCTGAGATCTTCCGCCATTCCCGAGATACCTTCTTGAGTGTCCACCCTGCTGCAGAGCTTTGTATCATCTGCGAACTGGCATACCTTTCCATTCAGTCCATCAACAATGTTGCCAATGAATATGTTGAAAAGGATTGGGCCACACTGAACCCTGTGGAATGCCACTGGTTACTCTTCCCTCCTTTGACAAGTCGCCATTTACAATAACTCTCTGTGTCCTATCCTGAAGCCAGCTTTTAACCCAGTTGACCACTTTCTGACCCATGCCTGTTTGCTTCAGCTTATTTGCTAGCCTTCTGGGTGGAACTGTATCAAAGGCTTTGCTGAAGCCCAGATACACTACTTCCACAGCTGCACCCTGGTCCACCACTCTCGTAACCCAGTCAAAGAATTCTATCATATTCATTTGGCACGACCATCCTACAGTGAAGCCAGTTTGCCTCATGTCAAGTTTTTCACTTTCTTTCAGGTATTCCACTACCCTTTCTTTGAGCAATGTCTCCATTATTTTACCCACCATTGAGGTCAGGCTGGCTGGGTGATAATTTCCTGCTACCTCCTTACTACCACTTATGTAATGGCACTGCTGTGGCATTTATCCAGTCATGTGGTACTGAGCCATATTCCAGTGACTTGTTAAATAGCTTGGTTAGTGGGGCAGCAAGTTCCTCTCTGAGTTCCTTTAAAACTCTAGGGTATATACCATCTGGCCCCATTGCCTTGTCTACTCTCAATTTAGACAGTTTCTCGAGTACTCTTTGTTTTGTAAAGGGACTGGTGTCAGCTCCCATTGTGTGGTAAATTTTCAAGATAGTGGTTTCTATCCCCGCTCCCCTAAGAACATGTCAGCAGAAGGGGACCATATTATCCATCTAGTCTGCCCAGATTGCCTAACCCCCTATTCTGTTGTTCTTCTGAGATTGACGCAGTACTTGTCCCACACTATCTTAAAAGCAGTGACTGTTTTGGCCTCCACAGGCTCTGGTGATAAGCTATTCCAAGTGTCCATCACCCTTTCTGTAAGTAGAACTTACAAATGTATTTGTATTAATATTGGCCCTCTGCCCTGTAAAAAAATAAATAATGCAGATTTTACTTGGACTGTATTTCCTTCCCTCTGAGTCTGTTCCTGTGGTACTCATGTATGAAACACATCAGGCATGTACAGATTGTCAGTATCCAATGATGGGATTTTTATGAAATAACATTTTTTTATGTCTCATCTAAGCCATGGTGTCTTTGGCAGGGTTGGTTCCTAGCAACCCTGGGATGCTTCCTTTTGTGCTTTGTCTGTTGCAACAGCAACCCTAACTATCTATGCTTTTCCTGTCTTAATTATTTCACTTTATTCCTTCCAGAGGCCAGCCACCTGGAGGATGCCGCCCACATTTCACTACTGTAACCATTACCCGCTTTATTTTTCTTTTTTCACTCTCATTTTTCAGTCCTCCCAGGGATATAAAGCGTGCCAGTGTTTAGAAAGGTGCATTCATAATGAGATGCTGGTTAGCATAAGAAAGAACAGCATGCATGTGCTAAAATGACATGTTACTAGCTAGCAAGATGTTGTAATTATAACATTGAATATCAAGCACTTGAGGAACACTATTATAGTGCTGTGTTTAAAACTGTATTTGGAACAGAAAAAACTGTATAATAGCCATAAGACAGTCAGTAGCTGCTAAGAGTTAAACAAATGTTTTCTGTATCTAAAAATATTGCGAGAAAGTGTATGTTGATGCAGAGCAATTTTTTCATTTTCTTTTAGTTTTGTAAAGCACAAAACTAACTAAGGAACTTACTCAAAGCAGTGTTTAAAGTTGAGGAAATTAAATCCCCTTTACACAATACTATTTTGTTTAATACAAAAAATAATCATTTTTACTATTTTGATAAAAAGAACAAGCAGAGCATAAACACTTTTGTATCCTTCTGTTACCTCCCTAGTAAAGCTGCATCATAGAAAGATTTTCAGAACTCCAAACAGACATGAGGCCTACTTGAGAAGTTTAAAAGCATTTCCTCAATAAATGTTACCTCTATGTTACTCTCTGGTAAATATACACATAGAAACTATAAAAGAATTACTAGGCTGTAGAATATTCCACTTTTAGACATCGATAGAAGTTATTGCTTACTGAAGTAAAAGTTTGGCCTTACCTGGATTCAGGAGTGCTTTTTAGGCCTACCAGGTCCAACTGTTTCCAAAGACTACTATAGGAGTCTGTGAGCCCTTCCTGCTGGGCTTATATACAAACCAGGTCATGCATGATTTCACACCATGGCAGGGGCTACAAGCTCATTATTTCATAAGTAGATATTCATCTTAATTTGCAAACAGTGTCCTACAGCTTACTAAGCCATAACAAGTTATTTGATCTGTGTGTAGTTGATCAGACCATCACTGAATAAGTTATATAAAAATGTATTTCCTCTAAAAAGGGGTGGATCACCTGACCAAGGGGAGGTATAAAACCCCCTTCATTTGGCCTTACCTAACAGATTTGTAGTCAGACGGTATCTGACTGGTAACAGAGCAAGACATGCTTCAGCTTCATGTCTTTTTTTTTTTTACTTTCTTTTATTCCTTCTGAACCACCCAGGCATCCTTCAGGAGTGTCCACTTGGATGTGCCTCTATTCCTGGCCTGAACCCACACTTTCCCCCGTCTCTACCCTGGATGACCTCGGCAAGTCCGACCCCCAGATCACCTCCTGGGCTGGGTCCGCCCTCCCTTAGTGGCTCTTTTTACCTATGTGTGAGGGACTTACCTCTGTCACTTGGTTGGCCCTTGGAGAGACCTGGATGTGCTGGGATGGCGTAGGGATGTGGGCGCCCCACCAGGGCCTCCATCGTATCACCAGGTGGCCAGATGTGTTTTCTCTTTGTGTTGCTTGCCCCCCCCTGAGCGCAGCCGTGCAATGACATCTGACGCGGCTGCCCCATAAACGTCCACCATGCTCATCCCCAATTACTGTCCCTGCGTGCAAGTATTTCTCCCGGTCACCACAAGGGGTCTCTACTGTGCCAGGGAAACCCTCGATCCCTCCCCAGGGAGTGGAGAGCTTGTGGAAGAGTAAGAACCCCCCCACACATTTATTTGTTTCATGAGTTCCCTTATAGGAATGATAATGATCCTCCGATGTACATCTGTTTATGTGTCCATGTCTTTCATGAATTAAATGTGTGTTCGTTGGGCTGGCCACCCATTTTGTTATAACTGTATGTTTGCCCCCTGTCTGTTACTGTGAATCTTTCCCTTCTGTACACTGAGATTTCATTATCATCTCCGTAATAAAGGAAACATAGCAGGTAAGCTACTAATGTTAGGATTAAAATAATATTTTGCCACATTGAGAATTAAAGCCCTTTTTATTTTAAAAGATTAGTTTCTGCAGAAACATTTTTTGTCTTTCCCCTATACTTATAGAACTGGGCTTCAGTATTTTATATTGGTACTTGTAAGCAGTATCCCCTATTTTGTTTTCCCTTTCCTTTCTTTGGTGCTAGTTGTAGAAAGACATAAAACCCTAATAAAGTGTAAACTGAAGATAGGGCATAAAACAAGTTTAATGAAGTCCAGTTATTAGGGTTTTAAACCCTGTTAAAGAGCCTATGCTTTAAATCCTTTACAGTTCCCTTTTTAATTGTATGCCAAGTTAAAAGTGGAATATAGGCAATGCATTTAATTCATATATTCCCCTGGAGTTGTTTCTCCTTGGAGCGCTTGAGAAAATTACTGCTTTTCTTTTGAATTTGTAGGCAAAACCTTCACGTTAAAACAAGCAGTTTGAATGTAAATTGGGTTAAAATCACCCCTGCATACCTGAAGATTGAAATTTAGGAGCTTTAACCTTCATAGGGACAGCTTGAAAAAACAAGGAAGTTTGTAGGGAGAAGATGGTGTACTGTGGTGTTCCTCTGCCACCCTATGCATTCAACAAGCTCCTTAGGGACTGGCTGGCCTTTCTGTAGCTAGTTTTATGGGCTGGCTTAAAGAGGCGGTACCTGTTTTTGCTGCTTAAGCTCTAAAATCATTAAAAGGAACTGTTTATTGTTAAATAACTCTAGAAAAAGCTTTTATACATTAATGGAAAGATTGTAATGTTGTAAATAAAATAAAACATGCTGTATTTAAAAGATTTTTGAACCAGAAGAGACTTAAGGGGAGGAGTTGGGCAAGCACATGACTTATGAATTGTATAAAAATGCTGTGCTCCCAACTCTAGTCAGTCAGTTGGTTCTGAGAAGTCAGACCTGGAAGTGCTGTTTGTAAGCCTCCAATGGAACTAGTGTCTGCTAGTTCTTAAAGCTGTTATTTTTTTTTATTTACTTCTGTTATTTTGTTGCTTTGAGTTCGCTCTTTATGAAAATAAATAAGTTTTATTTGGATTTACTTCAACTTCTACTGCCTCCTTGGTCCATTATTCCCACAGCCTGTGACAGATGGTGTCAGAAGTGGGATCGCTGTGTGGATTTGAGCACAGATTCCTGTGGATCTGAATGCAAAGAGATGAGGCAGGTTGGAGTGGAGCAGCTACACAGTCACGTGTCCAGAAGCTACAGTTACCCTTACTAACTGGGGTTGAGCCAGTAGTGAGATGAAGGATAACCAGGAGAGGTACAGAGATGGAAGATAAGAAGCCTACGCAGGGGGTCACAGCAGGCGACCCTGAGAGGGAAGAACCCCCTGAAGGTTTTAGAGAATTACTACACTGGCTTTGTGTCCGTCAAACAGAAATGGAGAGAGAGAACCAAGCCAGATGGGCAGATACATTGAGAGCCATCCAGACTATAGGTGCTGCTAGACCTCCTGCTACACTGGGGACAGTCCAAAAAGACATTAAATTGGTAAAACTTTCCAGTACTGATGAGATTGAAGCTTTCCTAATGACATTTGAAAGGGTAGCAGCTGCTTGTGCTTGGCCTTGAGATCAGTGGGTCATAAGGCTAACCCCTTATCTAACTGGAAAGGCTCAACTGGCCTATAGTCATGTCAAAACTACCCACGTTAATGATTATGACTAGGTAAAACAAGCTATTCTAAAAAGATATGATATCAGTACTGAGACTTATAGGCAGCGTTTTAGATCCCTTAAGTTCCAGCATGCTGATAATCCTCAAGATATATATACCCAATTAAAAGACATGTGCATAAAATGGTTGCAATCTAATACCCGGACTGTGACTCAAATATTGGAGGATGTTGTACTTGAACAATTTATTAATATACTTCCCCAAGACATGAAGTTGTGGGTAAAGGAACATCACCCAGGGACAGCTGAGCTAGCTATAAGACTGGCAGAAGATTACATCGCAGCAAGACCTCACAGGATTTGACCTTTAAGAAGTTCCTGGACACCTCAGGCCACGGTAAGAACACCTTCCCATACTCCTACTACCAATGTAGCAGATAGTCATGCCACAGGGGCCAAATTAAGTCCTAGACCAATGAGGATATATAAACCTGATATTGTGTGCCACAAGTGTAATGCTAAAGGGCACATAGCGAGATTCTGCCCTAAAAAGACATTAGAAGACATACATCTAGCTCCGGCTAATTGGGGACATTACATAAGACCAGTGAAGATTGGAGGAAAAGAGGTATCAGGCCTAATAGACTCCGGCAGTAAGCAGACTTTAGTACATGCCTCAATATTGGATACTAGTGTGATGACAGAAGGGCCTACGATGGGTGTTATGTGCATTCATGGGGACATACATCATTATCCTCTAGAAGAAACAGTTGTTCAGGTGGATGAGCACAGTCAAAAGATGAAAGTGGGTGTGGTCCCCCATCTCCCTGTCCCAGTTATTATTGGACATGATTTCCTGGACTTTGAAACTTTGTTAGCAACCAACCTTATGGCGGTGATAACCAGAGCACAGACTAAGAGTGAAGAAATACTGGGACAAACATATCCTTTTGAGGAAGGTCTTTTTGAAGTAGTGGGTAAAGACAGAAAGACTAAAACTCAGAAACGAAAAGAAAAACAATTATGGACTAAAAATAAGAAAGCTTTGGACTCTAATAGCATGCTGAATATTTCTGTTAAGCTACCTGATTTAGAGTTTAAAGAAGCACAAGTTAAAGATGTGTCCTTAATACCATTCTTTTCACAGGTGGGACAAATAGATAAATCCGAGGGTCCTAATTTTGAAATTATAAATGGGTTATTATATCGTGTCTGTACTAACTCTCGAACTGGGGAAGTGGTGGAGCAGTTAATGGTACCCCAACCTTTTAGAACACAACTATTAGAGCTAGCACATGATATACCCATGGCTGGGCATTTAGGGAGAGACAGAACTTTAAGTCACCTCCTATATAGATTTTATTGGCCAGGTATACATGATCAGGTCTCTGAGTATTGTAAAAGTTGTGAATCATGCCAAAAGGTAACCAAAATTGGAAGACATGATAAAGTACCATTACTACCATACCACTAGTGACGGTTCCATTTGAAAGGGTAGCGATGGATATAGTGGGCCCCCTACCCAAGAGCTCAAAGGGCAATAGGTTTATCCTAGTGATTGTGGATTACACTACCAATTATTCTGAGGCTATACCCCTAAGAACTGTCATGGCCCAAAGGATAGCAGACGAATTAGTAAAACTATTTAGTCAGGTAGGTATATCTAGAGAAATCTTAATGGATCAGGATGCTAATTTCTGTTCTGCACTACTCAAACAACTATATCAGGCTTTGGGAATAGAGGCTTCTCTTTACAACTCCCTACCACCCACAAACCGACGGGTTAGTAGAGTGCTTTAACCAGACTCTAAAACAGATGTTAAAAAAGTTTGTGGCAGATGAAGATAAGAACTGGGACACATACCTTCCATATCTTATGTTTGCTTACAGACAGATCCCGCAAGCATCCACAGGTTTTTCACCTTTTGAGTTATTATTTGGGCATAATCCAAGGGGACCCTTAGACATTGTTAAAGAAGAGTGGGAGGACTCTAAGAATACAAAAGAAATATTCCCCTTAGAATTTTGGCTAAAGTTACGCCAACGGCTGATATCCTATGTACAAAAGCTCTTAACAATAATTTACAACAACAAGGAAACAAAGCCTATTATGACCAAGGTACAGGTCATAAAGAATTTAATGAAGGAGATAAGGTCTTGTTATTACTACCTCCTCTGACCATAAGTTACTGATGAAATGGCAAGGCCCTTATGTTGTAACTCAAAGAACTGGCCCTGTGACATATGAGATAGCAATGCAGAAAGGGCAAGAAACGCATACCATGCCAACTTATTAAAAGCTTGGGTAGAACGCCGACATTTTATCTAGTTATGTTCTGCCTGAATCTAATAATGAACTAGATATAGCGTATCAACGGTTGAAAGTACAGGGAAAGTGACAGACTTGCTGGTTAACCCTGAATTAACAGCAACTCAGAGGATGGATTTAGAGAGGGAGTTATGTAAATTTAAAGATACATTTACCAGTACCCTGGGAGAATTAGTACTGTTAGCCACCATATTAGAGTAACAAACACTCAACCTATCAGGCAAAAGCCTTATTGACTCCCTGAAAGGGTAAGACAGGAGGTGATCCAAGAAGTAAAAAGAATGTGTCAAATGGGAATCATTGAACCATCCCACAGTGAGTGGTGTTTTCCCATGGTGGTGGTTGGGAAAAAGGAAGGGGGCATACTTATTTGTCTGGATTTTAGGAAACTAAATGCAGTATCACATTTTGATAGCTATCCAATGCCTCGTATAGATGACATCTTGGATCATCTGGGTGGTGCTATGTACTTTAGTACACTGGATTTGACCAAAGGGTACTGGCAGATTCCCTTAGATACTGCTGATAAGGACAAAACTGCCTTTAGCACTCCTATCGGTCTATTTCATTTTACAGTTATGCCCTTCGGACTACACAGTGCCCCTGCAACATTTCAAAGAGTAATGGATACCCTGTTAACACCCCATGCAGCTTATAGTGTGGCCTGCCTGGACGATGTTATTATTTTTAGTCCCACATGGGAAGAACATATAAAACATCTGTCAGCTGTAATTTCTACAATCTCCCAGGCTGGCCTTACTATAAACCCCCAAAAATGTGCAATAGCCATGTAGGAAACTAAATATTTAGGTTTCCATATTGGCAAAGTTATATCAAGCCAGAGATAAATAAGGTGGCAGCAGTTGCACATAGTCCTACTCCCGTTACTAAGAAAGATGTTAGATCTTTCCTGGGCCTTGCTGATTACTATCGTAGATTTATTCCCAATTTCTCTACACTAGCAGGCCCATTGACAGATCTAACAAAGAAAAGGAACCCAGAGACGGTTAAATGGACTGAGGAATGCAAGAAGCATTCCAGTCCATCAAGGCAAAACTGTGTTCTTCTACCCGTATACGACACCTGATTTTTCACAAACATTTGTTTTACAGACTGATGCATCACAGTATGGAATCGGTGCTGTGTTAACTCAAATTATAAATGGAGAAGAGCACCCTGTAATTTATATGTCAAACTTCATGAAAGGGAAACACACTATTCTGTCATAGAGAAAGAGTGCTTAGCCATTAAGTGGGCCATAGAAGCTCTTTGTTTCTATCTATGGGGTGTAGAGTTTGAATTATGGACTGACCATAATCCATTATGTTGGCTTCAGGTGATGAAAGACAAACACACTCGCATTATGCGATGGTACCTGGCCCTACAACCCTATAGATTTAACATTAAACATAGAAAAGGAACAGCACATAGCAATGCAGATTTCATGTCAAGATATGGTATGGAGAATAAGAGTACTTGTCATCAGGCTTCGGGGTACAGTTGTGTCATAATTTAGGAATTAATACTCCTAATATTCGTTGTTTGTAAAGTTTAGGGACCCCAGGTGGGAGCCCTAGGTGAGGGTGGGTTATGGCTCCATCTCTCATATTGAGAGATCTGATGGCAAGTACATGGATAATGTTTTTTTTTTTTTAAACCAAATCTGTAGGTTTGGTTTTGGGTGGGGAGGAATGTGGAAGAGTAAGAACCCCCCACATTTATTTGTTTCATGAGTTCCCTTATAGGAATGATAATGATCCTCTGATGTACATCTGTTTATGTGTCCATGTCTTTAATGAATTAAATGTGTGTTCGTTGGGCTGGCCACCCATTTTGTTATAACTGTATGTTTGTCCCCTGTCTGTTACTGTGAATCTTTCCCTTCTGTACATTGAGATTTCATTATCATCTCCATAATAAAGGAAACATAGCAGGTAAGCTACTAACGTTAGGATTAAAATAATATTTTGCCACATTGAAAATTAAAGCCCTTTTTATTTTAAAAGATTAGTTTCTGCAGAAACATTTTTTGTCTTTCCCCTATACTTATAGAACTGGGCTTCAGTATTTTATATTGGTGCTTGTAAGCAGTATCCCCTATTTTGTTTTCCCTTTCCTTTCTTTGGTGCTAGTTGTAGAAATACATAAAACCCTAATAAAGTGTAAACTGAAGATAGGGCATAAAACAAGTTTAATGAAGTCCAATTATTAGGGTTTTAAACCCTGTTAAAGAGCTTATGCTTTAAACCCTTTACAGTTCCCTTTTTAATTGTATGCCAAGTTAAAAGTGGAATATAGGCAATGCATTTAATTCATATATTCCCCTGGAGTTGTTTCTCCTTGGAGCGCTTGAGAAAATTACTGCTTTTCTTTTGAATTTGTAGCAAAACCTTCATGTTAAAACAAGCAGTTTGAATGTAAATTGCTTAAAATCACCCCTGCATACCTGAAGATTGAAATTTAGGAGCTATAACCTCTATAGGGACAGCTTGAAGAAACAAGGAAGTTTGTAGGAGAAGATGGTATACTGTGGTGTTCCTCTGCCTCCCTATGCGTTCAACAAGCTCCTTAGGGACTGTCTGGCCTTCTGTAGCTAGTTTTATGGGCTGGCTTAGCAGTGTACCTGTTTTGCTGCTTAAGCTCTAAAATCATTAAAAGGAACTGTTTATTGTTAAACAACTCTAGAAAAAGCTTTTATACATTAATGGAAAGATTGTAATGTTGTAAATAAAATAAAACATGCTGTATTTAAAAGATTTTGAACCAGAAGAGACTTAAGGGAGGAGTTGGGCAAGCATAGACTTATGAATTGTATAAAAATGCTGTGCTCCCAACTCAAGTCAGTCAGTTGGTTCTGAGAAGTCAGACCTGGAAATGCTGTTTGTAAGCCTCCAATGGAAGTAGTGTCTGCTAGTTCTTAAAGCTGTTATTTTTTTTTATTTACTTCTGTTATTTTGTCGCTTTGAGTTCGATCTTTATGAAAATAAATAACATGACTACGTTGAAAATGTCGATCAAAAAAGTGAAAACTGGTTATGTTATGAGTAAACATTGAAAAATGTCAATGTTTGTCCATAACATTGCTGTTCTTGTGCAATTTTGTCCCCAAATGTTCAAGATAGTTTTGTATTACAGCACCTCATAAGCAATACAGGTGTCATTTATGAAATCCTGCTTGAAACATCATTTTTGGGTACAAGCATGAAAAGATGAGCTGGCTCAGTTGTGCTGAGGGTTGAGGTGCTGGGCACCACACCTCATGCCACACTGGTGTCCCGCATTCGGATGTTGGCTTGGGTTGCCATGGGTCAGCCAGGGAGGAAGAGAATACAGCATTCAGACGAAATGCTCTCCTGTCCCTGGGAGGGAGGGTTTCAATGCTTGGTGTTAGCCTGTCCACCAGTGCTGGTTAAGGTTAAGCAGCCAAGGACTATAAGAATGGGGAGGGGTGGTGGTCACTGACATTTCACATATAGAAGCATGTGTGGGGATGTCTGGGAGGCATTGCATGCCACTCCTCAAGAAAAAAAATGGGAAAATGGATTCCAGAGTGGCTGCAGACTCTTAGCCAGTCAGTAGCCCAGATCCCCAAAGAATACCTAGGTCATGCTTCGTAAGTGCAAAACTAAGTCCTGGAGGAAAATCGTGAGGGGGGAGACAGGGCTGGAGTGGCTGGCATCTAGAGGGCTTGGGGCAAACTGGAGAAACATAGCTAACTGCAAAACAAGCGCGAAAAGATGATTTGGGCAGAATTTGAAAAATGACATGTACAGTATGTTAATGAGGCGTGGGTACAAAAATTGCAAAGTTGAAAATGTGGTGTCAAAATCTGAAAATATAGCATTATTAGTAAACATTGAAGATTTTCAGTGTTTCTTCATACTTAGTTGTTTTTTGAGATTTTGATACCGAATTTTCAACGCAGTCTTTTATTACCCTACCTTGTGTGCAATAGAGGTGAACATTTTTAAATCCTGTCCAAAATGTGATTTTACAGTGCAACTACAAAAACACATTTTGGAGGGGATTTGAAAGATTTCATCTACTTGGTTCATGAGGTGGGGTAAAAAAAAAAGGTCATGTTGAAAATTTGGGGTCAAAATATAAGAAAAAAGGCTAGCCCATTGACCAAGAGAGCCGAGGTGCTGAGAGCTTTACCTCTCACCATGCTAGTGACCCGAGTATGGTAATGTGCTTGGGTTACTAGGGGTCATTGGGTGGTGGGCTGGGAGATCAAGCAGCCATCTAGCAGGTTTCCTATCCTGGATTGGGATGGCGAGTGGACCAAGCTCTTTGCTGCCACCAGGTAGAGGCCTGGTGATAGCGCTGACGCACGAGCGGCTGACTACAGTCTGGGGTGGAGGGGAGCTGTAGTTCTTGGACATATGTGCACTTCCACGCACATGCATATCAGGTGCCACAGTGGTTCAAGGGGAGAAAACAGGGTGGAAAATGGCAGTCGAGGGACTTTATGAAGCCTTGCCTGCTAGTCCAGGAGCCACACTGGGGGGAAGTATGGCCCTCACCTCTCTGGCCCAGCAACAAGGGGCAATTCATGGAGGAAATACATGACTAGGTGATTGCTGGTGAGGCAGGTGTTGGCTCAGGACAGTGAGTACAGGGCTGATTAGCCGCCCCTCGGGCTGAAGGGACATAAAAACCTTGATTAAAAAATATGGAAAAATATTAAAGCTATGACTAAAAGTTCAAAATGCATTAAGAAGCCATTAACCACACTTACTGGTTTCAATTGCTTTGCAGTCTGAACTGGAAGCAGCAGGACATTCTATTCTCATGAAAGAAGGACCAGATAGGTAAGTGGGAGGTACCGGGGTGAGTGTGTGTGTGTGTGTGTGTGCTGAGGGGAGGATTGGGGGAGGGGCCTAAACATTGAAGGACCATTTTCTTCTTTTTAGGTAAAAAACATGAAAAAGAATGACGAAGGACTGTTTCCTTCATGTCAGGTACCAACACTGGGGAATGGGCACCCCAGTACTGGTGTGTTGTTTGGCAGCACTGGGGATGGGCACCTCAGTGTCACATGTTTCTTGTGGGTTATACATGGAGGGGAGGGAACAGACACTTCTCTGGCAGCAGGATTGCAAACCCCAACCACCAGACATGAAAGGGGGAGGGGGAACCAGAGACTTCTTCAGCAGTGGGATTAGGCACCCCAACACATGGACATGAAAGGGGGAGGGGAACCACAGACTTTTCTGATGGTCAGCATTCACATTCACAGTGTCAGTGGCTCAGTAGGTAGCACATTGGCCTCTGAGGCTGGGAGATCAGAGGGCTGTGGGTTCAGTTCCCACAGCTGGCACTTGGGTTAATATCCCAGTACTGACACTGTAGTGCAGCATGAGAGGAGTGCTGCACTTCTGAGATGCCGTCTTTTGGATGAGATGTTAAACCAAGGTCCCATCTGCCTGGATTGGTGGTAGTTCGGGTGGATGTTAAAGATCCCATGGCACTTATCAAAAAGAGTAGGGGAATTTCCCTGGTGTCCTGGCCAAATTTCCCTCATTCACTAAAAATACCACCAACAGCTTAATCTGGTTCAAGGTCAGTTGGCATTCATCTGTATCTCCCTTCCCCAGGTCGTGCCTGAAAATAGGCAGGATTTGTCTAGTGCACTTACCCGGTCAACAAAAACTAAATAAATAAATTCAGCTTTCTTTGACAATAGGAGACACCAGCCGACCATGGAGGTGGGCAGGCAGTGTCACTTACCCACTGTGGGACGTGAATAAATGAGCAGCACAGAGAGTGGAAGTGGGGCTGACAAAACACCTCCCAGCCACTGCTTTGAGTGTCCACACAACTTGGCTCACCTGCTGCTGTTAGGGAGAGAGAGCTGGGTCTGTGCAGTGCTGATGATCATGCCCTCCTGGTATGGTAATGGATGAAAACATACAATAGGAGTGGCTTCATCCTTTCATGTGTAAGAAGTTTCTGCAAATCAGCAACCAGAAACACTGTGTGATTAATCAAGGCTACTGCTCAAAAAACAAGGACATTGTTAGTCGAACGGTGGTCTTGACTGATCACACAGTGGCCATCATTATGCATAAAACAGTAATTAATTCCAAGCCCCATTGACTTTAATGGGATGTGCTCCCACACTCTTCCTGGGCACATGTCATTACATGCCTGAATGCAGGGTGGCATAGAACAATAGGGAGGTGGAAGGGATTGGCTGGCTACCTGGTCAGGGCCAAAATATGATCCCTTCCCATGCTGTGCAGAGTGCTACAAAAAAAAAATTACTGAAGATAAAAGCATGCATTGAAAAATTTTAACATATGCTCATGACACTGTTGTTTTTTAAATATTTGTACCCCAAGCCTCCTTATGACCCACCTCATCCACAAGGGCAGAGAAATATTTCAAATCCTGTCAGAAAGGTGATTTCATATCACAAGTATGAAAACACATTTTGGACAGGATTTGAAAAAGGACAACTGTCACATTCATGAGATGGTGTGAAAAATTGGCTATGTTGAAAATGTAGGGTTAATATATTGAAAATTACCAAAGTTATGAGAGTGCATTGAAAAATGTCAACGTAAGTTAATAATTTTCTTTTTTAATATTTGTACTCCCAATTTTCAACATAGCTGTCTTATGACCCTCACCTCATGAACAAGGGCAGAGAAAATTTTCAAATCCTGCCTGAAAGGTGACTTTTTTGCAGCGACTGTGAAATCACCTTTCAGGATGAATTTGCATAATTTCACTGCATTTGTTCATAAGTTGGGGAGATGAATACTGTGTTTTGGGATCATAAAAAGGCCATGTTGAACATTTGGGGAAAATAGATTAAAAAATTACCAAGTTATGAGGACAAGTTTAAAACCAAATTGAAATAGATTGAATGGTGTGCCTGATTTCCTCAGTTCCTGATCCTGCACTGAAGAGTAAAGACATGTCTCCAGTCCAGAAAGGATTACAGTGCTGTACCTCCGGCAGGTAAGTAAGGGGTGGGGGTGAAGGTAATGGCAGCAGTGTGCCAGCAGCAACAGACATTGATGGACAGTTTTCTTTTTTGCAGGATATATAAAAATAAAAAAAACCGATGAAAAATGCTTTTCTTTATTTCAGGTACTCACACTGGGGACCGGGCACTCCAGTGTTAGGGTTGTCTTTGGTTGCAGTGGCAGTGGGCTCCATGGTGTCACACAGTGAAAACAGGCAGGGTGGGAGGTACTAGGTAACACTGGTGACTGAGCACCCAGGTGTTGGAAAAGTAAAAGTAAGGGTTGTGGGGTGGTGGGTGCTGCGTGATAGGGCCAGGTGGGGGAAGGTAACAGTGGCAGTGTGTCTGCAGTGGCAACAGACATCGATGGACTGTTT
This sequence comes from Neoceratodus forsteri, assembly GCA_016271365.2. NCBI lineage: Eukaryota > Metazoa > Chordata > Ceratodontiformes > Ceratodontidae > Neoceratodus > Neoceratodus forsteri. The sequence goes on along the minus strand of CM028136.1, from coordinate 944,648,915 downwards.
TCTTTTTTACAGGGTGTATAAAAATAAAAAAAAAGACTACAAGGGATGGTTTTGTTTATTTCAGGTACTGACACTGGTGATTGGGCACCCCAGTGTTCGTGTTATGTCTAGCAGCCAGTGGGGGTTGGCTCCCCAGTGTCACACAGAGAAAATAGGTGGGGTGGGGGGAACAGGGGTTTGGGCACCATGGTGTCAGAAAATTAAGAAGAGGGAAGCAATGGAAGTTGGGAGAGATACTTGACAGAGGGTGGGAGGGATTGTTTTTATGTTTGAGAAGGAAGGACACCAGCAGGCTGATCATGACACCGATCAGCTCTGCTTGCTGGGAGGCTTATGCAGATCAAAGGAAAGAGCCACCCTATAATTCGTGTGGCTGTTTTCTTTGAATGACACAAAGTGTCCACCCAGCAAGACCAGAAGAGTGTCATGATCAGCCTGGCTGATGATTGGTTTGACCCTGTCAAACCCCTTGCAGACTGCCCTACATTGGACTGACAGTGACATACTGCTGAAAACCCACTATCATACCAATATGCTCGCTTTTGCATAAGGGCACACATAAAAGGTTTACACGTTTACTTACTCACCATCCGCGCCTGTACATGCCCCTGGCAATGAGACAACAGCATCCTGGCTTCCAAGGGTCAGCTAAATATCTATGTATAAACAGGCTAGGCCCATTGACAAAGTCTTACTGCTAGACTCCTCAGATATTAGATGCTCGGTAATATGTCTGCAACAATGTAAATAAATACCTATGTATAAATAGGCTAGGCCCAGCGACAAAGTCTTACTGCTAGACTGCTCAGATATTAGCTGCTCAGTAATATGTCTGTACCAATGTAAATAAATGCTTAGATAATTTCTTCTACAGGCTAATGGTCAGACACACTGCCTCCCCTTCTTTCACAGTCTTCCGTACATTCAGTGGTTGTGTGATTGCTATAACTCATAAATTGTGTCACCTCATCCAGGCCTCCATTCCAAATTAGTTGTGATATCTTATTGTATGTACCTGTAACTGCGTATCCTACTGTGATTTATGCATTATGTATTATGTATTATGTATTATGACGTGGAGCCTTTGGAAATGAGTCCATGACTCAAAGGATTTGTATCTCTGATATCTTACAAATAAATAAATAAATAAATAAACAAACATGGTCATTATTTATATGCCTTTTTTTTTTACAAACTTCGAGAAACCAGATGTGGCATCAGTAGCAATTACAGGAAAACCTGAACTGAAAGGGTTCTTGCAGTAGACTCATAGATATTACAAGTTCAAGGGCAAGCCCAATTATGAACTTGCCACCATTATATCCTAGTGGTGGAAATAATTTTTTTGCTTCCCATATGTAAATCAAGTAGATATTTAAACTGGTTTATATTTTCACTATACACAGCAGAGGCTGGTGAGGAATTCCATAGAGGAGGTGTTCTTTGCGTGATGAAGTTGTTCCTTCTTACAGCCATATTTGATTCTACCTGCAATTTGAGTTTGTGTGATCTGGTGCTATCTAGAGATGTCTGTCTAACAAGGCAGTTAATTTCAAACAAGGATGGATTCTGAATGCATTGTATATCAGGTACTATATAGTTCTCCCCACAGGGCTCTGTATTCCAAGGAGTATAACCCAAGTATTTTTTAATCTGTCCTCATACCCAGTAAAATGAAAATTTTTGATTTTTTTAGTGAGTTGTCTTTGGACTGATTCAATAGTTGCTTTATTCCCAAGGACGGTAGGAGAACAAAAGGGAGCACAGTTTTACACAGTTTTGACAGTTTTGCAAGGTAGAAGAAGGCCAATGACCCACTGAGTCTACCTCCCACACCATAATGGGTATATAATTAGGTACCCATAATATATTTATCTAGGTTATTCTTAAATTGTTCAGATCTACTAGAACTCAGTGTGGATTGTGGTAATTTATTCCAAAGTTTTGTGGCTCTGATTGAATAAAAGTACTTCCTTTTATTACTTATAGCCCTTTGGACAAATAGTTGACATGTATTGCGCCTAAGTGTGTTTGGTTTTATTACACATCTAATCCCACTTTCTTGCATCAGTTGCGCATTCTGAAGTATTTTATATAGCAACAGCAAGTCCCCTCTATTACACCTTATCTCTAGATCATACAATTTTAATTGTCTACATTTTTCACGGTAAGATAGATGTTTTAATCTTGGTATAAGTTTGGTAGTCTTTCTCTGCAGTCCCTCCAATAGCTTTTTGTCTTTAGTGAGATAGGGTGCCCAAACTGCAGCACCATAATCCAAATGAGGTCTGATATATGGGTTATACTGAGCTATAAGGCATGATTCCTGCCTGCTAATGAATTACTTTTTGATTGAGTTTAAGATGTAGTGGGATTTAAGGGCAACCTTTCTGCAGTGATTCACTGGCATTAGCTGACTATTTATTAGGATTCCTAAATCTATTTCCGAGCTTGATTGCTTAAGTTCTTTATTATTTATATAGTAATCCGCACACTGGTTCCTAGGACCTAAATGCATAACTAAGCCTTTTTCCTCATTGAATGTCATTTAACTATTTTTTGTCCATCTTTCAGGTGTTGTAATGTCATTCTGAATTATTTGGATCTTATTTTTGTCATTGTCCTCCAATTTTAGTGTCATCAGCAAATTTACTGATGTTACTTATCATCCCCTCATTGATATCTGATATATACGGTATATACCTAACAGTAATGGGCCCAGGATGGACCCCTGGGGCACCCCACTAGACACTAATATTGTTCCAGAGTAGACATTCTGTATTTGAACAACCTGACTTGTGTTAGCCAGTCAGCAATCCTATTGGTAATATGGTAATCTAATTTTAGGTCAGCCAATTTTTGAACAAGAATATAGTATGATACTTTGCCAAAGGCTTTTTTGATATCTAAATATATAATCTCCACAGGTATACCCATATCCAGTGATCTGCTTACTGGTTCATAAAAGTCAATAAGATATGTTGTGCAGGATCTCCCCTTCACAAATCCGTGCTGTCTAGGATCTCGTATTCCATATTTGATCATCTCACTCTCTAATCTTTTTTAGAGTATTATCTCCATGGTTTTACACACTACTGATGTAAAACTGATCGGGCTATAGTTTTCAACATCTTTTCTACTTCCCTTTTTTTATATATATATACAGTAGGTACTACAACAGCTTGTTTCCAGTCATTAGGTAGACATCTGGAAGATAGTGAGTTATTAAATATCAGTTTGAGTGGTACTGAGATAGATGAAATTGCATTTTTAATTAAGTTGGGGTTTATTCCATCTGGCCCTGTTGCTGAATCCACTTTTAAGTCCTTAATTGCTCCTGCTACTTCATCTGTTGTAATTAGTTCAGTATGTGCATTACCTAATCTCTGGTCAATAACCATAGGCTCCTTATTGAAAACTGTCCCAAAAACAGGTTCATAGTATTACCTATATTTACAGGTTCTGTTGGTTCAGACCCATTTTTATTTAAGACTACTGAGTCAGTCCCATGATATCTGTGTGTGTTGATGTAGGAAAAAAATGCTTTAGGGTTTTTTTGTCAGAGACAGTTTTGTTTCTATCTTTCTCCTTTCTTTCGTTATGATATTTTTTGTTTGTTTTTTAAGTTGATGCCTATATTCGAAGATATTTATAGAGCTTTGATTGTCCTTCATCTTATGATATACATGCTCTTTGCAATTAATTTGGCTTCTAACAACCCTGGTAAGCCACGGTGGAATTTTGCCCTTACTATTATGTGTTTTCTTGATTGGGACATATAGTTTTTCTAATTCCATGATTATTGATTTAAATAATGTCCAGCTTTGGTCTATGCTTAGATTACAAAATAAAGTTTCCCAATTATAGCCACTTAGTGCATTATTTATTTTATGTAATCAGCTTTGTTGTAGTTGTAGCAATATCTGGCTTGGCCTGTGCCAAATTTCTGTTTATTAATATTAAACATAATAGTGTTGTGGTCACTATTTCCAACTGGACCACTGGTGGTTACAGTAACTATTTCTTGTTCTATATTTGTTAACACTAGGTCCAAGATATTAGATCCCCTGGTTGGTTCATGTACCAGCTGCTCTAGCTCAGAGTTTATAAATGAGTCCAACATTAATCCTTCAAAAGTTGCTTTAGTTTCAAGATTCACCCAGCTGATCCCTAGGAGATTAAAATCTCCTATGGTGACTAAGTCTGAGGTAGATGCCAACTGTCCAGTTTCAGTGATTAGATGTTGATCACAATTTAAGTCTGTGGAAGGGGGTCTATAGTAATTTGCTACTATAAAACATTTCCCAGTTTTAGGTTGAATTGTAACACAGATCCCTTCTATGTCTGATGAAAGATTATTGAGACTATATTCAGATACTTTTAATTTGTTAGATACATACAGGCAGACTCCACCCCCTTTTCTATTGTTCCTATTCTTTTTAAAAATGGAATAGCTTGGAATGTTAGTATACCAATTCGAGCTATCATCCCACCATGTTTCTGAAATTGCTGCTATATCAACCTTGTTATCAATCAGTATCTTTGTCAATTCTGATACCTTCAAAATATTTAGGCTTCTAGCATTTGTCACCAGGGTCTTATATGTACTTGAGTCATTAGCAGGGGGTAGTAAAGCCTTCCCTATTTGCCCTATCGTAATTAGATTAAACAATGTTGAATCATTTTAGCAACTGATTTTCCCAAAACTGCTGCTCCCTTTTTATTAGGGTACAGCCCATCCCAACAATATAGGCTATTGTCTCCAGAGACTCTCTCCCAATGTGTAATACACTTGAATTGATTTTGAAGGCACCATTTGTGGAGCCATTCATTAATCTGCTTTATTTTATTCTGAATGGACCTATTGGTTCTAGGAACAGGAAAGATCTCTGAGATACAAATTTCACAACCATTGTGTCTGAGATTGTTAGTTAGTTTTTTTAAGTCTTCTTTTCTGTTTTCAGTTGTGAATATTTTGATGTCAATAGTTCCTACATGTATTATGACTAACGGATTATGTCCTGCATTTTTAATGACATTTGGGGCAATACTAAGTTTCTAATCATGGCCCCTCTGTAGCTCAGACACATGGTGTTAATCTTGTCCCTCTTACAAATGTGACCATCAGTGTACACAGTAATCTGTATGGGGCCTAACCATGCTATTAAATAATGGAAGAATAACCTCAGGACCCCGACTTTCAATATGCTTAAAAATGCATGGTAGTGAATTTTAAATTGTTAGGGATAGTAATACCAAGATCATTGTCATTCATAACTACCTGAAACATATCATAGCTGATGGTATAGTTTGCTTGCATGTTGTTTTTTTCCAGATGCATAACCTTGTACTTGGCTATGTTGAATATTAATTTATTGGCTCATATGGCCAAACTAAGTTTTTGTGCAAGGAAACAATAGATACGTTGTCATTTGCTATACAACCTAGTTTGCTATCATCTGCATATTTTTGAATCCAGACTCTATTACATGTCTGCATACAAGCAATTAGGATGTTAAACAATATGGGGCCCAAAACTGAGCCCTGTGGCACCCCACTAGTCACACCAGCCCAATTAGATTGATGTCCCTTTATAACAACTCTCTGTAGTCTGTCTTCCAACCAGGAGTTAATCCATTTGATGATATCTGGATGCAATTTGATGTTAACTAACTGCTCAATTAAGACTTTATGGGAGATAAAGTCAAAGGCCTTTTCGTAATCCAGAAATATAATATCTACAGGAAGGCCCATGTCTAAGGCCTCACTATCAGGTTCAAAAACAAATTAAATTGCTTTAACAGGATCTACCCTTCGTAAACCCATGTTGTGATATGTCACAATTGCCAGTTAATTTTAAGTGTGTAATAATATGTTGCAGTAATAACCTCTCCATTAGTTTGCCAATGGAAGAAGTGAGACATATTGCTCTATATTCGGCAACACTCTATTTGGTTCCCTTTTTGTGTATGGGGGTAATGTTAGCATGCTTCCAGTCTGGTATTGCATATCCCTCTGGGATGAATGTGTTAAAAAGTAATGTTAATATACCAGCTAGTTCAAGTGAAAGATTTTTTTAATAAAAATTAGGGGGATACCATCTGGTCCTACTGAGGTACTACGTTTAGTATTATAAATTGCAGCCAGGATTTCCCCCTTGGTAAATAATAAAGAGGTTATCTGATCTTCCATAGAATTAAGACATAGTTTCTCTTTAGATTTAAAGATACTGAGAAAACAGTTGTTAAATTCCACAGCCATTAGATATTCATCAGAGACCTAGGTCTGATCGTTGAAAAGAGGACTGATGCCTTGATTATTACCTTTGATTGACCCTACATAATTGTATTATCCTTGGTAGTGTAGGCTAATTTATACTCAGGATTTTGATTGGCCTGTCTAATTAGTTGTTTAGTTTTATTAGTCACCTGTTTGAATTTTTGCCACATCTCATTAGATGGGTTCTTTTTACATTTATTAAAGGTTTTTTTCTTCCTATTAATAGCCATTTTAATTTTTGTATTCCATCATAAAGGAATTTATTGTTTATTATTATTGTATTTAATAGGTCCTGTTACCCAAGAGTTTATACAAAAGTCTAATTCATTTCTGATAACTTGCCACTTAGTATTAGCATCGAGATGGCATAGGTCACTTTCCCAATTCCAATGTTTAAGTAGGTCTTTTATCTTATCATAATCTGCTTTATGAAATTTTGTTTATTTTAGTGTTTCCATTTGAAATGATTTTGAAGTACTTAAAGTTCCATGAAACAATATAGTAATAATAATAATATCTTTATTTCACAAAAGTGCCTTTGCAATATCAAGGCACTTTAGAAAATATTAAAATAAGAGTAGAAGAAATAATAAATACAGTATAAAACAAACAATAATCTAGCAGGGTTCAATTCTCTAAATGCCATTAAAAGTCTGGCACCATAAAAAAGTTGTTAACGCTTGTTTAAAGCCTCCCACTGTCATGCACTCCCGAAGCTGACGGGGTAGAGCATTGCAGAGGGTAGAGACAACATACATAAAAGAACAGGCCCCAGAGGACTTCAAAGACACCCTTGGGATCTCTAGGAACCCCTTGTCAGCTGAATGGAGTTGTCGCTCTGGGTGATAGGGGACCAAAAGCTCTTTCAAGTAGTCAGGGCCAAGTCCATTTAGGGCTTTATAAGTCAGTAAGCCAACTTTAAAGGTGATCTACCACTGAATCGGCAGTCAATGAAGACTGCACAGAACAGGGCTAGTATGAGATGTTCGAGAGACCCCTGTCAGCAATCATGCTACCACATTCTGCACTAGCTGCAAGTGGTGGATATTAACCCCAGGAAGCCCTAAGTACAGGGAGTTGCAGTAATCAAGGCGCAAGGTCACAAAGGCATGAACAAGTGTAGGAAGGTCTCCAGATGGAACAAGGTGCTTAATCCTGGTGATGTCCCTAAGATGGTAAAAGGAAGACTTGACAACAGCTGACACTTTAGAACATAAGGTCAGCCCATTGTCAAGCACCACCCCCAGGTGCCGCACCCATTCAGAGGTCAATTCCAGAGGGCTGACCAGTCCTCAACCCCTTTATCCTGTGAGCTGGCTCCACAGCCATCACCTCAGTCTTTTCCGCATTTAACTTCAGCCAGCTCGAATTCATCCAGTCCTGGATTTCAGCAAGGAAGTTATTAAATACCGACACAGCACTATCCTGGTTGGGTGTGAAAAACAGGTAGAGCTGGGTATCATCTGCATAGCAGTGAAACCTCAGCCCATACCATCTTACAATGTCTTCAAGGGGCAGAATATACACTGCAAACAACATGGGGAAAAGCACTGAGCCCTGAGGTACCCCACATGATGGTGAAAATCGGTCTGAGGAAAAAAAAAACAGACACCACTCTCTGGGATCTGCCAGTGAGGAAAGATGAAAACCACCTGAGGACTGTATGTGTCAGGCCACAGATGGACCTCAGGTGCCCAAGCAATACCCCATGGTCCATAGTGTCAAAAGCTGAAGAGATATCAAGGAGCACCAGAATGGAATGGCTTCTCTGGTCTCTCACAATCAGGAGATCATTGAGAACCCAAACCAGCACAGTCTCGGTACTATGCCTCTTTTGAAAACCGGAGTGGAGAGGTTCATAGATGTTATGGATGGTCAGGTGGTTCTCCAGTTGCACCATCACTACTTTCTCAATAACCTTCCCTATAAAAGGGAGGTTAGAGATTGGTCTGTAGCTGGCCAGAGAGTCAGGTCCAAAGAAGATTTCTTCAGGAGAGGTATTACCACTGCCTCCTTCAGGGAGCTTGTGAACTCACCCGAATCAAGGGAGCACCAGACTATCTGAACTAGGACTGGGCCAATGATGTCATAACATCCCATGAACAGGGAGTTTGGACCCAAATCCAAACTACAGCATGTAGGGCGTATACTCTGGACAATCCACATGACAGCCGCAAACTCCGGCAGGTCAAAGGAGCTGCAGGAAACATGAGGTGAGGCAACCAAGCACCGATCAACAGTGTCCCCCATAGAGTGAGTCATAGGGATCTCTGACCTGATGTCAGCCACCTTATTCTCAAAGAAACGAGCAAGCTCATCGCACTCCATTTGCGAAAAAGGTCTTCGGAACTGCAGACAGGTTGGGTTGCACAACCTGTCCACAGTCCGGAAAAGCTGAGCTGGTCAATTCTGAGTGGCAGCAATCTCCCTGGACAGGAATTTTGCCTTCTTACAGGAGATCGCTGACTGGTAGGTCTGATAATGCTCTACCAATCTAAGGTGGTCAACCTCCAGGACAGATTTCCACCAACAATGCTCTAACCTATGTCCTAGTCACTGCAACTCCCTCAAGGACCCATCAAGCCAGGGGGCCCAAGGATGAAGGGGGAGAGGACGAACATGGACAGGAGCAATCAAGTCCAGGGCCATGGAAATGGCTTTGTTATAGGCCAGTACCAAAACCTCTGGACTTGTGCTGGCCACAGGAAACTCTGAGAGATCAGTCACTGCCACCAGGCTTTCAGATCTCACCTCCCATAAAGGGCGGTAACTGGCCATCTCCACAGGGGCAGGTCTACGAAGGGGGGTGCAAAAGTTGAACCTTACAGTATAGTGATCGGACCATCTGACGGGTTCCACCCCTAAGTCAGAGGCCTCAATCCCCAGGAGGAAAACCAAATCAAGAGAGTGACCATGCTGATGGGTGGCAGAGATAATGATCTGTGTAAGGCCCAGTGATGTCATCAACTGGAGGAAGTGCCGTCCAAATTGCGAGAGTTCATGGTTGACCCAGGCATTAAAGTCACCCAGAACCATCAATCTGGGTGACTCCAGCACCATGTCAATGGCGAAGTCCACTACTTCCTGCAGGAATTTCTTCTCATCCCCTGGTGGATGGTAGACAAGAGCTATCCTGCAACCCACACCTGCCACCATGGTGCACTCAAAAGATTTGGCCTCCTGAACTTGTAAGGCCCAACTCGGTCTTGAAACAGACTGCTAACCCCCCCGTGGTCCAATCTCGAGCAGTGGATCACCGAGTATCCGGATGGAATTGCAGCTTCCAATATGGGGCCAGCATTTTCATGCAGCCAGGTCTCAGTGATGCAAGCCAGATCAGTTGTTCCAACAAGATCTGCAATAATTGCGGTTTTATTCTTAACCGATCTGGCACTGCATAACACCGCTTGAGTTGGACAGGTTTCAAGAGCCACCCCAGCTACTTGCCCACCAAAAATGATGGTGCCCTTGTGTATGTGGACTAGACATGGCGCACCACGTTCCAGACTCCATTTCGCCCCAGGATGTCCTCTGGACCTAACAACCCCAATGTGAGAGCCCCATTCATTTGCCCTCTGATATCCACACTCCCTGCCACTCCCCTTCCTACGAACAATACCCAGTGCCTGACAGCGCTGGTAAGTTGACAACATCAATGGAGGGGGAAAGAACGGGTGGAAGGAATGGAGGGCAGAGGATGAATAGTGCACAACCAAAGAGGGAGGCCCTCACATCATACAAGCTAAACACAATCACATTTCGCAGCACCCACGTACCTGACCCAAAAAAAAGAACCCCGAAAGGAACAAATTAAAAAATTACCCAAGTTAAACAAAGCAAAACAGAAAATAAATCAATAACTCAAAACCCTCCCAAAATGGATAAAATTCAATACATTTTTTTGTTTAAAACCTACCCCTACACAGCATGGATACCCTAACCCCAAAATTCAGCACATGGAAAATATAAACCAGATGATAAATAGTAAACTAAAACCAAATAATGGTAAAAAATCCACTGCAGACCCCTCTCACTAGAATGCAGACAAAAATATGGTCCCCCCCACCCCCAGGTCCTCACTCAACCTAGAAATGAGAAAAGTCGATGCACTCTGACTGCCCAGAGTTACAAATCCAAAGTCTGCCCAAAGCAAGTCAGTGTGCAATTAATAATCCAAAACAAAGAAGTCTTCTTTGAATATTAAATGGGAAATAAATAAAATGTGGACGCCCAGGTCCTCTCACCACCGGGTAACCACAGAAGGACACTCTCACCGTCCGAGCATGAAAATGATCAATGTATCCAGGGCTGAGTCATACAGACAATCCAGGGAGTGTAGGCAATCCACGGAATAATCCAAAGTTCCACAAGAAACCAGCCAAAGGATCCAGTCAGCCAAAAACGGCAAACATGGGCTTACCAGGCTCCACTCCCAGTGGCCACAACTGGAGATAATTGCTGGGGCACCTCATCACCCAGGGAATAACTAGGCCATAGCCAAACCCCGATAACCTAGGGGAGCAATAGACTTGTTGGTCAGTTCCCTGGCCGATCTAGAGCCCAGTCCCCTGTGTCCACAAGAAATCTGGCTGTTGGATGCCAGTAGAGCCAGGCCTACCAGTGCTGCCAGCAGACGACCCAGTGAAACAGTCACAGAATACCCATGAGCACACTGCACCAACGGTCGGGGAAAAGCACACCACACTGCATGAATAGTCAAGCTTGGCTAGTTCCTCCCAATTGTTTGCCAGAAAAATCCTCTGCAAGGCAGGCTACACACCACAATTTCAGCCAGCTATTCTCGGTCCCTCTTCTCAAGCGTCCCATCCATAGAACGACAAGTACCACTTCTTGACTACTTTAACAGAGCAAGTCAGGTAGCCAGATAGATTTCGAAAGATATCCCCGATAAAATTTGGGCAGTAACAGGCTGCCTACAGAAATGTAGCAAGCACCGAAAGCAGTGTCATAAAATCCTGCCAACGTGTAAACTGACCGGCTACCTCACTCAGAGGTCCCGAACTACTCACACCCTCGAACTAAATGAACAATGATATGATAAAATCACAAATAAAATAAAATAAAAGTAAAACAAAACGGGATAAAAAAATAAACAAATAAAACGAAATAAATTAAATAAAAACAGTTCAAGAGCTGTTATGGTCACCATCTCCAAGAGGCAAGTGCACTGAAGGACTAGAGTCAAAATTTTGAATGTTAGAAAATATCAGATCAAGAATATTATCTTTCCTGGAAGGTTCTGATACTAATTGTTCGAGATATTGTTGTATAGCAAATTGCAGCAGTCTATTCTCCAAACTACCATGCCCAGTTAGAGTAGACCAGTTAATATTTGGGAGGTTAAAATCACCCAATCTTCATAAAATGTAATTTCCTCCAAGGCTTTAAAGAAGGCATTATTGCCTGCAGAATCCAAATTAGGGGAACAATATCCTAAGCCAATGGTCAAGATTCTACCTGGACAGTTGATTTTAATTCACATAATTTCAGTATCAGGATATATATCAATTAGTTTATAGCACTTAAGTTTGTTACTAACATTTAAGGCGAGCCCCCCTCCTTTCTTATTTAGGTGATTTTTAAAGAAACTTGAGTAACCGGGAATATCTGCTCCCCAATTAGTATCCGAAAACCAAGTCTCGGTCACCCCACAGATATCTATGTCCTTTTGTTTAAGGAGATATTGTAATGCACCCAATTTGTTTGTTAGACTTCTGGCATTGATCAATAGGGTTCTAATCACTGAAGAGGACGGATTTGTGCAGCAAGTGTTGCTACTAGTAGGCAGTGAGCATGTATTGTCAGGTAAAGAGATCACAGTGCTAGTCTCTGCAAGCTTAACTGTATTGACTGAGTTATTAATACTCTGACAGAGGCTATTATATGCAATACTTAACTCCTCCCCCCAGTGTTTGGTTTAAATGTTTGTGGATATAAGCTTTAATATGCCCTCCCAGTAAGGAAGTGCCCATCTTTGTGAGGTGTAAACCATCCCTACATATTAACTGCATTCTATTATGGAACTCCTCCCAATGGGTAATGCACTCTATATTTTGTTTCAGGCTCTGTCTCCTTAACCAGTTATTTACATCTCGTATTCTATCATTATGATATTCATCTGCTCTGATGGATGGAAGTATCTCAGATAGGGTGATGTCACAATTAAGATCCATAAGGGTATTTGTCAAGCCCACAAACTCTTCTTTAGTGTTCTGTACACTTTGATGCATAATATTGTTAGTTCCAACTTGAACAATAACCAGTGGCCTGTCCCTCCATTTTATAAAATTATTTTGGATATTCTTGTGATATCCCTAATTTTAGCCCCTCTAAAACATGACATGGTCCTATTGGCTTTATCGTCTTCACAAATTTCACAGTCAAGATGTTTAATTATTGAGTTTCGCAAAACAAATATTTGTTTCTGATTCTGAATGCTATTTACACCAAGCTCCATAGATGGAAAGGGATCTGCCACTGTATAGAATATTTTTCTGATCCATAGTACAGTAGCTTCCACTATAGCTGAGCAGATGCAGGAGTCTACTGGTGTAATCTTAACTAAGGGGGGGTGAGGTATGTCTTCTGCTATAGACTCACTTAGCAAATCAAACTGATTTAGTGTCAGTAATTGGAAACATTCTGCCTTTCTGCCCTTTTTAGAGACCTTGGCACTTTGAATTTGATACCATTCTTCATCGGCCTGATCAGATTCAGCCTCATCTCTTGCCGTTTTCCTATTAGGAATGGTATTAGTATTGTGTATAGTCAACGGAGGATGTAATAATGTTTTGGGGGGAGTGATCCTGTTTATCTTCTGTAAATGTCCCTGGTAAATTAAATGATTTTACTGAGGACTTTCTGCCTTTATTCAGTTTTGTATGTTTACCTTTCTTGCTGCCTTTTTTTTTTTTTTTTAATTAGCAGATAGGTCATTATTTGTAAGTCTTTCAGCCATCTTATTCTGACTATTTTCCAGGGTAGACAACCTTGTGTTAAAGAGGTTAATTTCTATTATGAAATGGGATCTAAAAATGCTGAATCCTGATTGGCTGAGGGGTACTTTCAGCCAGGCCGATATCCCAGCACAATAGCCCGGCTGAAAGTACTCCCAGACCAACAGAGCTGATCACACTGCGTTTGAACCACTGCGCATCAACTGATCTCATCGCTTGGTGTCTGCCCCCACACACACACCTTGATGGATGCAATTGCACTTTTTCCTTTTTAAAATGATCATGGCCGGTCTTTCCTGTTATGACAACAAGGGCGGGGGCAGACTAACAGACACTATACAAACAAATTTCAGCCTTCCCCACTACAGTCCAGATTTTTGTTATTGCCTTAAGTCTCACTGCAAAAAGCTCCCCGCTTCAGTACCCTACCTCTAGTTGTGAAGAATTCAGCCCTATGAAGGTGCCTCTCACAGCAGCTGAAATTTCCCTTTCCCTAATCACTGCTCCTCGCTGCCACGGACAAAACACTTCCTTCCTTCTATTTTTTTATAAATGTAACAGAAACGGACCACTGTGGCTGTGACCTGACGATTGGCTCTGTGTAGGCAGTCAAGGCTTTACATCATCGCCACCTGCTGGCCAAGTGGTCACACCACAATGTCCAAATAGGACTTTTTTTCCTTTTAGAGATTTAGTCAGCATTTTTTAATCTTTTTTGGCAAATAAAATATAGATTTTTAGTAATGTATTTGTTTATATATTAATACTGAGAGGGACCCATTTCATAATAGCAATAAGGCACTCTGGGGGAAGGCGTTATGGTGGGATAACGGCCCTTCTCGGGTGGGTGGAAGCACTCTTTGCTTGGGCTTCAGCCCACCGAGGCGGGCTGTTATCCCACCATAACGCCCACCTGTTTGCTGTTAAATACAACATTTCCTCATTGTGTACACATTTAGAGCATTTATAGATGTTATCAGAAGGAAGCATGGTATTTAAACAGTACATATGGCAATTTATGCATTTCACTCCCATCCTACCAACTGTAGTAGTGATTATTTCAATCATTGTGACTATAATTACAGATACATTAGAAACAGAGGTCCAACAATATATTGGCTATACAGTAGGCCATAAACCACACACCGTTTGCGTGTGCTGTGGCCCAGTTGATACCACCGCTTACCTCCTATATTGTAGATCCCGCTAAAGCCCACTAAAACATGCAAAACATACACAGACGCACGTGTCTTTGTGCACGTCTTTGCATGTGCTTGCCCTGCTCGGGCTCACCCTGCTCGCTGCAGGCCAATGTAATATAGCCAGTAATGACCCGGAAATGCTACCCGGGGTCAGAAAAAATCTAACATACAGAAAATAAAAACCCAGAATTAAAATAAATCCTGCAATCTTCTGCTGTTATAATATGGCCCCCCAAGTCAGAAGTTACATAAACACTAAAATGCAGTCCCTAAATATCGAGTGGTAGTTCAGTGGAGCAGAGTGACTGAACTACTACTCCTCTTCCTGGTTCCGGGTAAGGGACTCAGGGCTCAGTGCACTCGCAAGTGTGAATTACAGCACCAAAGTTATGTACAAGTTAGTTGCAGAGCATTGCAGTTCAAAGTTTCATACAGGAGCAACAAACAGTACAAATTAAAAAGTCGTTGCAGTGCCGGCCCAGTGGTGCTGAGGGTTGAGGCACTGGATGCCACACCTCGCACCATGCCGGTGACCCGGGTTCGGGTACAAGCTCAGGTCGCCAGGGGTCAGCAGGGGAAAGGAGGATTGAGAGTCCCAGTGGACACTCCCCTCCTTCAGGGGTGGGATACCAGGGGTGCTCTGTGCACCCGACACCCCAGCGGGTCGGTAGGAGTACCGACTTTCAGGGCAATGGCAGCTCCATGGTGCTGGAGCCGGGGAGGGGGAGACACTGTTAGGCACTTGACAGGTGTAGTGCGTAAGCACGTAACCTGCCTTAGCTAGCATCCTCAGGGGGATAGATGGGGATCACAACAGAAATACAGAAAACAACCCTCTGCAGTCCTTGATGACAACTGCTCCAGGTCATCCAGCCATGGATCTATGAGCAGACCCCACTGTGTAGATGCTCCATGGAGGAAGAGGAGACAAGGTAGGAGTTACCAGGGCACTCTAGGGGCAGACTCTCCATCCGTGGCATGGGAACATGAGTGGCCTGAAGGAGTGGAACAAATAGGGCAGATTAGGAGAGGTATAAAAAGAAAGTAAAAAAAAAGTCATTACTTGTTTGAATTTATCAGACTTGGATGTTTCTACCTATATATGGAAAATTATACCATAAAATATGCACCTGCAGCTGGGCTTTTCCCCTCTTCTCTCCATGTTACAACAACTCATGCACTGTCTCCAACCCTCTGCTGTTTCACCTATTTTTACACATTGTTTCCTTTTACTCCACTGTATAACTGACAACACAGTGTACTCTGTAATTTGAAATTTATGCCACCATGATTCTCTCGAAATATTTTTTTATTTTTTTAACTTCTTTGTCCCTCCAGTCGCTGCCTGCTGGAGCTCCATTGGCCAGCTCCACCCGCTGTTCCATCCTGCTTGGATCCTTTCTACCAGATACCCCATTCCTCCAGCCAACCCACAACTCACCTGTGTGGTGTTTCCAGTCTTCCCCCCCCCGGGGTTGGGCCACCTTCAGCGCCGCGATGATCAGGCCTCACATCTAGGCCACCACAGGTGGAAGTGAAAGAAGGAAGCAGTCAGGGTCCAGTGAGCAGGATCCAGTGACTGAAATAGGTGGGTCGGAGTGGAGTCTTTCTCCCAGCCAGTGGGGTGTTTCCTCTGTTCACCCCCCCACCGGAGGCTTAGATGTGCAATGACATTCTCCACGGGTACAAGCACGCTCCCACACTCCTCCCACAGACATCTGCTGTCTCCTCCCCCCAGTACTTTTTATGGCCCCAAGCTATTGCACGGCACACCTCTGCATGGTGTCACTGCTGCAGGGGATCCATGACCCACCCCTCCCTGAGAGAGGAGAGCTGTCTGTTGGGTGCTGAATCCTTTCTCCCCTGGCCAACCCCTGGCAACCTGAGCTTGCTCCCAACCCTGGGTCACTGGCATGGTGTGAGGTAAGGCACTTGATGCCTCAGCCCTCTGCACCACCGGGCTAGCTTCTTTTGAAATATCTTACCATACATTGGCAGCATGCTCCCTTAGCTCTCATCCTGTCTGGCCCATGACCGATGCACATGTATGGTTTTTACATTGTTTTGTCCTTCTCTGGAATTCATTACTTGTACTGTGATTGTATTGTTCATGTTCATACACTTGCTTGTTGTCACTTTGTTGTTGATGTTTCACTCCCTGTGGTATCCCATCCCATGGGTCAAATCTAGAAGTGAGCCCAATCTCAGTGTGCCTATCTGGTCATTACATAATCAATTAATAAGTAAATACATAAACAAACAAATAAATACGTGCTTAATACTGATTGTAACATGGGGAAGAGAAAGGATTGTGCAGGATTGGTCAACTTGCATCAACTGACCGTACATTAATCCTCAATTAATGTATGGTTGTATTCACTGACATTGTCTTCCACAGATCCCACTATCTTGTCATGAAAGCGTGTCTACTGTAACACCTCACAGTTTCTTCATTGGTCCAATAAAAGATATCGCAATCTATAAGAAGTCAGGTTTTCCAAGCACTGGCAAGACTACAAGCATTCTTTCCTTATGAAATTGGCACAAAGCAGAAATTGTCCATTTAGTGATGCATTTGACAGCTAGCTGATTACTATTCCTGAGCCTGCTACTGTAGTTGCCCATGTTAGCTCACTGAGTACCAGAACCCTGACAGCCTGTTGGTGACAAGTAGGAAGAAGGCACGATTTGGAAGGCATTAAGAATGAGACAGTGTTCTGCTTCCTCTGGTTGCTAAGTGATCTTCGTTCTTGCATGTAAGTTTATATTTGAGTGAATGACAAAAAAGGAATGTAATTGAACTGAAGGCTGTACTGTGCAGTGACTGCTGTGATATGACTCAGCAAATGTTCCTATAGAATATATTCTAAAGGGCCCCACTAACTCCGTTTAAGCATCTTGAAATGGAAAAAATAATAATAAAGCAGCCAGTCTAATATGTGGCAACATCAGTTTGAAGTAGTTTTATTTTACATTTTAAAATACCATTTTAAAATGCCAGCCTTCAGAGCTGGCTGGCAGTGTAGCCTAGGGGTTAGAGTAACAAGCTGTGAATAAGCTTGGTACATTAAGCAGACCTGATTATGATTCCCACAATCTCCACTTGCATACTGTGTGACTCTGAGCAAGTCATTTAATCACTGTAGTACTCCCGGGTCACCACTGAAGACATACACTTGTGCCTCATGTGCTTTACCCAGTTACCAACAGTTACTGGAAGAATAAAATAAAAATAAATAAAAACTACTATAGATAGCCTGATCGTTCTCAGGAGAAGGAGGTTGCTTTAGTTAATTTCACAGCTGGAAGGACTGAATCATAGGGGCTTAGGACTGCAGTGAGATTTGAACCTGTCACATTTTGTTTTACATATTAATGCTATGACTACTTAACCACATTGCCTCCTAATAGACTACAGTGCCTTCCATTAAGTCTTTATGCCTTCTTACAAGTAGTGGTGCAAATGGGAATGATGAGATATACAATTATGGGTCTATCATTGGCAGATACCAAAAACTATGATGTTTTCCTCTAAATGCTAAAAATCATGGTGTTGTCATGTAACGTGTCAAAAATCATGGAGTTATAAAAATGGGAACAATCATGGAATCTATGACTTCCATGACAAAGGCATAGTCTTACCCATAATGCTCTGCACTGTGTTTGAGGCTACAGAGAATACATGTGTGGTTTGGAGAGAGATACAGAAACCAAATAATTTGGAAATGTGTTCTCTCCTTGCATCCTTTATGGATCTGACATACTTACTTGTTCCTGAACTGCCTCTCCAGTGTGTTACCTCTAAGTGTACTAAATGCTTGATTTGCTCTGATTATGACTTGATTCATGGCTAAGATAGTGCCTGCAGTGCCCCGAGGAGTATGTAGTTTGACTTTCTCAGTCTTGGCTGGAACAGAAGTAAAAGCCTGTTGAAAAGGTGATATTTGCACTAGTTAAGCCTTATCAGACTGACCCACACAAGGAGTTACATACCCATGATACTTTGCACTTTGCTCAATGTATCAGAGTGTATGTGTGTAGGTTGGAAAGTAGAGCTGTGTGGAATGGGAAAATTCCAAATCCGTGGAATTTTGATGAAATTTCATAAAATGCCATGAAATTTCATGGAATTACGTTGGAATTTTGTGGAATTCTTTTAAATTTAGTAATTTGGTTATAACTCAACAACTGTTCAAGCTAGATCTCTGAAATCTAGAATATGTACTCCTTGGTCCTTTGGCCATACATTTGCCAAATATCATGTAATGTGGTGGGATAGTGTCAAAATTATAGGTGCTCAAATGTTGTCATTTTATTGTTTGTGTGACATTTCATGAACATTTGTATCTGCATATACCTTAACCGTCTATTGGGTCAGGGATTTTAAATTTGTCATGATCTCTTGATGATTGGTGTTCTAACAATGTGCCAGATTTCATGACAATATGATGCTTCGTCTCAAAATTATATGTGCTCAAAATCTGTCATTTTATTTTTTTCAGGAAATTTCATGAAAAATTTCTGCTGCATATAACTCGGGCACCTTTGGAGCTAGACATGTGTAAATTAGTATGGTTAACTTGTTTATAATGCTTATAGAATGATCTAAATATGGAGAGAATTAGATAAGTGATTTTTAAGTTACAGGGGTTCAAACCTTTTCTATGTAAATATTTGCAAAACTTTGTGAAAACTATCAAAAATGTGGATGTTTGTAACTTCTCTGCTCTTGCATGCATAGAGTTAACATTTGACATGTATAGCCTAGTCCATGTATCCTGGTGTCTAACACAACTGGATACATTGGTTAAGCAGTTTTAATTTTGCAGAAGAAAGAAACATTTTCTCACATATTTCTGATAGCATATTCTGTAGATGAATGATCCAGATTTTTGTGTGTGGAATTTAACATCAACAGTGCACATATCACTACTTTATTTGATAAGCCGGGCTGAGCTTTTTGCAGTTATTGGGTGACTATCCCCCCCCCCCTTCTCTTTTGGCATAGACAGAATTTAATGGTATTGCATTCTGTAGTTTTAACATTTCAAGGGTTTATAAATTTGTAGTTTACATTCTTGCAAAATTACATTTTTAAATGTTGTGAAAGTTTGACTACTTTTAATTCAATGCCATTTAAAGCTGAAAATATTAACTTTTTCAGAAATGACCATATGATATAGTAGTTTAAATGTTTCAACTCTGGTGAAATTTAGATATGTAGTTTTAAAATTAGAGGGAACTAACCGAAATTTGAATTTTGTCAACATGTTTGTCAGGTTGTAATGCAGTCCCATTTAAAGCTAGAAATCTGAAACATTGTGCATATACAAAATGTAGCGATAACCTGGATACCTGACAATTTATGTAATATTTCAACAGATACTATCAAAGTTATACTAAAATTACAGAAATCCAAATTTTGGCAAAATATTTGGCTACCTATAACTAAGCTCCCAGTAAAGCTTGAGACTTAAAACATGGTGCATATATGTATTCTATGTGCTTCTCTAAATCCTGATATTGTGGAGAAATTTGGATAAGAAATTTTAAAATGATCTCAAAATAACTGAAAATTAAATTTTGAGTAAATGTTTGGCCACTCATAACTCTGCCCACTTTCAATCTACAACTCTGAAAAGTGGTACATTTTTATAAGTTGTAGGGTACTGTGTACATTCCAAATTTAGTGTTATTTGGACATGTACTTTTAAAACTATTGGGAAATAACTGAAATTTAAAATTTTGCAAACTTCCGCAGCATTCCACGGAATTGGAATGGTCATTCCACGGGCATTCCATGGGCAGAATTTTATATTCTGTACAGCTCTATTGGAGAGCTATACAGGAATCAAACTACCTGTTATCAATTGCAGTCCCTGTCATCCCCCAAATGCTATTTGACATCGCAGATCTATCGTCTGGGAACTTGACTTTAATGCCGAGAAATGTAAAGTTATGCACATCAGAGCCAAGAATCCCAGGACACAGTACTAACTGGGTGGAGTCTAGGTATCTGTATCAGAGGAGGAGAAGGACCTGGCAGTGATGATCAGTAGTGACC
This sequence comes from Neoceratodus forsteri, assembly GCA_016271365.2. Taxonomy (NCBI): domain Eukaryota; kingdom Metazoa; phylum Chordata; order Ceratodontiformes; family Ceratodontidae; genus Neoceratodus; species Neoceratodus forsteri. The sequence continues at coordinate 944,628,393 of CM028136.1, read as the reverse complement.
TGAAACACTCCATGCAGTGCAAGAAAGCAGCAGCAAGGACAAACAGGATACTGGGATGCATATCAAGGGGGATCAGTAGTAGGAGAGAGAAGGTTATACGAAGAAGCCAGCAAAAGAAGACCATTTGATCTATCAAGTCTGCTCATACTGCGGGGTTCACAGCTTGAGCTAATGTTCCTGCCCTCCTTCCTTACTCCTCCCATCCCCCTACCATGATCCTTACTTTCCCCATGCCTATTCCAGCCTCTCTTAAAGCTGCCCACTGTCTTCAACGCGATGACCTCTTCTAGCAGTGCATTCCAAGTGTCTGCCACCCTCTCTGTGAAGAAGTGCTTCCTGACCTCCCTCCTAAACCTCCCCCCCCTCCAGTTTAAGACTCTCAAAGTATGTCAGAATCTTAGCCATATCCACGGCCAAAAATGCCAAAGATGCAGCCACCCTTTTATCACTGTTCATACTGGCTACACTAAATTTGTCCTACCTCATGATTATTGGAAAATTGCCATGCCACCGCTTTCATACATTCTTGGGAATTTTTAATCCAAAATGCACTGTTGAAATAGTGAATAAAGAATATGTAGTAATGTGATTTATTCTCTAGTCACCAGTCACCAGAAATGTACATTGATTTGTGGGGTACCTGCAAACCACGTATTAAATCTGCTGCATATTCCAAAAAGACTCAAAAAGCTATACAGTTATAGAAGAAGAAGAAGAAGAAGAAGAAGATGAATCAGCATTTATATAGCGCTTTTCATACACAGTATCCCAAACCACTTTACAAGCAATGCTAGACTGGTAGTGAAGTGACTGAATGTGTGGTGGCGGCCATATCGCACATCATCACCCACACACAGCCTGGGTAATTGCATGAACTGGCTTATGGGAAGGGGAGTGTTGGCCAGGACACCGGGAATGTTCCCTGCTCTTTTGCGATAAGTGTCCTGGGTTCTTTTACTTCCACCTGGACACCCACCAGGACAACACCAGGATGGGCAGAAGGGATCTTGGTTTAACGTCTCACCAAAAGGATGGCACACCCCAGCAGTACAGCACCCCCAAATACTGCACTCGGATGCCAGCGATTTTTAGGTGCAAGTCCAATCCTGGTGTGGGATGAGAAACTACCACCTTCTGGTCCAGAGGCGGATTTGCTACCAACTGAGCCACGCTGACATCTAAGAAGCCCTGCGCATCTCTTAAATCTATAAGGGTGTCTCCTCATGTGTTCTTCAGGTGAGAGAAATGCAAACTGAAAGTAAGCAGTTTTGACACCCAAAGGAAGCAAAAGGTGACACTCTTATAGCCTTAAAAGACACGCAGGCCTCCATAAAAATGTATCACAAGTCAAATTATCTTTGAGGATTTATAATAAAAAAAAAGAAATGAAAAAACAATTTGTAAAAAAATAGAATGGAGACAGAACCCCACATATTGAAAAATTGGAAATAACACCGTTTCAGATGCTATGTGTGAGGCCCTCATGGGCAGGTACATTTTCAGTGCTGATATGTTGAATGAGTAATAATGACTTGGCTTGGCAAAACTCGAAGAGTGGTCGCACACCTGGCAGCTTGGGTTCAATCCATCTTTCGGATGAGACGTTAAACCGAGGTCCCATCTGCCTGTTCTGGTGGTAGTCCAGGTGGATGTTAAAGATCCCATGGCACTTCTCGAAAAGAGCAGGGGAATTTCCCTGGTGCAATGGCCAATTTTTCTCCATTCATGAAAAATACCACCAACAGCTTAATCTGGTTCAAGGTCAGTTGGCATTCATCTGTATCCCCCTCCCCCCGGTCGTGCCTGAAAATAGGCAGAATTTGTCTAGTGCACTTACCCGGTCAACAAAAACTAAAAATAAAAAAAAATTAAAATGCCAAGAAGTGCAAGGTGATGCATTTCGGAGCCAAAAACCCAGGATACAGCTACTGGATGGATGGTATCAAACCGTCAACATCCAATGAGGAGAAGGATCTGGAGGTGCTGGCGAACAGGGAATTAAACCACTTGGCCCAGTGTAGGAAGGCAGTGGCTAAAGCTAACAGGATGCTAGGGTGCATAGCAGGGGGGATTACATCCAGATGTAGTGAAGTCATGTTGCCCCTGTACAGGTCCCTGGTGAGGCTGCACTTGGAGTACTGCATGCAGTTCTGGCGTCCATACTTGAAAAGGGATGTCAAACTACTGGAGACAGTGCAGCAAAGAGCAACAAAGATGATCCAGGGGTTGGGGGATATAACTTATGAGGAAAGACTAAAAGAGCTCAACATGTATACCCTGGAGGATAGAAGAGAGAGAGGCGACATGATCGAGACCTTCAGGTACCTGAAGGGGATGAACAAAGTAGGCTTCCAGGATGGGTTCACTCTCCAGAATGGAAGAGATACCAGAGTGCACTCCCTGAAGTTAAAGGGGGACAGATTCAGGAAGAAAAGGAGGAGGCACTACTTCACTGAAAGAGTGGTAACAGGGTGGAATGCACTGCCTGAGCAACTCGTATCAGTCAGACTGTGGGGTGCTTCAAGAGGGGGTGGGACAAGTTCAAGGGGAAAGAACATACCAGGGGGGCAGTTGAGGTAGGGAAGTTAATGGGGGGGGCAGCTGCAGTCTAATGGGCTGAAGTGCTGCACACTCGAGCAGACTAGAAAGACCATATGGCCTGTATCTGCTGGCAATTTCGTATTTTCTTATGATTTATAGTACTAGAAAGCATAGGAGCCAGGTTTGTAAAATTTTTGGTGGGGCCCAGTTAGGGGTTAAAGCCTCAGCTGTCCTGCCACAGTTGTGTGGGGAATCCATTTTTCAGGAAGCCCCCCAGCAATGCTTAACAATCAGCCTAACAGTAATTGTGCCACCCTGCCTGTACATCAGTGGTGGTTAGCTGCCCCCTCCAGCCATTGTGTCACACACAACGCCTGTCCCCACTGATCTGACTGGCAGCGTTGCAGTGAATCGACAGTGAGCAACACACAGCCCACCTGGGCTGCCTCCATCTAACAGTAGCAGGGAGCATGGCTTATTTATAGGGCATGGCATGTCCCCCATGCTCTGTACTGTTACCCTGTTACTATTAGAGTCAGCAGGCAGCCTAGGTGGTGAGTGGAGGGTGGCACAATCAGATTGGGGGACTGGGGGGGCTGTGGGTGTTGTCAGTGCTGCATCTGGGGGGGGTCATTAACCACCACTGAGGGACGGGCAGGTGTGGTGCAAATCACTGTTGGGATATGGGTCCGCGGTGTTGTTGTGTGGGGGACTTTCTTGCAAATGGATTCCTGCAGGGCTGTGATCATGGCTGTTAGCAATAATGTCTGTCTGGCAAAAATATCAAGATACACATTTTTTTCTTGTTGTTTTCTTTCATTCCTTAACTATGATATGGGATGTTGACATTTTTAAAAGTTCCCACTCCCGAGCCATGCCCGCCATGAAAAAATTAAATATTCTGGTACAGTGCTGTGCTGTTTACCATCAGAAGTGCAGCACCATGCTAATACAACCACAGTATGACTCTAGCATGTACATTTAACAGGTAACCTCAGCAGAAAAGATCTTTAATAATAATTTGTGAATTGCCGCCATCTTTAATGGCATGAGTTATTAATTACTAATTAGCTGCAAACGCTGTTTAAACAGTGTCTGAGAAAACTACTAATATACTCAGCACGAATCTTAGCATGTCAGAAATACATTGCCACTGAAAAACCATGTGGTGATTTTTTGCCAACTAACAAATTCTGCTGCTTACTCATAGACCTTTTGTTTCCAAATACTTTATAGCTTCCCTCAACAAACCACACATCTCCATTCCAAAACAATTTCATTAAACGTATTTCTCATTTTCACCTTGCAAATGAATTTAAATAATCTGATATGAGCTGTTTGGAAGGGAACGCTAAAGTAATTAGTTAGCTGCCACAAGTTGTAAGTCAATAAATCTGGAGAAAAAACAAGTGAAAAAGTAAGCAGGAACGTAAAGGTATTCAGTTAGTTCACAAGTTCTTAACACCCTTCCCCACTCAGCCACCAGCCTGCCACAGTCACCCACCTTCCAGCCAGGGTGACTGACTCGGACGCCCATACTCACGATTATCGTCTTTTTTTCTGGTAACAACTTCCATGTTAAGTTACTTGCAACAACTTTATTCTGAAAGGTAGAGTTCCCCCCGGGCCCTTCCCACTCAGCCACTGGCAGCCTGCAGTCCACCATGGCACACCACACAAACCACAGTGACCACAATGAATATGGCAGATTCATTGCCCTAGAGGAGTGAGCACCATTTGTGAAGCAGTGGCACTTATAGCAAGACTGCTCCTGCAAGCCTCATAGTACCCCCACTGGTCACACACTTCCTGTGGCCTGTATTGAGCTGGTGTTTGCTGGCACAATCAGGATAAAGCCTGGCTGATATACTGGAACCTGCCATCAGCACTTGCAATGAGCTTTAGGATGTTCCCATATACGTGGGGTTTACTCCAGGGGCGGCATTAATTTGCTCCTGGAGCAAACATTTAGCAGGCCCAGTCCAGGATCTTTGAATATCCTGGCCATAGTCTAGTAAAACTAGATGTAGGTCATAAAATGAAACCTCCAGAACATTGAATTAAGTGTTTTAATGCTTGGCCCTAAAAAGCCTCTTCTCTTCTAACTGATAAGGGGGGGCAGACCAGCCTGTAGCAGTGCTAAAACATCTGATGGCTATCTTATAGAAAGAATTTGCTGGTTGTTTTGAAGAGAGAGAAGTGTAATCATCAGTGGCGGCGATAGAGGGGGGGCTGGGGGGGCAGCTGCCCCTACTAGCTGCCCCAGTGTGAGTAGTGGCACCCCACCACCATCTTTATTCACTGTTTAGTGCCCATTGTGGAGCCCGTGATTGACTGAATGGCACCCCCTGGCTCCCAAATGCTTCCAAACCTGGCTCTGCCACTGGTAATCATGTTTTTCCTTTGTTTTTCCTTCCCTCTGTTTAAAGGACAAGTTGGATAAGACTCATTGCACAAAGATGAAAGGACAGGGGAACACTCAGTGTCACAAAAGAAAAGACTAAAGCCATGTTTACACGGCAGTAGTGCTTCAAACTTTAGACTGCAATGGTGCGGTCCTGACCACTTGCCATGCATGGTCTGCCTATGTACACACCCTCCCTGCACCGCTACAATCTGTACCGGATAGGGGCTTTGCGTTGAGGGGCAGAACATCTGCACACCGAGGTAAGTGATGACGTAAATGTGCATGTGACTGCACACGCCCGAAATCATGGTTGTACATTTCAGCTGGAGAGTTGCAAATGTTACAGCCCTCAGTTTTTAATAGCAGCTACTTTGCTGCACTCGAGACTCTTTTTGCGGGAAAGCTATTTGGCTCAAAGCACTTGACGAAAACGGAGACTTATTCTTGAACAAGTCTACATCGCCTCAGCTGTGCATGTGCCAAAACTGTAGTTGGCAGGTTGCCATGGCACAGACAGTCCACAATGCTGTTTAAGCTGTTGTAAGCCACTCACACTGCTCACTGTCCCAGCTTGCCTGAGAATCTAGGAGCATCTTAATGAGTGGCTTACCCCAATCGGTTCAGTGTCTACACGGTCACATTTGCACTGGAGCAACCCAAGTGCATGGCTTACTCCAGTGCAAATATGACCATGTAAACAGGGATTAAGAACCAAGGGACACAAACTAAGCTGCATGGTTCTGACTGCAATATGCCTCAAGGGTACTTAAAGCCCTCTCCAGTGACACCAACAGCAATGCACAGGGAACAATACCAGTCAATGTACATTGTTAATGTTTTGTACATGGGTGGCCGTTGAAACTTTAAATACTGATTTTAATTATTAAACATGATCTGTCTTCCTTACATGGGTGTCTTGGAGGACGGAGATAAGCAGTAACACTTGCTATTATTAATTTGTAGCAAGACAAAAGGAAGTTGCTGTCTATTTTGCGTAAGTAACCTGGGTAAAAGGCAACAATACAATGTACATAGACAACAGACATCTGTACAACCAGAATACAAATCAAGGTATTTTATTAGAAACAGAATTATTCAGGGCAAGGCTTACGGATGTATTCTTCTAGTTTTACATTTAATAAAGACTGTCTCTGAATTGTTCCATTTTCCCTGGATAGCTGAGATAGGATCAGCAGATAAAAGGGTGCATTGGGGGAAAGGGGTTTAGTTTTGTTTGATGGTCTTGCACGTCCAAATTGTTATACTTTAAAAAACATTCCCATTGGTGCTGAAGACGCACCTAGGAATGTATCAGGAGTGGCAGGTTCCTTCCCTATAACTATACTGGGCAAGTACTTCTTAGGGGACTGAAGACATAGAAACATAGAAACATAGATTTTGAAGCAGATAAGGACCGCTTGGCCCACCCAATCTGCCCATTTCCCTACCTATTGGATAAGCTGCAGATCCTAGTTAACCAGCAGCCTACTTCTTCCTACCCCCACCCCCTAGAATTGCCTTATGACTGTCCCATGCAAGCTTGAATTCCACCACTGTTTTTGACTCCACAACCTCCTCCGGAAGGTCGTTCCATGCATCCACAACCCTCTCTGTGAAAAAATACTTCCTTAAGTACCTCTAGAGCCACCTCCTTTCTATCTTCAAATTGTGCCCCTTGTTCTTGCACACCTCTTTTTTGAAAGATGCTACCCACTTGGACTTTGTTGATTCCTTGAGATACTTGAAAGTTTCTATCATGTCCCCCTCTCCCTCCTTTCCTCGGGCTATACATATTCAGCTCCTTAAGTCTCTCTTCATATGTCTTCGGTGCAGACCCTGCACCATTTTAGTTGCCCTCCTCTGGACAGCCTCCATCCTGTCTATGTCCTTGAGATTGGGTCTCAGAACTGCAGCAGTACTCCACATGGGGTCTCACCAACTGTCTGTACAGAGGATAATAACTTCCTGTTTTCTACTGGTGATGCCTCTCCCTATGCATCCCAGTATCCCCCAGCCCTCCTTACTGCCCTCTCACATTGCTTGCCCACCTTTAGGTCATCTGATCTGACTACCCCAGGTCCCGTTCCATTTTTGTTGTTGTTAGTATCTCACCCCCATTGTGTACTCTTCCCCTGGGTTTTTGTTTCCCAGGTGCATTACTTTGCACTTCTTAGCATTGAATCTAAGCTGCCATACATTTGACCATTCCTGTAACCTTGCCAAGTCCTTTCTCATCCTTTCCACCCACCTTGTGCATCAACTCTGTTGCAGATCTTTGTGTCATCTGCAAAGAGACATACTTTTCCTTCCAGTCCCTCTGCAATGTCGCTTATAAAGACATTGAAGAGGACCAGTCTAATACTGAACCTGAGGTACCCCACTAGTAACTCCCCTTTCTTCAGAGTGGACTCCATTTACTATTACCTCTGTGTCCTATTCTCCAGCCAATTCTTTACCCAGGCTGTCATCATGGGACCCACTCCCAGGCTGGCTAACTTGTATATTAATCTTTGTGTGGGACTGTGTCAAATGCCTTGCTAAAGTCTAGGTAGGCATGTCCACAGCCCTCCCTGATCTACTACTTTGGTCACCCAGTCAAAGAAATCTATCAGATTTGTCTGGCATGACCTTTCGCTGTGAATCCATGCTGCCTTGGGTCCTGGCCCTCTCACCTCTAGATACTCAACAATTCTTTCCTTCAGAAGTGATTCCATCATTTTCCCTACCACTGAGGTTAAACTAACAGGTCTGTAGTTTTCTGCTTCTGCCTTGCTCCCACTTTTGTGAAGGGGAATCACATCTGCCCTTCTCCAGTCCTCGGGTACCACCCCATCCTCCCATGATTTGTTAAAGAGGGTAGTCAGTGGTGTCACTAGTTCTACCCTTAGTTCTTTTAGAATTCTAGGATGAATCCCATCAGGCCCATTGGTGCTGAAGACACACCTAGGAATGTATCAGGAGTGGCAAGTTCCTTCCCTATAACTATACTGGGCAAGTACTGCCACAACAACCAGTTGCCTCCCTAAAGCTACACCACTGGGCATATTATTCCTTCTTAGGGGACAGAAGGCTGCCACAACAAACAGGAGGGAAGGGACTGGTCCATCCGCAGCAGGCCAAGTCAACTTAAAATTCTTAAGTTGTGCCCACTGACTTCCATGTGCTGTGTTAGTCTGGAACACTGCATTCAGCCACTCAGCCTCTAGATCTCCCTCCAGCCTCCCGCTGAGGTGCCACGCCAGCTGAAATGACTGAAACAGCTTTCATGCCTCAGCTCGGCATCCTCCCCCTTGCTTCCCTGACCTTATCTGCTGCTGGCTCAGTCTCAGCTCTTGACTTCAGGGGACCGTACTTTACCACTGCTGCTGGCCTGGGCTGGCTCATCATCGATGCTGGGTCCTCCAGGCTGGTCCTCGCCCATCCTCCATCTGCAAGGGTTAATTGGTCAGAAGCCCACAGGAACAGAGTTCCACCACCCCTTAAAAAACTGTATGAGAGTTCCACCACCTCTGTCTTCTTTCTCTTTTGACTACTATAGGAGAGTTCCACCACCTAGAAATCTAGAACAGAGAGTTCCTCCACCTAAGCATTTCTAATTTAACCACTGCCTATCTGACTACTTCAGATCAGACCTCCTGTCCTCCTCAGCAGCTGCATGCAGCCTGCCTGACCTCGTCAACATGATGACTGACAGTGCATCACGAACACACACTGCCTGGCCGCTCGTGGTCTATACTGGTGAGTTGACTCCTCTGGGGCCACATTGTCACCCTCACCAGGCATGTTAAGCATCTGCACATGTCTGCATGCTGCTGCTGCTGCCTGATGGGCCTGCCTGGTTTGCTCCCTCACCCTGTTGTTCTGCTGCCTGCCTCAGTGGATGTCCTCCAGTCCTCACCTCAGTGGGTGTCCTCCAGCCCCTCAGTCCTCACTCATTCCTCCTGGAGTCCTGTCCTGGCTTGTAATTCTGTGGTCTCAGATTGGTTCCTTGCTGGTGGTGCTGCCTGCTGCCTCACATCCGCACATAGGTCATGCCCAGTTAAGTCAAAATTGATCTCCTCTCACTCACCCGTCTCTGGCCCTCACACCAGCTCCTCTCTTGGGTGCATGTGCATTAGAATGTGTGCACAAAAGTTGGCCACCCCACCAGCCATCGCAACTGCAATAAAAATTATGGCTGGGACTGAGCCCACTTTAAATAATATTGCTGGAGCCCGTGCTCCACAGGCCCATATAACTCAACACCTAATAGAAAGTGACTCTAACATGGTATGGGGCTGTGTTGAAAGGCCAAGGTTATCAGTATCCGATTTCCTTCACTTATAGGTGATGTTGGGGACAAATGAGATTATGATGGAAAATATTTCATTATTATTAATAAGTTTGAGACAGCAGTGCACCCTGGGTTTTCAACACCTTATCAAAAATATAGTATGAAGGAATACGGCCCCCACTTGCATACTGTGTGACCCTGAGCAAGTCACTTAATTTCCTTGTGCTCCCAGGTCGCACCTGTAAACAAGCTCTCAGCTTAGCGTGTCTCTCCTGGTAAAAAAAAAAAAAAAAACATTCAAAAGCTATGAAATGGCAATTCTCATGTATAGCGGATGTTATATGAACACAGGTCCCGTAAAACCCATACTGTACATATGGTCAAATGATATGCCTTCATAAGTAAGGAAGGAAATGGTTAAATCTCCAAGAGAATAATCCAAGAAAACAAACTGAAGTCATGGATCCATATATGGGATTGGTTATTTAGTGCACCTGGTCCAAGCGATGCATCAGGATAACACTAACTAAGCGGGACTAAATGAAGGGACCAGGGATCAGGTTGTATGCAGGCAAGCTGCAGTACAACCTTGGAATCACTGGTGCTCCACAAAGCAAATGTTAAGAAACCAATGATCTTCTGTCCCTATACAGGAAAATTACCATAAACTATATTAAATTTGCATCAGAGCTATTGTTTGTGTAATGTGCAGACTACCCCTATCTGATGAAGTAAAAAATAAGCTTCACAATGAAAACCACTTGCAAAGCTGTATTTGATACATATAAATGAGGATACATTGTCCCAACTCAGAGTCACACATTTATGGGCCAGAATATGATTTGCAAAGTGTACACTGCTGAGTTGACCCATAAATTTACCATACTAGAAATAGAATATTTGTGTTGGGGACAGGAATAATTATATCCAGCAGGTACTGGTTGCACACAGCTATTCTGCACAGAACTGTCACAAACATATGTACTCGTGGCACATTGCCACATACATACATGTATGTGTGTGTGTGTGCATGTGTGTGTTCTGTCCTTTGTACTCATCCCCTCACCCCTACAACCCATACTATAGGTCCGCTTTTGGGCCTGTTGCTCTTTCCATTGGTCTGTCTTTAGCCGGTCTTCCTGGTAGTCCGGATAAAGTACCTGACCTGCCTGATGGCGAAAAAATCCACTCTGGGCCTCACTCCACCTTGTATCCAAGACCTGTTATGCCTGAGCGCTAGCACCCGTTTTACCAGAAGATCAGAACACCAGCCTCTCCAAGTCCCCCGATGCCGGACTTCTCAGGGACAAAGATCATTTGCCTATCATGCCCCCAGCTGGCTAAATGCCCTCAGCACTCATATTACTGCCTCCACCTCTCTAGGTATTTTCAAATCAAGGCTGTTCTCTCACCTTGCCACCTCCAGCTCCTGTGACTGCCCTGATTAAACCTCCTATTTTCTCACTATCCACCCTGTTCCGTTATTTGACAAAGACATGTTTGGGAAACCTTTTCTCCTGCTATTGTCTGCTCCCACACCTTTCACTTACCTCTCTGTTCTGGACTTTTTCCTATTTGTTTCTCCTAATCTGGCATGACCTCTTTCTTGTAATAATAATGTGATTATTGATATCTCATGTCCTTTTGCACAAATGATTTGATATGTATTTGTATATGTTTTCTCGCTCCTGACACAGCACAAATTGTTGTGTTATCTATGTAACCTTTTTTGTACTGTACCTAATTGATGTGGAACCTTTGTAAAAGAGCCTCTGGCTCAAAGGTAGTAATTCCTAGAACAATAAACTAAACTAAACTAAACTAGTCCAGTGGGTCCCTGACAAAAACCTTCTTTCAGTCCTGTTCCTGGTAGTCCAGTAGTCTCTCCCACCCTTTCTCTGTTTCCCACACGTGACCATTTTTGTAGTTGGTTCCATAACGATTATGGTCTCCTGGCACTGGTGCATACCTACACAGTACTCCAATGCCCGATGGCTCCCTACTGCCAGTATTCATTTGCAGTAGTTGGGGACATCATAAATGTGCCACAGCAAGTGTGCCTGGGCAATTTGGCTGTGTGAATGGCACTGCAGGCCTGCACCTTCCATGTTTCAGAGCACTGTGATGTGCATTTGATGTGAAAAGCCCCCAAGATGCCCACTGAGTATAGCTTGATGGGGTGCACAGCCAAAGGACCGTCACAAAATCATTTCACAATTTAGATGGATCCATTTTCTAAGACATTATGAGCATTTGAAGATTTCAGACTTTTACAGTAGTTCCAAAGTGGGACAGGACATAAAGCTGTCAGTTTGATGTATGACATCTACTGCTGGAAATCTCTCTGAAAGGTATCTTCCGCACAGGCACAGAGACATTAATGCTAGACATTTTCTCTGCATTTTATTAAAGAATGTCAAAGCTTATAACCGTCTATTTTACATCTTCTTGATGTCAATATTTTCAGCTATAAGGGAACACTTTAAAGTGACACTGTCAACCTGTTTTGCATCATATTATTTCTAGTTAAAACTCCATACTTTATGATTGCTTACTTTCTCCAAAATTCATTAATGTTGCTGTTTGTTTTGTCTGTCTGCTTATTTAGTAGGACTGAAATGCATGCACATGTATACTTATAAACAACTTTGTTTCAAATCCTGTAACTATTCTTACTGAAGACTTCTTGAACATTAGAAAAACCTCTAAACAGTGCAGTCACTCATGGCGCAATAGCCTCCTAAACTCCCACTGTGTCATGAGCAGCTTAACTGTGCTGGGGATGTTTCCAAGTCCGGGAAAGATGCAGTGGAAGTTGATCAAGGAATGTAAACAAACCTGTTTTTGTGTGGTAACACCAGTATGGCGGGCAGTCTGTTCTTCACTTTTTAAAAGAAAAAAAGAATCAGACTCAAACTACTAGCTATAGCATCAATCATTAAAGAATGTTGGCAATCATAAAATGTGTTTTTTTAAACTAGGGACATTATGAGGTGTAAGGGGGTTGACAGTGTCCCTTTAAAGAAGCCTTGATGACTTACAGAAACTTAAATACACATGAAAATGCTTTTATTCAAAAGCTTAAGTGAGTCAGAAATATGAAACAGATCACTTATGGTTCTTGTTATGACTGACGTGAGCTCACATTTTGTTAATATGTCTCAATGCTGGATGACTTTATCTAAACTTATAAAAATAAGCACCACTTAAAACTTTCAGTCTGAGAACCACCCAAAGTCATGAATGTTGACTGAAAGGAATGGAATGGAATCATCCTATTGCATGGGTAAGAAATCTTCAATCATTGGATGGAAGATAAGGACAATTGTGCCTATTTTCCCCTACCTACAGTCTCACCACAGAACCCCCTCCCCCCATAATGCCTTGCAGAAAGGAAACACACGTGGGGTAGTCTTTTTACCAGTTGGTGAATAAATCTCCACAACACCAGCCTTCAGTGTGTGCCTATTTTTGCTGTAATGCCTATCCCATGCATTCTTGAAGTCCCCACCACCTCCGCTGGAAGGCTGTTCTGAGAATCTACCACTCTTTCTGTGAAGAAGTGCTTCCTCACATCTCTCCTGAATGTACTCCCCTCCTGCTTCATAGCATGTCCCCTTGCTCTTGAGAGCCTTTTTTTCTGAAAAATACTTCCCTTCTTTACCTTATTTACCTGAGTGAGCTATTTAAAGGTCTTGGTCATACCTCCTATCTCCCAGGGTGTACATTTTGAGATCCTTTAGTCTCTCCACATAGGGTTTCTGATGCAGACCCTGCACCATTTTAGTTGTCCTCCCCGAGACCACATCCACTTTGTCTGGAGATGTGGTTTCCAGAATTGGACACAGTACTTTAGGTGGGAATTACCTGAAATTTATACAGAGGCAAAACTACCTTCCTCCTTCAGCTGGTGACACCCCTTCCTTTGCACCCCACTAACCCTCCTAACTGCCTTGTCACACTGTCTGGCCACCTGCAGGTCATCAGACACGATTATCCACTGGTCTCTTTTCTGCTTGGCGGTTGACAATACCACTTCACCCATTTTGTACTCCAACCCTGGGTTTCTGTGCTCCAAGTTCATTATTTTGCACTTTTTTCACATTGAAACCCAGCTGCCATACCTTTGACTATTCCTCAAGTTTTCTAAGGTCTCTGCTTATTCTTTCTGAGCTGGGGGGGGAAGGGTAGGTACATTAAATACATTTTCCCATAGCCTGACAGGTCTGGAAAAACTGCCACACATTTGTCATGTCCTCTGTTAAAGTCATTTAATTTATTTAGCTTTTGTTAACCAGCTAAGCACACTAGACAAAAACAGATGCCTATTTTCAGGTGCGACCCGGGAGGTTACAAGGAAATAAGGAAGCAAATTACAAAACAGGTTGTGTAGAGCTCAAGCAGCAAATATACAGACATTTCAAAGATGAGACAGGAGGGGCATTTGATTCTGTTTCACTGCCTTCTCTTTCTCCTTCACAGGAGGAGTGGCAGAGACATGCTTTTCTTTTTTTTTTTCATGGCAGGCACTGGTTCCGGCACCTGCCCTGAGGATCTTTTAGTTGAATTTTTTCCATCTCTGGGATCAGGGTTCCCCCTTTCAGACAACCTGATATCGTTACTATCTTTTTCGTGCCTTTCTGATGGCTGAGCAGCTTTATGTTTTTTTATCTGTCTCCTTTGACCTGGACTGCTGCTTCTAAGGAGACTCCTCCTCCCTGATACATGCTCCCCACAATCATTGGGAACTCCCTTTGAGCCTTTATTGTCCTTTGCAGACACAGAAGCAGACTGAGAAGCCATAAACTCTTTTCTTGTTAAAGCCTTTTTCTTTTGGGTTTTGGAGCAAAACTTTTTGCACAGTTCACAATTAACAAAATCATGATCTGGGCCCAGGCACTTTAAACAGAGATCATGGCCACCTGCCTTTGCGGGGAACTGAAAATAATCGGCACAATTTTTTAAAACTTATGGGTCCTGTTTTCTTTTTACATCTATCAGTCATGCCAAACACTGATAGGACCTCTAAAATAATTATTCAGTTCCCAGAAACAAAATCAGTAAAAAGTGACATTTTAGTCTGTGAAGAGCACCAGACCTGGACTTTTGAGAGGCTCTGTCAGATCTGGTTCCCTTTCGACAAAGTTTTTTATTTATTTATTTATTCAAATTTCAGATTAAAGCACATTTGAGTCAAAGACTCTTTTACAAAGGTTCCACGTCAGATTAAAGGCAATACAACAACAAACTAAATACAAGACAAGTGGAATACATGATGGGCAGACTAGGTGGGCCAAGCGGTCCTTATCTGCCATCAGGTTCTATGTTACATGGAGCTGGGTACAGTCATTCATAAAAGTTACAGACAGGTAAAGAGGCAACAATTCAGGTTACAGCAAGAGTTACAATCTGGTTAAGCCATTACATTCAAGTTTCAGTAAGAAGTGCAGTAGGTTTTGGAACTTAAGGAGGTACACAGGGGGAAGGGAAGAGAGGGATGCTGTCAGAACCTGACATTGTCATAGGAGTGCAGAAGAAGAGAAAGAAGGGAAAGATGCCATCAGGATTTGACATTGTCAAGCAGAGAATTGAGAGATGAGAAGGAGGACAGAGGGTTGGTAGGGAGTGTAGTGGGTGATGGGAGGGGAGACAGGGATGGGAGTAGGACAGTGGGGGTAGGGCAGAAAAGGCAGGCAGGAGTCTGTGAGCAGCATTTCAAAAGGAAGTGCAAGGAGAGGCGGGAGCACAGGAAGGGAGAAGGGAAGGTAGTGACAGTGAGGGGAAGGGAGAGGAGGGACAAGTATCAGGAATAGGGAAACAGAGAGGGGGAGAAGGGAGAAGTTAACGAAGAAGTTTACTGCATCAAAGTGTTTTTACATTGTTCAGTTTGCCTTTTACCTTGCTGGCTGTTGCCATTGTTTGCAATGTTCTTCTCAAGGGGGTTATTTTAGAGGAATGAAGTAAATTTAAATAATATAGTCTAACCTCTGGTGCAAATGCAATGTCTTGTTATATATCTTGTATCCCAGTGACCTTAAGTTGGGAGGTTTGGAGCTGGGAGATGTAAAATGTATTGTGGAGGCCAGGGAATTTATCTTGATCTCTTTCTGTCTTCTTGTGTTTATATATCCACCCCCCACCTATCTCCTACAGGTAGTGAGCAATAATTACACACGTGTATGATAACATAGATTGGTGAGAGTGCAATATTCTACATTGTTGTTTAGTGGCATGGTGTATCCTGTATCTGCTCTATACAAAATGTGCTGTTATATACTGGTTGACAGTTTCTTCTTCTTATGAACTGTGTAATCAGTACTTATGTATACTGCACATTATATTTTCATGTATATGGAAAATAAGAAAAACAAAGTTTTAAAACTGATCATTTTTAAATATAAATATATAGAACCCCCTTTAAAATGAAGTATAAACAAAACCAATTAAAGTTTTTACACAGAAAGCATTTAATTCCCTTAATCATTCATATCATATCATATCATATCATATCATATCATATCATATCATATCATATCATATCATATCATATCATATTTTGTTTATAAAAAGCACCTTTCTTACAACCAAGGTGCTTGCACATAATAAACAGCTATAATAAATAATTCCAGCAATAGTCAATAAAATCCGATAATTTGAAACACTAACAGTTATAATACTACCCTTAAAAGCTGGAACCACATTATAAAGCTGCCTTCTGCAGTTCCTGGGAAATGACTGGGAACCAGAGAAACCACAGAATTATCAAAATTCTTAAACAATACACTGTAACTAATGCAGATTAACCGAAAACCAAACTTTACAAATAAAACAACAATTGATAATATAAATATTAAAACTGAAGAACAGACAGGCACAGCTGGAGATGACTGCTCTCTTCAAGCAGAGAAACAAATCTGACATTAAGTCAGCAGGGGGCAGTGGTGTAGCCAGGGATTTCAGATCTGCACACCAAGTGGACTCCCTGCTACCCCACCCCCCCTTGACTAGGATGAGCTACCCCAGGGTAGCGGAATAATGTCTAAATGTATACCAGGACCGTGTTTGTTGCCTCATTTGGCACAATAAATACAACTTTTATATCTCATGACAAGGTTGTTGCCATGCATGGGTAAATACAAATGCTATGCATTGTTCCCTAAGGCACCCACATACCAGCCCAGAGCTTGTAACGTTGTATTGTCCTTGGAATGCAAAGAGAATATTAGTGATCAGTCCTTCTAGTTTCAACTCCTATGAATAAAATTACAGAAAGGTTCAGTATTTGTTTTGTTAGTTTTCATGGAAAAAGGAAGCAGTTCAGAGCCTATTTGCTACCCCCCTTAAATAAAATTGCACACCATGGAGTGCTTGGAGTATGCCTGCCTACACCCATGGCAGGGGAAGCATAACCAAAGTACAGAGTTTGAATTCGTATTCTAAAATTACAATACAGTTCTATCTCTGGGGCACCACACTCCTGCGGACTGATGCATTTTTGTAGGGCATCATGGATGGATTCCTGTTGTTTGAATATCCCTTTTAGCTTGTCATTTTTACCCCTACTCTGAGCCCTGTTGTATAAATGTATTTATTTAGTTGATAAGAAGACATGTGTTTGACTAATAGCCCTGCTTTTGACCAGGTCCTGGGTGAAAGGATTATAGGCAGCAAGCAATACATACCAATACCAATGTATTGTATACTATTTACAATAACAAATGCAAGAATGTGGATATATTTCCTTCTTTCCCCTATTCTTTATTTCCCTTCTCCTTCCTTCTCCAACTGTTCTCTTGAACCCTCCCTTTCTTACCTTCTTACCCTCCCCATCCTCCCCCCAACTTTCTGCCTAATCATTGCTGTGACCTATGCCTCCTAGACTGACAAAGGACCCCTAGGTTGATACTCCTTGACCGACAAGGCCCTTAGGCTGATTCTACCTCATCTTACTCACTCTGTGACTCTCTGACTGTTTTCCCCCCTCGCTGTCTGCATTAGCACTTAGTACTCTGATACTGACTGCACAATTGCCAACACATGCCTGCACTACCTAGTCTCTATTGTTAGCCTTTGTTTGTATTTACTTTGATCTCACTTGTGATGTGCTGTTTTGTAACTACTGTTGTGACTGCACTTTCAATACTTGTTTTCTGTTATGTAACCCTCTGACGTGGATCCTATGTAATAAGCTTCTAGCTCAAAATGTGTTAATTCTGAGATAATAAATAAATAAATAAAGGAATGTTCAGCAGTAATGCTCTTCACTACTTTTTGTAATGTATGTATGTATTTATTTATTCTTTATTAACCGGGTAGGTACATTGTCACCAGGTAACTTTTCAAGAATGACCTGTGTATCATAAGTACATTGTATAAACAGAAAAAAAATGAACAAATAAATAACTACATGATACAGTAATAGAACAATGCAAATAGGATGCATAAGAGATACTTTGTTAACAAAGTTGTTAACATTTTAACATAGTCTAAATTGACGTAAATGTAGCCGCAAATATGACAACATGAAATACAACAAGAAGAACAGTGCTGAAATTGTACTGAATATGAGGCAAAGTAGGGGCAGTAGTTAACTGGCAGAAGCACATGCATTAATGTTCAGCAGATGATCCTTCATTTTTATCATAAAGGTTTTAGGAGAGGTTGTAAGAATTCTGTTTTCTCATTCCCTCATTCCAGCTGGGATAGTGAGAGAGTAAAGTTTTGTGGAATGCAGAATTCCACCCGAAGAACAGAGGCAGAATGGCAATTTCACTTCCGAAATGCTTTTCAGAATTTTTCAAATAAATTCAGCGGAATTCTGAAAGTCATTTAATTTAAACCACATATTCATTTTCTGTGGATTACATAAATCGCAGCTTTGTTTCCCATGGTCGGTGCGAACCTAATCATTAATCCACAGTTTAAATAATGCTTAAGGAATTTCAGAATTACACTTTCAATGGAATTCCACAGAATTAGCCAGAATTTTCTGAAATTTGGTAGAATTGTGTATTGTCAGAATTAATAAATTCCACACAGCAGTATGAGTGAGCGAATGACTGCCTTCTCATCCAATGCCAATACTGCTCTGATGTTGGCCAGTACAGGGTGCATAAATGCAAGGTTGGCCACTGTAACCCTCCCCACAAGCAACCATCTCACCTCTTTGGTGCCCCCAACCCCCCTACCTGCTTGGGCGTGAGATTCCATGGATTGCACAACTCACAGGTGGCAGCACCCTATGATCAGCCTCTTAACTCATTTTCAAAAGCCCTGAAGTTTGCCAGTTTATTTATTGGTTTATAAAACATATTAAGGTACAGGGAATGGGGTGGTTCAAAAGTGTCAGATTCTGATGCATCTGTTGCTCTCCCTGCATCTGTGTCCACATTTCTAACTGCAACTAAATCCAAAATTGCACCATAACTTCAAAATATGCATCTGTGTCTGAATTTGCAACCATGTTTACACCAAAATTTCAAAAGATGCATCTTTGTCCAAATTTGTCCCAAAAATTGCATTCAAAATTTCAGTAAAACTTCAACAGATGGGCTTGCTTCTGAATTTGGATCCAAAATTAAACAGATGCATATGTCTCCACATTTGTATCCAGCACTGCATCCAAAATTTTAAAACATCAGAAGATGCATCAGTGTCCAAATCTATGCTCAAAATTGCACCCAAAACTTCAAAAGCTACATATTTGGCTGAAATGGCATCCAAATTGTACTGGACGCAGCCATTTGCATTGAAAAATAGACACAGACTCAGTTTGCATCTGATTTATGATGCAGATTTGGTCAGATGGATGCAAATGTTAGATTATTCATTCAGCTACAGATGCAAGTCAGTTGTTAAATGGGGCAGGCAGATCCAGACAAATCATTTTGATATGCTTTGCATCACTGTACTTTGATTCATTGTTTCTGCTTAGCATTTTTGCTACCACCTTGCTCTGGGGCCATTGTTGTTTTATTATATATAGAATAATACATGGGGTAGTGTGTATAATGAGAATTTTACACACACCCGAGGTGTCGAATGCTACATAAACCCCGAGAGTGACTCTTGAGGGGTTTATACAAGCATCCAACACTGAGAGTGGAAATAAAATTTGAGTTTAACACACTACCCCATGTCTTGTTTTATATAATTCCTGGGTAGCATTTTCTCACCTTAAAAAATGCAACCCAGCAATTATACAAAATAATGGTTCAGGTAGCATGATCGATCTGGAACATGGTTTGATTAACAGTTTACTTCTTTTTAACATTTTGCACAATTGTCCTGAAACTGCCATTTAAGACCTGAACAACAACTATATTTATTAAAAAGCTTGTGAAAATATTTACTCCAAGACAAATATGTTTGCTGTGCGGTGATCGAAGTGTGTGCATGTGTGGGAGGTGCGCATGCATAGAGCGAAGAAAACACAGTGCATATTCACCTTTACAACCACCTGGTTATAATGGTGAATTATAATAGGGGTTCCCAATGGGAGAAAGCACTACCAAGTTATTATACTATGTTCCACTAGAAATATATTTTTTTGCCTCTATTTTTTTAACTGTATGTTATAAGTTTTCGCTGTGTATTGCTGGTAATATGTTGTAAATTGTGTTATGTTGTATTAAAGAGCACCTTTCATGGTGCTTGAAATAAATAAGAGGAAGCTCTCTTACCTCCATGGGATCTCCTCTTTGGCCATTTTCATAATTTTCCATACTGCCCCCCAATCCCAAGGAAGGAAAGGGGTCTAACCATGTGATCCCTTTCACTTCCTTATCACCTGCTCTGCCCCAGTGCGCTGATGTTTTGTGACATCTGTATAGGGGGAGTGCAGGGGCACACTCCTTTCAAGTCTATGGAATGTGATTTGCAAACTCATTTTCTGGCCATTAAACTCGACATTTGGTGAAATCGAGGCTGTTGTTAGTTGAACCCGGGCTTCAATTTCACCAAATGTCCAGTTAAAGGAGAACTATGCTGAACCTGGATGCCATTTTTCCCAGTAGATGCTGTTTTTTAAATACCACTCCAATTCTGGTATTGTTCCATCTATACTGGCTCATTAGTAACCTCAGTGGGTGTTTCTGGTTTATACTCTGATGTTAAGTGCCATTTTGGAACTATTTGATGTCATTTATGTCCACCTCAGTCATAGAGTTCTATAGTGGAACATGGATGCATTGTACCAATGATGGAAGAGCTGAGCAAGGAACATAAACTACATCATAGCATTCTAAAATGGCACTTAACACCCGGGTGTAAATCCAAAACAACCACTAAGGTTACTAATAGGCCCATGTAGATGGAACAATAACAGAACTGGAAACAGTATTTAAAAATCAGGTTTGGTGCAATTCTTCTTTAAATAGGCAGAAAATGAGTCTGTAAATCGCACTGTATAGACTTGAATGTAGCACACCTCTGAGCATTCCCTATACAGACATCATGAAATGTCAGAGCATGGGGGTTAAGCCAGTGATAAGGAAGTGGAAGGGATCACATGGCTAGCCCCTTGGGGCAAATTATGACGCATTTCCTTCGGTGGGGGATATGGAAAATTATGAAAAATGCCACAGAAGAGATCCCACGGAAGTAAGGGGACTTCCTCTTATTTAGTTTTTCACTCAATAATTATCTAGAAATCTTTAAGCCTCAGCTTACTTATTATATTTTTCATCTATCTTATTTATTTATTCATTTATGGAATTTTGGTAACTGGGTAAGCCCACTGAGACCAAGGGTCCTTTTTCAAAGGTGACCCAGAATGAGTTACAAGCATTGGATATAAGCAAATACACTACCACAAAACAATTACAATAGTACAATAGCATACAAGGACAGTGAGATTTAGTTACAAACAATAATTGCACAGCGCCTTATAAAGACTATAGCTTATAAATAATACAGTACATATGATTATCAATGATAAACATATATAAAATAATTGGGAAATACAATAATTCAGCAGCAGACAATATACCATACACTGAACTGATAGTGAGAGGCGGTAATGATTTTTTAGCTAGATGGACTAAGGGAGGGAAAGGAGGACCAGCCAAAAGAGAAATGGAATAAAGTAGCTTCTCAGTAAAGGGAGTTCCAGTAATATGGAGTGGAGTGGGTAAAGGACCATTTGCCAAGGTTGATCCACACCCTGTGCATTTCAGTTAGTTTGCCATTTGAGCTGCTGGCCCAGTGGCACTGAGGGTTGAAGTGCTGGATGCAACACCTTGTGCCACACCTACAACCCAGGGTCGGGAGAGACCTGGGGTGTCAGAGGGTCAGCTGGGGGGAGGAAGATTGGGCATCCCAGGGACTGCTCTCCTCCTCCTCCGGGGAGGGAGTGGTGGGACTACCACAGCTGTGCTGGTTCCTGGTGGTGACTGGGGGTTGGTGCAGGCATGTGGTTTGCTGAGGGGACAGCATGGATGGCGTTGGACGTGCAGTGCACAGAATCGCACACAGCAGCGACATTGATGCCTTGCACATCCGTGATGTGGGGTGGGGATCCAGAATGTGAAAAAATCCTCCGGCGTGCTTCATGACATCCGATCCGTCGGCACCACATCACTCTGACTCAAGATAGCTCCTCCCAGATCTGGACCCTCAGCTTTCCACAGTGGTGGGGTATGTACCCACCGTGAAGCAGCCAGAGAGAGGAAAGGAGGAGGGGGTTGAGCTCAGGTACTGGGAGTGGTGTGAGGCCACGGTTCGGACTGATTGGGGGGGCCATAGATAACATCTCCTCCAGCAGAGGAGGGAATAAAGAAAGAAAGTAAAAAGTTGCCATTTGAGGAACACAGTGTCCACCTCAAGGGCTTTAGGGTCAATAGCCCAATAAGGCTAGGAGGGGTGTAGACCTTGGTAAGTTTGAAGGTAAGGCAAAGGAGGGGATGAATAAGTCTGTCTTGCAGGGTAGTCCAGTTCAACAAGGAGTGTACCTCACAGTGATGTCTCCTGGGGGAGAACCAGATGCAAAATTGCTAATCTTGTTTTACAAGACATTTAGTTTGCAGGTTTCTGAGTTCCTGAGGAACTGTTGTACAGGGGCACCATAAACCAGCATAGGGAGTAGGGTACCACTTTCTATGGCAAGTCTGGATTCAGCAGACGGAGAGTGTCCTAGCCAAGAGGCCAAGTTTCTGGTGAATTGTTTTAGTGACTTGGTCAACATGAGGTTTAAACATAAGCTTTTGATCAAGGTAAACATCAAGATATTTTACTTTGTCAACCACCTCAACCAGGGACCTAGAGGCAGAGGATATAGGGAGCATGCTTTGACTATTTGTGCCTAGGTATTGAGCCCCAAATAAGACTGCTTTGGTTTTCCTTTCATTCATCCCCAACATATTGGAGGCAAACCATTTCTCAAGCACATTTAAACTAGTAGAGTCTGGAGGCAATGGAATTTGCCTTAACCTACTGTTTGTTTTGTACTCTCCCAGGTCACGTCTGTAAAAAGGTAGCACGTTATAATAGCGACTGAAATTTAGCGACTTACCTGTGAGTGACTGAATTTCAGTGCCTGTGATATGAGCTACATTGAAAGGGTAGCAAGGTACAGTTATAGCGCTAGGTTAGGGACAAAAGTAATGAGGTGCTACAAGGGTGAAGAAACATAAGGGGAGGGTTCAGGAAGTAAAAGGTATATGGGATGTAGTTTGGTGGTGTGCTGCCGAGCTGCCATTCTGGTGTGGTGGTGGTGAGGGTGGCAGGTTGCAGTGAGGGACCCACAGAGATACACTGTTGTTGGTTTTCGTGGCTGTTGTCAGGTTCTGCAGGGAGTGTACATCGGCGTTTTGATTTTCGGCGATGTACACTCGCTGTAACAGATATCGCTGTTTAGCAACTACTGTGGTTCCAGTGCTATTTGACTAACCGCCAGCAGCAAATTAAAACACAAGGTGACTTCTCCCCCCTGAAAACACTACACAGGGAGTCCCAAAAGGATCTATACTGGGTCCTTTGCTATTTGCAATCTATATTAACAACCTCAGCTCTGGTGTAAAGGATGCTTCAGTCCATCTCTTTGCAGATGATACCGTGATCTATGTTGACAAGCCCTCCCTTGAGCAAGCATGGATTACACTGCAGCATGAATTTAACACTCTGCAGCATAACCTTGTGAAGCTAAAACTGCTACTTGAAGTGAAAAAAACAAAATCCATGTTCTTCTCTTCCTAACTACATGCTACCTATTCTCTGTCTATGGGGACCTTACCACTGATCACTACGCTTCTGGGTGAAAACCTTAAATCCATTAACAGATTTAAATATCTGGATGTGTGGATTGACTGGAAACTTTCCTTTACTGTGCACATTGAAGAGTTGGCAAAAAAACTTAGACAGAAACTGGGCCTCTTCTTTCACATCAAACATCTACCAACTCAAGGTGCCAAAATCCGGCTGGTTCAGTCTACCTTCCTCCCACTCCTGGACGACGTTGAACTTATTTATAGTCATGGTTCTAGTACTGCCCTGGCAAAACTGGCCACCTTGTACCATAAGGCTATAAGATTCATAACCAGGACCCCCTCTAACACTCATCACTGTTCCCTCTACACACTAATGGGTTGGTATTCACTCAAAACTAGGAGACTAAGGAACATAGCCTCATGGACCTGCAGAGCCCTAATAAATAAATTGCCAGAGTACACCTTCAAACTTCTAATGATCTTGCAGGGGAGCTATTCACTCAGGAGATATTCCTATATCTCGCTAGTTACTACGAGAGTAAGAACGCGACATGGCTCACACTCTATAAGCTGTACTCTTCCTACCATCTGGAACACCATACAAAAATCCCTTAAAATACAAAACTCTGTCAGGCTACAAAAATTCAAAACCCTTTCTTTAGTCAGTACCTTCAGGAATACTGTACATGCTTCTCCTAAGCCTACCCCTGTTCCTCTGCCTGAGCTACCACACCTTTTCTTAAGCCTCTAAACCTTGTCTTCCTATCGCTCAGTAATAATCTACTAGCCATTATTTCAGTCTTTGGTCTCTGCCCATGCAGTCATCACTTCTCCTGCACTCTTCTCCCTGTCCTACATGCCCCTATACCTCTACTCACTATGTTTCATGGCCGCCTTACCTGGTCCACTGCTATCACTTAATTTCTTTTCTACTTATTGCCTATTATGAACTCTTGCATCCCTGCTAGGATTGTAAGTGCAGGCTGTATACTGTATGGTTTTCAGCTTCCACCTGATGTAAGCATTTATAATGTACCAATTGGAATTGTACTGTTGATAACTGGTTGCTGTATTCATTGTTATAATGTACATACTTTTGTTTACTTTTCACATGCGCTGTACTCTCGCATGAATCATTCATATCTTCTCATATTGGTGTGCCACCAGCTATTGTACTATTGTATGTCAATTATTGCATCATATGTATATGTTGTGTGACACTTGGGAACCTATCCAGACCCACCTTGAAAATTAGTTTTCTCAAGGGTGCTCACCTGGTTAAATAAAGAATTGAATTGAACTGAATTGAACTGAATGACATGGAACCCTGTAAAAAGGCATTTATTGCCCTTGCTGAGGAAGCATCACACCTGTGACATAAAGCACCAGTGGGTTCTGAGCTGTGCTTTCTATTTTTTTACTCTAATACATTTACAGTGCAGTTCCTACTTTGGCTGCACTGCTTTTCTCATGACTACATGGCTGAGGGTGCTGCCTTGTGTTGTGTTTTTATTGTTCTAGTGCACTTACCTGGTTGACAAAAACTAAATTAAAAAAATAAAAAACTAAGAAATTCCCCTCTGTGTCTATAAAAAAGGCCCTCAAAATTCTCCTTTGTTCTTTTTACTGTGCTTCATGATCCTTTAGACCAATAGTTCTTAGACTTTGTCACAGTGAGCCTCCCCAAATCCATGGAAAAGATTTTGAGCCTCCCCCAAAAACTGAAATAATCTTGGGCCTCCCCAAAGAAAAATAACATACTGTTCTTTGCACAATACACCATGAATATATTGAAACCCCTCTGAGTACTGGGCTCACATTCAGTTCTTTGTCTTATACTGATGTGAAACCTTTGAAAAAGAGCTCATGTGCTAAAAGGTGTTATCTGAATAACAAATAAAATAAACAAATATTGTTATTCAGCTTATTACTTTGCTCCTTACTGCTATTGCTCTTAGCACTTCTATGCTCAACCCTTGTATTTGGGCTGTCCTGCCATCAGGCTACAAATTGATCAATTGCCACCACTCATTATTAGTTTATTGTTCGTATTTGTTTGCACTATTGTTCACTGTGTATTTCTTGATTGTTTTGCAGTTACTTTTTGAAATGTATTCACTCCCTACCCTTCCTCGGGTACACCTGAGATGAGCCTTGGCTCATTCCCCTTCCCTTGTCACCTATTAGTAAAGAAAAACATTAAATTCACCTACTATTATCCTCTTTCAATTTGCTTCATCTCTTCGCACAAAATATATGAAACTCAAAATTTAAATACAGTACTTTTTCAGACTTGCTTGAGCCTGCCCTGGAACAGGTTGGAGCCTCCCCAAGGAGGCTAGCCTCACCATTTGAGAACCCCTGCTTTAGACAGACCATGTAATTAAGAGGAAAGAGGGATTACGTGAGCTGCAAGGTGGACCCACACTTCAGTGTGTTATACAGGCATGTTGTAAAAAAACTCACTGGCCTGTGAAGGGCAAGAAAAAAATACTAGTAACATCACAAGTGGTGGTAAGTGCGCCATGCAAAAAAATAATTGCAACAAAGAAGGTTTCTGATGGAACCCCCCCAACCTAGTCCCAAGATGACTTAGAGACCCATAGAAAGAAGGGATGAACAGTGCCTCAAGAGATGAAAATCAATTAGAGGATTTAATAGAACACCCCTAAAAGATCAAACCTAATTAGAGAACCCACAAAAACTTACTCAGCAGGGGAACCTACTTATAGGTTATACAACATTTCTATCATGGAAATATAATGAGGTGAGGTCAGTGCTAATGTTTAGATATCTGGCCCCTAGTGTTCTGCCTAAAATTAATACTAGTTTTGAAATCAGTGAATAATTACCTTTTGTATCTGAGGTACTTTATATTTTCATTTTAGTTAATTAGATTTTTTTCACCTGATGTTAAGGAAGGGAGGAATTGTTTAACCGGGAAAGGCACACTAAGCTGAAGTTTGTTTCCAGGTGCAGCCTGGGAGCACAAGGAAGTTAAGTGATTTGCTCAGGGTCACACAGAATGCAAGTGGGGGTTGACAGGATTCAAACCTAGGTCTCCAGATTTGCAGCACAGTGTCCTTAACCACTATGCTATAATGCCTCCCTAAGGCATGTCCCTACTGTTAGTAGGTAAGACATGTGAAATTACAGTCTTTCTGGCAGCTGACAGTTCTAGCTCTGTTCCTTCCATTACATCATCACAACTGTAACCAGGGATTTAATTGGGCAGGAAACCACAGAAACTCAGCTCCACCGTGTCTGTCATCTTTCTCCATTGTCTACTACCTAGAAATGACAGCTCCACCACCTAGAAATGTAGGTGCGACAGCTCCCTCACTAGAACATTTTCAATTTAATCACTTATCTGTGACCTCACTGACTGAAATCACAGTTGCTCAGAAAGATCCACTCAGTAGCTGCCAGGTCAGTCACCTGATGTCGCTGTCAGTGACGTCACATTGAGGATGATGTAGTGAGAGGAACTGAACTAGATATGATGGATGCCAGGTAGCATGCTATTCCACACATCCAGCAGAACATTATCACACAGAAAACATTCTAATGAGAAAAAGAAAATAGAAAAAAAAATTAGAAGTATCAATTTACAACTGACTACTTCTTAAAATTTGTCACATTTCGCAGACTGTCATTATAGGTTCTACCACATCTTTAACTCTTCCAGGTAACTGTAAGTTGTTCAAAGAGCAACTGTACAATGTACGTTATGTGTATAGCAAAGAGCATTTTTTTTTGTCATCAAGGGTTAATTGCATTTGTCATTCTGATCTTTCTGCATGCTTTATTTAAATTTAGTTTTAATTTTGCAACTACTACTCTTGCAGTGTCTAGTAGCCCAAGGACTGGGCAAGAGCACACATGGCTGTGTGAAGTAAGTAGGACAAGAATGCGCTCAGTGCACAGTCTCTGATCTGGGGTTATAATTACTGTGTGTATAGAAGCCATGGCAATATCTCTTTTAATTTTTCCTCTTCGCAGTCTGTTTACAGGCTGTCTGTCTTTAGCTGTCTTTAAAGAGAAATAAATGGCTTATATCATCAGCAGAAAATATAATCCTTGCAATAACACAATAGTTGTTTTATGACTAATGCAGCCACTAGCAGCAGAAGTAGTTCAATTCTTTTTTCTCTTGTGGAAGTAGAAAAATCCCATTGGTCATTACAGGTTTTTTTTAAGTCAAAATGCCAAACTTTCTGGGCAGCATAAGTGAGATATACAAGTACCTACAAGGTGCTCCTGTAGATCAGGATGTAGTATTATTTAGGCAGACAAGACAACAATTCTATAATTATATTAGCAGACTTAATGGAGGACAAAAACAAATTGGTCCATTGAACATAAATAACAATATCACTCAAGATGAGACAGAAATGGCAGAACACTTAAACCAGTATTTCACTAGTTTATTTCAGAAGGATGGTATCAAAATAAAGAAAAAGACTTTAACTTTCAAGATATGCACCAACATATTGTTCAAGAAATAGCTGAAAATTAAGTTCTTTCTAAGCTAAAAGCATTAGACACATCCAAATCTCAGGGCCCAATAATATGCACCCTAAATTCCTTTCTGAATTAGCTGACTTATTGGTGGGTCCACTTACTCACTTATACAATCTTTCTTTAAAACAAGATCAAGTCATAGATGAATGGAGAAGGGCTAATGTGACCCCTCTTTTCAAAAAGGGAAACAAAGGTGACTTAACAAACTACCATCCAATAAGCATTACTTCTATAATTGGGAAAATCATGGAAAAATTGATTAAAGAATGCATAGACAAACATATAAATGAACGTGGACAAACAGATATTACCCAACATGACTTTGTTCCAAACAGATCTTGTACAACTAATCTTAAACTTTTTTGAGCCAGTGAGTCAGACTCTGGACCTAGGATTACCAGTAGATATCTTATACCTGGACTACTCTAAAGGCTTTGATTCTGTTCCCCACTGTGAATTAATTAATACATTAAAACATTTGTCATTTGACATTAACATTATTTCTTGGGTAAAATCATGGCTAAAAAACAGACAACACAGAGTTTGCATTACAGGATGCTTGTCGAATTGGAGAAGTGTCACCAGTGGGGTTCCTCAGAGCTTGATCCTGGGACCCACCTTGTTCAATATATGTATTTCTAATATGCAAACTAATCAAAATTTATGGATCTGTAAGTACACAAATGATACCAAAATAGGTGCAACTGTCAATAATTCTGATGCAGCAAAATCATTTCAAGATGAAATCAATGTATTAGAGAGCTGGGCCAAACAACATAAATTATAGTTTAATGAGAATAAATGTAAAATTATGCATCTTGGATATAACAAGTTACATTTTACTTATACCATTAACAATACTATAATTACATCAACTGATAACGAAAAAGACCTAGGTGTCACAATCACCAATTCGCTAAAATTTAACCAACACGCTAAAGAAACTGTGATAAGGGCTAACAAAATTGGGAGAGTATTCTGAGAAATATCAAAAGTAGAAGTCAGGAAATACTTATTCCGCTCTATTCCACACTCGTCAGACTAATTCTAGAATATGGTGCACCTTTTAGTTCACTCCAAGATAAATCCAGTAGTAAACTTCTGGAAAGGGTGCAAAGAAGGGTCACAAAAAATATACCAAATAAAGGATTGACCATATAATGAAAGGTTAAAAGAAACTGGTTTACATTCCTTAACATGCAGGAGACTTAAGGGTGACCTCTGCTATGTCTTCAAAGCCTTTAATAATGACATCATTTGGGCTTCTTCAGGACTTGTACAAAAAGATAATGGTAACATCTTGAGATTTAATAATTACCAACTGAAAGGGGAATTCTATAAAACAGCAAAAATAGGTCTTTAGTTTAACCAAAGATTTATTGGTATTTAGAATAACTTATCAGATTGGCTAGTTAGTAGTCCAAGCATGGAATCTTTAAAAAAAATCTCTAGACGTATATATGGGGCTCGAAAAAACTATAAGCTTCCACTGAAAAGTGGCAAGTCACATTAATGGCTAAATAGCTAAGTGACTTGTATCCCTTCTATGAACCTATGAACATCCAAATGAAAACTAACCACTAGGTAGAACTGCAAATGCTGGCAGGTGGGTGCACAGACATGGGGAGCCACCCCACTAGATCAGACAGAACTGCACAATTCTGTGCACTCCTGATGGCCAACTATATGCTTGCTTCTCTGGACTAAAGACAATACCATATTACACATATATTAAAACTATATGTGAAATGTGGCGTTGCCTTTAGTCCAGAGAAGCAAGCATACAGATTGTCATCAGGAATGTGCAGAATTGTGGAGTTCTGTCTCATCCAAATGAATCAGCGGAGTTACTGAAGTCATTGTCACCAGACCACAAATTTTATCTTCGGCCAAACTGACCAGACATTGTGGCAGAATTAGGATAGACACTGGCCCCAATCAATATCACCTGCAGAATAAACCTGAAGTTAAGCGATGTGTGTGACATAAATGACAGGGACCGCTTCAGTTAAGCCAGGAATCTGGTGTTGGTACTTTGTACTACAAAAGAACCCCAGAGCAAATGCACTAGGGCATGGGTTATCCCAGAGGATATTGGCAATACAGCCAAATTTTAAAGAAAACACAAATTCCACATACCCCAATAATGCAAAGCATCATGGCAAGCATATGCAAACGTCCATGAAATAATTTGGCCTGGCTCAACTTTAAGCAGAATTGCATGGCACCAGAAGGCTTCACAATACAATCAGCAAAGGCTGAGAACAGCAGACACAGACACGTGTTTTTTCCTCAATTGGACTCATCAGTGTGCCACATCTGTATCTCAGCCCAGGGAAAGGGAGCCAACTATCCTATAGGGGATCTTACTTGTTTGGCTCATGGGCAGCCCAAAGTAGTACTTTGTGTTGTGTTTCTTGCTAACCCTCTTTCTTTCACGACTTTGGTCAAGTTTTGAAAGTTTGTCTAATATTCTGAATACTTGATCTATACATGTGCCTCCTGGCAAGACAGCCGTTTCAGTCCCTCCCCCAAGTACCCATCCACTTTGGCATTTAGGGTAGCCCACTGCAGCTACATCAGTTCAGGTCTAAACTAGGGGTCTGTGGGAGGCAGTTACATGCTAGCTGCAGTCTGTCTCTCTCACTGTCTTGCTTCAGCTGGCATGTTTGGCGAGCTTTAACAATACCACCTAGTTATGATGGGCAGTCTGGGTGACAAAGGGGAAACAGTTTTCAGAGTCTAAGACCCACCATTCACACTGTAGTAGAAAAACAGTTGTACTGTATCAGTAAACATTCAACAGATTTATTACAATCCCTAATAAAAAGTGTAAATGACAATCAACAGCAGAATTCAGACCTCTCCGCAAACTCGTGCCAACAGATTTGAACCTCTCACACTCTCTCAAGGCCTTGAGAACCCACGAGAGGTGAGAAACTGTTGGCATGAGTCTGTGGAGAGGCCTGACAATCACACTGTACCTCCATTTCTAAATACTGGTTTGGTTCCCTTCCCTCCTACCTCTCCTCACTCCTATCCCCAGGCTCCCTCATTCCATACTCCTCCCCCCCTCCAGAGACCATCAAACTTTCTCCACTCCTCATCCCCATTCCTCTGCTGGGCAATCCACTTCTCCTATTGACTTCCTGCACTCTAGAATCTGCTTACATCTTTCCTCTGGCATTCCACCTCCCCAGGCTCACTCAGGCGCCTGTTGATACTGCTCCCCCTCTCACCTGCACTTGTTTCCTGCAGACAGCCCTTACTGGTGGCTCAAACGGCACAGAGGTTAGGTACTCCCCTGCCTAACAGGTCTCTAGTGTACTGCAGTGCTTGCCTTTGCGACTACTCATGGCATTATTTTGCACTTGTATCGGTATGACATTCCTGTCCCATAACTGCACTGTGAGTTGTACCAAGATACGTGCCTATTATGATTTTTTTGTTCTACTGTGTCTGCAGTTCATTCTGTACCAAGCATGTAATGTGCATTGTTTACTGTACCTTCTACAACCCTTTTCCCCAGGTCACACTTAGAAATGAACCTTGGCTCAGTGTGCCTTTATCAGTCACCAATTTTCAAATAAATAAAAATAAATATTTTCCTTCTAACCAGTGTATACTTGAAAGAAGAAAGGAGAAGCCGCTACTGTGTTAAAACATTGTAAAATCCTACTGATGGACTACAGTAGTGCAAACACGCAAATGGCAAAGTCTGTTGCTAAAAGAAGTATCTATGGGAAAATATCTTCTGTTTCTCATTAAAATACATAAGGCACATAAGTAGTTGTCAGTTTCTGACATTGCGATACAAGAATTCTATTGAATTCTTTCTGTTAGCTGTGTAAAAATCAAATGTGACAACCCCACTTGTTTCTCTGCACAAACAAGTATTCCATTATGAAAGAAAGTAATTATTAACACACCAAAAGACAATGAATAAAATAGTCAGGTGTTTATTTATTTGAAGTGAACACACGCTGCTTAAAGACCAATGGCAAATACATATTTTGCAGTGACGCTGATGGTGCTTAGTTTTGGTTGAGAAGGCAGTATGGTGTTGTGGTTTAGGGCATTGAGCTGAAAAGTTGGAGACCTGGGTTTGAATCCCACAGCCCCCACTTGCATACTGTGTGACTCTAAGCAAGTCACTTAGTCTCCTTGTGCTCCCAGATAGCACCTGGAAACATGTTTCAGCTTATTGTGCCTTTCCTGGTTAAACAATTTCCTCTTTTCATCCCTAGTTTGTTTATTTATATCTATTTCAATATAGATGATGCTGTGAAACACTATCTGTGAGTTTTAATTTTTTTTTTCAAGATTTATGGCATTATTGATCCTGATCTTTCTGCCAGCCTTCTTGATGATCACCGTGGTCACAGCCTCATGCTGTGACATCACAGCAGTCATGACGTCAATGGAATTTTTGTTTGAACATACCAAAAAGCAGCTGTGTTGTCAAGTGCTTGAGCACTCTGTTTCTGACATTGTAGTCACAGTTTCAAGCTCTGATTGGATGTTCTATAGTTGCTTACTTTTAAGTTTATGTACTGGTTTCAGAAGATAATATGGAATGTTTTATCTGGTGCCTCATAAATATCGGTCTTGTGGTTTGGTATTTAAAAAAAGGTTTTCAATTTGAAGAGAAACTCACCAGTGTACAGAGTAGTTCTTTTTTACCAGACCGTGGTGTGACTGCAGGTTGAAAGAATTTTATTTGAATAGTACCACTGGTTGTTAGAAGTGCCTTTTCTGTGGTGTTTTTTTTTTTTTTTTTTTTGCTATCTGCTTTTACTGCTGTACCAGCCAAAGAAGCTGTGTTGTCAGTCACTTGGTATTATTCCAAACACAATCAGTTGTTCCAAATTAAACAAATATTGCCTTAAGGTCCAATGAAGTGATTTACAGTGGCTCATAAATCATAGAAACATAGAAACATAGAATTTGATGGCAGATAAGGACCGCTTGGCCCACCCAGTCTGCCCATTTCCCTACCTACTGGATAAGCTGCAGATCCTAGTTAACCAGCAGCCTACTTCTTCCTACCCCCACCCCCCAGAATTGCCTTATGACTATCCCATGCATGCTTGAATTCCACCACTGATTTTGACTCCACAACCTCCTCCGGAAGGCCGTTCCATGCATCCACAACCCTCTCTGTGAAAAAATACTTCCTTAAATTACCTCTGAGCCGCCCTCTATCTTCAAATTGTGCCCTCTAGTTCTTGCACACCTCTTTTTTTGAAAGATGCTACCCTCTTGGACTTTGTTGATTCCCTTGAGGTACTTGAAAGTTTCTATCATGTCCCCCTCTCCCTCCTTTCCTCGAGGCTATACATATTAAGCTCCTTAAGTCTCTCTTCATATGTCTTCCGGTGCAGACCCTGCACCATTTTAGTTGCCCTCCTCTGGACAGCTTCCATCCTGTCTATGTCTTTGCGGAGATTGGGTCTCCAGAACTGCACACAGTACTCCAGATGGGGTCTCACCAGCTGTCTGTACAGAGGATAATAACTTCCTGTTTTCTACTGGTGATGCCTCTCCTATGCATCCCAATATCCCCAGCCCTCCTTGCTGCCTTCTCACATTGCTTGCCCACCTTTAGGTCATCTGATATGACTACCCCAGGTCCCTTTCCATTTTGTTGTTGTTAGTATCTCACCCCCATTGTGTACTCTTCCCTGGGTTTTGTTTCCCAGGTGCATTACCTTGCACTTCTTAGCATTGAATCTAAGCTGCCATACATTTGACCATTCCTCTAACCTTGCCAAGTCCCTTCTCATCCTTTCCACCCCACCCTGTGCATCAACTCTGTTGCAGATCTTAGTGTCATCTGCAAAGAGACATACTTTCCTT
Source organism: Neoceratodus forsteri (assembly GCA_016271365.2). Taxonomy (NCBI): domain Eukaryota; kingdom Metazoa; phylum Chordata; order Ceratodontiformes; family Ceratodontidae; genus Neoceratodus; species Neoceratodus forsteri. Next base: position 944,594,585 of record CM028136.1, on the reverse strand, counting down.
CCAGTCCTTCTGCAATGTAAGCATAAAGACATTGAAGAGGACTGGTCCTAACTCTGAACCCTCACGGTACCCTCTAGTAACCCTCCTTTCTTCTGAGTGGACTCCATTTACTATTACCTCTGTGTCTTATTCTCCAGCCAATTCTTTACCCAGGCTGTCATCTTGGGACCCACTCCCAGGCTGGCTAACTTATATATTAATCTTTGTGTGGGACTGTGTCAAATGCCTTGCTAAAGTCTAGGTAGGCCATGTCCACAGACCCTCCCTGATCTACTACTTTGGTCACCCAGTCAAAGAAATCTATCAGATTCATCTGGCATGACCTTCCGCTGTGAATCCATGCTGCCTAGGGTCCTGTGCCTTCTGGCCTCTAGATCAGCGACAATTCTTTCCTTTAGAAGTGATTCCATCATTTTCCCTATCACTGAGGTTAAACTAACAGGTCTATAGTTTCCTGCTTCTGCCTTGCTCCCACTTTTGTGAAGGGGAATCACATCTGCCCTCCTCCAGTCCTCGCCACCCCATCCTCCCATGATTTGTCAAAGAGGGTAGTCAGTGGTGTCACTAGTTCTACCCTTAGTTCTTTTAGAATTCTGGGATGAATCCCATCAGGCCCCATTGCTTTGTCCACCTTCAGTTTTAAGAGTTCTTTCAGAACCCTTTCTTCTGTAAATGGGCTGGTATCAATTCTGTATCCAGAGTGTTACTACTGTTTGTTTTATGTACCTCCCCTCTTCCTTTGTAAATACTGAGCAAAAATATTTGTTTAGTATCTCTGCCTTTCACATTCTCCCTCTGCCCACCCTCCCTCCCTTTATTAAGCCTCACTATCCCTCCCTTGGTCTTCCTTTGCTCCCTGATGTACCTATAAAGGTTTTATTCTCCTTCTTAACTGAGTTGGCTATCTTTCCTCAGTTTGGGCCTTTGCTGTTCTGACTGCCTCCCAGCCTCCTTTTGCTTTAACTGATACAGTTCTCTGTCCTGCTCCTGCTGCGATTCCTTGTACTTCCTGAATGCTTTCTTTTCTCTTGAACCTTCACTGCCACTTCCTTTGAGAACCATAGTGGTTTCTTACATGTCTTGTTTTGTTTATTTGCTTCACACAAAGGCTCGTTACCTCTGTGATGGCAGTTTTATTATTCCCCATTGTTCTTCCACCCTCCTTCCGCCCATTTGCTAGTGCATTCCTTAGGCATCACCCATTTTAGCAAAGTCAGCCTCCTAAAGTCCAGTACTTTTGTCTTTGTTGGCTTGACTCTATTGCTGTGTTTATTGTGAACCATACTGTTCGATGGTCACTAGTTCCCAGATGGCTACCCACTTCTACATCTGTGATCCTCTCCATCTCCATTTGAGAGTATCAAGTCTAATATTGCTCCCTCTGAGTGGGCTCCAGTACTAGTTGTCTAGGCATGCCCCTGTAGGGCATCTAGAATAACTGCACTCTTGAGTGGCAGCTGCACTGCGCTCCAGTTAACATCTGGCATATTCAGATCACCCATCAGCAATATCTCCCTTTTTCTGCCATTCTAAGTATACTTTCTATCATTTCCTTGTCCACTTCCTCCCCTGAGAAGGTCTGTCTCAACCCTATGCGGATTGTGGTGCCATTGCCTGTCTCCAAATTTACCCACAGTGCTTCTTCTCCTCCCTGTTTACCCTTTTGTTCTGTTGCTTTTATTCCTTCCTTATGCAAAGAACTACTCCTCCCCTCTTTTACCCTCCCTGTCCCTCCTGTAGATAGTGTATCCTGGTATGTTTACGTCCCAGTCATGGTTTTGTGTGTACCATGTTTCTGCGACTGCCACGATATCCAGATGTTCCTCCTCCATCAAGGCCACTAATTCAGGAAGCTTGTTACCTAGACTACGGGCATTGGTACTCATTGCTCTCCATTTTTGATAGCCTTACCTTCTGTTGCAGCATCCCCACTGACCGTTCTACCTTGGTCTTTTCTCATTTAGTACCCTGTTTTGTAGGGAGGCTGGGATTTTTCTGCTGCTTGTCAGTGCCTCCCCATTGACTAGTTTAAAAGCTTGCCAATGAAGCATTTAAACCGATTGCTCAAAGACTTGTTCCCTTCCTGGACAGATGCAGACCATCCTGCCAGTATAGGCTGGTGTCTCAGGTGGAACTCCAGTCCCCAATGAAGCTAAACCCCTGTGCTCCGCACCATTTTTCCAACCATTCATTAAACTGCATGGTGCCAATTACCCTCGCCTCCCCATGCCTTTGACAGGCAGCACCTCTGAGAAGGATACTGTGTTTGCTACTTGTCTTAGGCCCTCCCCAACTCTGCAATGTCCTCCTGCACTGCTCTAATCTCATGATGAGCCAAGTCATTTGTCCCTAGGTGGACAATTACGTCCAGCTCAGAATCCCTTGCAGCTGTTGTTGTGATCCTGAGGATCGCTTCCTGTCCCTCAAGCCATGGCACCAGGCAGGCACCTTACTTCAGATTTCCCAGCTCCTCCCAGTTCTATCCCCTAATAACTGGAGTCCCCCACCAGGAGCTGCTTCCTTTCCTTGTGGTGTCCTCTGCCTCCTTCCTGTGGGCCTCCCTTGTGACAGTTGTCCTCAGCCTCCTTAGTCTCCTCTGCGGGTGTATCTATAGGAGCTATGCTCCCCAGAATAAGCGTATGGATTGTGGTGTGTAACATCTGACTGGGTGTGCCTCTGTTTCACCATCCTCATCCTCCCTGTGCCCACTGTGGTCCAACTGCTGTGCTTTCTTTGCAACCTCTGAGGTAGTGGTGGTGGTTCTGGTGCTCCCTGGATGGGGGAGGTTTCTTTCCTACTGTCCATTGTGGCCTGGGGGAAGGTCCCCGTACTACTGTCCAGTGTGGCCTGAAGACGGGCAACTTCCTCCCTCAGGGCAGACAGTTGTCTGCAAATAGGGCAGCATCTCAGCCTCCAGAAAGACTCCCGGAAGATTGCTGCCCCACAGCCATTACATTGCACTACTCCCCACATTTTTTTTTTTTTTGTGTGTGTGATTGGTTTGTAATGTAGAAATATATATTTATATTATACAATGTTTATGCTTATATTGTCAGTGCAGTGTGCTAGAGAGGATATGACAGTGACATGCACCTTTGCACTGAGGAAAATGATGTCAGAACCCCAGGTATAAAGGAACTATTTCCAGGGGTGGGTGGGTGGGGTGAGGGTGGGGAAGGGGTTGGGCCTAAACTGTGCCCTCATAAAACAATCAGCTAGAAGCTCTGACCCACTGCTGCAATGAGTGCCTTCCTGTCAGGAAGATGCCCTACACAACAATTTGCTAGAAATACCCTGCTAATCAATCAGAGAAAAATCCACACACAAGTCAGACACAGGTAAACCTTCCAGCCCCAAAACAGGCCTGGTGGTTTGTGCTCTGAGAGCTGTCCGCCCCAAAATAAGTCAGCTGTGCTTTAAACTCTTCCTGCACTGAAAATCTTAAGAATTGTAACAAACAAACGTAAACCTTAATCCACCACCCTCTGTTGCTTGAAAGACCGTCTTTTCCTGTTTCACACTGCAGGTTTTTCTGTGACCACTCCTTAACCCCAGTAACACATGGCATTGTGATGACAGTGACATCAGTGTGAAAGGAGAGGGAAGGGGTGTGTCAACGAGGATCCAGTCTCAGTGAAAAAGGTATTAGCTGGCATAAGCACACTGAGGATGGATAAGTCTATGAGCTGGACAAACTGCATTCTAGTGTGCTGACAGAGATGGGACAAGTTCTAGTGGAGCCACTGACTGAGCTTTTCAACAGCTCACTGGAGCCAGGGATCATGCCCAGGGACTTGAGGACAGTGAATGCAATTCTCCTGCACAAGAGCAGGAGTAGGGATGAGCCAAGGAACTACAGACCTGTCCATTTCCTGGAAGCAAACAGACTTTAGGACAAACGACAATATGGGTTCATGGAAGGGGGGGTGGGCATGTCAGACAAACATGACCAATTTATTTTACTGGGTGATAAAGGTAGTGGACAAGGGACAGTCTGTAAACATACTGTACTTTGACTTCAGTAAAGCCTACAACTCCATCACACAATGAAAGTTGGTAGAAAAGGTGCACAACCTTTGGTTGGAGTACAAAGTCACAAGAGGGGTGGGAAACTGGTTGAGTGGCAGAAAACAGAGGGGGGTAGTTAATGATGAATGTTCAGGTGTAAAGGGGGTCACTAGTGGTGTGCTACAGGGATTGGTCCTAGGGATTGGTGAATATCTTCATCAGAAACATTGGTGTAAGGATATAGTCAAGATAATCCTCTTGCAGATTATACTATGATATGTGGCTAGGTGGATATTGAGGATGTGGTTAGAATTATGAAGGAAGTTGCTAGCCCGTCAACACAGTGGTAGGGTTATTTCCAAACAGACAGTTGCTGGCTGAGGAGATGAGAGGGTCATGCCAGTCACAGCTTAGAGTGGGGAGAGTGTAAAATGGGGGAGGGGAAAGGGGAAGAGACAGATTCCTTGTCAGATCAGTGTAGAAGGGGATACAGGAAAACAGTACCTCAATGTTTTTTTAATTTATAAAGGACTGGCAGCCCAGTTCCACTTACCCTTGCTGGGAAGAGCATAGACTAGTGAGGGGATCACAAGGAGTGTTTTTTATTATTTATTTAATGAAAGGGCTCTGTAGCATGAAAGCTTTCTCCCCCCACCTGCAGGAGCCAGGGCTAGAGAGGGGATTGTAAGGAGATGTTTTTTTTTAATGAAAGGGCTCCGTAGCATGAAAGCTCTCTCTCCCCACCTGCAGGAGCCAGGACTAGAGAGGGGACTGTAAGGAGAAGGTTTGTTTTTAATGAAGGGCTCCGTGGTCCAACTGTAATATCCCCTCTCTAGCAGAAGCCCAATGAGGCAAGTGAAAGGGAAGGTTTTAGTTTTTGTTTTGTTAGGAAAAGGGATCTGTGTTCCAACAGCACTCCCCCCCTTCAGCAGAAGCTGAAACCAACCAGAAGATTGCAAGGAGAGATGAGTTTGTTTGTTTTTTCAGTTTAAGAAAGGACACCCTTGCCTGACAGCACTCTCATTTCGCTGGCAGGCACTGAAAACAACAATGAAGTGGAACAAAGGTATCCCTCTCCATCACCCTGTATCAAGTACTCCCTGGTATCTGATGGAACCTCCCCCATGTCACATGTCCCTGATGGCTGGCTACGAGGAGAAGAATCAAGCATCCCAATGGAAGCTCTCCTTCTCAGGTGGGGGGGGCCTTCATGTCCTGTAGAATTACTGCCACCTGTATACGTATGGGTGGCAGAGTTCTTGGGACACAGAGAGCGACAACTACACTGCATATCACGTGCGTCCCAAATACCGGCATCCCTGTGAGATATAGGGACATACGGCGCAAAAAGAAATGGGGCAACTAGCAAAAAAAAAGGGTAAAAAACCCTCATCCACTCACAGCACCATGAAGTCTGGTACATCTAGACTGAAGGCAGGTATACCCGCCATGCTGGAGAGGGGGGAGGTGCAGAGATAGTATAATAAAAAAAATTATGAAGGAGGACCTAGGTAGATTAGAGAAGTGGTCAAAAGTATGGCAGTTAGAAAGTAATGCCAAGAAGTGCAAGGTGTTGCACACAGAAGTAAAAAATCCAAAAACTTAATGCAAATTTAGGGAAGTAGTAGTGGAAAGTCCAACAGAGGAATTTGGGTGTAATAATTTCAGGTAGTCTAATGACAACAACGCAACATGATAGGGCAGAGAGAAAGACAAGTATGATGTACTGGTACACAGAGAGTGGGAGTAGCAACCGGAGAAGAGAGGTGCTTCTATCATTGTAGAGGTCATTGGTTTGTTCTCTCCTGGAATACTGCCCGCAGTTTTTGAGACTACAAAGCAGGATAGGGACAGAGTGGCAGTGGCACAGAAGAGGGTAATCGAGTTGATCCAGGGAGAGCAGGAAAGGACTTATGAGGAGAGGTTGAAGGACCTGAATATGTACAGACTGTAAGTAAGAAGGGAGAGAGGGGACATGATTGGGACATACAAATACCTCTATGGGAAAAAGGTGGATAGCAGCAGACTGTTAAAACTAAGTGAGAACACAAGCGCCATGGTTAATTCCATGAAGCTGGTGGGAGTCACATTTAAGAGGGATGCCAAGAGGTAATTTTTCATGGAAAGGACAGTGGAGAGGTGAAACAAGCTACCAAATGAGGTGGGTGGCATGTACAAAATCCGTGGGTTCAGACATGGTTTGGGCAAATACATGGGTTTGGTGAAGACAGTGTTAAAGGGGAAAGAGAAAGAGGATGGGCAGGCATGATAGGCCAGTGGGCCTTTACTTGCTGCCAACTTCTGTTTTTCTATGTAATCTCTAAAAAGGAGATTAGTGAGGCCATAACACCTATTGCCAATAACAAGGCCCCCTGGCACAGATGGGTGAATTGTTGATGATTACAAGTTGTTCCCAAAGATAGTAGCCCCTCAATTGTGAGAAATGTTTTTCATAGCCCAGGAGAGGGTCTGCTGACTTCGGTCTATGCAAGAGGCAGTAATTACTGTTCTGCTCAAACTACAAAAGGACCACACCCTTTATAGTTATTGTGGGCCTGTTTCTATACTTAATACAAATGCTAAGGTCCTGGCTAAATCAGAGAAGTCTAGGCTGGAGCCAGTGCTCTCACAGTTAATCCATGAGTCTCAGGTAGGGTTCATGAAGGGTATAATGAGGGAAAACAATATTAGGGCAGTTCCAAATCTCGTGGAGTTGGCCAAAAGATCTAAGGTTCTCTCTGAACTTGTATCAGTTGACTATGAATAGGCTTTTGACTCTACGGAATGGGACCATCTCTATCAAGTGCTACAGCATATAGGGTTTGGCCCAAATTAATCCAATGGATCAAAACTCTATATGTCACTTTGAAAGCCTTGGCCTCTACCAATGGTGTAGTTTCTTCCTCATTTGAACTCCAGTGGGGTACTAGATAGGGGTGTCCCCTTCTTCCCTCCCCTTTCTACTGTCCATGGAACCATTAGCAGTGAAATTGAGACAATCAGAAGGGATAGAAAGAATAAATATTTGCTAGAAAGTACACAAAAAATTCATACATGCTGACAACCTCCTCCTCATCCAATCAAGGGTGCCTGAGTCGTTGCCTTGGATATCTTGCAAAACCTTGGTGCATTGTCCTGACTCTGGGTGACTTGGAGAAAAATGGAAGTTCTCCCAATAGCCAACTGCCCAACCCCCTAAGATCCACCAGCCCAATACCAACTGAAGTGGGGCACCCCAAGGAATCAGATACAGTACTTGGGTATTCTTCTCTTATCATATCTCAAGGTTATGACAACTCTTAACCTCTCACCTCTTCTTAAGGATATCTGATGACTCTCTACTCCTTCCTCTGGAAAGGGAAGCAGGATCATTTTAGCAGAGCTATACTACAAGCTTGGTGCCATGGAAGGGGGAGCGGGTGGAGCCTCCAGTGATTGCAGGCCTATCATATTACTTTGGAGATGCTCCAAACCCTTTGGTGGTTGCAGGTAGATCTTAGTAAGGTGCCTGTGTGGGCCTAAATGGAGCAGGAACTGGGGAAAATATCCCAGTATCCCCATCTACCACAGTGCATCACAGTACTAGATTCTTGGTTCACTCTACCAATGCGAGTCACTTGATTTACCTGGAGGAATTGTTTAAATCTGGGCACTGGTTGAGTCATATCTTTGGAGTATTACAACCGTCACACAATCCTAAATTTGTAATCAATAAAGAAACAAGAGCTTGTTCCAGCTGGCAATAAGTTGGCATCAACCATGTGGAGCACATACTCTGCCCAGGCTCCTAAGTGGTGACGTCCTTTCAGCAACTGCAGGCTGAATCATCCCCTTCAGCAGGACTGAGGGAGGCACTTTTAGCTATGGTACTCAATAAAGACATAGTTAGGTCCCCATTATTCCTTAATGAAAAGAGAAATGGGGGAGCAACTTGCCCTCTAGCTGAAGCTTAGGCGAGGAGCAGTATATGCCTTTATTCGTAAGTCAGTTGCCCCCTATAGAATCACACAGACTTAAATGTGAAGCAAAACTACAGTGGTGTCTGCCAAGATCAGACATAGTGTCACTGTGTGTCACAGTTTCCTGCATGACAACTGCCACTAAACTGCACTGTTTCCTGCAGGATGAGACCCAGTGCCATAGTGTGTCACAGTTTTCTGCAGGATCAGACCCAGTGTCACAGTGTGCCACAGTTTCCTGCATGACAACTACCACTGAATTGCACTATTTCCTGCAGGATCAAACACAATGTCAGAGTGTGTCACAGTTTCCTGCAGGATCAGACCCAGTGTCAGAGTGTGTCACAGTTTCCTGCATGACAACTGCCATTGAATTGCATTGTTTCCTGCAGGATCAGACACAGTGTCAGAGTGTGTCACAGTTTCCTGCATGACAACTGCCATTGATGTGTACTGTTTTCTGCAGGATCAGACCCAGAGTCACAGTGTGTCACAGTTTCCTGCATGAAAACTGCCACTGATTTGCACTGTTTCCTGCAGAATTCATCAAAATTCCACAAAACTCTACAGGAGCAGGCATATGATCTTGGTGGGCCCCACAGTAAATGTTCTTGCAGTTTAGTGTCACCTGGGATATACAGTATGCTGGGCTAATACCAACCATACTGTTAAGATTTTAAGATATCAGCTAATACAATAAATGCTTCTGAGTAGATGGCACTGCACACTTTGTAAGCATAGGAGGATGGGTCCAATGCAATGTGATAAATGCTGGAGACGTGGACATATAGTAGCCCAGGTCATATCTCTCACAACTTATGGAACTACCTAGTGATAAAACCTTTCTGGGGAGAGCTCTAACAATTCTGTAATAGAGTACTTGGTCATCCCCTTTCACAATCATTAACTTTATGGATCCAGGGTACATCTCATCAGCACCACCAGAGGTTAAAGAACACATCAAAATTATATATGTTTGATCCATGGAGGAACTTCTGCTTAGCAGGAGGCAGCTGTTCTGCCCATGGTTTGACAAATGGCTAGTGGACCTCACCAAGATAGCCATATACCCATAGAATATCTCATTCAGGGCTTGGGAAATTCACCCTATTTAAGGTAACATGCCAACCCCCTCCCCATTTGGTATATACTGAAGCTACCAGTTTTAAATTCTTTTTTCTACCCTTTGCAGTCTGGTATCAAGGATACATTCATTGTTGGCTTCTCTCTACCAGTGGTGCAAGCACTTGCTGGGCAGGGGAGTAGCGGGTTCTATTGACATCCTTCAAAGACATATATGTAGAAGTGATGCATTGCAGTGCCAAAGCAACACAGTTGTGAAAATAAGCTGCAATTTATGTGTACTTGGTAGCCTACAACTTCTATAGTGGATTTAATTATATAACTATATGGACGAGTATTCTTTTAGAAAGATTGGTAAACACAACAAATATGCGATAGATGGGGTTAAAGTTAATGCCTGCATAGACAAGTCCATTCCATGTTTTGTTGATTTTTTGTTTGCCTGCATACTGTATCTGAATGATTGTGAAATTATCTGTATTGCAATCATATTCAGGGCTTGTATCAAATTGTCTTGTAAAAATCTCAATAAAATGTTTTAAAATACAAAAAAATCCAGCCCTTAGTCTTCTTTTTTTAACCATCTGTTTCTATGACAGAAATCATAAAAAGTGTTTTTTATTTATCTGGAATTACTATACCACCAAAAGGATTGATCGTGCCCCTTTAAATGGCTTCAGAGAGACACACTGTACTGCTTGAGTATGTGCTGTGCAAACCTTCCATTCTTCCCTCCGTTGTTGAAAAGGACATCTGTTACCTGGATCTGGCAAGGCTATTACATCTGCCAAGAGGCCGGAGGTGCAGTGGTGCTGGTGGTGTGTGATGGTACATTTGGAAAAGCCACGAATCCCACCGGCCTTTTAAGTGTTGTACACCCAGAGCTGCTTTGTGGCACATTTGTTTTGTTTTTAATTACTTCCAACATTTTGTTTTACTATATTTTGCATTTGTGGTTCTGCTTCTGATTTGCCAGACCTGGTTCAATCCATTAGAACCAGTTTGACTCACCCACTGCTAGTGTGTGTTTTTGCTGTCTGCATTTTATCCTTTAAATCCACGTGCACTGATCTAATGATAGCAGGAAACTTAAAAAAAAATAATTGAAACATAGAAACATAGAATTTGATGGCAGATAAGGACCGCTTGGCCCACCCAGTCTGCCCATTTCCCTACCTAATGGATAAGCTGCAGATCCTAGTTAACCAGCAGCCTACTTCTTTCTGCCCCCAACCCCTGGAATTGCCTTATGACTGTCCCATGCATGCTTGAATTCAATCACTGTTTTTGACTCCACAACCTCCTCTGGAAGGCAGTTCCATGCATCCACAACCCTCTGTGAAAAAATACTTCCTTAGATTACCTCTAGGCCCCATCTTCAAATTGTACCCCCTTGTTCTTGCACACCTCTTTTTTGAAAGATGCTACCCTCTTGGACTTTGTTGATTCCTTGAGGTACTTGAATGTTTCTATCATGTCCCCCTCCTCCTTTCTCGAGGCTATACATATTAAGCTCCTTTAGTCTCTCTTCATATGTCTTCGGTGCAGACCCTGCACCATTTTAGTTGCCCTCCTCTGGACAGCTTCCATCTTGTCTATGTCCTTGTGGAGATTGGGTCTCCAGAACTGCACACAGTACTCCAGATGGGGTCTCACCAGCTGTCTGTACAGAGGGATAACAACTTCCTGTTTTCTACTGGTGATGCCTCTCCCTATGCATCCCAGTATCCCCCAGCCCTCCTTACTGCCCTCTCACATTGCTTGCCCACCTTTAGGTCATCTGATATGACTACCCCCAGGTCCCGTTCCATTTTTGTTGTTGCTAGTATCTCACCCCCCATTGTGTACTCTTCCCCTGGGTTTTTGTTTCCCAGGTGCATTACCTTGCACTTCTTAGCAAAATTGCAAACTCAGAGCTCAATCTATAAAAACTATAAATAAATGCAAGTTAAAAAAAATACATTTGTTTTCCAAAAATGCATAGATCAGCATTTTAAAATATTTTAGGAGTCACAATGATGTATTGCATGGTGCTTTTCGAGGCGCAACAAAATTTGCATTGTTGACAAACAGGAATACAAGCTACTTCACATAACTGATGTCTTCCACACAGAGCGGTCCATTTCAATTGGGTAATTCTTTATTTTAAGTTCCACAAACTACACTGCAATATCAAGCAGAGAGCACTTTTTATAAGAGATTGGAATCAGTAACACAGCAGTACATCTCATGCATTATAATGACTGTTGCATGCTACTGCTCCTGCCCTGTTTTAAACTGCATTGCTTTTCTAGTTGCAGAGAGCTCAGTTTAAACAACTATGTTTTTTTCATACAGCCTTTTTTCCTCTCTGTCACTAATGTTTCTCAGCCAGGCCACCTTCTAGCCCCATCCACTACCATTTCTCTTACTTATCCAGTCCCAGAAGGTCCACTGGGGCATTTCCTCTGGTGAGTGCATTTACCCTGTGTTGTGGGCCCCCTCTGGAGGAGGAGTTGAGAAAGTGCATTCAGGTCAACTTACTAATGAATATAGTTCCACCTAATGGTTTGAAGTCAGCGTTTTGTGACTAAGCATCAGTTCTTCAGATCTTTTTGGTGGTGGTACCTAGTTCTGCATATTGCTTCTCATACAACAAAAATATTTGTGGTCCATTTCACTTGTTAGTTTCTGGTCTTTGCCTGCAGCTTGCCTGCCCTCTGTGTCCTTTGAGTATATGTCTGAGTCCCAGATGAGATCTTCTTGAAGTTTTTGTTAAAGTAACTGCAGGCAGTTGCTGCCTCCTGTGCCGTACCCATGGTCTCTGTCTGGCCTGTCTGATATGGAGACTGGTAAAAGCTGGGAGCGCTGGGGCTCAAGAGTACAGGCACCACTCTGCTGTACCTCTGGATTTTCCTACTTCCGTTTTGCCCTTGGAGACCTGTCAGGAAGGACTCAGAGGTGCACATGCACAGATGTGTGTGTGACTACATGCCAGAGCCAGGCTGCACCCCCAAAAAATGAATTGCTGTCCAGCTTCACCATCACCTGTGGTCATCTAGGCAAGGCAAGGCAATTATATGTATAGGGCACCCAATCCTGGAGGCTCTGGGTGCCTAACAAACATTAATAAAATGAACAAAGATTTAAAACACTAGAAGAAAATATAAAATCCTGTAACACAAAATACAGTTTAGAACATTAAAACAAAAAAAACAGGCTTAAGGTTGCCATGATCAAGGGACTAGACAACAATGATGGAATCAGCAGTCTGTGAAAGCCAAGCTAAAGAGGTGGGACTTCAGCCTCCACTTAAACACTTCAATCGAGGGAGCCTCCTGGACTGCAGGTAGAAGCGAGTTCCACAAGGTTGGTTGAGAGACACTAAAAGCATGATCTCCCAAGGTCCTGAGCCAGACCCTCAGAATGTCCAGAAGGCCCCTCAAAGAGGACCAGAGGGAACAAGCAGAGGTCACTGGTGTCAGGAGCTCTGACAAGTAACCAGGACCCAGTCCATATAGCGCCTAGGCACAGCAGTGTGGTATTGGAGAGTGCAATACAGTGACATCTGCTGTGACACTTGATCCTCCTTCCCCCTGGCCTGCCCCTGATATCCCAATGGAGATCACAATACAGTGATGTCTACTAGGAGATTCGATCCTCTTCCTGCCCCCGGCTAGCCCCTGATATCCTAGTGGTGATCACAGTACAGTGATGCCCACTGGGACACCCAGTTCTCCTCACCCCTGGCCTGCCCCTGATATCCCAGTGGAGATCACAATACAGTGACGTCCACTGGGACACCCGATCCTCCTCACCCCTGGCCAGCTCCTGATATCACAGCCTTGTTCCTCACCAGGGTCACTAACATCATGACAGGGAATGCTACTGCTGCTCCACCAATGAGATGTCCACAAGCTACATTTCTGAGGATGATCATCACACTGTGGAGAGTGGGTTTAGGTGGGCAGTGTTGCCCAGGGTTTATAGTCCCAGAGGCAGCGTTAGGCACAAGCAAAGCAAGTGGAGACATGGGGTGAGAGCACAGCAGGACCACTTTGAACTTAGATGGATAGAGCATTTATTTAAGAAATGCTTTTCATAAAAATCCCAAGGTACTGTACAAGATCAATAAGCAAAACCAACAACATAAATACTAGTAACAAAATCAACAACATATATACAAGTAACAAAATCAACAATATAAATACAAGTAACAAAATCAACAACATAAATACAAGTAACAAAACCAACAACTTAAATACAAGTAACAAAATCAACAACATAAATACAAGTAACAAAACCAACAACATAAATACAAGTAACAAAATCAACAATATAAACTGTACATAGATGCAAGAAGTGCAAAGTAGAAGAGCAAAGTCCTAATAAACTAACTTCAAACAGCAGTATACAGTATCAACAGCAGTAGAAGTGGAGAAGCCATGGACTGGTTTTTCAACCCGAACCAGCGTGCAAGGGGTGCTTCCTTTGTGCACCCATAGATTTTGCCACATGCCCTAGATTTTTATACATCGAGACAGTTTGTGACTGGCTCCACAATTAAAGGCAGCTTGTGGACATTTTTCATGTGCAGCTGTGCCAACATGGTACATCTAGTATTACCACGTATAACATTCCTCCACAGCTGCACCTGCTGCTGGACTGAAAATACACTGTCCACTGGTGCTCAGTTTTTTTCTCCACATCGGCAGTTTGTGGCATGAGACTTAGTCCCTGAGCCATTTTCATCCATTACAAATTCGGCCCAAGGTTTTCAAGTCGCTCTTGAGCCAGTGTACGGACAGGCAAATCAGGTATCTCATGGGAGAATGTTCCACAATATTGGGGCTACTACGTTTAGGGCCCTGTTTCCAGCAATCTTTAAAGGAGATATCAGAATCTTTTTTTTTTATTAAAAATTTTTTAAATGGTAAAGAGCCATGATCATCAAAAACCCATTTCCAAGGGGAACCTGAGGTTCAGAGAAAAAAATATATACATAAAAGTACAGATACATAAACAAAGATAAATTATAACAGAATCAGGTAAAATAATTACAGTACACACAGAAGCAGCAACATAATGAAATTTCAGTCTAGATTTAAAGATGGGATATGTGTTGATTTCATGGAAATGTGACGATCTAGAACATGCTTACTTTGGCTTACTTGTGGAATGCAGCTCCATAGAAAGTAAAATGCAAAAGCAAATCACAGCTTGAAAAATAGTGTAAGCCCAACTCCCCAGTTGCTGGCCCTGTTTGCTGGAAGAGGGAAGATGGCTAGTCACATCATGGGCAAGGAAGGCAATTGTCTTTGTATGGCACCCATCCCCATGGGCTCTGGGCACCTCACAATACGTAAAGGATACATTCATTATAAAAAAAAACAGATTATAAATATGAAAATTAAAAATAATATAGCTTGATAAGTTATAAAGCAGAACCAGGCCTGAAACTCAAGGAAAACAAATGAGTTTTTAAATAGGATTTAAAAAGGTACAGTGAAGGAACACCTCTCACCTCTGGTGAAAGGGCGTTCCATAGGATCGGAGCTTCCACACCGAATGCCCGATCTCCCAAGGACTTTCGTCTGAATCTAGATACGGAGAGGAGACTTGCCTCTCCTGACCAGAGAGGGCAGCCAGGAGCATAAGAAATCAGGAGATCTTTAAGATAGCCCAGCCCTAAGACAGGGCAGCTCCGACTGTTGTTCCTGAGGGCAGAAGAAAGCCTGCCTCAGGATTTACACAGCCACCAGCCCAGGAGGCACTCTGTTACCAGAATGGAAGTATTTGCTGACCACTGTCAAATCAATTGTCTGGGAGTTTCTAGAGGGAGCGGTAACTGCTGCAATGTCCGAGAGAAGATTGGAGGCTACTTGGGGTTTGCACAGCCAAACAGCAAAGGGATACCTGCCTAAATTCTCTAATGGATGGAGAGTTAGCTAGAATTTGAAAGCCATCTCCTGTTCAAGTCTGAGCATTTAAAGCTTGAAGATGAAAGCCATCTTTTTCTCAAGTTTGAAGCAGAGAAACTGTTTCCCACTAAGATCTGTAGGAAAGTCAGAGACTACGTTCCATTTGAGTGACAGCCACAGCTACCAGTTGGAAGTGTGGCTGAAGCCATCTACAGCCAGAGTTCCTGAGTTCCAGAAAGAGAGTAACTGCTAGCCGAGGATGGTCTGGGGAAATCAGCCAAGTAATGTCACAGTTAGGCATTACCCATCGTCTCCCCCGAGGGTTTAGATGCCTGGACATGGGGGGGTGAGGTGTGTGGCCCTGGTCCCCAGCACTGGTCTGTCCCAGCACTGCAATGAAGCAGAGAGAAGATGACATGCTGCAAGAGAAGCTTAGAGGTATCCAGACTGTTGAAGCTGCAAGAGCCTTCTGTTCATCTCAGCCATCCAAGTTTCCAAGTTTCTGCTGGTTACACCCAGATTCACAGTCTGAAAACCATCAGTTCGACAGGCCAAGTGACTATTCTACAAAACTGAGTAATTCAGGGCTTGCTCTGCATCTGGGGGAAAAATGTATATAGTGTGGTGAACTAACTGAGTGCTGACCGTGAAGATCATCTCTCTCAACTGCACCACCAGCGTCACATCAAGCAGGTGGGATGGGCGAGACAACGCTGTGGTTCCAATGGGGTGGGTGGATGGTGGCACCCAGTAAGGAGAGGCAGGAGACAATCTATAAGTTTGATGTCTGACGGGCTTTATTCACACCAAAGGGAAAGGTAGACATGGTCACAAAGGAAGAATGGAACCAAACCAAACATGAACAGTATGTAACATTCTATAATGTCCCTTAGAGGTGCACCTTGGCCTAAGGCCACAATGTGTTGAGGTTTATACTATGCTTATACTAAACAATTTGGTAAACATTTCAGAACATCTTTTACTCTATAATGATTTTAGATAATCACTGCAGTGAACAATGGATACCAGTTGCAGACCCCAAAGGGCCGAGTCGAGTAACCACCTCTAAGAGTCTATTGGTGTTAAAGGAAGTCCAACTTTTTCCTGCTGTTTTCATGCACACAGCTGATGAGCGAAGAAAGCAATGGGGCAAAAGAGAGAACAGGGTTCCTACTTGGTACCAAGCTACACCTATGTGAAAACCTAGGAGAGGTTGGAGGGGATGTGAGAGATTTTTTAAACAGACCCTGATTCTTCAGCCAACTCACTCTCTAAGGTTGGCGGAATAATTTAGCACAAGAGAACTGAAACCTGCTGAACTCTTCCCTGGCACAAACCCTTGACCAGGGCTGCAGGGATGAAGGAACAAAGGCTTGGCATTGAATCCACTTAAAAGGATTGCCAAGGTTGAAGATCTGCTGCCATTTCCCCAGCACAAACCCTCGACCAGGGTTTCCAAGGATGAAGGAACAGGTACTTGGCAGTGAATCCACTTGCAGGGATTGCCAAGGATGAAGATCTGCTGCAGTTTCCCCAGCACAAACCCTCAACCAGGGCTGCCAAGGCTGGAGGCACGTTGAAGCTTCTTTGGTGAATGATCCACGAGAGGATCACTAAGAACAAGCTGGATCCCAGAGAACAACAAGGTGCAAGCAGGATAAAGGATAGTCAGGTTAAACATGCATGCAGTAAGAGTCCCTGTAGCACAGTCACACACTCTGGGTACCCAGCTGTTATTCAGGCTAGCCTGGAGTGTTGCCCAGGGTAGGCCGGCTTTGCAGCTGTTGTTGGGGCCCTTAGGAAAGAAACAAGAAACATGCACTTTAACCCACAATTTGTATTCCGGAGCCGGATGGCTCAGTTCATAATGATCAACCAAGACAATTAAATCAGATAACACACAATGATTTGTACTTTGTTGCAGGGAGCTACCCTAATGATTACTCATGCTACCCAGGCCAGAAGGCAGGACTGATGAGATGAAGACCTCAGGATGGTATGCTGGTTTGCCAGGGGAAGCAGGGCCCACATGACGCAGCGTGGTGGTCGATCCTGTTTGATGGTGTTGAGTCGGGAGCCAAATCTCTGAGTGGGTCTATCATTGGATGAATCTCTGTGGCATGAGCGGCAATCTAGGCCAAGATGGTGGGGCCCAGACAGGTGAACAGTTCAGACTGCAGTCCGTTTTAGATGCTGGATGCAGCTTCTGGCTAGTGTGACACATTCAGTGGTGTGGGGAACCAAATTGCGAACCACATTACACATTCATCACAATTACAGTCAGAACAGCCAGATACCACAGTTCAGATGACAGTCCAGTTCCTATTAGGCAGTGTCTCTGTGCAAGCCATACGCACTGCGGTTTTCTCCAATTCCTGACAGGCCGATCACTCCAGGATCAAGTCTTCGGTCCGCACAAGGCGAAATTCACTCTCTTGCAATTCAGGATTCCAGTCTCAATTACAGCAATTTGGATATAGTCCGATACTAAATTACAGGCTTCTTCACACAGGAGGATGGTAGCTGGCAGGCCAGACACAGCCTTCCTGCCAAATCCCCGCGCTTCCACGCAGGAGCAGCTGCTCAAATTCCTCGAGCTGTTCACTCTCTTAACTCCAACTCTCCACTGATACACTGCTGCAGGCAGCTCTGGGATTTCCCAGTGATCCAAAAGATTCGGTTGGTTGATCCATCTGTCTGTCACAGAAAGAGCTCCCCCTCCAGGTCCATTTAGGCACCAAACAGTAAAAACTACAATTCCTACAGAAATTCACTCCCACAAGACCTCTGAGGCCAGTCTCCATTTCAAGGTCCCCCGAGGTACCGATTTGTCCATACTGGCAGTCCAGAACCAAAATGGTGTCGCTTAGCAGAAATTCCATGCTGCAAAGGAAGGCAGGTTAAACAAACTTCTATATTATTATTATTACTAAAGCAGATAATCAGCAAACAATCATAGATCCTATTATGGCTTCCTCTGCACACTTAGCGATGGCAGAATGAAGCAGCTGTATCACAGCCTGGGCAGGACTCGAGCCTGAACCCACTTGGCTCCCACCCAGATCAGTTACATCCTATGAAATAAATACCTCTTAAAGAGACAGACACAGAGGCTAACAGGGCACTCTCATGCAGCACATTCAAACTGTTAAGACACAGAACACTAGCCTGGCAGTGGGCATTAGGCAAGTCCAGGAAGACATTTTAGGAACCCCCATTTTAAGGGGGTTACATTACTATTTCTATTTATTTATGGGTTTTTTTCGCTGAATCAGGAATAACAAGCATTTGTCAATGCCGAATGTTGCTTGCTTGTATGCATTGTGTAGGTATTTGGAAGTCAGTGGAGTGCAAATATTGAAAATTTGCAAACTTACGAGCGTGCGTAGGAACTGCATAACGCACGCTCATAAAATAATAATTTTTAAGAGATTTGTCACCAAATTTTCAACATAGCCATTTTAAGACCTCTGCTCATGAACAGTGTCACTGTGATTTTCTTAATGTGTCACATACAGTGATTTCGCACACCGACTGCGCCATTGTGCGCTACATGGGCGGAAACACATTTTGGGTGAGATGTGAAAAATGACAGCTGTACTGCTCATAAGGAGGTGTAGTAAAATGACAATGTTGAAAATCTGGAGTGAAAATATTGAAAATTCGCAAACTTACGAGCGTGTGTAGGAACTGCGCAATGCAGGCTTGTAAAACAGTCATTTTAGATTTTTTTACCAAATTTTCAACATAGCCATTTTAAGACCTCTGCTCATGAACAGTGCCACTGTGATTTTCTTAATGTGTCCCATACAGTGATTTCGCACACCGACTGCGCCATTGTGCACTACATGGGCGGAAACATGTTTTGGGAAGATGTGAAAAATGACAGCTGTACTGCTCATAAGGAGGTATGGTAAAATGGCAATGTTGAAAATCTGGAGTAAAATATTGAAAATTCACGAACTTACAGTGTGTGTAGGAACTGCGCAATGCACGCTCATAAAACAGTCATTTTTAGGAATTTTTCCACCAAATTTTCAACATAGGCTTTTTGAGAGCCCACCTTATGAACACTGGCAGTGTCATTTCATTAATTGGTGCCAAAAGGTGATTTCGTGCAGTGACTGAGAAATCACCCTTCGGGCCCGATTAACGCCATGACAGTGAGAGCATTCATGAGAAGGGGTCCCAAAAACCCATGTTGAAAATTTGGTGCAAAAATTTCCAAAAATGCCTGAGATATGCAGCAAAGTTTTAAAAACCCTATTTATTACATTATACAGCTTACCGGCATTACCTCAGTTTGCGGCCGGCTTTGAAGAGTGCAGACGTGTTCCCGGCCCACTGAAGATCGTCGTGCCAGAGTCCGGAGGTAAGTATGGGGTGAGGGGGGTGTGGAAAGGCAAGGTGCACAGTGAGTGGGCGCGGGTGGGGGCAGAGACAGCGAGGGACCGTTTTTGTGTTTCAGGTTTTTTTTTTTTTTTTTTTTAAAAAGGATGACGACGCGGGACATTTGCCATGCTGGGGTGGGCTCCCAGCGTGGCACAAGGATAACTGTTTGGGGCGTGGGCGATGCACCCCATTGGCAATAGCATCTGTTGCCATGCTGGGGTGGGCTCCCAGCGTGGCACCCTGTACTCTCTGGGGGACAGTGGAGCCGACAGGGATTAGGCACCCGTCGGCTATCGATGTGTAGCCACGCTGGGTGGGCACCCAGCGTGGCATGTGGGCTGTTTGGGGGCGCAGCACAGCGATGGGGATTAGGCACCCCGTCCCGGCTATACAGTGTGTGTGGGGGCAAGCACGCAGTATGCATGCGTGTGTGTGTGTAGGGGGAGTGCGCATGAGCAGGAGATATCTTATCGCTGCTCACTGAAGCGTAGCTCCCCCTTTCAACTGTACTCCACTGCATTTTCGACTGCTGCCCTAGACAGCTCCAGCAGCTATTGGAGAACTGCGGCCGCGCCTGCAAACACACTGACTGAATTGGAAGAGGGCTGCCACACCTCCGAAAACTTGGATGATGGCACTATGTTTCTTGCACATGCGTACAAGCAACATAACAAATGAGTACCAAAGTATTTAGGGGCCCCTGACTGTTTGTACTCTTGGAGCATTAATGAGACAGTACTCGCATACCCCTACCACATTTCTACCTGGTCCTTCTAAATAATGCCATGGGATTTTAAGTTGCACCTGGGCAACCGCTAAAGATAGGCAGACAAGACCCTAGTGTAACATCTTATTCAAATGGTGGGATGCTAACCAGAGTAACAGATGAATGGATAGATAGACAGACAAACACACAGACAGACAGACAGACAGACAGACAGACAGATAGATAGATAGATAGGTAGATAGATGGATGGATGGATAGAGATACAGATAGACAGATATTTAAATACTGTACATCTTTCTTCAACCAAAGTGCAGTACAGTAACAATCAATAATGAACCCCACTACAGTGTGCAATGTCATTGCCCAGCTTGGTGGGGGAACATATTCTATAAACGGGTCTGCCAGAGTAAGTTCCAAACCCTGGAATTGTTCCTCGCATCCCTGGTCTCAGAGTCAGCAGCTCTAGCCATTCAGCAAAAGGGAAATTTCCATGAACTGGGTTGCTAGGCTGAGCTCTAGTATTTTGCATGTTGCAATCTGAGTTTTTACCACCACATGGCCCTTAGTACTGTCTGATTACAGAGTTTGGAAGGATACACTACATGGTATCGGGACAAGGTATATATGCCCATGTGTCTAATACTGTATGCAGTACTGAATGCTGAAGCTGTTTCTGGGTCATATAGCAGCACCAGCATTCAGATTCTTATCCCACACCCTTAGGGTACCGTAGGGAGAAATACATTTTCTTAATATGTGCCCACCCATGACCAAGATCGAAGTCAGCCTCTGCACTAAGTAACAATACAATACAGTTCTAAGACCAGACAGCTTTTCAGCTTCTGTTGAAAGAAACTGTTTAGAGTCATTGCACGGTAACGAATGGCGCAGTTAGACATAGGTAATAGCCTTTCTATCATTTTAACTGTGGCTTTACTTTAAGTACCCCTGAACATGACAATGGGGAAAACAAGCGAGAGGGGCCATCCAGGAGACATAACAAACAACTCACCTACTAGGAATAACAAAGTGAGCATTTCTTCTTTATTTCCTCCCTTCAAAGACATTTTCTGAAAACGAAGAACATTGGTGCTTTATGTGTACAAGCTAGCATGCTGCAGTGCTGGCAATGAGGGCAGCATTGATTGAGTTTTTTTTCCATTCTTTAGTTAGAAGACGAACACATAAGCTTTCCTTTGATTTAGAAGTGCTTTCTTTAGCCACTGAGTCACTTAGATTCCTGTTTTGTGAAACTATTTTGGAGGCGCTGGGTATGGTACATTCACTAGCTGATAATTACTAGTAACAAACATGGCTTATAACAATCTTGACTATGACTGTTGAGAATAAGAGATGTGTGCAACATCTTGTAATTCTGGAATAACAAATTTCAGATCTACAGTATTTGCAGTATTCATACTCTGACTAAATCCATACAAAATGTAAAAAATACAAAAATACAAAAAAAAACCCTCCAACTTAAGTTAAAAATAGTCCGCATTCTCCACTTTCACCACTTTCTTTGGATAACTGGAATTTTACTGGTTAAATAAATCAATAAAAATTATTTTTTATACAGAATATGACTTTTGGGGCAAGCTTATTTACAAAGTCATCTGAAAAGGTCCTTGGTTCCTTTTACAAATTAAGTAGTAAGGCATGGCCTGGGGTTATGTTAATGGTCTGTTAATCACCTTCTAGAAGTATAATGTGGCACGAGGTGTAGCTGAGTACCACATGCCCCTAGAAGGTGATTAACTGACCATTAACATAACCCCTGGGAGTGTCTTATTGCTATTATAATTAAAAAAATAAATAAATAGCGTTAAACCTTCTTCAGCATATGATTAAGATCTACATGTATGTTAATAAAAGATTAACATAAGGCTGTTAGAATGTTTACAGCCAATCAGAAAGCTCCATTTCTCAGACCCTTTTTATAATAACAGTTAATCAATAACAACTGAGAAGCTGGTAGTTTCAGAGGGATTAATTACTGGTAGGGGATGTGCCTTGGGCCACCTCCCTCCAGCTGATCATTAACCCCAGGAACAGTTCCACTCCTTTGTGCTCTCAGGCAGACCTCCCGTACCTGCCAGGTGACCTGCTGCCATGTATCGCCTATCAGAGGCTCGCCGAACCACTGACCTGTCAGGAATACTCCTAGACTGCCTATGGTCTGGGTTAATTGGGCAGGGGAGTGGCAGAAATGGTGCGCTGTGCAGCCGGGCAGTGTAAGGAAGCCTACCTGAAGCCATCATCCTATGCTGCAGGCAGTCATTTTCCATTGTTCTGGGGCACCCGCACCTTCCTCTTAATGCAGACTAATGCAAACCGTGGAAACTGATGCAAAACCTCTGGACTCTGAAAAAAAGGGTGCCTGACGCTGGACACAAATGGATGGATACAGATGTGGGTGGAACACGCATGTAAGACCCCCCATTTTGGGGCTTACTTTTATGGGGCTACAGCCCCACAGCCCCATGGCATCCTGGCTGTGGTTCCGGGGGGGGGGTTTGGGCCAAGTATTGTGCCCGATCTCCTTGGAGGCTGCCGCACGACTGTGATGTGTCTCAGCCCCATCCAGAAAAGGGGGCCCAGCTCTGCTGCAGTTTCTGCACCTCTGGGCTCTGGGGGAATAGTTTTAGCCATCCAGGGAAGCAACAAAAGTGGACCGCAGAATGTAAACAATAATGGCCATGGTGCACCATTTGCACACGTGCAGCCACCAGAGTTAAAGGAGCCACAGCTCCAAAAGTGCACTTGGCCACGCGGCCACTCTTTAAAATTATCCCTGGCTCTAGAGCAGGCAGCAGTGCCAAGGATCAGCTGGAAAACACCTCTGGGCATATTGGGAGTGGTTTTCTACCCTTGGAAGGGCATGTAATAAAATATAAGGGTTGTGCACTGTTAGGGGTGAAATGTAAACATCAATGGCAGACCCCATGGGATCCCTGTAGCAGGAGGACCACTAAGAAAGGTTGAAGTAATGACTGGGAAGTAAGCAGCCAATCAGTGGGGGAGTTGGTAAAAGTGATAAAGAAAGGGGAGATTCCTCGGAGAATCAGAGCAGGAGAGACTGTTGTGGGCTACTCAGCCCAAGGGCATGTTTGGTCCCCAATGGCCCTCCTGGTCCCAGAGTTTAAATGAGAGGCACAGTGCCCGAGAGAAGCAAGTGTAGCAGGGAAGAGAACTGAACTACAGACTGATTTCCCTGTTCGAGATTCGAACCTGCTTGTGTGAGTCTGAGATTTGTACTTTGCAGCCTGAAGAATAGAGAGACTGTTTAACTTGTATTTTCCTGGGGGGACTAGCATTCGAAACTGTCTAACTGCTTCTAGCTCGAACCTTGTGTGTGCCATAGCCCAACTGTGTTTGGCTCTGGGAAAATACTGAGTGCCTAGCAGAAAGCCTCGGGGACTCCTAGCCTGTCCAGTCCTCCTGACTGATGAGAGAGACCACTGGAGAGGAAGATGTTGAGAGGCCTGTCAGATGAACACTGCATATAAAGCACCCAGGGGTGAAGTTTGGAAAGGCCGGACAGATGAAGCTCAGTGTCCTACATTCCTTCCACCAGTTGTTCCTCATCTGCATTCTGCTGCTGTGGTGCAACATGAACTGTGCGATACCAGAATGGTACCGTTGAAGAGTTTCCTGCACTCCCTGAAACCTACAGACTGTAAGTACCTTAGAGCTGAGGCTCAGAGGAATCTTCCTGCATTTTAGCTAGCTAACTAACTAGTTTAGGCTTTAAAGGGGGATGTCCTGAGCAGGACTGCACAACTCCCAAAGCTAAGCCCAGGCAGAAAAGTTAAAAGTTTGCTATGTTTGAATTTTCAGTCAATCAATTAATTTTTATTTATATACTGGAAGGTATGTGAGCAAAAATGCCCATTTCACAAATGTCCATGTTGGAACAAACAGGTAAAAGGTTACAAATTACAAAGATACATTGAATGTGCGTCCAGGGTTGGAAGCGATAATTATGCTAAAACAATGCAAAAATATATACAATAGGGATTACAGTGGTAAAAGCACAAATCCAACAGGTACATTCTGTTGCTCATAAAATATGCAATTGTATTTATAGTGGTGCAGAGGTAAAAGCTCAAATCAAATGGGTACATTCAGTTGTATGTAATATTTACAGGGATCTATAATGTAAAAAGGGAGACACAAGGGCAAGAGGAGAGCAGAGGAGTAAACAGTTGGGGAGCATTGGTTGGAATCTGTGAGGGGCTGCCCCACTGAGATGGAAAGATGGCAAACAGGTGAAGAGTACTAAAATTCATGTCAGAGATGATTCCCAAAGGAGACAGTAGGAGACCTGGGAGGTGAGTAGTATCGGACAAAGGGTGGGCCTAGTATAGAGCCTGAGGTTAGGATGCTGAGAGGTGGGATAAAGTGCATGTATGGTGGCAAAATACCTCTTCTACTAATTAATGCCTACTGCTTGCTGGGTACATTCTGTTTATATTCCTGTATATACTACTATTATACTATTATATTCTAGTACTTTTGTACCTTTTGTATATAACCTATGTAAATTTCGGTATTCTGTAATTGTACCTCTGTATTCTTTACTTGTATGTATCATCCCGTCCCAAACAACCCCCAGGACGCATCTAGAATCGAGCAGTAGTCTGCTCAGTATGCCTTTCCTGGTAAAACTTTTAAATAAATAAATAAAAAATAAATAAAATAAACCACAGGATTTATTGAGTGGGCAGAGGAGTTGGCCTATCCGGGCAGTGGCAAGTGGATGAGAAGAGGAGGTGCTCTTTGAAGGAGGTGTTGAAAGAGCAGGAAGAACTGCAGGTCTGGATTTCCGGGGGCAGTTTGTTGTGAAGCTTAGTGCCCCTGTAGGAGATAACGAGTTTTGGGCCTGCTTAGTCCTACAAAAAGGGGCGTCGAAAACCAGACTGGAGGAACCTCTGGTCAACTGACCAGGTGCTGCACATGGGAAAAGGGAGGTAATACTAGGTGGGAGGATATTGAGATACGTTTTGGGAAGAAGGAGAGCATTTTTAGATGAAACCTCCCTTCTAGAGATGGCCAGCTGAGGGAGGAGTAGAGGGTGCAGTGGTGTGTTCTCTGGGGGAGCCCGGTGATGAAGCGAGCAATGCTGTTGTATGTGGTCAAGAGTTTGGAATAGAGGCGCGACGAGGGAGGCAGAGGGAAAATAACAGATCCATTGTCAGGGAGAGGCAGGAGTAGAAAGATAGCCAGGTGGAGTCTGGAGGCTGGGATGAGGAGCTTTCTAATCCTATACAGAAGACCGAGCCTGACATGGAACTTTTTGATGAGGTTACTAATGTGGAGATTGAAGGAGAGATGAGGGTCTAGGTGGAGGCCCAGGTATTTGAAATCTGAAACATGTTCAATGAGTTTTCCGGAGTTGTCAAAAAGTTTGAGGTTGGAGACAAGGGTTTTCCTTGGGCCCCAGAAGACCATGAACTTGGTCTTCTTGGAATTGAATTTTATTGGGCCCCAAGAAAAGTATCCTAGTACAAGTTACAAGATTGTTTATCCTTACAGCATTCCAGCATCTTGGATCACCACCCTGCATCCACTGGTAGGCCGCCAGCACCCCGGTGTGGTATCCACTACAACAGACTAACCGTTACAGACATAACAGCCATTTGGGGGAAAGTCAAGTGCACCCACAGCTGTGACGTATGGGTACCATTTGCTGTTGCAATTCACTGTTGTGTGTTATTTTTCCCCTTTTTACCCCTCCCTAAAATAAAAGTGAAGTTAGTTTATGCTACAATTGGGTATTGTTGATTACTACAAAGTGTGTACTGATACTGTGTGGGGAAGTAATTGTGGGGGCAGTAATTATATTTTCATGGGGGGGTAACCTGGAATTTATCCAACAGGTATCCCATATCACTACCCCAGGTGAATGTACTGTGCCATTCCACTCCTATGTATCTTGTAAACCAGTGAACCCAGGCCAGACCCATCAGGAGGTGTGTCCAGGTGAGACCCAAGGGCTCCAGAATAGCCAAGGTGAGTTAAGGAGCTGTGACACACATTTACATCTGTGTCTTCCCTTTTGAGAGTCCAAACTGAAGTGTTTGCAAACATCACATCATTTTGAACCAACAGACGCACACATCAAAGAATTATTTAAAACCTTCACAAATATTGTCGATGACACTCTATTGCCTGGAAATTTCATGGCCTGAAACCAAAATTTACACATTCTGTAGTTGGTGGTATTCACTACAAATACCACCAACAGCTAAAAATCTGGTTCAGTTTCAGTTGGCATCCATCTGTATCCCCCCCCCGGGACGAGGCTGTAAATAGGCAGAAAATTGCCTAGTCCTCCTTCCCGGTCAACAGAAAAAACTAAACTAAACTAAATCTTATCTAGATCTGAACTGTTCACACACTGAAAAATGTCTTACTCAGGCATTGACATTGCCTGTCAAAACGGAAATGTCTACTGAGTTTTTCAAGCAACAACAGGCAGACAAAAGATTGGACATGTACCCTATTACTCAGTTACTTTCAGCGTCCACTTTCTTTTATCCTGGCTTAAGCTGAGACATGGTTAGCTATAACAGCACAAGTTGAATCCCTTGCTTCCGCGTTCAGTACCTTCATATTCCATGAACATTGCAGGTAATGCTATTCAGGTAGTGTACCTTAGTGGCAAGAGCATACAGCTGTGAGCCCTGATCTAGGTTTGAACTCCTCCCTGCCCCCTATTCACTGTGTGAAAGTCATGTAACCCCCAAAGCTTTCCTTAACCTCCAACATCATTTAACCCAAATGCTTACTTAAACTGTTCATAGCCTGTAAAGCACTCTGGGAAACAAGGCCCATGGAAGGTACGGTATTTTTTTTTTCCAAACAACAGGTGCTATATAAAACCAAATTATTTTTTTCCTTCCTTTTCCAAAAGACTAACAGATTGATGGTGAAAGCAGCAGTCAGTTCACAGTGTTCTACCCAGGTACACAATAATAAGGTGAAAAGGTTGTTATCCACTTGAAATTTACTGAGAGCGTCAGCGCAGCCGTGACAATGGAGCTGGAGGTAATAATTGGTTTTCCATTCAGTGTCTGGCTGCCGCTGTCTCCTCCTCAAAATCTAATTCTGTTCAATTATATTTAGCTTTCTCTGTCACCCACAGCTACAGGATTATTCTTCAATGGAAAACAGTTCAACATAAGTAATGGAGTTAAACCAGTGATGTGTTAGGGTGCTGATTACTAAGACGGAAGCTCATGGTTGGTGGCAGCTCATTTGCCCTGGTTTATGAATTTGCTTGAGGTTATTTTTTTCCCCTTTTACATCCACACAAGGTTCTATTCTTGACTAAATCTTGTCTTTTCTCTGCCTGTTCCTCCAGGCCTCTGGTCTCTGGCAATCCAGCTGCTTGCTGTATGAGTGAACTCTCCTTGATTAAAGATCGCTTTTGCTGTGGTTCTTTTTCTCAAGAAGTGAAGCTGATCCGCTGTTAATTGTCTCTTAAATGGGTGTTCGTTCAATCATTTCTTGCTTGAGAAACCAGTAAAATAACATGCGCTGTCACGTACGTTCTACTTGGTGATCATTCAGCTGTGCAGTATAAAGCAGAGAGAGTCCAGGAAGAGAGAGAGAGATTCAGATCAAGTATATCATTAATTACCTCTGACACCATTAAGGCAACTTTGAAAAAATGTAGTATTTAGACACAGATGAACTTATATTTCTAATTTTTCCTGTAATTCTGAACCTTATTTCTTTATCATGAATGATGTTTGTACCAAACAGGATCTCTGCCCTGTCTGCTCTGGCTGCTCCTCTACACCAGGTATTACAAATCTGTCTCCGCCAACACGATCTGTTTTAGTGGAAATCAGTATGACGTAATCAACAGGGGCTCATGGTGTTTTGCATTATCTCCTATATGTCTCTTCCCCCATACCCTGCATCATTTTGGTTGCCTGTCACTGTACCTCCTTCACCCTCTCACAGTCCTTACGCAGGTGCGGACTCCATAACCTTGCATTGTACTCCAGTTGCGGGCGCACCAATGATCTATATATTGGAAAGATCCCCTCCCAGCTTCTGATGTATATTACACTCCCTCTGCACCCCAGTATCCTGTTAGCCTTCCCCACTGTCTTGTTGCACTGAGTTGTAGATTTCTGCTTTCTTGATACTGGTTAACCCCAGATCTTTTTCTTCTGCTGTGCTATCTAATACCACCACCCCAAATTATGCACTGTAGTCTTGGGTTCTTCTTCCTGACGTGCATTAAGGCAAGGGGTCATACCACCGTATGACAAATGGGCGCGGCTAAAAATGCCACAGCCAAACAACGCCGAGCACAGAGTCGGGCAAAACACTGGCCTGTTTGTGACAGCGCACTCATTGAAAACAATGGGTGTTTACATTTTTTTGCAGGGGGGCTTTGGCCCCGCACCCCTTGTAACTTAATTAACTAACTCTGAGGGTGGGCCACACTTTGGGGATTGGGGAGAAACTCGAGAGGGGGAAAGTCTGATTAAAAAATGCCAACAAAAGTTGCAGCAGTGGAGACCTGGGAGGGGGTTGGACCATGCTATGGTTCTTCATCCTATCTTGGATCCACATAGTTATTTCTTCCCCATGATTATATTTTACTAATTTATTCACTTATCATGTAGCCAAGGAATATAACATCGATAGGTACATTTCTATCCGGATTATTACTGCTATTCTCATAGAATACCAGTAGATTTGGTGTACGTGAGTTGCATTTTGTAAAGTCGTCCCAGCCAGGGGGATCATTTTTATGGTAATTTCCCACCTGGCGGGGGTGGGGGAGGGTGCAGGCTTTGTTCCTTTATAGCACAGCTAGCTTTGGGAGGCTGTTGGCATGGATGGTGCCAATATGGACAGAGTGGTCAAGGTGACTGTGAAACCAAACACCAGATATTAACAAGAGGAGATAGTCTCCAACTGGAAGCTATTCAGAGTGGTGAAGACAGGAGGTGAATGGATGCCAACCAGACACTGCCTGGTAAAATGAGTCATAGAGATGGTCTTTTTGGAACTGAGGGTGAGTGGACTGGTGTGAAACCAGTGTTGAATAATACAGAAGTCATACTGAAGCTGCACTGACAACTTGGGGGAAGTAGGGGTTAGATGCGAAAAAGACAGAATTATTTGCATACTAGTGGATGCGCGTGGAGGTACAGGCCCTGGGTAGGTTATTGTGGAAAACTGAGAACAGAATGAGGTCAGAGACAGAGCCTTGCAGGACCTTGTAGTAAATGAGGAAGTATGAATCAAATCAATTGACCCCCAGGGCAGATAGTCCTGCTATATGCAGCTCTTGTGCCCCATTCGTGTCATTGTATCTTGATGGTTGGTTTGTTTAGATTTCTTTAATATCGACAAAACTGTATTAAGCATTCTTTCTATATGATTCCAATGCCAAGAATATTCTCTTATGCCCTGTTCCCAAGTCCTGTGAGTTGGATTTTTAATTTGATAAAAGCACCATTTGACTTGCTTAGGTATTCATCATATCAAGTCACCGAAATAGTACTGAATAGAAACTGATGATTAATTAGTTCGTTAAGTGATTTAAAGAGCTAATTATGTCATGGGGAAACTTTGGATAGAAAACCATTTTTAGACACATTTCAGCTTATACTTAATATTTTGTGTTTAGCTTACCGATAGTGGGGTGTCGGCCAGGGTGTTGGGAAGTTCATGTTGACTTGTCAGGGCCCTCAGGAGATGTGCTCCTTTACACTGATGGGGATGGCGAGGGTTCTAGGTGTTGTGTGATACTGGATAATTTAGTCTGTTGCATAACTCAGTGCCTCAGTTAAGGGGAAATTGGATAGTGCCCCAGGACACTTCTAGACTTAGGGGCAACTGAGTTGATGGCTTACAGTTAACAGTCTCACCATGATGTGTCCCTTGGGGAGAATGGCTCTAATGGAGATGAATTGGTGCTGGTGTCTCTAACTGCAGCAGCTGGGTACCGTTCTCATAACTGGGCAACTGGCTACAAACTTATGCAAACAGTTTCACCTTTATCAATTACAAGGCTAAGGCTGTAGTTCAGTGAACCAACAGACAACACTTGCCATGCCCCTTCCCATCAAGTACTATACGCACACATGCCCCAAGCATCCTTTACCCACCCAACCCATCCACCTCTTAAGTGTCATCACTGTGTGACTGAAGCTGTGGGCATCACTGCTTCATTCTGCCCCACTCTTGGCTGCTCCACCATCATTCCTCATGTCTGCTGCTGCCTGTTGTAGCCGTTAGTTGTCTGTTCTTGCCTGGGGGCCCAATGTTGCTAGTGTCTGCTGCCACTCTTGCTCCTCCTACCCTAGCAAGTCATTCCTCTCTGCTATGCCCGGCTCCTTTGCCACTTCTCCTTCTAGGTACTTCCACTTTGCACTGCTGCTCATTTATTTTTAGTTATTTATTTATTAAACTCTAGGATTACAAGTACCTTTGAGCAGGAACTGCTCATTTACAAAGGTTCCACGTCGGAGGATGGGGGTAACATACAACAATGGTAAACAATGGTAACAGTCATAACATACAGATTCCTTGTACATAAATAGTGCAGACAATATGTTGAAGTAGAACAACACTAGCTAGCATCTATCAGAATTCAATGGTGAAACGGTATACTTGGTAGGAAGAAGTCAAGTGGAAGCCGGCTGGAAGGTGCCATTGTCAGACTGGGATGAAAAGTGTACAGGAGACAGTGGCCAGTGGCCACTGGTATGAGTGATTTCAAAGAGAGGGGATGGGTGGGTAAGCTGGAGCAAGGGGAGAGGGGAAGGGGGCTGGTGCTACAAATGCAAGGCTGTGATGGCTGATAAAAGTTCCAACAAGGGTAGAAGGTGATGACCATGGCTTAGGGGAGGCAGTCACAATGTGAGGTAAAGGGGAGGAATAGATGCAGTTGCCTTTTAAAGGGGCTTAGCGTTGCAGCAGCAAGAGTTTCTTTGTTAAGGGTATTGAACCACTGAGGAGCCCTGTGCATGAAGGATCTCTGACCCAGAGAGGTCCGGCACCTGGGGACCTGGAATGTCTGGAATTGAGAACTGCGTGTTGGCTGGGTGCAGCTGTTGGTAGTAAGGAGTCTCGCCACACCTGGAGGCATGAGTCCAAGAAGAACTTTTTGGCAATCAGACAGGTCTGGTATTGTATTCTACTAATCAGAGGTAGCCATCCAGCCTTGGTGTAAAGGTCACAGGTGTGCGTTAGGCATTCAGACCCTGTAAGAAGTCTACATGCCTTGTTAAGTGTCACAGTTATCCTCTTAAGGGCAGTAGCGGAGGCAGAGCCATAGATGACTAGACCGTAGTTGACAATGGAGGTAACAGAGCTGTGGATAGCCAGTCTAAGGGCTTCAGAAGTCATACAGTGTTTGTACTTGTGGAGAAGGCCAAGGCGTATGTTGGCAGATTTTGCAACCTTCCCAATATGCTGGAAGTAAGAGAGTGAGCTGTCCAGGGTGATGCCGAGGTATCTGAACTCGTGAACCTGATCAAGTGAGGTCTCATCTTGATTCTTGATGGTGAGGGGTAGGTGTTTATACTATCTATGTGCATTGCAGAGAGACATGACCTTGGTTTTACTATAATTCATGACAAGTTTGTAAGAGCCAAACCATTTTTCCACTAGGCTGAAATCATGTTGCAGTTGACTCTCAAGAAGATTAAAGTCCCGGTTGCTAGAGAAGAGGACCGCATCATCTGCGTAGAGTAGTATCCTCTGTTGGCAGATGCCAGGGAGGTTGTTAAGGAAGAGAGAGAAGAGTAATGGTCCCAGTATTGACCCCTGAGGGACATCCGAGAGGACTGGCTTTTCAACTGAGGAGACTCCAGCAATTTTAACACTTTGAACTGTCTCCCCAAGGTAGCTAGCAAACCAGGGCAGTGCATCCTTGGAGAGCCCAAGAGCAGTCAGTTGTCTGAGTAGGAGGGGGTGGTTAACTGTATCAAAGGCCTTTGTTAGGTCAATGAATATGGCCCCCTCCCACAAAGTCCTTGGTCCAAGGAGTCATGGATACAACTGGTGAATTCCAACAATGCCGTGGTGGTATTGTGCCCTTTACAGAAGCCATGCTGCTCGGGGCACTGAATATTATGTTTTTCCAGGAACTCTACAAGCTGATCAGCGACTATATGTTCAAGTGCTTTGGATAATGGGGGGAGGATGGAGATGGGCCTATAATTGGTGTGCAGTGCCTTGTCTCCACTCTTATGCACTGGTGTGATGGTAGCCTTTTCCAGAGTGATGGAAACTGGCCATACCTTAGGGAGAGGTTGAAGATCATTGTCAGGGGTTCAAGGATCTTGTCTAGGACTAGTGTGAGCAGCTTTAAGTCGAGTGAGTCACCACTATAGCCAGTTTTGCTGATAGCCTTACAAATATAGGTTCTGGCTGAGTGCATTGGGATCCTTTTGAAGAAGAACTGCGGAGCTGAGTGTGCTTGGGATGCTGTGGCAGTGGTGGGGTTGGTGGTGGAAGCGTCAAAGAAGTCAGGTGGGAGGACACTGCTCAGGTTGGAGAATGCATTGATGAACGTAGTGGTGATGGTATCTAGGTCCATCGTAGGAGTGCCATCAGTGTTGAGCATGGTGGGTGGAAACTTGGCGTCTTTGCCAGTGAGGTCCTTAAGGTTGTTCCAGAATTTTTTCCCATCCCCCCATGAGTTAGAGAGTGCTTCTCTAAAGTATTTGCTTTTAGACAGCTGTATAGCACGGGTGCAGCTATTTCTTGCTTGTTTGTATTTTTGAAAGTCTGCTTGGGCAGCTGTGGCTCGAGCACAGTGTCAGAGGTGGTCCCTATGTTTGAGCTGCATGATAATCTCAGTGTTTATCCAAGGGTTAGATCCACCTTTAACCTTCATTTTTTTTTGCGGTGCATGGATATCACAAGCCTCAGTGAATCGGCTGATAAACAGATCTAGCGCTTTGTTTACGTCCTTGAGTGAGTCTATTTTTGACCAATCTAGACTGCTTAGATGGGATTTTAGTAGTTGTAGGTGTCCCTTCTTGAGTACCTTGGCATGTATTATTTTTTTTGGGGGGGGGCTTGATGTAGTTATTAGTCCAAGTGCAGATGACGGGCGAATGGTCACTTAAGGAGTCAGGGAGAACCGATACCATAGAGATTCTTTCAGGGTGGTTGGACAGAATCCAGTCAATAAGGGTGTTGGTCCCTGTCCTGCAGTTACACCTGGTAGGAGAGGGGACTAGCTGTGTGAGATGTTGTGCTGTAACTGCATCCTTGTAGGTGCAGGCCTCGGGTGCAAGCCAGTTGATGTTAAAATCTCCATGATGATGGACTCTGAGTTATGGCGAGCCCTTAAGACATTCAATGACATTATAGAAGCCATTAGCCAAGTCCTTTGGGGATGTAAACGGAGACTATAGTGAGGTTTTTTGTGGGGCCCTGAGGAGAACTTTGATAGCAAGGACCTGAGATGTTGATCCCGGGTTAGAAAGAGGGATGGCATGTCCCATGAGTGTATCCCTTAGGTAGATGGCACAGCCACCACCCCGCTTAGAGCTCCTATCCTGCCTGAAAATTGTGTATCTGGGAATAGCGAATGCACTATCAGGGATCTTTGGATTTAGCCATGTTTCAATGACAGAGAGGATGTCAGGATTGTATTGCCGAATCCGAGTTTGGAGATTATCAAGTTTACTGAGGAGGCTGCAGATATTAATGGCCGCCAAGGTAAGAGACCCTGACTTCTGGTTCTGGCGGTAGGCAGATGGTCCAGGAGGGCCTGGGTTAGGGTGAATGTTTCCGGAGAGGAGCAGTAGCAGTATGAGAAATCTCAGAAGGGAGGTTTGAAGTATTTTGAGGGCTTGTTTGCTGGAAATTCTTCTGCGCGCCTGTGTGTTGAGGCAATGGTGTGAGTCTGGCTTATTACAGAGAGTTGTTAGTACATATATGTTCCCCTGGGGGCTATACCCTTTGTGCTTCAGAATGAAGCTAGTGTGCCAGATTGGGGAGCTGAAAGGCACAGAGTTATTAAACTGGAACCCAGTGGTCTTACTTATTGTGTAGTGCAGAGCTGGGGTTGGTATGAGCTGGCCTTGGGAGTGGGGGGTTGTAGTCACTTGATGGGTGGGGAGTGCAGCACAGTCATCACAAAAAATTGCAGTGTTGGATGCAGGTTAAAAGCAGCCATGTCAGAGGGGAATGTGGGAGACACAGTTAGACTCAGAAAGGGCACTGTTAGGGAGGGAAATAGGGAATTTCAGAACGTTAGGGAATCAGCAGAGACCAGTAGGATGGGTGCGTTAGAGAGTGCTGCTTCTGATAGGTGAAGCAGCCCAGGTGGGATGGGTGTCAGTGTATTTAAAGGAGGCCTGGGAGGGGGTGGTGGGGGTGGGAGAAAAAACAGGTCTGAAAGGAGACCCGAAGTAGCACAAGTAGTATGAAAGAAAGACTTTAGGCAGCAGTCCATGGGCGCACCAATGGCTGAGGAGCAAGAGCTGATCCGACCAATCACGGACCACTGGCAATAACGCCGCGCTAATTGCAGAGCAGCCGCTGAGTGTGGCGCTTGTAAAGAGTTTGGCACTAGTATCTGGTAGCGGGATCCGATGTGGAGTTCCAGAGAGGCGGACAGAGTCTGCAGAAGGAGTCGGCGCAGCAGCCGTTGAGTGCCGCTTTCGACGATGGTGCCTAAGATTTTTCCTGGAGTCCTAGTGGGCCAGAAAGAAGAGGCAGGTTTAAATTAACTGCAGCAAATTGTGAGCAGGGGGGCTGGCGGCAGACCGTCAGTGGGGGCGGGGGTGTTGGAAAAAAAAAATTAAGTAACAATAGACTGGAGAAGCTAAGGGTGGGGTGCGATGACAAAGGGAGTGGAGGTCGCAATTAAGTGAGAGAAAGTGGAGAGGTACAGATCGGGGGAAGGGAGAGGTGGTGATCAGCCAGGGGAAAATTAAGTTTCCAAAAATAAAAGCATGAGCTAGAGAGCCAGAGGGTTAAGGGGAGTGCATACAGGAATAGCAGCTATTCAGAAAGCAGAAGGGTTGTAGAGGAGATAGTGGAGCAGGGGGACAAAATTGCAGGGAAAGTAGAGAGAGAGAGAGAGAGAGAGAGAGAGACAGGGAGAGGCTCAGCAATAGGTACACATAACGTCGGCTTTATCTACTGTTAAAATCACTAGGCTAGTACTTTCTCTTAAACAATGATGCTGTTATAGTCATGCATGGGCTAGGATAAGCAGTATGAAATCGCTAGGCTAGTAACATCACTGGGCTGGTACTTAACATAAAAATGATGCTGTAAAAATCATGCATAGGCTAGGATAAGCGGTATGAGGTGAAAAAAGCTGTTTTTAAGGATAAGTCAAAACAATTCTCAGGTAGAAAACAGGTCTGAAAGGAGACCTGGAGTAGCACAAGTAGTACGAGAGACAGACTTTAGGCAGCAGTCCATGGGCGCACCAATGGCTGAGGAGCAAGAGCTGTTCCGACCAATCATGGACCACTGGCAGTAACGCTGCATTAATTGCAGAGCAGCCGCTGAGTGTGGAGCTCATAAAGAGTTTGGCGCTAGTACCTGGTAGTGGGATCCAATGTGGAGTTCCAGTGAGGTGGGCAGAGTCTGCAGAAGGAGTCAACGCGGCAGCCGTTGAGCACCACTTTCGGTGGTGGCACCTAAGATTTCCCCTGGAGTCCTGGAAGCGGGATCCGATGTGGAGTTCCAGGGAGGTGAGCAGAGTCTGCAGAAGGAGTCGGCGTGGTGGACGTTGAGCGCCGCTTTCGGCGGTGGCACCTAATATTTCCCCTTGAGTCCTGGTAGCGGGATCCGATGTGGAGTTCCAGGGAGGTGGGCAGAGTCTGCAGAAGGAGTTGGCCCGGCGGCCGTTGAGCGCCGCTTTCCGTGGTGGCACCTAAGATTTCACCTGGAGTCCATGTTACCGGTTGTTTTCCACTCATTTCCCCACTTGGCTCTGATGTTGGCCATGGCTCCTATCAGTGGTGTGCAGTTCATCCACGCCTGCTTCTAACTCCTTTGTTCCTCATGGTCCTTCCTGGCCTGACCCAGTTGCTTTTTTGGCATTCCCCTCCTGCATTGGTACTATCCCACTTGCTCTGCTGCTTGGATCCTCTTCTTTTGCCTTGCCCTGCACTCTTTGTTGCTTTGCCCCGGTGGCCCCTGCATTCTGGCCCTGCCTCTGATTCCACTTGCTGTGCTTGTGTTTCTACTCTGCCACTGCTGCCCTCACTGTTAGTCCCCCTGCCCCTCACTTGCTGCATCTATCCTCAGGTGTGCACGAGGGCATTCTCTTACTACCTTTGCTGGTTTCTTGCCTCTGACCTCCTCTGCTGGGAGCCATGTTCCTGTTTCTCCAAGGGGTCTGCTGGTGCTGGATCTCCTCCCTGCCAGTCTGTTCCACCTGTCCCTGCATTTGACTAATTTCTTCTGGGTCCTGCCTGCATGTGGCCCATTTGCCTGCCTCCAGGATCCTCCTAGCTGTGGCTGTGACAGTGCCCTGCTCCCTGTGTTTAGCCTTCCATCCTCTGCTTATAACCCTTTCTACCAGTTTGGCTGGTTGCTGTCTTGTCCTCTCCTCGAGACTCAGCTACAATCAACCTAATCTAGCATGCCTACCTACTGTACCAACCATACCTTGCCTAACATACCTAGCATTTCAACTTTACCTTCAACTCTCAGGTAGATGTCTCCTCAGTCAGGCATGCACCCCAATAACTATAGGCCACATGTGACAATGGTAGCTGGGCACATGCTCCAGCAGACAATCAGGCACATGCCTCAACCATAAACAGGTACAAACCCCAACGACAGCCCCTCAAGGGCTCAGCACACTTTTGCCCTCCATGGCTTCATACTGCAACAACCGAATTACTCAAGGGTTCAATTTCTTCTTATATCCACAAGCCTTTTACAATGGGGAATATTTAGGCTGCCAGAACTGAAGCAGCCATTTCCAGTTTTCCAATATTCCTTGGCTTTTTGTGTGACCCCAATATTACCCTTGTGCACCTCAGGGGGATGCAGCATCTCATTCTTGGGGTATCCTTTGGTTTCAGGGCAAAGCTTCATAACATTTTCTTGGGGGTGAAGGTCTCAGAATGACAGAAGGAGAAGCTAGCTTGCACTTTCACTTTACAGTTGCATGTCTGAGGTCCAGTTTCATAGCAGGGGTTTTAATACTTTCAGGTTAAGCCTGGAAGGAGGGCAAAATAAAGCCTTGGATCACTGGGGGGCACTCTTCCATGCTGAAGATCATAAAATAGTTAGACAATCTGGCTTTTCCTTACATAAGTTTTACATACACACACTATGGCAAGGATGGTTTTTCATATGGGGCTCATTTTTCTTAGAATAACTTGCCCCCTCAGCTTGGAAATTTGCCCACTGTTGATATTTTTAAACATGGTTTGAATGGCATGGGGTCATGTCACCGCAAACAAAAAATGTGTGGCAATATATGCTGCAAGGAAAACTGTGGCACTCGTGAACAAGGTCAGGTACAACAGCAACCTGACCACAACAGCGCAGCCCTTTTGCAAATAATGGGACTTCTTGTTTTTTGAGAGGGGCTCCACCCCTTTCACCCCCCCACACTCCCTGGACTTAAAATAATCAACTCCGGGGACTTGTGGACTTTGGGGATGGGGAGAAAATGGGGTGGGGGGGAGAAATTACTTTTTAAACAAAAAAAAACCAAAAACAGAGGTAGCAGGAGAAGACCTGGCAGGGACTGAACCGTGGTCCTAGGTCTCTTGCTCTGCCGTGTGCTGGTACTTTAGCCACTCCACTACAAGAGTGGCTTGTCCATCCCCCAGCACACAGCTACTTGATCACTCTACAGGCAATCAGTATAGCGACAGGGGTAGCGTTAATTCCCTACTGCTGTTACACCACTGTCGCTCTATACCCTTTCGTGCTTCACACAGCGTGTTTCTTATAGCGCTTTTCCTGGTGCACTGTTTTGATACGGTGCCGGTTTGAACAATTGCTGCTCTAATTGTTATTAGCTGATTTGTGCATGCTTGTCTTTGTTCTCTTGTTATTTTTATGACGTGGGACATTCTGTAAATGAGACTTCTTTCTCATAGAACCTATCCTTTATTTTGAGCAACTTTTAAATAAAAATTAAAAATGTCTATAGTTATTAAATTTTGCTAGGTGAGTTGGGACTTGGATGCTGGTTCCTCCATTTCACACTGATTATACAGAGGCATGGCATTCCCTCTCTCCAGGGTTTAAAGCAATGTCCTGATTGTTCTGCTGTTGCCTTCAGCTCTGCTGTTTGAGTGCCTTCCCCAAAGTACCCTTAGCCAAGGGACCACGGTCCTCATGCACCTCTAGAGGTGGGACCCTACTTAATGCAGCAGCATTTGTTAGTCGCCATGTACTTTTCTTTTCACAAATAACGATTTTCTGGCCAAAACATCAATATACTCATTTTTCATTTTGCCTTTTTTTCATTCCTGGACTAAGATATGGGATTTTGAAGTTTTAAAAATGCCCTGCCATGAAAAAACAAAATATCTTGGTGTAATGTTGTACTGTTTACCATCAGAAACACGAGGGAATACCATCCAAATACTGCACATCCACAGTAAGAATCTAGTGTGTACTTTTAACAGGTAACCTCAGTGGAAGAGAGTTTTCAACATAGTGAATGGTGGTCAGCTTTAATAGCATGAGTCTAATAGTAAATTAGTTATAAAAAGGGGTTTTAAAAATATCTGAGCAAATTAAAACTGCGCTGAGGATGAATGTAAGAATGCCAGAAATACATTTTTGCTAGAAAACAATAGGATGAAAATGTTTGCTGACTAACAAGTACTGCTGCTTTAAGAGGGTTCCTGAGCCACACGTATCCCTAAAGGGTGGTAGTTCATTAGGAACACCCCCTAGCAGTGTGGTCAGTCATGATTCAATAGTCTTCTCTCCTCCCACAGCATCATGACTAGCTACTTTGTGTTAGGGGCATCCTCAAGTCTAGCAAAGATGCAGTGGAAGTTGATCAAAGAATGTAACAAACACATTTTGGTGTGGTAATACTCGTATGGTGGCCAATCTTTTTTTTTACTTTAAAAAGAATAAAATGAATCAGAATCAAACTACCAGCTATGTCAATGGTCTCTACAGAATGTGAGCAATCACAGCATGTGTTTTTTTTAATCTAGGGACACTTTGAAGCCTACAGGTATTGACAGTGTCCCTTGAATTAGCAGTGTCAGTGGCTCAGCAGGTAGCACACTTGCTTCTGAGGCCAAAAAATTGGAAGGTGGTGGGTTCTAGGACCACACCAGGAATGTGGGATAAATCCCAGTACTGGCAATGTATGCATCAGGGGGAGTGCTACACTCCTGAGGTGCCATCTTTCAGATGAGATGTTAAACCAAGGTCCTGTCTGCCTGTTCGGGGGGACATTAAAGATCCCATGGCACTTCTCAATAAGAGTAGTTGAATTTTTTTATTTAAAGCATAAATTAGGATACAAACCAGTGTTTTATCACACAAAAAACAAGCAAAATGAAATTATAACAAAAAACAAAACAAAAACTTCTCCATTTAAGAAAAAAAAAGAATAGAAGAAAACGAAAGAAAACCTACAAGAGTATTAATATCATACAGTACTTTCCAGAGTAATATTATAACCACTTTCCATAATCATAGCCATCAGTTCATTGCCAAAGATCATGAACATCAAAACCATATATATATGTGAAATATATTTTTCTATGTTTCAAACTTTGTTAAGGAACCATGTGCAGCATTTCCAATATTGCTGCAAAACTGCAGTAGAAACAGTTGTTTTCTCAAAATCATAAGTATCCTGTAAGCTCCGCATTATTTGTGTAACAATTTGTGTAGGACTACAAAGTTTTTGCTGTACAAGATAGGCACATCTGGCCTGCCATAGGTAGAACCTACAGAAAGCAAAAATCAGGTGTAGTGTACTAGGATGGTAGGAACGTAAAGCTGGGGGATATAGCCCATATACTAAAATATTGTACGTAAGTACTGGAAAAGCTTTTTCCTTCCATTTGTGGAGCAGAAGGATCCTTGCAGAATGAGTGAAAGGGCAGTCTAAAAAGAAGTGTCTCATTGTTTCTGGAATATTGGGGCAAGCGTCCCAGGGGCACATTCTTTCTTCCACTGCCTTGTGTTTCAGGTTGTTGCGAACTCCTAAACTTCCATGGCAGGCCAACCATGAGACATCCCAAACCCATTTAGGAAGCCTAGATCTGTAATTGTAAAAAGGCTGTTGTTTGATCTATTTAATTTCCAAAAACATATTTATTTTTATTTATTTATTTATTGAAATGTTTCACCAGGAGGGCACACTGAACAACAAGTTGCTCATCTCACGGTGCGACCTGAGGGGAGGGGTTACACAGGGTTGTGAAGGATGATCAGTTACAGTAGTATATGGGTAGTACAAACAATATAACATTGTAAGATTGTGCAACAGCTGGAATACAAGGTATTGTACAATAAACAGTAGTGGAATATTGGGTAAATTACATGTCCAAAATCATACAAAAGAACATATGAACGTACAAAACAGTAATAATGTGATAGAATCATTTATAGTGCATGAGTGTATCAGGAGCAGGCTTAGGTAGTACGCAAGCACTGTTGGAGTAAAAAGGATGGGGTTAGGCTGTGCACACTGGTGACCCAGAAGGGCAGGAGGAGAAGGGGGGAGAAGCAAGAACTGAATATGAGGAGAAGGGGTAGCCATTTCCTGATTTCCCCCTTCAGGATGTTGAGAACCCTGCCAGGGGGCTCATGGTAGTTAGGCAGAAACTGGGGATAGGTATTAAGGTGGATTAAAGCAGGAACAGCTGAGGGAAAGGTAATTGTGTAGGGCAGAGGTAATGGAGTAGTTGGAGGAGGAGTGACGTATTTCGGGGGAGGGAATTTCAGATTTTAGGGAAATGATGGGCAAAACCAGTCTGACCAATGAGGGTGGAGTGGCTAAGGACTGTCAAGGTGTGGGTGTCATTTGATCTGAGAGAATGGGTGGGGGGAGGTGGAGTGTAGAGAGAGGATGACAGATAGGAGGGGAGCCCCCCGAACCAGAATTTGGAGGTTAGTTTGGCACAGTTAGAGATGCGTCTGTGAGATAGTGGAAGGATGGTTAGAGAGCGATAGAGTTCACAGTGGTGGGAGCAGGAAGGGGAGTCGATAGCAAAGTGGCAGAAGGAGTTAAAGAGAGTGTCCAACTTGGTCAAGGAAGATTTGGGAGCAGCACCATAGACTACATCACAGTAGTCGAAGATGGGGAGTATCATCTTCTGGACAATTTCTTGCCTTGCAGTCAGTGGGATGCAACTACGATTCCTGTACAGAGCACTAAGCTTAGGGCACAGTTTCTTCAGGATAGCTTCGATATGCACAGAGAAGTTGAGGTGCTGGTCCAGCCAAACTCCCAGATATCGAAATGAGGATGTGTCCTCCAAGATGGTCCCATCAAGGGTGTGAAAGGTGGGTAGGGCGGGATCCTAGAGAGTCTCTGCCTAGTGCCAAAGGTCATTGAGACTGTCTTCTTGGTGTTTAGAAAAAGCTGGTGAGAAGTAAACCAGAGCTGAACTTTAAATGATGGAGGGTCCGAAAAATGCATCTCTAATACATTTTGATATAGCTGCCTCCTGGTGGACGTAAGTATCATACTTGGTGTCATGCCCCACTGTCTAATTTTAAGAAAGGAAGGAATTAAACAGTAAGGGAGTTTACATTTCCTAAAATTCCTAGTAATTTCTAAAGGAGGTTGTTGCCACACCTGACATAGAGATTTTACAGAGAATTGCATTAGTGAGTACCAAAAGGGAGGCTGTATGTGCACAAGAAATGGTGTATTAAGTTTCAGGAATAAGCAGTGAAAAGAAACAATGGGATTTAGCATTTTGACTCCTCCATAACAGTAATCTAAATATGTATTGGATTCAATCGGCTCCCCCAGAGGCCTTGGAAAAATATGTTATTTACCCTCACTTCAAGAGTAAATGGAACTGGTAAAATAGCAGCTGAATGGAGGAAAAGGGGGTGAATTAATGTTTTTAATAACATTACCCTTTTCCGTTTAGCTATGGGATGGCCCTTCCATGAGGAAACTATATGTGAGACCTTATCCAAAGCATTGCCCCAATTATTGGAGGCATCATCTGGAGTACTAAAAGTTAACCCTAAAATTTTTGTTGGAGAGGAGTGCAA
The DNA here is from genome assembly GCA_016271365.2 of Neoceratodus forsteri. Taxonomy (NCBI): domain Eukaryota; kingdom Metazoa; phylum Chordata; order Ceratodontiformes; family Ceratodontidae; genus Neoceratodus; species Neoceratodus forsteri. The sequence goes on along the minus strand of CM028136.1, from coordinate 944,552,313 downwards.
ATTAATTCCTGCAATATATGTGCCCGGGTTTGTGGAATCTGTTAGCGGGAGGTAAATAGCTAAGCTTTTCTCATAGTTTAGCTTAGAGCCAGACACAGCTTCAAATTCCTTAATGAGGGATGCAAAATCATCCTCTCTAAGCAAGGAAGTAGTGTGAACACATAAGTCATCTGCATAAGCAGTGACCGGGGGTACTGTACATTCTGAGGGTAGTATAATTCGTGGAATGGATGTATGCTGCAGGAGTTTTCTTAATAAGGGGTCTATTTGGAAGACATAAAGGAGTGGACCCAAAGGACAGCCTTGTCTTACCTAAAAAGGGGGGGCAAGGAGATCCATTAATATATGGCTGTATCCTTGCTGTGTTATAGAGCAACTTAATCCAATTAATAAACTGTGTAGGAATACCATAATAAGATAGTACCAAAAAGAGGTAATTATGATCCACCCGGTCAAAAGCCTTCTCTTGGTCTAATGAAATTACTAGTGAAGGAGCAGCTGTAGTGCTAAAGGCTGAAATATCTCTAAGTAATGATAAATTAGAAGAGGTGGTTCTATTAGGGTTGGCACAGGTCTGAACTTCTGATATTAATTGAGTGGCTATGGGAATGAGCCTACTAAGTAAAATCAATGTGAAAATTTTGTAGTCCACGTTCAGTAAACTCAAGGGTCTCCAGTTCCGAATGTCCATTCTATTTCCTTTTGTAAATAAAAGAATCATTAATAGCATCAGAAAAATGCTGGGGAATGGAATTTGTATTACTTTTGTTATTTAGGACCAAAGTTAGTATGGGGGCCAAAATAAAACAGAAAACTGTTGGTAAAGTTCAGGGGTAAGCCCGTCCTTCCCAGGTGAAGTACATTTCTTTTGCCTTTTTATTGCTGTCTGTACTTCTTCTATGGATATGGGATTGGTTAACTTTACCAACTGATCCCTAGGGACAGAAGGAATAGAAATACTGGAGAAAAAAATCCTTTCTAGGGAAAGCTGAGGTACCAGTTCCAAAAGAGTTTTTTAGATAAGTGTGGATTTTTTCCTTTACAGAAGCTAGTGTATTATAAGTAATGGAAGAACCTGGTTCCACCAGTTCTTCTATGTGCGTGGCCGCTACCTTGTTAGAGCAGCTTTTGAACATATGTAACATACTAACATACTATTTGCCAGCAGATTAGGCCTTACGGTCTATTGAGTCTGCTCAAACCTTAGATCTTAGTTGGGTGCCGAGGCCCTTCCATCCCTTGTGCTCCAGAAACCCCTATCATCCATCCCCACCCCCCTGGGACAGGCCATCATCTGATACATCCACTTTCTGTGTCTGTCCCACCCTCTCTTGAAGCCCTCCACTGTGGATCTCTGAACCAGCTCACCAGGCAGTGCACTCCAAGGGTCCACCAACCTCTCAGTGAAAAACCTCCTCCTCTTTTCCCCCCTCACCCTTCCACCTTCCAACTTCAAACCATGCCCTCTGGTGATACCTCCCTGCTTTAGTCTAAAGATCCCCTCCATGTTTACCCTATTTATTCCCTTGAGGTATTTGAAGACCTCAATCATGTCCCCCCTGTCTCTCCTCTCCTCCAGTGAAAACAGGCAGAGCTCTTCAAGTCTGTCCTCATACGTCAAATCCCCTAGCCCTCGTATCATCTTAGTTGCCCTTCTCTGTACCCTCTCCAGGAGCTGTATGTGCCTCTTCAAGTGTGGTCTCCAGTACTGTACACAGTACTCAAGGTGTGGTCTAACCAGTTCATTGTACAGCGGCAGAATCACTTCCTTGCTCCTAGAGGTGATCCCCCTTACGATGCATCCCAACATCCTGTTTGCCTTGCTAGCCGCTCTTCTGCACTGCTCAGAGTTATTCATACATGCATCCACCATGACCCCTAGGTCTTTTTCCCCTATTGAGGCCTCCAGTGCCTCCCCTCCCAGGGTGTACCTGTGTTTAGGGTTTCCCTGACCAAGATGCAACACCTTGCACTTGGTGATATTAAATTTAATTTCCATGTGTGAGCCCAGCTTTCCAGAGTGTCCAGGTCCCTTGCAGGGCCAACCTCCCTCTTCTCCCTCCACTACTGCTCCCATCTTGGGAGTCATCCATGAAGAGACTCATTTCACCCTATACCCTCCCTGATGTCCGATATGTATGCATTAAACAGGATCGGACCCAGGACAGAACCCTCTGGTACCCCACTACCAACCTCTCTAGGGTTCAAGAGCTCCCTACAGACCACTACTCTCTGGGTGCATCCAGCTAGCCAGTTTTCAATCCATTTGACCATCAAAGGGCCTACTCCTAACCCCATCAGTTTCTCCACCAGACCATTGTGGGGGACAGAGTCAAACGCCTTGCTGAAGTCCAAGAATAATACATCCACATGCTTTCCCCTGTCCAGTTCTGATGTTACCCATTCGTAGAACTCCACAAGGTTGGTTTGCCATGACCTACCTGGCACAAACCCATGTTGCCGACTATCCAGACCTCCCACCTCCTCCAAGTACACCCCAATCATTCCTTTAGTATACTCTCCATTAATTTTCCCACCACCGAGGTCAAACTGATGGGTCTATAGTCACCTGGTACTTCCCTCGACCCCCCTTTATGGATTGGCACCACATGTGCCTCTCGCCAATCCCTAGGTACCCTCCCTGTCTCAAGTGACCTGTTGAAGAGCTCCACCAGGGTGCAGCCAGTATGTCCATAATTCCCATAGTACTCTCGGATGAATGCCATCCGGCCCTGGAGATTGTCTTTCTTTAGGGCCTTGAGGGCTAACCACACCTTTTGGCGGAGATAGCATCATCCGTCCCCTCCACCTTACTGGCCTTTTTATCCTTATCCAGATGTGACACCCCTGGGGTACCTCTTCCTCCCTCTTGTTCCATTTCTGTTGCTCCCCTGATCCCACTTACTGCCGCTTCTATCCCCTTCGTGCCTTTCTTTGTAGATATCCCATCCCCCTTCCTCGTGAATACAGAGGCAAGGTACTCGTTAAATACCTCTGCCTGGTCCCTCACCTCTTCCACCCACCCTCCTTCTGATCTCAATCTGCTGAGATGGCCCTTAGTTTTTCTCCACTCCCCAATGTACCGGAAGAACCCCTTTTCCCCTCCATGTATCCCCTGCACCAGCCTCTGCTCTTTACTGGACTTTTCTCCCCTCACCATACGGGTGACTTTTCTAGATGCAAGATGGTACACTTCCTTATCCCTATCCCCTCTTGTTGTTTTATATTTTTTGTAGGCCACCTTCTTTTCTCTGACTGCTACCTGTACCTCACTGGACCACCAGCATGGTTTATGTGACCTTGCTCCCTTACGCTTTCAACTTAGCGCAGATCCTGACTGCCTCATGAAGTCCCCATTTATCCTCCCATCTCCTTTCCACACTTTGTCATTGATGTAATCGCTTCAAGTGATCCTTGAGAATATTTCCCATGCCCACAAAGTCTGCCCCTGAAGTCCACTGCCAGTGTCCTCTCCCCCTCCCCTCATGCTTATTTGAAACCAGACAGTATTGTGGTCGCTCCCCAGTCAGGGGTCCTGTACAACCATGTCCCTTACCAGATCCCCATCTGCCAGAACCACATCCAGGACATGCCCCTTCCTTGTGGGCTCCATCACATGCTGTGTTAAGAACACATCCTGAAAGCCGTCCAGCAGCATCTGATCCTTGGCCACCTTAGAGGACATGGTTCCCCAGTTTGTACCTGGCATATTCAGGTCCTCTATCAACACCACTCCTTCCTCTTTTGGTCCACACTGGGCAATGATGTTGTCCAGAAAACCATCCTCTAGAACATCACTCATCCCGGGGGGCCTATATACTACACCCAGCTTGACCTTATCTCCTGCTGGGGATCGTAAGATTCCCCATAAGGCCTCCACGTTTCCCTCTGCCTCTTCTACCCTAGCAATTTCTATGTCATCTCTAATGAACATAGCCACTCCACCCCCTCTGCCCTCCTTTCTATCCTTCCTAAGCATAGTGTACCCCCGCACGTTTAGGTCCCAGTCATGGTTTTTGTTGGCCCAGGTCTCCGTGACTGCCGCCACATCCACCCCGAACAGCATGGCCTGGAACTCTGGCAACTTGTTTCCCAAGCTCCTGGCATTTACTAACACCAATCTCCACCCCTTATCCCTGATCCTCTTTGTCAAACCCCACCCAGATTCCTTATACTTCCATCCTCCCTCTGCTTCTCCTGAAACCTCCACCCCCAGTCTGTTTCCCCTCCCCTTGGGCTTGAAAGCTACTCCCCTCATCTGGAGGAGAGGGCTTCTGGTCAGCCCCTCCCTTATCCCTTCCCCCCTCACAAGTTTAAGCCCCACCTTTCTTGAATGTAGTCAGCCATCCCCTGTTTAAGGACTTCCTTCCCTAATGGGGCAAGATGAAGCCTGTCCTTGGCATATAGTCCCTTATCCTCCAAAACTCCATTCCAGTTCCCTAACACCCCCAACCCACTCTCTTCACCCCACTTCCTGAGCCAGTCATTAACCTCTGTGAGCTTCATTTTATTCTCCACTGAGGCCTTTGGTACTGGCAATATCTCCGAAAAGGAAATGTTGCATCCATTATCCCGACAGACTCTGGCAAGTTCTTGGAACCTTGCTTGGATTTCCAAACGCTTATTTCCTCTAGAAATTAGTTCCCAAATGCATCAGAAACGGCTCTCCACAATCCCTAACCATTTCATACACCATGAACTTTGCTCTGTGCACTGTCAGCCCAGAGATACTCACTACCTTCACCTGGCTATGGCATCCACCCCGTCCCTCCCACTGGATACCCCTAATCATTGAGTTTCCCAATATCAGAACCTAAACACCGCATCATCCTCCATGGTTACCCTCCACTATGCCCTCCGCCTCCTTCCCCCTTTATTCATGATCTCAATCTGCGGGAGTCTTCCTGCCTTATTAGAGACCCCCTTGTCACCCTCCCTTTCTGCCTCCCTCGTTATTTTGCCCACTTAACTCAAACCCCCTCTGAATAGGTGTCCCCTTTAACCCTCTCTTATCCGAACCATTTATCCTGGCCCTGATGGTTTCCCCTTCCCCCACAGCGCCATCCTCCCCCCTTGTAATAGTACCCCTGCCTCCAGAGGCTCTCTGTGGATCCCCTTTAGCTAGGGCCTCATCCTTGGTACTGACCCCCCTGCTGAAGGGGGGTTCCTCTCCCACCTCCTTGTCTCCCAGTTTCTCTCCAATCATGCTCTCCTCCCTCATTTCTGCAATATGTTGCATCTCCCCCATTTGCTTAACATTTATGTTTCCCCTTCTCCTTCTGGGAATATTTCCATCCTTTCCATTGCCGGTCTGTGATGCCCTATGGGTATCCGACTCCCTCCCCCCGGCCTCTGTATAAGTTTCCTCATTTCCACCAACCCCTTCCTCCCCCTCTAGGTTGCTTAGTAGCTCAAATTTATTGTGACACTCTATGTCAGCCTGTATCAAGTAACCTGAGTTTCTCCTGACTGCACCTCTAAACTGCCCCTTTTCTTCCCCTCTTGCTCTGTTCACCTTAGGAGCTCCCTTCCCACAGTCTGCTGTTTTAGGCTTCCGCACAACAGCCCATCCTGACTCTTCCCCCTCCACTCTCTTTGTATTCAGAATGATCCCCCCTGTACTCTTTCCCCTTAGCGTCAACATCCCTGTCTAAGGGTCCTCTGTCCCTAATATCCCCCCTCCTGCTTGCTGTAACATAACATCCTGTAATTTCAGAGCATTGCCCCAGCCTCCCCTCAGCTCCACCCTTCTGCTACCCATATCCACACCCCTTATCCTTGGACACCCCCCAGCTCCCCCAGCTTACTCCTTAACCAATATACCTCACTCCTGATACAAGATAGCTGTCTACAGAGTGGGCAGCCTCCCTCTCTCCAGGTCCAATTGAGAATTATTGCCATCCCTCAGCCTGTGCAGCCTACAACCCTTCCGAAGATGCCTGCCATGGTGGAATATGGCCACCCTGTTTATCCCCCTCTGTTTATAATGGCACACCTCCTTTTCTCAGTCCCTTTCCCCTGGAATACAGTTTCTCTCTATACTGACTGCAGTTATTTACAAGCCCAATTTCAACCCCACCAATAAAGTTCCCAAGTCTCACAAACACATACAGTCCAGTGTGTGTTCAGTCCCACTAACAGTGTGTGTATGCAGACATCAGGTACCATATGATGTCACAGGCCCACCAGCTCCTGTTGCTTTGAATTTCAGTCCCAAACAGAAATACTCAGCCCTTCAATCCCAACCCCAGTGGCATTTCAGTATTTAAGAGGGTGGGTGGGAGGGCTCTTACCAAACACCAGCAAACAATACATTTAAATTTCACTCTAATTATCACTGCCAAACAACTGTTCCCAAGCCTCCAAAGTTACAATATCACAGTCCAAGTAACAGTTCTAACTCAAGGTAATAATTTTTAACACAAAGAACTAATTTCACTTACAAAACTATTCAAATTATTTCTGTTAAAACAGAATATAACCACAGACCTCTGTCCTTACCAGCCTGCTGCTTATGTTCCCAAGTGAACAATGAAAGCCAAGGTGATTCCTGTTAGAGACAAGGTAATTCCTGCTAATGTTCCCTGCCCCTAACACCAGGCAAACAACACATTTAAATTTCACTCTAATTATCACTGCCAAACAACTGTTCCCAAGCCTCCAAAGTTACAATATCACAGCCCAAGTAACAGTTCTAACTCAAGGTAATAATTTTTAACACATAGAACTAATTTCACTTACAAAACTATTCAAATATTTCAGTTAAAACAGAATATAACCGAGACCTCTGTCCTTACCAGCCTGCTGCTTATGTTCCCAAGTGAACAATGAAAGCCAAGGTAATTCCTGTTAAAGACAAGGTAATTCCAGCTAATGTCCTCCCCTAACACCAGGCAAACAACACATTTAAATTTCACTCTAATTATCCCTTCAAACAACTGTTCCCAAGCTCCCAAAGTTAAAATATCACAGCCCAAGTAACAGTTCTAACTCAAGGTAATAATTTTTAACACATAGAACGAAATTACTTACTAAACTATTCAAATTTTTCAGTTAAAACAGAATATAACCCCAGACCTCTGTCCTTACCAGCCTGCTGCTTATGTTCCCAAGTGAACAATGAAAGCCAAGGATAATTCCTGTTAAAGACAAGGTAATTCCTTAATGTTCCCTGCCCCTAACACCAGGCAAACAACAACATTTAAATTTCACTCTAATTATCACTGCCAAACAACTGTTCCCAAGCCTTCAAAGTTACAATATCGCAGCCCAAGTAACAGTTCTAACTCAAGGTAATAATTTTTAACACAAAGAACTAATTTCACTTACAAAACTATTCAAATATTTCAGTTAAAACAGAATATAACCCCAGACCTCTGTCCTTACCCTACTGAGTCTTATTTTTTGCAGTTTTTATAAAAAAGGATTTTGGATCCTTTTTTGTATCTTCCTACCAGTGCAGAGGAGAGTGATATGCTTCCAGCACAGATACCCGGGCTCTTAACAGCTCTTGGCAAGCAGCTGAAATATGATTGTCTAATAACAGAGAACTATTCAGTTTCCATCGGGATTGGACACTGTGGAAAGGAACTATTGCATGGATGCCAATTTAAAGAACAGCTAAATGGTCTGATATCTCACATGGAAGCACAATGGCCTGATGTACAAATAAGTTTTGGGACACAAAAAAATAATTTATACATGTAGCTAGGGGGTCCCTATGATAAGTTTTTGCATCTGTTTGATGTATCTCACAGTATCCATCCTTAAGTGGAGCATTTTTTGGTATATATCTTAAAGTGGCCATATCCCCAAAAATCTTTTGTGTAGTCCCTCCTTTATCTGCTAGGGTGAGTGCACAATTAAAATGCCCCCTCCCATGTAAAGATGTCGATTAGTATACAAATAAGACTGCAATAATCTAAATAGCTCAGATCTAGCTGCTATACTTTGTGGTGTGTAGATATTAATTATTCTTACTTTTAAATGTTTGTATGTACAGTCTAATAACATAGCACAGCCAGAAGAGATGTCCACCAGTCTAGTTATGTTATAATTATAACCAAAAAACAAAATATCAAGGCCATAACACCTATCCTCTCCCGAGGCCCAAAAAGACGGCCCCTTAGTCCATCCATTTTTTGCCTGCTGAAGCTCATGCCCTCAACCGTGTGTCTTGAAGTAAATACATATCTTGATGAAGATACATAAGGTTTGGCATAGTTGTGATTAACTTTCTATGTGATTTTATACTACACACGTTAAGTGTGAGGCAGCGCATCCTAAGCCCTGTGTGCAAGATAAAACCAGTGGGAGGGAGGTGAACATGTTATCAGTTGTATGAAAAGCATCCATATCTCATGTACAGCAGCCTGAGTCCCAGTATGTTTTTTAGAGGGAGAGGGGTCTTGCTGGGACTCTCAAGAGTAATCCATTCTTATAGAAGAGGTTTGGGAAGAATCAGAGTCACCATCTTTTTCTGCCATGTCTCCCCACTACTTTCTTTTAGATAAAGCCTGATATCTATTCCTAGTAAGACTAGGTCTCTGTGGAGGGAGGCCTTGGGCTTTTCTTTTCCCTTTCCCTTTTTTTGTGGCGGGAACTTCAGTAAATGGGGCCATCTCCTGAGCCGGGGGGAAGGGAGGAGGCATTGGATCTAAACTGACTTTGCTTACCAAATCTGGGTCCAAAATTGTAGAAGGAAGATTCTGTACATCACATACCTCTGGAGTTGCTTGAGGAGAGACCCCTACAAGTGGATTCTCTTCAGGGGAGAAGGGGTGACATTGGAAGATTCTTCTTCCTGATGGTGAAGTGCTTGCATCTGTGAATCAATTATTAAGGCTAACTGATCTTGAGGAGGATGCTCTAACCTGTTATGGTCTGCCCACAGACACTGGTGGTAAGAGTGTCCAGATTCATTGCACAGGTTACATTTCAGGGGGTTGAGACACCCTAGACTGACATGCCCATAGGCCAAACGCAGACTGCATCTAGGCTTATTGCAGGTGTCACTCAAGTGGGTTCTTGCACCGCTTTTATGGAAGGTTCGGGGCTGGCCTGGATAAAAACATAGTCCTCTATCCCTGGTTATGTAAAAACTGCCTGGTAAATGATCGATGTCCTTATCAGATTGCTTTAGTTGTACCTTCACTTTCCAGCCCCTGTCCATCTGAGGGTCCTTGTCCAAGATAGACAGAGGTGCCTCAAGAGTATGCAGTGCTGTTTCAGCCAATATTGCATGTCCGCAATGCTCACCCTCACTTCTAAAGAGTAAATTAATAATTTAACAATAGGCTTTGTGAGGGGATGAGCATGAAGGGGGCCCAAAGTGGCTGTGAGTTCACTAATTCGTATTTACCCCCAAATTTCTCAAGTGTATACACATTCTTGAGACTAATATCATAAACTGGCTCCCCACGTACGTGGATAAAAGCAAACAATTCATTAGCAGCAATCCTTAGGGAGTCCCGAAGCATTTTATGTAAGACCGTTTTACGGTCAGGAGCATTAGCAATATAGCCAAAAATTGTCAGCCGCACAGCGTTCCTTCACTTTGCTGGTTCACCCAAGTTCCTGAACAAGTCACTCAACCTAAAGGAGTTGCCAGCAGAAGTCTCACCTTCAGGCTGAGGAGCTGTATTTTCAGTATTCATTGTAATCTCTTCTGATGAGGATTGTTCTGTTGGAGACGGATGGTGCTGTTCAGCGGTAGGGCCCTCCATTCGGTCCGTGGCTATAGTAACCTGAGCCAGCCGGCTAGCATCGGGGTTTGTCATTAGCCTATTATGCGCCTGTTTTTCTGTGGCTGCAGTTTGTGGTATTTTATTTTGATTCTCCTTGCATGAGTGTTCCTGTGCAGGGCGAGCATTCATAATAATTTCTTTAGCACTGACAGCCCCTGGAGAAGTCCAGACAGTGTCTGACAGAGCACAAGTCCATCCAGCCACACAGAGAGAGGCTTCGGGAGACCAGACAGATTTGTTTGATAGATCCACATGGTGGCTACTACGTAGATATAAGGAAGCGGGATATGCTGTCTCAGTAGGTTTAGTGATAGCCTCAGTAGATGTACTTGGTGTATTATGCCTGTGGTCGGTTTACTGGCTCAGAGTAAGTTATCTCAGGGATATCATTTTGTGAGGCGTCATTCTCATGCATGAGATGGTGTAAGAGGTCTTTATGTTGTGAAATAAATTTCAGTTGTTCTTCTAAAAGTACAGTAACATTTTCAATACCTATATTAGATGTCTGAGGTTCATTACCCAAGACCCTTTTCTTTGTATTAACAGGATTGATGCCAGAATTTTTTAAAACCATTTTCTCTTCAGCTTGCTGTTTAATTGTCTGATCCACATTTCCTGAAGAAGCAGATACGTTCCCTGATTCCTCCATAACAGGAGCAGTAGTTTGAGAAGATAGCAGTCCTTCATCACCTCCACCTCCTCCATTCTCCTGGATGGCAGCCATCTTGGCAAACAGACAAATGGCCAAGGGTTCCCCCTACAGCAGAGTAGGGGAATTTGTTATTTAAAACTGCAAACAAAACCATACAACACCGTATTATAGCATACAAAATTCATAAGGAAAATCATATACAGAAAGATGTAGTACAGCATACAGGAATTACAATCAGAAACAATGTGTATCGTGACAAAAAAACCCTTCCCAACCCCACTAAAAGAGTAGGGGAATTTTTAATTAAAACAATAAAACAATAAAAACAAAATATATACAGAATAGTGTGACTTCACACAAAAGCAAAAAGCAAAAGTAAACGCAAACATAAATAAGTATTACATCATACAGTCAATACCAAAGTTAGATTCTAAGAATCAAAACTGATTAATAAATGCTGACTCCCCCCCCCTTCACTAAAAGAGTAGGGGAACGTATTATCAAAAGAAATAAAGAAAATAACAAGGTACAAAAGCAAGAAACATACATGAAACATAATACAAATGGAACATAAATAATCCACAGAACAAAACAATGAACAGTGGAAAAAAGGAAACGGTAATTATCAAAAGAAAGAAAAAACAAAGGAAACAAAAAAAAAAGAAAAACAGTCAGCCACAACAATCAACAACATTCTGTCAAAGTATCCATAAACAATTATTCCAATACTTCTGTAATACAGTAACAGAAAGTCAAATCTTTTCACACTCATAAACCTCACTAATACCATGAACTATCTGTGTAGTAATTTGCACAGAAGTATACAGTTTCTGTTGCAAAAGAAAGGCGCATCTGACCTGCCACAGGTAGAATCTGCATAATGCAAATATTAATCGCAATGTGCTTGGATGATAAGATCTCAGTGAAGAAGGATATATACCAAATACCAAAACGTTGTATGTTAATATAGGGAGGGCCTTGTCCTTCCATTTATGAAGAAATGCTGTCCATACTTGAGAGCTAAAAGGACAATCTATAAAAAAATGCCGCATAGTCTCAGGGATATTAGGACAGGTATCCTGGGGACAAAGCCTCTCTTCCAGAGCTTTATTTTTAAGGTTGTTGTGGACTCCCAGCCTACCATGGCAAGAGAGCCAAGTGACATCCCATGTTTTCCGGGGTATTCTAGGGTCAGTCAATTTGGAAAAAATAGTAGTGGAATCAAGCACATTGCAATACATATCTGTCAATGATGGCAGATCAGAAAAGTGTGAAACCAGAACTGTTTTTGAGAGCTAGACAAAATAGAGAGAGCTTGCAGATTCCATTGTCTAGCTTTCAAAAACATAGGAATAAGGTAACTGAGTGGACCATACCTCCTAAAATTCCGGGGAATTTCCAAGGAGGGGGTCTACCAAACCTGACACAGGAATCTAGAAAACCACCTTGTCAGGGAATGCCAAACTTCAGCTTGGTGATGTATAAGAAAGGGTAAATTGGACTTAAAAAAGAGGCAATGGGGGAAAAAAACACAGGGCTAAGCATCCTGGCTCCCCCATGGCAGCAATCCTGGTAAGTAAAAGCCTGTTTAACAGGGTTCGGGCGACTGCCCCAGAATCCCTGAAAAAAAGCTTTATAAACCCATGTCTCTAAAGAGAAGGGTATCGGGAAAATCGCAGCCAGGTGTAAAAATAAAGGAAGGACCAGGGTTTTCAAAAGAAGGATCCTCTTTCTCTTAGCTGTAGTTTTCCCTTTCCATGAAGTGACAATGCATGAAGGCTTATCTAGAGACAACCCCCAATTATATGAAGCATCATCAGAGGTGCCAAAAGTAAGTCCCAAAATTCTAATGGGAGAAGTAGCAAGGGGGATGTGAGTCATTCGGGCAGCATCAGCAGCAGGAGCATCTGTTAAAGGGAGAAAAATAGCAGTACTTTTCCCATAATTTAGACTAGAACCAGAGACAGATTCAAAACTCCGTAAAAGGGTGAAGAGGTCATCTTTGAAAGATGAAGTTATGTGAATACACAGGTCATCAGTGTAAGCATATACCGAAGGTAAAAAGAACCTGGAAGGTGACAAAATCTTTGGGATGGAGGGACTACCCAACAATTTCTGAAATAAGGGATCAATTTGAAAGGCATATAGCAGGGGACTCAATGGGCACCCCTGTCAAATGTCCTTCAAACTTAAAAAGGAAGCACAAGGGGACCCATTTATATGTGGCTGGACCCAAGCAGTGGCATACAGTAACTTTATCCAGGCCAAAAACTGAGATGGAATTCCATATTTGGATACAGTCAGAAAAAGATATGAATGATTCACACGGTCAAATGCCTTCTCCTGGTCCAGTGAAATTAAGAGAGAAGGTGAAGTAGTAGTACTAGAGTACACTATATCGCTGAGAATCGATAGGTTAGAGGTGATGGATCTATTAGGGACAGCACATGTTTGAACATCAGAGATAAGGATTTCAGCTAGAGGGGAGAGTCTTTTAAGGAGAATAGAAGCAAGAATTTTATAATCCAGATTAAGTAGACTTAAAGGCCTCCAATTCTTAATATCCGATCTGTCTCCTTTTTTAAAAAGGAGAATCATAATCGCATCAGAAAAATGACGAAGGACAGAATTCGTAGTAAGTATGGTATTGAAAACTAAAGTTAAAACAGGAGAAAAAAAATCAAAAAGTGCTGATATAATTCAGCTGGGAGGCCATCCATGCCAGGGGAAGTACATTTTTTTGCCTCTGAATGGCAGACTGAACCTCCTCTAAGGTGATGGGTGCGACAAGGATATCAAGCTGTTCCTGCGATGCGGAAGGAAAAAAAAAAATATCAGAAAAATAACTAGCAGGAGGAACAGCTTGTGAGGGGGTCCCAAAAGTCAAATTCAAATAGGAGCCTGCTGTTCTCTTAATTGCAGGTAAACTAACATGCAGCGTATGAGTCAAGGGGTCAGTAAGGTGTTCAATTTGGGTGGCCGCCACCCTAGCCGCACAACTTTTATAAATATCAAAGGATGCTTTAGTGCCTTGCGTACTGGACTGTGCTTCAAATGTAAGAGATAATGCCCTATTATACTGAAAACTTTCCATATCTGATTTTAAAGTCTTTATGTCATGAGAGAGATCCTTACCAGACTCACAAGCCCTAGACATAGTGTCGTACAGTTTCCACTGCAAGTGTAAATAATTAAGATAGGTGTTCAAGGTCCTACATTTGGCCCGTTGTATAAAAAAATATTTTAAATCCCTCTTGGTGTCCTCCCACCAAGTCAGGGGAGAGTGGTCAGCATCCAGGATGGAAATTCGAGCCTTCAAAAGCTCTTGACATGATGCAGAAATATGTGTGTCCAGCAATAAAGAGGTATTCAGTTTCCACCAGGAACAAGTTTGTTGAGAAAAAGAACCATCAGAGGGAAAGCAATTTAGCAAAAGAGCTAAGTGGTCCGAGGTTTCACAGGGCAAGACCTCTGCACTATGTACCTTAACATTCTGGGAGACAAACAGGAAATCAGTGCTAGTAGCCAGGGTCCCCTTATAAAAAGTCTTTGCACCCAAACTGTGTACTTCACAATACCCATCCTGAAGAGATGCAACTCTAATGAGTGCCCCCAAAGCAGCCATGTCACTAAATATTTTTTGGGTGGAACCACCCCTGTCCGACAAAGTAAACCCACAATTAAAATCCCCGACCATATACAGTTGTCTTCTAGTGTATAAATACAGCTGCAAAGGTGAAATAAATCAGGGTGAGCCGCAATACTCTGCGGTGCATATATGTTAATAAGTCTGATATGAGTTTGTTGAGGTGTGCAATCCAAGAGCAGAGCTCTACAAGGGAAGATGGCAACAAGTCTAGTGACCTGGAAATCAAATCCTGTGAATAAAATGCCCAGGCCATCACATCCGTCTTCCCCCATGGATCAAAAGGAAGATCCTTTAGTCCATCTGTTGCTCACATGACTGAAATCAAGTCTACTTTTCAAACGTGTGTCCTGGAGAAAATAAATGTCCTGACCTAAATCCATTAAAAACTGCAAATTGGTAAGCAGTTTTCTATAGGATTTCAAACTGCACACGTTAAGAGTCAAACAGTGGAAGGAAAACCCTAAAGGCATGTGAAGGAAAGGTGAAAGGAAACAGTCAATGCAGATCCATTCAAGTCACTGCAGGGGACTTTTTGGAAGGGGATGGATCAGGCTGAGAGTCTGAAGAATAATCCATTTTGGATGAGGCTGGAGAGGAGTCAGAATCTACCTTTTCCCCCCTCCGTGTCCCCCTCCGTGTCCCCCCATTGTTTTCTCTTGTACAGAGCATTGTATCTATTCCTAATCAAAATGGGAGGTTGTGTAACAAGACCTGGGACTCTCCTTTTCCCTGTCCCTCACTTCGCAGGAACAACCACCTGAAAGGGCCTGTCCTCCTGAGGTGGAATCGGGAGGGGGGGTGGCATAGGATTCAAGGTAGAGTCCTGGGAGGGACCCAGTGGAAGACCTGACAAATCTGGGACTACTACAAGTGACTCCACGGGCTCAGAAAGAAGGGGTTCGGCTGATCCTGTCTCAAGCAGGCTGGGGGTCTGAAGAAGCAGGTCAGTTTCATTGTGTTTCAAGGCCTGGGTTTGAGAATCAACAGTCAAAGCCATTTAGTCCTGGGGTGGACGATCTAACCTGTTGCGATCAGCCCAGGGGCACTGATGGTAGAAGTGCCCCGCCTCATCACACAGGTTACAGCGCAAGGGGTTGGGACATCCCAAGCTGACATCCCTGTAAGCCAAACACAAGCTACATCTAGGCTTGTCACAAGCATTACTAAGGTGGGTCCTAGCACCACATTTATGACAGGTGTGAGGCTGGCCCAGGTAAAAACAAAGGCCACGGTCCCTACTTATGTAAAAACTACCTGGTAAATGCACAATACCTTTGTCATACTGCCTCAATTTCACCTTAACCTTGCATCCCCCTGTCCAGATGAGGTCCTCATTCAATGGGTAGCCCACTGGCAGGAGGGGACCATAACACGGTCTGGTTTATGCTGTGCCTGGGGGGGAGAAAACCGTTCAAACACAGTGGTAATGGATTTCAGGGGGGCGGATTTCGTGGGCATGGGCAGGATACTGAGGGGGAGCTTGAGCCAGATCAGGCCAGACTTGGATGTAGATAGTTTGTGGGAGGCCATTAAAAAAGGGATACAGGAGGCTACTAGCTTGTGTGCAAGGGTAAGGAGCAAAAAAGGCAGGGCCAACAAGCCGTGCTGGTGGACCAGGGAGGTGCAAGAGGTGGTAAGTGGTAAGAAGGCTGCCTATGCACGTTTTAAGCATTCCAGGGGGGAGTGGGAGAGAGGGGAACACAAGCTGGTGGCTGAAGGGTCACAAGGGTGGTGAGGGGATCGAAGGCAAGGATGGAGTACAACCTGGCTAAGGATATACGAAGGGAGGGAGGGTTTTTATAGATACATAAGGGAAAAGAGGAAGGGGAGAGCACAGATCCCCAGGATTAGGACTGGGGGTTGATGGGCTCAGGAGGCAGGGGAGCAAGCAGAGGTACTGAACAAGTATTTTGCCTCGGTCTTTAGGAAGGGAGACATGGTCTGCATTAAATCAGAAAATGGGGGGGGCAGCTGAGAGGATAGGGCATAGGGAGATGAGAGGATCGAAAGAGGCCGGGCACCAGGCGGGTGAGGCTCAGAAGAGGACGGAGCTTTTTCTGAAGAGTGGACTGGGGAGGGGGAAATCACAGAGTGCAGCGTGAGGAAGGCCCTACGCATGCTAAAAACTGACAAGGCACCAGGACCGGATGGGGTGCATCCAAGGGTACTGAAGGAGTTGACGGACGAACTAGCAGCTCTATTAGCTGGGCTGTTCAATGCTTCCCTCCAGACAGGAAGGGTGCCCCAGGATTGGAGGGTGGCTCATGTGGTGCCCATCCACAAAGGGGGGTCTAGGGAGGACATGGGAAATTACAGGCTTGTCAGCTTAACGTCCGTGGTAGGCAAGCTAATGGAGGGCTTCATGAAAGGGATGCTTGGGAGGCAACTGGATAGGCTGGAACACAGGGATGAAAAGCAGTATGGTTTTGTCCCAGGGAGATCGTGCCAGACCAACCTCATAGATTTCTATGACTGGGTGACAGGGACCCTGGACAGACAGAGTCCAGTGGACGTCTTATATCTGGATTTTAGTAAGGCGTTCGACTCGGTTCCCCACTGCGGGTTGTTGGCACAGTTGGGGGAGATGGGGGTGGGAAGACAGTTGCTTAGATGGGTGGGAAACTGGCTTACAGATAGAACACAGATTGTGGTGGTGAGAGGGACTGTCTCCTCCCCTTCGAAGGTAAACAGTGGCGTGCCACAGGGGTCAGTACTGCAGCCACTCCTGTTCAACGCCTATGTCTCCGATATAGGGACAGGAGTTAGGAGTAGGATGAGCCTCTTCGCGGATGACTCTAAGCTGGGAGCATTGACCGATGGAGGGGAAGCAAGGGTGGCAGTCCAGAGGGATCTGGACACCCTGGAGGGCTGGGCAAGGAGGTGGGGGCTTAGGTTTAACCCAGAGAAGTGTAGGGTGTTGCATCTGGGGGTCAGAAACCCAGGGCATGTTTATACCTTGGGAGGGGGTTCTACTGCAAGCCACTATGAGTGAAAGGGACCTCCTTTTCCCTCTCCCTCGCTTTGCAGGAGCAACCATCTGAAAGTACCTGTCCTCCTGAGGTGGAATCGGGGGGGGTGGCATAGGATTCAAGGTACAGTCCTGGAAGGGACCCAGCAGAAGACCTGACAAATCTGGGACTACTACAAGTGACCCCACAGGCTCAGAAAGAAGGAGTTCAGCCGATCCTGTCTCAAGCAGGCTGAGGGTCTGAAGGAGCAGGTCAGCTTCATTGCATTTCAAGGCCTGGGTTTGAGAATCAACAATCAAAGCCATTTAGTCCTCGGGTGGACGATCTAAGTGGTAGACACCAAAATGAACAACAGTGAGAACTGCAGAAGAACGGCAGCAAAGGCAAATAAATTACTGGGCTGCATAGCCCAGGGAATAACGTCCAAGAGGAGTGAGGTGATCCCACCTCTGGTACAATGCCTTGGTTAGGCCGCACCTTGAGTATTGTGTGCAATTCTGGAGGCCGCACCTTAAGAAGGACATAGTACTGTTGGAGAGGGTCCAGAGGAGGGCAGCCAGGATGATCTGGGGCGTGGGGGATAGGACCTATGAGGACAGGCTGCAAGCCCTTGGGCTGTACTCACTGGAGGAGAGGAGAGATAGGGGGGACATGATTGAGGTTTTCAAATATGTGAAAGGGATTAACAGGGGTGGAGCCAATGAAATGTTCCGGCTAAAGCAAAGTGGCAAAACCAGGGGGCATAAATGGAAACTGGAGGGAGGAACCTATACGGGAGAAATGGAGAATGTAGAAGGCATTACTTCACAGAGAGTGTGGTGGAGCCATGGAATGCATTGCATGGGAGCCCGGTTGACCAAGACACTGTGGAGGGCTTCAAGAGGGGGTGGGACAGATGCATGGGGGTACTGAAGCCAAGATTGACCCTCACGGGGACAAGAGGGGGGGAGCACCTGCTAATGGCTGGATACTGAGCAGACACGAAAGACCAACAGGCCTATTCTGCTGGCTTTTAGTATGTTAGTATGTAAAATAGGATGCAGAGCCTCGAGTAGTTCGCAGCACTGCTTCAGCCAATACTGCACGTCTGCTATGCTTACCCCTTCACTTCGAAAAAGCAAAGTTAAAATTGTAACTTTCAGTTTAGTGAGAGGGATAAGCATAAAAGAGGACCATAAAGGCTGAGACTTAACCAACTCATACTTTGTCCAGAACTTTTCTAAGACATAAACATTTCTAAAGGTTAAATCATATATTGGCTCACCATGAACGTGAATGAAAGCAAACAATTCCCTAGCCCCAATGCTCAAAGAGTCCCACAACATATTATGAAGGGCAGTCCTCCTGGTGGGAGCTTTAGAGATATCATCCATAAACTTCATCCTGATGGCGTTTCTGTGCAGTGGTGCTAGAATGGTTTGAAAAGTGCTAGGACCAAGGACATAAGGGGTAAATTTTTCCCTATTAAATATATTACCATGATAGTAAAAAGTGATAGGACCACTTATGACAGTGGTAGGGCGGTGGCCCTAGTGGACCCCCGTTTCAACACCTATGTTTCTGTGTTGTGCAGGTTCGCCAATGTTCCGAAATAAATCACTAAGATGAAATGAGGTAGGATCTGAAGTCTCATCTACCAGTAAAGATTCATGATGCTGGGTAACCGGGGGGAGAGTAATATCATCCTCAGAAGAGGAATGTTCTGCAGATGTAGGAGTAAGATGAACAACGGTGGGGCCCTGAGCAGGTTCCAGGACTGGAGCAGTCTGTACAGGACCGGGAGAGGCTAGGTTGTCACAGTCAGCAGGCAAAGCAAGGACCTCCGCAGAACCTGAAGTCGTCTGAGCTGCCGCAATCATGTCAGCAGCACTGACAGGACCCAGGGACTTCCAGTCCAGTTCAGTGGTCGAGGCCGACCAACCCGCCGCTCTGAGAGCAGCCTCAGGAGACCATACCGAGGGGAGACTGAGAGCTGGTACGCCAGCCATCATGCATACGTGAAGATGTAGGGAGCACCTCACCAGCCAACAACACTGAAGGCAGAGAATCAACTGTAGGCGCAATGCTCGTACTGTCCTGCAACTCAGAAGGAGAACAAGTATTGACAGGTAGATTAGATGGCATTGATGAGTCCTCTCACAAAAGCTGCTGTACAAGGAGTCTGTGTTGTGCAGTCATTACCCGTAACTGTCAGAAAGCATAGAACATGCAGGGTTAGCCACAACAGAATGTTGCAACTCTTGGTCCCGGTGCTCATGAGTAGGAGAAAGTTGTCCTGAAGAAGTTAAATTTACACGGGAAGCAACTGTAGATCCGGAAATATTTAGAGACACAACCTCAGTGTCTCCAGCCAAGGAGATATTAGTGATAGGAGCAGAAGCTTTCGGCGGGGGAGAGCTAGGAGCACCCTGCCTTCCATCTACAGCCTCCTGGATGGCAGCCATCTTGATGAAAGACTGCCAGGGGTTCCCCCTACAGCAGAGTTGGGGAATTTCCCCAGTGTCCTGGCCAAATTCGCCCCATTCTCTAAAATACCACCAACAGCTTAGTCTGGTTCTGTAAGTTTGTCTACATTTGCACACATATTCCCCTTCCCTTGCCCCTGGGTCGCAACTGGAAACAAGCTTAGTGTGCCTCTCCCAGTCACAAACTTTCAAATAAATAAAAAGAGTTACACTATGAATGTACCTGACTGAGTAGAGGGTGAAGTAGGTGAGGTTATTTGCATACCTTTACCACTCTGCTCAAATGTGGTATGGGGGGCACTGGCAAGGTACTCCGAATAGGAGTGGTCTCTACTCCCTTACACTGTGCTTATGAGCCCCCTAGGCACGAAGGTGGATACTTAGTGGATGCCGTCAGGTTGAACCCCTTGAAAAGGAACTTCCAACAGGTCTACACCATCTTGGTAGTGGTCTTCCATACTTAGTTTGTGTACTGGGCATCCAGAGACTCAGTCAGAAGGAACAGGTGCTGCTTGCCTGATTCAAGAAGCAAGTGCCACCTCCTAAGCCTGGCAAGTCTCATCAGGTTGGTCACAGCAGGAGCCACAGCCAGGCAAGCTGCATTTCACAATATGGATTTCTTACTCCTCCAACTCCCAAGGAGTCCACTTATTTTCTCAACCTAGAGCATAGGAACCCAGTCAGGAAAGGCCCAGACAGAAAAGGCTCTTTTGTTTACAAAAACTGACATGAGAACTTACAGAAGCTGTAAAAAAACTTACTTGACCTAGTACCTCTGTGGGTAGTCTATTTCACTTTTCAAAAACACTTCAGAATGTACGTTTTCATGAAGCAGCTTTTGGAAAATTGGAAAAGATTTCTGAAGACAGAGGTGGTTAGTGTGGAAGTAGTGGAGGGATTCAGAAAGGAATAGGACAGACATAAAGGGCTGGTTAGAGGCTTGGGGATAGAATAAGGGGAAGTTGGTTATGAATCCCTAAGGTGCTTGTACCACCTCCAAGACCACCTCGCATGGCAGGATGGTTAGATTGTAACATTTTCTTCTGCTAGAATAAAAAAAAAATGTTCCCATTTTTCCCCCTGACCCGGGACCCCAGCAGACACGCATGTGTGTGTGTGTGCATGGAGACGCACACGCACACTGGGTACTTGCTCAGACCCTTCTACCCCACCCCTGGCAATCACCGCCGCCCCCTCCAGCCTACACTTCCCATCGGACCTCCATCTGATGGGAGTGGAACTATGGGTGGGAGTTGGACAACCACCCCCAGGAGGGGAGAGCTGCCGTTGGATGCTCAATCCAACTCTGCTCCCCTTGCTGGCACCCCAATGACCCAAGGTCATTCCCAAACCCAGTGTCACCGGTGTGGCATGAGATAAGGCGTCCAGTGCCTTAACCCTCAGTGCCACCAGGCTGGCTTCCTGCTAGAAATGTTTTATGTTTCTATTTTTCTATGCTGCAAAACACATTAACCTTGTACTGGCTAAAAAGGCTAGTCTGGTACAGCCAGGACTAAAAGGTGTAAGTCCCCAGCTGCTAGAGAAGGGGGTTACATACAGTATTCACATCAACATGAAAACAGGATCTCTATTCCTTATATCCTTCATCTGCTCTCACCGCTTGTCTACACCTGACATTGTAATCCTCTGTTTCTGATCATCACAATCATGTCCACAACAACAGCTAGTGATGCGAGCAGGGGAGAACTGAAACACCAGGTGTAGACAAGCAGCCAGTGCAGATGAAGTCTAGAAAGCACTGATTCTGTTTCTTCTAATCTGGAGAGTTAGGAGAAGCTAAATACAGAGAATATGTCAAACAGAAACAGAAATGTGTTGACAAATGTCATCCTGGAGCAGAACCACTACTAGTGATATGGCAACCAGATATGGATATGAACTAATAGTATACTGTCACGCCTTGATTATATGCCTCTGTATCAATGGCAACCCTACCTGATAAGCTAAACAAGTGACGCCACTTCTGTCGCAATCTGTTCCACTCAACAGATGCATCACCAGCTCCATCAGATCAGGGAGTCTATGTGGTGTGCACACAGATTTCATTTGCTCACAAACAGCCAAACTCTACAGCTGCCACAGACTCTAAACTAGTCAGGTCAGCTCTGCCTTTCACCTAAAGGGAACCTTTCTCTCAAGCATCATCACCTCTTTATGTCCCATCATTTGCGTAAACAGAGTACCATTCCTAGCTCAAGCAGACTATAAACCGTCACTACATGATGCACTAGGGAGCAAAGTAGTGTTAGCTCAGTACATTGCAGTGTCTAGACCTAATGGATCTTCACTGTTGCTGAGAACGAGCTACAGTCAACCCACACTACACTTCCAGAATCAATATAAGCTGCAGTTAGAAGATGACGCAATTTTATTTCCAAACAAAAGAAGATGAATGGGATGAACTGCTGGATCGAAGCGCACAGCCCTAATACTTGTGATCAAGCCGAGACAAAGATACCACTCAAAGTTTTCTGCTCAGCGATGACCAGGACTGTGCTTTTGTTATGGTCATTTATGCAGCAAATCCTGATATACAGTAACTATGTTCAATATTTCAAAGGTCATATGAATCATAGTGAAAGTTAAGGATCTGTTTTGTGTTAACCAAACTACCTCTGTTTTGACATATGTTTGATACATGCACATTCATTTAATTGTTTTACAGATGAATATTTTTAAATGTAACAGTTAATTAGTCCATATGGGTCTGAAACAGCAGATTACTAATTGCAAGATTTTGTCATTTGGTTAGTTATCATCTCCCAGGATAGAGAGAGAGAGAGAGAGAGAGAGAGAGAGAGAGACACTCACCACGCGCGCACACACACACACACACACACACACACACACAAAGCACCACTTAAATGGAAAGATTCACAACCCCACTGAGATATTTTCAATCGGGATGCTAATCACTTTGAAAATCTTTCACTTTTTTATTTATTTTACATTTTTTTAACCCAGGATAGCCTAGCTGAGATGTAACATCTAATTTCCATTGAGGTCCTACGTCTACTCAATTTTCACTGCTGGGTGGGCCAGAGCATTGGAATGTTGCATGACTTGTTCAAGGTCACACAGTAGGTATTTGACTCTAGTGGGGGGTTGAACCTGTAACATAGAAACATAGAATTTGATGGCAGATAAAGACCGTTTGGCCCACCTAGTCTGCCCATTTCCCTGCCTAACGGATAACCTGCAGATCCTAGTTAACCAACAGCCTACTTCCTCCTACCCCCCAATAGAATTGCCTTATGTCTGTCCCATGCATTTTTGAATTCCCCCACTGTTTTTGACTCCATGACCTCCTCAGGAAGGCTGTTCCATGCATCTACAACCCTCTCCATGAAGAAATACTTCCTCACATTACCTCTGAGCCGTCCCCCCTCCATCTTCAAATTGTGCCCCCCTGTTCTTGCACATCTCTTTTTCTGAAAGATGCTACCCTCTTGGACTTTGTTGATTCCCTTGAAGTACTTGAAAGTCTCTATCATGTCCCCTCTCTCACTCCTTTCCTTGAGGCTATACATATTAAGCTCCTTTAGCCTTTCTTCATATGTCTTCTGGTGCAGACCCTGGTTTCCAAGTTAAAACTGACATCATTAGTGACTAAACCCCACTGCCTCACTTCATTTGTCTTTAGCTCTGCAGAGTGCATTTCCATTTGATCTGGGGTGCAATGAAGCTGTTAAGGATGCAAAATGGCAACAAAATGCATGCTTTATTTCTTTAATTTCATTGCGGTCTTTGTGTCTTTAATGAATAATTATGATTTATACTAGAACATTGTAACTACTATTTAAAAATAAATAAATGAAAAAACAAAAATAGACAGCTCAGAGGTCGTGTGGGCTAAGGTACCCCATCCATACTGCCAACCAGGGTTTGAGAATGGACCTGGGTCATTTGGGGGCCAGCCGGGTGGGGAGAGGATTGAGAGTCCATACATGACTCTTCCCCTTTGTGAAGGGGGAGAGCCCATACTGCTGCTTGCCTGACACCTGGCAGAGGCTAAACAGTGTGCAACAGCACCCACATCTTGGAGTGCAGGGAGCTGGCACTAGCATGCATATAGCATCTTCATGCAGTACACCCACAACACTGCATGTGCACCGACCTCGTGGATGAGGAGAAAATTGGGCATAGGCACTAGAGTGCATATGGCATCTTCACGCAGTACACCCGCACCATTGCATGCGCACCTAATCTCATGAATGCGGTGAAAATTGGGCACAGATACTGGAGTGCATATGGCATCTTCATGCAGTACACCCACACCAGTGCATGCACATCGATCTCGTGCATGAGGAGAAAACTGGGCAAGGTACTAGAATGCATCTGGCATCTTTATGCAGTACACCTACACCACTGCATGCACATTGATCTCATGCATAAGGAGAAAACTGGGCACAGATACTAGATTGTATATGGCATCTTCATGCAGTACACCCACACCATTGCATGTGCATCAATCTCGTGCATGAGGAAAAAATTGGGCACAGGTACTAAAGTGCATATGGCATCTTCATGCAGTATGCTCATGCCATTGATGGACACCAATCTCATGGATGAGAAGAAAATTGGGCACAGGTACTAGAGTGTATATGGCATCTTCATGTAGTACACCCACACCATTGCATGTGCACCAATCTCGTGGATGAGTAGAAAATTGGACACAGATACTAGAGTGCATAAAACATCCTCATGTAGTACACCCGCACCATTGCATGTGCATCGATCTCATGGATGAGGAGAAAATTGGGCACAGGTACTGGAGTGCATATTGCATCTTCATGCAGTACACCCGCACCATTGCATGGCCATCGATCTCATGCATGAGGAGAAAACTGAGCACTGATACTAGAGTGCATATGGCATCTTTATGCAGTACACCCATGCCATTGCATGTGCATTGATCTCATGCATGAGGAGAAGATTGGGCAAGGTGATAGAGTGGATATGGCATCTTCATGCAGTAAACCCACACCACTGCATGCACATCAATCTCGTGCATGAGAAGAAAACTGGGCACAGGTACTAGAGTGCATATGGCATCTTCACGCAGTACACCCACACCATTGCTTGTGCATCATTCTCATGGATGAGGAGAAAATTAAACACAGGTACTAAAGTTCATATGGCATCTTCATGCAGTGCACAAGCACCATTGCTGGACACCGATCTCATGGATGAGGAGAAAACTGGGCACAGATCCTAGAGTGCATATGGTATATTCATGCAGTACACTAGCACCACTGCATATGCACCAATCTTATGGATGGGGAGCAAATTGGGCACAGGCACTACAGTGCATATGGCATCTTCACGCAGTACACCTGCACCATTGCATGCACATCGATCTCATGGATGAGGAGAAAATTGGAGGAAAAAAACAACCCTGAGCAGCAGGATGAAGATAGTGACCCCACAGGCTCTTCGCCATCACCCGTGGCACTCACTTACCAATAGTGGTAAATAAATAGACTGGGTAAGGCCCGGGATGGTGGGTGATGGGGGAAGGTGGACAGACAGAAGGGGGCTGCTCAGGAGGAAAGAGAGAGAAAAACAGAATGCAAAAAAAATGAAAAATATTATGGGCTTGTCAAAGCAAACATCATATACTATGGATTCTCATAGAAGTTTCCATAAATTACTGTGTTTTCATAAAATTTAAAAGTTATTGTATGATTGGCCCCAAGCAACATATCTTGGGCTGGGCTGTGGTCAGCAGTGGTGTCCAAGAGAATGAGGCTTCATCTCCCACAACAGACACATCCTTGACTTCAGGGTCAACCAGCTGATCAACCAGTGCCGACTATTTTGGCTAGCTGGACAAGGGTTCTGTGGGCAGGCCAAGTGGTTCCACAGATGGCTTGACCTCCATAGAGGGAAATGGACCATGAGGGACCTCCAGAAAGAGGGCATAAGCGGACCCTAGACTGACAATAATCCCAGACCAGTGATGAGTCTTATTCTTGTGCCTGTGGCACCGAGGCAGACACCACCTTTTGAATAAAAGAAGGGACAGAAGAAAGTAAGGAGTAGGAAGACCTATTGTGCATTCTTCTTCCACTGTCATCCAGTACAGGAACAGAACCTCATCAGTGGCCTGAGAATCTGCTGTTTGGGCCTACAACTGCTCCATCAACCCTAAAGCCACCAATGAGCCATGTGCAGAAGGCTTTCCCAGCATCACCCACAGATGATGTTTGTCTAGTGCCTGTGGGTGCAGAGCGTGGCACCGTTGACCAAGTTCCATGTTATAGGGAATGTCCAAGCAGTACACACGAGTATCATGGCCATCTGTAATGGACACAGTGAACCTGCACACCATGTAGCTCTTAAATCCTGATTTCCTACTCAGTTCCATCCCAAACATCATCAGAGCAGAGAAGCGGAGATGAGGAGGGAACAATTAGTGAAAAAAAAAGCAAACTTCAAAAAATGTTTTCAAGTAAGCCTGAAAACAAGCAGCATCCTAGTTCACTAGCAGGAGCTGTCAAGGAGACTAGTTCCTTACAATGGAAGAAAAGATGGGAGTGCAGTGGGGGATATAGCCAGAGGACCACATGGCTGGCTGGTAGGAGGAATCAAGTCTGTTCCAATGACTGAGCAAGCTCACCATAAGACTGTCCATAGTGAACTGAATTTAGGTAGTTAGAATAGATAAGGCAAAGCATTTATTTTTATGTAGGGCACCATCCGACAAGGGCTCAGAGCGCTTTAAAAAAAGCAAACAAAAAACACATACAATGCAACTAACTTAACAGAACATAAATAATAATAGATGAGGTAAATAAACATCTTAAAATAAATAAATTTAGGAATACAGAAACTGTGCCCTGACCTACAGATCAAATGCTAATGAAACCAGATAACTATTTAACTCCTTCTAAACATCCCCACTGAAGGAACTCCTAAGATGGAGAGGCAGTGAGTTCCAAATAAGCGGGGCTACCACTAAAACACTCTTTCACCTGAAAGTTTAAGACATACCATCAGGACAGCCAAGGGGAAACCCTCAGTGGAGCAGATGGTCAAGAGCATACCAAGCTAAGAGACCTTAAAAGTAGTCTGACCCCAATTCGGGAAGGGCTTTGTAAGTTAACAGTGCACTCTCGAAGTTGGTGCACCAACTGATGGGAAGCCCGTGCAGCTGCCACAGCACTGGTGTAC
Source organism: Neoceratodus forsteri (assembly GCA_016271365.2). Lineage (NCBI taxonomy): Eukaryota > Metazoa > Chordata > Ceratodontiformes > Ceratodontidae > Neoceratodus > Neoceratodus forsteri. Next base: position 944,525,635 of record CM028136.1, on the reverse strand, counting down.
TATGATCCCTATATGACGACCCTGCAATTAGCCTGACCACAGCATTCTTCACCAAGTATAGGTGGAACACCAACCTCCCTGATATCCCATTGAACAGGACATTGCTGTAGTCGTCTTGAGGGCACGAACGCATGAATCGGGGTAACCAAATCTCTTTTGCACTAGATAGGGTTTAATCTGGGAGATATTCCTAAATTGGGAAAATCTACTGAGGGCCATGGCTGACACATGGTGTTCAAGTGTCAGTCTGAAGTCCACAATTACTCCTAGAATTTTTACCCCAACAGCTGCCAGAGTCATACCATTTAAAGACGGCCAAAAGTGACATTCCATCCAGTTGCCAACCTATGGGGACCTGGTTCACCAGTAACATTTATATCTTGGTTGGGTTTCAGCTTGGCAAGAGGGAGGCAATCTAGTCTGCAATCTCCTTAAGACATTGCTCCAGCACCAAGACCAATGATCTGTCCATTCATTGCAAAAGACAAGTACACAGTTTAGTGTCACCTGCATAGCACAGAAACAGATTTTGTTGGCAGAAAAGGACCCTTAGGCCCATCCAGTAGTCCCTGCCTATTCTGTCACCTAGTCACCCTAGTTGGTCATAGGAGTTACTCTCCCCTGCATTCCTTTACCTAATATGCCCCTTTGCCTATCCCATGCATGCTTGAAATTCCCTACAATCTTTGCCCCCCACTACCTCCTCAGGAAGGATGTTCCAGTCATCCACCACCCTTTCCATGAAGAAGTATTTCTTAACATCGCTCCTAAACTTCCCCCTTTAGCTTCATTGCATGTCCCCTCATTCTAGTGCCTTCCTTTCTCTGAAATAGACCCTCCACTTGCGCCCTGTTCATTCATGTGAGGTACTTGTAGGTTTTGATCATGTCCCCTCTCACTCTCCTCTCATCCAGGGAGTATGTAATGAGTTCCTGAAACCTTTTCTAGTATGGCTTCTTGTGCAACCCCCTTTCCATTTTGGTTGCCCTCCTCTGTAAATCAGACACAGTACTCCAGGTGGGGCCTCACCAGTAAGCTTACAACAGTAGTACCACCTCCCTCCTCCTGCTAGAAATCCCTCTTCCCAATGCACCTCAACATCCCGCTAGCCTGTCCTACTGCTTTGTCACACTGCCCAGCCACCTTTAGGTCATCAGATAAGAGGACCCCAAGGTTTCCTTCTTGCTTGATAACTGTAAGCTCCATTCCCCCATCCTATACACAGCCACTGGGTTCCACAGCCCTAAGTGCATAACTTTGCACTTTTTGGCATTGAAACCAAGTTGCCACCCCCAGACCATTCCTATAGTTTCATGAGATCCCTGTGCATTCTTTCCAGCCCTTCCTGAGAGTCAACCCTGTTGCAGATTTTTGTATCATCCACAAAGACACACCATTCCCTCAAGCTTCCCTGCAAAGCGGTCCTTATCTGCCATCAAAATCTATGTTTCTATACAGTCATAAGGCAATTCTAGGGGGTTGGGGTAGGAAGAAGTAGGCTGCTGGTTAACTAGGATCTGCAACTTAGGGAAATGGGAAGACTGGGTGGGCCAAGCGGTCCTTATCTGCCGTCAAAATCTATGTTTCTATGTTTCTTATGAAGACATTGAAGAGGATTGGTTCTAGCACTGAACCCTGAGGCACCCAACAGCTACTCTCCTATTGCTTGAGTGGCTATCATTTACCACCACCCTTTTGCCTCCTATCCCTTAACCAGTTTGATACCCAGCTTATCACTTTCTCCTCCACCCCATGGCTGCTTAGGTTCTTAGAAAACTCACACTGTACCATCTAATGACCCACCCCAGTAGTAGTAACAGATATACTGTACTGCAAATAACATACAGGATAGAACAGACTTTTGCAGAACCCCACTGCTGATCACAGTTGGTTGTGATGAGAAACCACTCATCACAGCCTTCTACGATCTGCTGATTAGGAAGGACTCCAACCACTTTAGGGTTGTCCTGTTAAGCCCCCATATTCTGCAAGCTGTTTTATCAACACCCCATGATCTATGCTGTTAAATGCTGATGAAAGATTTAGAATGAGAATAAATCAATCACCTCTATCCCTCTCCAGGAGCAGGTCATTAAACACCTTAACAAGTACTGTCTCCATGGTGTGGCACACAGAATATGCAGTCGCTCACAGTGGAATCAACTTTAGAAATGTAGAAACATGGAAACTGACAGCAGATAAGGACCTCTTGGCCCACCTAGTCTGCCCATGTTCCCTGCATACTGTAACACTGCAGATCCTACTTCATCTCTGGCCTCCCCCCCTTTCTTTACCACTGAGGTTCCCTTTTGCCAATCCCATGCCTTCTTGAATCCCACTACAGTTTTTGTCCCCACCACCTCTGCTGGGAGGCTGTTCCAGGAATCCACCACTCTTTCTGTGAAGAAATACTTCCTTACATCTTCCCTGAGCCTATCCCCCTCCAACCTCATAGCATGACCTCTTGTTCTTGAGTATATTTTTCTCTGGAAAATGCTTCCCTCTTGAACCTAATGTACACCCTTGAAGTATTTAAAAGTCTTTATCATATACCCCCTTTCCTTTCTTTACTCCAGGGTGTGCATATTGAGGTCCTTCAGTCTCTCTTCATAGGGCTTTTGATGCATAGCCTGCACCATTTTAGTTGCCCTCCTTTGGATCACCTCTACTCTGTCTATGTCTTCCAGAGAAGTGGTCTCCAGAAATGGACATAGTATTTTAGGTGCAGTCTCACCAGTGACCTATGCAGCAGAAACATCACTTCCCTCTTCCTGCTGGTGATACCACTCCCTATGCACCCTAGCATCCCTCTGGCTCTCTCCACTGCCTTGTAACACTGCTTGACTACTTTCAGGCTATCAGATATGATTACCCCAGGTCCCTTTCCTGTATGGTGGTTGCCAGTACCACTCCCCCAGTTGTGTACTCTGCCCCTTGGTTTCTGCACCTCAAGTGCATGATCTTGCACTTCCTCACATTGAAACTTAGTTTCTACACTCTTGATCACTCCTCAAGCTTTCCTAGATCCCTTTTCATTTTTTCCACCCCCATGGAGTGTCTACCCTATTTCTGTCCTATGAACCTCACTACATACACACAGTAGACTTATATAGTACTGCTTCCCCTATTGATGCTGTGCAAACCTGAAAAGAAAAGACTGTTTGCCGACGACAACGTGTTGACAGACGCCTATCTCCCAACACCACCTGGATCTTCCTGGTCCACAACAGCCACCAAAGAATGAGGGTTTGTTGTGTGATCAGCAACTCATGATCACCAGCTGCTGCTCCCTAGAAGAGTGAAGCAGAAACACGAGGTAATGTTTTTACCCCCCAGCAAGGTGGTGCACAGCATGGGGGCCTGACAGGGAAGGGACTGCTTTATGTTTCAGCACTTAAAGCATAAATATTCCTGTTTTTAGGAAGGTATGTCATTAGCTATTTATATAATTTGTCAATTTTTGTGTACATGTATAAGTGTGAAAAAGCACTTCAGGGATGTGTAATCATGGCCAATAATCGCATTTCTTTCTCATGTGTTTAAAGGCATTGTCACACATGCCTTATGCCTAACAATACACTTGAGAGACCTGTGAATATTGACCCATTATCACACGCCCTGTTGTGCCTTATTGCATGCATAACCATTCACCTTGTCATGTGTTGACACATTTATTGTTAAATGTTTTCATAATTGGATCAATCATTCCCAACAAACCTAAGAATGGATGCCTGTAGCTATGTTGGCCTTTGGAAAGTGTGACTCATGGAACAGTGTGCTTTGTTTTGTTGGATCAGTATAGCATGCTGCACAAAGATGATATTGCTTGTTGATTCCAGACTTATGCTTTACCCCCCCCACACACACACACACATACATACAGTATACAAATCAACATCAAAGAGATGCAGCAATATATTCTTCTAGTTGTTGGGTCTGGTGCTCAGCAGTGGTAATGTGGGGGTGTGGGCGGCAAGGACACCTGATGGAGAGGGCACTACCTATGGAGAGCTCAGCCTAAACAGATACAAATTATTAGTTTTTTTTGTTATAATTTCGAAATCTATTTCAGTTTATTTCTAGTGCTCACCGTGGTTGTTGAAGAAACATATAAGGGATGATACTGAGCTGGACACTGACTTCTTATGAGACATTAGGATGTACAGTATTAATATTATTGTCCAAGGAACAGTACAACCCAACCTGTCAGACAAGAGAGTTCAATACTGGAAGGGGTAGGCAAGTACTAACCTTTACTGGAGCCTCCCAAACACTTACTGCTGTCAGTGGAGCGAAAGTACTAGGGAAGATGCCGACATTGGAGATGCACAGCACCCAGATAGTCACAGTGAATATGAACATATAAAATGCCAGCAGAAACAGGCCTCATGGTCTATCGAGTCTGCTCAATTGTGCAACTAGACCCTCAACTTGCAATTGCCCCACCCTCCCCTCATAATATCCCCCCCCCCCACTCTGTCCCATACCCTTTTAAATCTGCCCAATGTTCTACAGGATACCACTTCCTTGGGCAGAGTATTCCACTTGTCTATCTCCCTTTCCATGAAAAGTGTCTCCTGATTTCCCTCCTGAATCTTCCCCCCCTCAAATCTCAGCTGATGCCCTCTCATGTCCCTCCCTCTTTTGATCTGAAAAATCTCTTCTCTATTAGTCTTGCTTATTCCATTTAAGTATTTAAAGGTTTTGATCATATCCTCCCATCCCTTCTTTCCTCAAGGGAACACATGTTCAGCTCTCCCAGCTGCTCCACATAGGATTTTCCCCTTCAGTCCCTGGATCGTCTTTGTTGCCCTACACTGCACCCCCTCCAACAATCTGATGTCCTTCAGGAATGGATGCCAATACTGTACACAGTATTCCAGGTGTGGCCTGACCAGTGACCTGTACAAGGGAAGGATCACCTCTCTGTTCCTGGAGAAAATTCCCCTTGCGATGCATCCAAACATCTTGTTTGTCTTTGCAGCCACCTTCCTGCACTGAGCTGAGTGGTTCATATTCCCTGTTATAAGCTTCCCCAGATTCTTTTCGTCCATGGTGCTTTCCAACTGTACTCTTCTCGGCTGATATTTCCTCCCCTTGTTCCTAGCTCTGAAGTGCAGGACCTTGCACTTCCTGGTGTTGAACCCCAACTGCTGTGTTTCTGACCACTCCTGTAGCTTGGTCAGGTCCTCCTGCAGCCCCCTCCACCCCTTTATGTCATCTACCATAATTCCCATTTTGATATCATCTGAAAACAGACTGATCTTACTCTGGATCCCATGTGAAATATTGGTTATGAATATCCCAAACAGCACCTGTCCCAGTACCGCTCCCTGTGGCACCCCACTCACGATGTTCATCTGTGATGAGACTCCCCACCGCCACCACCACCACCCTTTGCTGCCTACCCCTCAGCCAGTTGGTGATCCAATTGATCATTTTTGTTCCCATCCGTATATATTTCAGCTTTCTCCCCAGCCTCCCATGTGGCACCGAGTCAAAGGCTTTGCTGAAGTCTAAATACTGGACATCTACTTCATGGCCCATGTCCAGTTCGTAGAACCCAACTAGATTTGTTTGGCAGGATCTGCCTGAGATAAACCCATGATGACTGTCTTGGAAACCATTGCCTTCCAAAAAGGTCACCTGCTTCTTTTTTAGGATTGTCTCCATGAGCTTACCCATGATTGAAGTAAGGCTCACCTGTAGATGCCTGGATCATCCTTCTGGCCACTTTTATGAATGTGCACCACATGGGTCATCTTCCAGTCATGTGGCATGCATCCTGTGTCCAGAGATGTACTGAACAGGTCTGCCAGTGGTACTGCCAGGATCTTCACTTGCTCCCTAAGCACCATAGGGTGAATGATGTCTGGTCCTGGTGCCTTGTCCACCCTCAGCACCCTTAGTCCTTCCAGAACCCTGTCCTCTGTAATCCTGATATCAGTCAACCCTCCCCCCTGCCCACTCCACCCCTCTCCTGAGGTATCCTCCCCCTTTTTCTGGCCAGTTTGAGTAGATTCAGACTAGCAGCCCACCTACAACTACAGTATCTTCCTTTCTGCCTCCATAATTCACTAATGCCATATTATAACATAGGTAAGAATATTCTACACCCGGATCTGCTAAAAGGCAATTGCAAGACTAATTATCTGGCTGTAACTACATTCCTGTACTTCTGTAACTAGCGCACCATGTTTGGGTATAATATTAAAGGAGTATTACAGTCAAAATTTGCAAAAATATATGCTGTGCAGAGTGTTTTGATCTATGTGTGTAATCCTAGTATGTTCCACTCTTTGTTTGCTATTAGGAATTTTCTCTAAATTTACCTACTAGTGGTATGGCTCTTGGGGATCTCCATGTTAGCATTTTTTATTGATCTTTTGCTACAATGTCTCCTTTCCCATGTGACCATGATACATCTGGGACCATAGATTCAGCAAGTACTGATGTAGAGTCAATTTTACAACTGCAGAGTTGTGATTTTAAGTAACTTTCATTATCCATTGTGCACTATTAAAGGCTACGTCTACAGTTTTGCCAACACCTGAGGGATAACTGAGTGGACTGTTCTGTAAGGATGCAGCTAGAGACTTCACTAATCATGGCATTAATGATCTGGGGTGATATGAGTGGCTTTTATGGCTATGTGCAGTTTAATGACATTAAAAGCTTTAAAAACAAAAACATTACTCCTGCTATACAACAAAAAGATTGAATTAGAAGAGTTATTTACTTGAGGCCAGAACATCTGGCTCCTAACAGCAGACTGCTGCTGCAGCAGCTTTCACTCAGTGAATCAGTGGTCCTGGATACCTCATGGTCACATGAGACAGGAGGCATTGTAGGAAAAGAAGAGCAATAAAATGCTAACATGGAGATCCCCGGGAGCCATAAAACTAATAGACAAATTATTTAGAAAAAAATCCTAAAAGCAAACAAAGAGAAGAACACACTACACACACAGATCAAAACACTCTGCACAACATAAGTGTTTGCAAATTCTGCCTGTAGTGCTCCTTTAATATACCTCAAGTTGTTCTTTGTTTTTATCTTCTGCTCATACACTGCATATCATACAGAAAACAATATTTTCTTATAAAAATTCCTAAAACACCTTTTGTAAAACTTTTTTTTTGCCATTGTCTGTCCCCCTAGGAACCTTACTCTTTCAGGCCCTGCATTGTACCACTCCTCTGCCTGCCATAAACATTCTCACTGGCACCATCCACTGATATATCACAGTTTGTCCCCTTGTGGCCCTGGTCAGTTCTAGTCCTTCCCGGGGGCCTCCCTTCACCCATGGGGGAAGGAGGAGAGGGAGAGGGAGAAGCACGCTGCTGAGGACTTTACTAGGCATCAGGGATTCGATGCTGCCAATAGGTATGGGCCTCATATCAGGATTTCTAGACCCTGGCTATGTCCAAGTCAGAACGAATTTCTGGGGCTGCCACAGCACCACCTTCTAACTTTCTTTTTCCATCCCATCTCTTACAGACTGTTCTTCTACAGTCATGGGTTTTGGGTGTGAACTCTGGTCTACAAGATGCACACGTGGCCCCATACTTACTGGCCTGTCACCATGGGGCCAGCCTTGAAATGTGTAGTTTTTGATGATCAGCTGGCAGTATAGCCTAGAGGTTAAAGCAATGAGCCGTGAACAAGCTTGGTTCATCCAGCAGAATGGATTTTGATTCCAACATGCTCTACTTGTATATTGTGTGACCTAGAACAAGTCACTTAACCTCCATGTGCTCCCAAATCACACCCGGGAACAAAGTATATCTCAGTGTGTGCCTTTCCTGGACAAGTACATTAAAAACAGTCTGAGTATTTGTTATAATTCTGCAAGTATTATTCTCTTTCAATCCAGATTTGACTTGAAAAGAAAAAATAGGACACACTTACTTCTTTATTAATTACAAAAAGACGTAGATGGACAACAGGGGTAAAACATGAATAACTTGAAATGTGTTATTAAAAGAGAATTTAATTCTTTTGATAAAGTTAAAAGTATAACAGTTTCTTACTGAAATACGTTGGACTGAATGGGCTTTTCTAACAAAACAGTTATAGAATTCCATTGGATTATTTTTACTAACAGTTTGAAATGTAAAGGTGATAACTTTCTAGTTTCAATGCATATACAAAACAATTATTGTAAATGTAGAAAGTGTTGTAATAACACCTTAAAACACACTTAATAAAACAAGCAACGTCCTATTTAACCTATTGGATTATGTGCAGTCAAAGCAGGCAAAGACTAGGGTGACATTGTTGCCTGTCAGGAGCCTAAAACACATGGCAGCCCTAGCCCTTAATTACAGGCTGATTTACATATGACTAATTCTGGACTGCTAAGACTTACAGGTAAGCACAATAGCTCACTCAAATTAGCCTTTTATGGGCTTTCAGACATTAAGAAACCCTGGAAATGAAAGTTCCCCTCTAAAGGTACTAAGCACAACACCTTGTGCCTAACAACACACTCAAGGTGTTCCCCTTAAATGTACTAAGCACAACACCTTGTGCCTTACAACACAGTCAAGGTGTTCCCCTTTAAGGTACTAAACACAACACATTGTGCCTAACAACACACTCAAGGTGTTCCCCTTTAAGGTACTAAACACAACACCTTGTGCTTAACAACACACTCAAGGTGTTCCCCTTAAATGTACTAAGTACAACACCTTGTGCCCAACAACACACTCAAGGTGTTCCCCTTAAATGTACTAAGCACAATACCTTGTGCCTTACAACACACTCAAGGTGTTCCCCTTAAAGGTATTAAGTATAACACCTTGTGCCTAACAACACACTCAAGGTTTTCCCCTTGGCCGGCCCAGTGGCACTGAGGGTTTAGGTGCTGGACACCACACCTCACACCAAGCTGATGACCCAGGTTCGGGAATGGATTCGGGCCACCATGGGTCAGCAGGGGAGGGAAGGGATTGAGCATCCAGAGGGCTGCTCTCCCTTCCCAGGGAGGGATCAGGGGTTTGTGTCACTCTTGAGTGGCCCCCAGCAGCAGTTGGGGGCAGCACAAAGGAGCGAGCAGCAAAATCAGGGGATGGAGCTGCAGTGGATGTTGGCACACAAGTGCCTCTGACATCATTGCACGTCCAAGCTCTGTGGGAAACTATCACAAAAAAATCCCATCATGGACCAGGGAGGTGACAAGGTCTCCTGAGACCAGCACCCACATCCCCAATGCTGGGCCTTCTCCCTGACAGCTGGTGAAGCCTCCCCACTGGATGGACCCTCTAATTTCAGAAAGGCCACCAAGTAGGAGTGGTGGGCCCTCCTCCGGGGGGGACTGTGGGGCTGGACTGTCCAGTTGGGGAGGTGCTGGAAGGGAGAGGCTTCAGGCGGGGAGTGGAGTCATCGAAATAGAGAGGGCACCTCTGAGAGTTGCCCTGGGCCTGGGAGCATAAAGGGAGTTTAAAAAAAAGGTGTTCCCCTTAAAGGTACTAAGCACAACACCTTGTGCCTAACAACAAACTCAAGGTGTTTCCCTTAAAGGTACTAAGCACAACACCTTGTGCCTAACAACAAACTCAATGTGTTCCCCTTAAAGGTACTAAGCCATAACACTTTGTGCCTCACAACACGATGAAGATGTGTAGTTATTGGCCTAATATTACACCTCCTGGCATGTCTTGTTGCATATGTAGTTCCTGTTCTTCAGCCAGATTCAAAATTCTCAGCAGTTATTTTTCAGTTTCCTGCAAAACAAATGACAGCTGTAACTGGCAGAACTCCATTCTTTTCTCATTTCTCATTCCAAAACAATTTGAATTTGCAGATGTTTCATGCTTTATTGCTGGTGGCATTTGCATGAAATCATGCTACAGCTCTGCAGAATTTTCAAGTTCTTCTTCTGTGGGGACTGAGGGAAGTTTTGGAAATTTAGCCTAATTCCATGGAATTCCTTTGGAAGAAGAAATTTCAAAATTTTGAAAGCAGAATAAAAAAATGCAGGTATGCAATCCCCAGTTTTTCTTCAAACACAGATGCATTTCCTACAAACTGCGGACTAATAGTCTGCAGATTATGTTATCTGTGGAATTTTGTTCCATAGTTTACACAGAAATTATTTTCGGAATTCCACAGAACTGGGTTCAAATCCCAGTGAGAGTCACACTTTTACTTTCATTTCTACAACTGGATTACAGAACTATAAAAGAAATTCCAAAAAGCATTGCTGAAGCAAAATTGCCATTCCATACAAATATCACCAGTGGAAGTTTGCATCATGCACCACTCTAAAACAGTTCCTTAGACTTGGGGCCAATTTTAAAAACACCTGCAGGTGGCGCAAGTTCCTGGTGCGCCGAACATACAGCCCTTTGACACGGGTCGTGATTTTCTGTGGGGTGCACCAAATGCTGCAAGTTAGACCAGCTTCCCCCGGTCTAAATTTGTGCCATTCAGGGACCCTTTTTACAGGGCTTGCACCAAACATTTGGCGCAGGCTGCCATAAATCATGGAAAGTGTCACAACTGCACCCAATGTATTAAAATTGGGTGCAGCTGCGTTAAATGAGTTTGGCGCAGTTGTGACCAACACTGGGGGCTGGCACAGGGCTTAATGCAAACCCTGCATCAGCATTTGAAAATCATGTCCTTCATCTCTTCCTGCCCTGAAGGCATAATCATTTGCTTGTAACATAGCAACATCGTAATTTATAGTCAGAATGGACTTTAGGTCCATCATGTCCACCCGACACTTCATAAAGATATGATGCTCTGTGATGCAGATAATAACTGATTTTTAACTATACTGTTTGAATTTTAGTGTAATCCTATGTCCTTTGTGATATATTCAAATGTTATGCGTTATGTTTCTGCTTTATTTAGGTGCCTTTCCTGTTGTCTTTATCTGGTAAACTATTTATACTTGGTGTAGAACAGTAGAAGACCATTGGTCCATATAAACTGTTCCCCACCTCAGTGGGTATGCATCGACCTGTTCCCCAAAAGATATTTATCAATCTTTCCCTTAAATTCCTTTACAGTTTTACTATCTACTACTTCTAAAGGCAGAGTATTCCACACTCTCCCTGCTCTATTTAGAAATGAATAGTATATACCATTCTTTGTAACAGTTTTCAGTTTAATCTGCTTTTCATGACTTCTCAACCCTTTTGGCTTCTCCTGTGTCTTCACCCCCATTTCATTTGTCGGTTCATTGTCATTTATTATTCTAAATATCATCATTAAATCTCCTCTTTCCTGTCTTTGTTCCAATGTAAATAATCCTGTCCTTTTTAATCTTTCGTTATATTCATATCTATTTAAATTTCCAATCATCTTAATACATTTCTTGTGCACTCCTTCCACTCTTCCTATCTCTTTCTTTGTGTATGGACTCCATAACTGGGACCCAAAGTCCAAATATGGTCTAACATAAGACCTATATATTGGTACCATACATCCCACTGATTTATTCATAAAGCTGAGTTTTATGTTTCTCACCATGTTATTTGCTTTTTGTATGGCCACCGTCCGTTGTTTATTATATTTCAGTTCTTTGTCAATTATTATCCCACAATCTCTTTCCTCATCAACTTCCTTTAATTCTTTTCCATCTAATATATATCTATTTTTTCCCCATTCCCCTTTCCTAGGTACAGTACATTTCTCCTGATTTCTCTAAACTAAATTTCATCTTATTCTTTCTAGCCCAGACTTCTATTTTTTGCAAATCCCTTTTTAGCCTTTTCTGCTGCTCTATTGTTCTTACTGGTCCTCCTACCATAATATCATCCACAAATTTTACTACTTGATTAGTAACCCCCTGATGTAAGTTCCTAATATATAAAGAAAACAATACAGGCCCCAACACAGGTCCCTGAGGGACCCCACTTTTCACTTTAATGGACCTAGATAGTTCACCTGTTATTCTTACTTTTTGAGTCCTATCACTCAACCAGTTACTTATCCATAGTACAATTCGACTATCCAATCCCATTCTATTTAATTTCGCAATCAAATTGTCATGGGGCACCTTGTCGAAGGCTTTTTGAAAATCTAAAAATATTATATCTAAAGGTGTATTATTGATTAATTCCTCTTTAATGTTTTCATAGAAGCATAAATGGTTTGCACCATGTGCTCTATATTTTTTAAATCCATGCTGTTTTTTATCCATATAACCCAATAAGTTCAAACTTTCCTCTATTTTTAATTTCAGTATACTCTCAGTGACTTTTCTGTACATATCTCTTTTGCATATTGTACATTGTGTTAGCTGGTTATCAATTTTGTTTGGAATCTCCCAGGTCATACATGAAAACAGGCATTTGATTGTCCAGTGCACTTACCTGATTAATAAAAAAACTAAATAAATAAATAAAGTATGTATGAACATTTACCAACTTACTTAATGGTGTTCCCTACCCACTCTGCTACTCAGGGTATAAAGGGATTCCCATGGTAAGCAGGAATTTGTCCAGGTTTACTGTAAGGGCATATCATTTCCTCATGTCCACTGTCTCCCCTAGTAGGCTGTTCCATAGGGTTACTACCCTCTGGGAGAAGAAAATATTCCTAGTGTTAGCCCTAAATTTATCAGCTCAGAGCATCAGTCATATTCTCTCGTCCTGTTGAAGGACACCAGATCAAAAGTCTTGGTCTGAGCTTGTCAATGTCCCTGAGAAGTGCTGTGCGTAACTGCGAAATTCTGCTTCCACCAGAATAGTGAAAAATGCAGAACTTTGCCAACTGATGCAAAATCCCTCAGAAAATAGCAAAATGCCACAGTTTCCACAATTTTTCTGCAGAACTTGTTTCCTCTATTTAACAAACATATTCATTTCACATTCAAACCCTGCAGTTCATTAAAAAAAAATTGGTAGAATTCTACAGAATTCACTGTGAAATTCTACCAAGCATAGAAGAATTGTGACTCCACCAGCATTCCACCAGTGGAATTTCACATTCTGCAAAGCTGTACCCTTAAATATGCAAAAAGCTGAGATCATGTCCCCTTTCAACCTCCTTTTCTCCAGTTTGAACATGCAAAAGTCCCCTAACCTATGGCTTTTGTCTTCCATAGCTCTGATCATTTTGCTGGCTTTCATTGTACCCTCTTGAGTGCCCCAGTGCCTCTTTTGTGTTGAGGAGCTTAGAACTGCACAGAGTACTCTGGGTGAGGTGTGACCAGGGCCTTGTAAAGAGGCAGGATAACTTCCCCTGCCTTGCTTTTCTTCCCCATTGAAACATCACAATCACACTCATTTTCATGGCAAAACTTGTGATGTCATATAAACTTGAATAGAGCACTGGGTGCATCTGTTTGTCTGGACAAACTGTTGGTCTAACTTTCTGGATAGATTTCTGCACTCATGTCAGAAAAATGGACGTGAGTCCTACAGTTGCTGCATAAATTTCTGTAAGCTGTGGGAACTGTAGGCAGATGTCTGTGAATTGAATGCAGACACCCAGATGCATCTGCGTGGACACAGCATGTGTCCAAAATATGAATGCAAGTGCTGCATGCACAGTTTTGAACATCCAGCCTGTAGAGTCAAGGGGGAAATAAGATCCCATTTTAATGAAAATGCCCTTCAGTAGTGAAAAACAAAGATCCTGAAATTCAAAAAGCAGGAGCAATTCATGTTTCCCTGTTCTGCTTATCCCAACTGAAGCTGTTTTGCTTGAAACTGGAAAATTTCATTAAGTACCGTATCTCACTGGGGAGATGGCAGCCCCTCCCTTCCCAAATTGTTGTCTGGTCCCTACTTCTTGACCGAGGCACCCACCTTTATTTTTGAATAAGCAGTTCTGAAAATCAATTCCTCTTTACTTTGTTTCTGTCATTCTCACAACATTAGGCAGTGTGGTGATGTGTTTCAATCCACTGCTGGGCATCTGCCACATCATATTCTGCAGTAAACGCAGCAGCGTGTAACAAGTCAGAACCCAGCCAGGTAGAAGAGAGAACATGCTGACACGAGACATGCAGCATCAGATCATTTGCCTGTTTCAGTGGTGCTGGTCTGGCAGCCTACCTCACCAACAATATGTGCCATACCTTCTCTCTGCTTCCTCAGTTTTATAATGCAGCAGTTACTCTGATCTTAAGCCATGTGTAATATTCTTTGAGCATCCTTTTCATAAGTACAGATACATTTATTTTCCTTTGGTAACCAGGTAAGTCCCACTGGGCACAAGGCACATTTAGATGAGTGGCTGGGAAGCATAGGAAGGTTAAGTGACTTGCTCAGAGTTGCACAGTATGTAAGTGTAGGTTGTGGGACTCAAACCCAGATCTGTTGTATGTACCAAGCCCATTCACAGCTCATTGCTGTAACCTCTAGGCTATACATTCAGCCTGATTTACCCATCTACAACTGAGTTTAAGTTGCCTGCTCCAAGGAACAATAATTCATTTACTGCATGTGGGCTCTGTTGTTTTCTCTATCTGTATTTATCACTCGAAGTGCAAGGATATTACTGAATCAGGGTAGCCAAGTGGTTAGTGTTGCATATAAGAAAATAGCCAGTGCAAAGTAATGCTGTGAATAGGCAGTGCTGTGTAATTGTGACGGCTAGTAACCTCTAGTGGTGGTCCATATAAAGATAGTAATAATCATAATCATATTCATAATCTATCTGCTTTCTAATACTGTGAAACAGCCCCCCTCTCCCCATCCTTCTTTCTTCCTCCCTGCACTCTCAACCCATGTTTTCTGACACACTTCTTAAAGGTATGCACCTACAGTTAAGATTCATCCTGTTCTCTCCCCATTACATCAACCCATGCCCTATCCCCCACCCCCACATGCACTATTTTACCTTTTGCCAATTTTACATCTTACTGTATTGTATACTGTAGCTTAAACTGAGTGTACTCTGCAATTTAAATTTTACATCATGATGATTCTGTTTCAAATGTCTTACCATACAGTGATGGCACTATCCCTTAGCCCTTATCCTGGCTGACCTCATAACTGATATATTTTGTAGGCATTTTACATTGTTTTTGTCTGTCTCTGAAATTCATTACTTGTACTGTGCTTTTATTGTTCGTGTACATTCACCTGCTGTTGTCACTTTGTTGTTGCAGTTTCACTCCCTACTATATCCCCTTCCTCCGGGTCACATCTGGAGATGAGCTCTGGCTCAGGGTGCCTGTCTCAGTTACCAATTTTTAAATAAATAAATATAAATCATTTTGTTTATTGGTAAAAGTACACAGGAAATGTTAACACCCTTGTAATTATTTATCGGCAAGAATGACATCACTGGAACTCTCTAACCTCCTAGATATGGGGATTTATGCCTCGATAGCTGAATGGTTAGAGTTTCTGCTTTCATTGCACAGGGTCTCATGTTTGATTCCCAGCAAGGGCTAAAAGTCATCTGCCCAAGTAGAAGCATTCACAACAAAGCTCATAACTGTGATCCAGGCATTCCAGGTTCAAATTCGATCACGGCTACTTACTCACTGTTTGATCCTAAGCACTTAACCACTTCAGTATATCCACTTGTAAAAATGAGTAGCTGCAATGCCCCGCCGAGAATGAAATGTTACATCTCATCTGGGCTAGGAGTCAATAGAAATGCTGGGATTTGAACCGGGTTCAATGAACTAACCACAAATACCCTGCCTAATTTCTCTGGGATGGCAGGAAGAAATGTGAGAGAATATCATTTTTAGAAAGGCTTCTACAGCTAACCCAGTTCTTGAAATCCATGATTGTGTCACAACGGATTTAACAAGGCCAGGAAAGAGTTAAAACACAAATGTCTCCAGTCCCCCTATACTATACAAAGGCCCGCACAATTGAATCTGATTAATGCAAATGCTGTACTTTTCATGAATGTGAACATTTTTTTATTTGTGACATAATATATATATATTTTTTTATTTTATTTAAATAAAGAAAAAGTGTCAGCTGGTAATGGACACTGCCAGGCTGCCTGTGGACACCTTCAGGTTGGCTGCTGTCCTCTGTTCAGCCTGTCAGTCCCTTCCTGCACTCTACAGGGAAGGCACAACTGAGCCTGACACACATAACTACTGTACTTCTAGTGAACTTGAAGAAATCTTTTATTTCTGAAATAAGAATATATATTTAATTTGGTTTCTGCAAGCTAATCGCAGGCACTGGCTGGCTGCCAGCCAGCACTCATTTGCTACCCAAGCTCCCAGTCCCCCTCTTCTCTCTACCCCTAGGCCTCAGGAGATCTCTGCACAGCTCAGCCTGAAATACCAAGCAATTTCTCCTGCAGTAAAAGGTTTCCTTTTATATTTTATTGCAAAAAAAACCAAAAGGTCTGTTCTACTCTGCCTGAAATGCTGATCAATTAGCAAATCTTCCTGTAGTAAAAATACTGTTTGTTTAGTAATTTTCTTTTTTTATTACAATGAAAAATGCCAACTGGTTCTGGGCACGTTGCTATGGAAAGGGGAGGGCCACTGAAATCAGCTCACTGTGCTGAGGTTGCATTTCCCAGACATGCAAAAACAGAAGTCAAACACTCAAATCCTACCACTGGTAATACATTACTGTGCTGTATTTTTTGCTCCATAAATCATTTTTGTGAGCCATACCCATGTTATGGTGTATTGTGGTAAGATTTGAGGGTTACGCTTCTGTTTTTGCATGTCTGGTACTAGGCAAGTTGGGACATTTTTCCATTATAAAAAACATCAGTTATTTCCCCATATTTGATAGTAATTAACACTACTTATGAAACTACACAGCTTATTACTATATAATGAACAACCTTTTCATTAACTATTACAAGTACACCACTACATTATGGAAACACATTAATTTAAGCAAATACACTAAACAAGGTACACACAAAAAAACAGCACACTTTATCTTAATGCAAAACAGATCAACCTAATGCAATCCATAAAACACTAGATGGACAAGTCCAAGATATTCATTAGATATCACCATCTCAGGGGGTTGAACAAGCTTATAAAGGCCACTTACCCTTTGGGGTCATGGCTTTATGGATTGATCAAATCTCGTTTGTGGTATTTCCTCATATCTGACACTTTCTTTATTCTCTCTCACTCTCTGTATATGTATGTATATTATATATAGGATAAAGTATGGGTCTCAGTGTATAACGTGAGTTTACACACACCCGAGTGGTTTATTCATAACATCAAACCCCGAGGGTGTGTGTAAATTCTTGTTACACACTGAGACCCATATTTTATTTTATATAATTGCTGGGATTTCCTTTTTTCCCCACAGCAAGTATATAAAATAAGAAAGGTGGTCTGCTTTGGTGTGAGCTCTATCGGTTGCTCGCTTGCTAGCTTTTGTGAAGTTTTTTTTTTAATTAAACTTTAGTTGGAGCCAACATTTTGACGGTATTTCCCTCATTTCTATTACTGTCTGCCTTCCAGCACTTACCGCAGCGTTCGTGCAGTGGTTCAGAGAGGAAAAGATGACACGGACAGAAGTTAGAAGAAACAGCTTCAGAGGCTGGGGCGCCTGCACAGTGCGAGGGAAACCAAGCATGTGTTCGCCGTTATAAACTCTCCTTTCTAACGGTGAATTACGCCACAGTTTCCCTATGGGAAAAAGGTCATCCCGGTTATTATAGGAGTGTAACGGAAATTCCATTCACCAGGAATTTCCAGCTCACTGCCACCACAAGGTTTTTACCAACAGGAACCAAGAAACCTGCCTCCTCCTTGCTCAAGGTCAGGAAGGTCAACCCAATAACTGTTGGTAGAGGGATGTATTTACAAGAAGACAAAAGGGTTGCACATTTACTGAGAAAGAAAATAAAGCAAGTTAACAAATAGTTGATGTACAGCAAAATTCTGAGCTATCCTTCTCTAAAATCCTTCACCTGCCCTAGCTACAGAATTACTGTCCCTCACTGTGCTATCTTATCAGTCAGCTAGTCTTTGTGTGGCAGGGGCTCTGGCATTGTCTGATGTTGCAGCCTAAGAAAGTGAGCCTGCTTACAGCCTCTCAGTATATTTCTCCTCTCTGTGGGGAGCAGTTTCACTCACTTTGAGTGACAGTTCCATGTTGTTCCAGCCCTCCTTGAGAGTTTATGTGCATATGTGTGTGTGTGTGTGTGTGTGTCTCCACCCATCCTTCAGCACCTCCTTGCTTCCATAATGATGTCCACCTGGGTCCTTTGTTCAGCATGGGAACATCTCCAGGAAGGACACCCCCTGGCTTTCCTGTTAACTTCCCCATGAGAATATCACACCTGTACCATAAGTTGTCATATATTACTTGATCATGTGATGTGGTAGCCATCTTGTACCTGAAGCAGATGCATATTTAGAAAAGAATAAATGAATCAAAAGAATACGTGGCTCTGGTCCCATTTCCTGTCACATCTCCTTCCTCAAGAAATGAAGGTGTGTCTCTTTTGGGCAACCCCCAAGATACACTGCCATTCATGCAAGGCCTGGGGAGTGCCTAAAGGAATATGCCATGCACCTAGCCCTGCCTCACCAGTCCATCTACACTGGCATTCTGCACCCCATTTGGTGCTGCATGATTATATTATGTGACTGTAGTACCAAACTCTGGTGCAATAACTTTGTGTTTTGCCCACTAGTCCTATGGATCCATGTTAATGGGTTATGTTCAGTGACCACAGTGAACTCCCTCCCATACAGATATGGCTGCAGCTTCTGAAGGGCCCACACTATTCCCAGACATTCCCTCTCCACTGTGGCATACAACTCTTCCCTGGGCAGAAGCGTTTGGCTCAGGTACACTATGGGGTGTTCCTCCCCTTGCAGTGTAACCTGGCTCAGGACAGCACCTAGCCCATGGTCTGAGGCATCCACATGTACTATGAACTTTAAGTCATAACTGGGACTAGCAAGAATGGTATCCCACATAATGTCTTCTTCAACCGTTGGAAGACAGACTCACAGTCCTCTGTCCAGAGAACATTTTCAGGCATTCTCTTTATTGTCAGGTCTGTCAGGGGTTTGGCCACATCACTGTAGTGAGGGACAAACCTTCTGTAGTACCTGGCTTTTCCCAGAAATGCCCTTACCTGTTTCTTTGAGGCAGGGAAGGGCCAGGTCTGCCTCAACCTTCATTGGCTCAGGACGGATGCATCCACTGCCCACCCGGTGCCCAAGGTAGGACACTTCAGCCTTGCCTACTTGGCATTTTTCCTCCTTGACTGTCAGCCCTGTGGCCTTCCATCTGTGGACTACTTCCTTCATGTGCCTGATGTGATTCTCCTATGTCTGGCTATAAATGTCAATATCGTCCATGTAAGCCAGTGCATATTCATCTGCCCCTGCCAGGATGCAATCCATAAACCTCTGGAAGGTTGTGGGCACATTCTTCATCCCAAATGGCATTACTGTTGTGGTCAAGAACCGGGCTCCACCCAGCCATTTCAAGGTCTCTTCTGTTCTAGGCATGAGGTAGGCATCAGACTACATACAGCTGTTGAGCCTCTGGTAGTCAACACAGAATCATGTGGTACCATCCTTCTGGGGAATCAGAACCACAGGTAAAGCCCAGGATCTACTGGATTCCTGGATCACTCTAAGGGCCAGCATCTCCCTGAGTTCCTCCAGTATGAACTTCTTAACCCCCTCGGGTACCCTGTAGGGGGACTGCCTCAGCAGAACCTGGGCCCCAGTGTCTACATGGTGTTCAGCTATTGTGACATACCCCGGATTCCTCGTGAACATGTCCCCAAATTCTCACAGCAACCCCTCATCTTCTTGGCCTGGGCCATTGTCAGCTGCCCTGAAAGGGTGAGGTTATTCACTAAGGATCTCTCCCAGGCTTCCCCAAGGAGGTCCATTAAGGAATCAGCCTCATTCCCCTCCTCTGACACCCTGCACACTGTGAGGATCATTTCCTCCCTATCATAGTAGGGCTTCATCATGTTCATATGATATACCCTCTGCCTGCGCCTTCTGTCAGGCAGCCCTACTATGTAGTTAACATCACTCAGCTTCCTAACTATGGAGAATGGGCCCTCCCGTGCTGCCTGCAGTTTATTGTCTCTGACTAGGATGAGTGCCATCACTCGCTGTTCAACTTCAGACTCCCAGGCTATGGCCCCACAATCGTACCAGGCTTTCTGTTGCTGTTGTGCTGTGGCTAAGTGCTCCTGGGCGAGTCCCATGAGCTCCTTAAGCCTGGCCCTGAAATTTAGGACATTCTCCACAACAGACACCCCTTGGGTGGCATGGTCACCCTCCCATTCATCCCTGACTAAATCTAGGGGCCCCCTCACCCTGTGACCAAACAGGAACTTGAAAGGTGAAAACACTGTGGACACCTGTGAGACTTCCCTGTATGCAAACAGGAGGTGGGGCAAATATTTGTCCCACTCCCTTTTGTGCAGGTCAGCAAATGCCCTGAGCATAGTTTTAAGGGTCCCATTGAACCTCTCAATCAGGCTATTTGTCTCGAGGTGATAGGGTGAAGCAGGGAGCTGTTTCACCCCAAACTTTTTCCACAAACTGGTCATCAAGGATGAAATGAAATTTGCCCCCTGGTCTGATAAAATCTCCTGGGGAAATCCTACTCAGTTAAAGATTCCTAGGAGCTCATCAGTCACCTTTTCTGCCTCAATGGAGGACATGGCCACTACCTCGGAATACTTGGTTGCATAATCCACCACAACCAGTATGTATCATTTGATCCTGTGGCTTGGGGTACTTGGGGGCCCCACTACATCCATGGTTACCCTCTTCGAGGGTTCATCCATAATAGGCAGGGGCACCAAAGCTGCTTTAGCCTTCTCCCCCACCTTCTCAACTCACTGGCACTGTGGACAAATCCAACAGTAATTTGCCACACCTGTGTACATACTTGGCCAAAAGAAATTGTTGGCAAGCTGCTTTTTCGTACGGTTAATACCCAGGCGGTCTGAAAAATGAATATCATGGGCAAGGACCAGAAGCTGCTTTTGGTAGTCCCGGGGGGCTACCAGCTGCTGGAGTACCTCTTCCTCTAACCCTCTGTGGCGTCGGTGAAAAAAAACAAACTGCTCTGAAGGGTCAGTGTTTGCGGAATATACTGTACACAGCATAAGGACCAAAGAACAAATATCCGTACCACACAGCATTGAACCAATTTGCAGCTTTATTCCAAAAAACAATAAAAAAAAATGCCAAACGCCACAACCAGCACCTGCTCCACTGAACCTCTACCGGTTTTGCACTATCTGCTACCTCTCAAAGTTTTTGGAAGGTAGGATCAGCTTGCCGTGCTCTGCCCAGCTCCTCCCATCTGACCCTCCCCAGTTCCCCTTCAGGAGGAAAGCTGCTCCTGGTGGCAACCTCCTCCTCCTCTTCTTGCAGCTGGGGCTTAGGGATGCTACTCCTAGCTAGCCTTTCCCCCACACTAGCCACTTCCTCAGCTGCTGAGGGATGTGTCTGCACAGGCTGTGTTACCCCCTCGTCCACCTCAGAAGCTTGCCCTTTTGCCTGGCTATGGGTAGTAACACATATCATGTTTTCCCTGTGGTCAGAATCATTCCCCATTATCACATCCACAGGGAGATCAGGTACAACTCCCACCTCTTGTACCCCATGGCCTCCATCCCAGCTCAGGAAGACCCGAGCCATTGGCACTTGGACCACTGGACCCATGACTCCCCAAATCTTGAAGAACTGCCCTACCAGAATCTGCTCCACCTGGATCAGATCTGCCTTACAATGGAGAAGGAGGCACCAGTGTCCCTCAATCCTAGTGTTACCGTCCCATTGACTAGAACAGGGTGCACATGCTTGGTAGAGTTTGGTGGCACTACAATGTGTGTGCAGTTTGCCAACTGCTGTGTGCTATCTTGGTCCCCCTTCCCCAGGCTTTTGCCCTTTATGCCTGTTTTTAGAGCAGTCATAGGATAGATGCCCCACTTTCTGGCAAATCCAGCATTCCTTTGCCCCCGGCTCCTTGTTCCCCTTAGAACTGGTGGGTTCTGTTTTGGGCTTGGGTGTAGACTGTTTTTTCTTTAGGCTGCCCTCCCTGAGTCCCCTTAAAACCATGTGCTGCCCCACCCCCATAGTTCTTATGCTGCGAGTGTGATCTGCTGGCAACATACAAATCATCACTTTCTGTTGCCTCCTTTGCGGAGTTGCATGCCCGGTCCAGTAGCCAAATGCATAGATCATCAGGTACATTTTTAAGAAACTGTTCCCTTAAAATTAAATCTTTAAACTGCTCTACACTCCTTGCCTTAGCCACATCTACCCAATGGTCTAAATAAGCACACATTTGGACATGCAGTTCTACATAGCTGTCTCCTGGGCCTTTTCTTAACTCTAAATTTCCATCTATAAGCCTCAGGAATCAGTTCAGAAAATGTTTTAATAACATTCTTTTAACTTTATCGTAGTTCATGCAATCATTATCATCCATTCGAGCAAATGCGTGCAAGGCACAGCCAGTAAGTAATGGGGTCAGGTGGGTCATCCACGTAATCTTATCTAATTTAAATTGCTCACAGACCCTTTCAAGTGATTTTAAAAACAAATCCAGATCATCTCCCTCTAGGTATTGCGGAAACATTTTACAATTAATCATAGCTTCATGGATTGAACCACCTTTGCCATTACTTATGGTTTGGGGAGATGTTTGCTGGCACCATTTTTCCATCTCGATCTCATGTTGTTGCTTTCCCTCTCGCACTCTGCTCGTTCCTTCTCTCTCTCCTCTCACATAAGGATCTCATGCTGGTGAATCTTCTCCCTTTCCTCTCGCATAAGGATCTCATGCTGGCAAATCTTTTCTCTTTCCTCTACCTCCAGCCTTATTTTCTCCCTTTCAGCCTCCAGCCTTGCCCTCTGCAGTTCAGCATCTTGTGGCGCAAGCTCTGCTTTCAGGATCTCAAGCCGAGGTTGACTGGGCTGCACCACTTCCCCAGCTTATGCCATAAAGTGTCCCCCCTTGCTCAGCCACTGGGATCTCAGTCTCTTTACATGGGTCACTAACCTCAGAGACCACCTGCTGACGAGGAATTTGGCCATGCCCATTTGAGACCATCTGTCCCTCCTGCAGCCAATCATACGCCAACAGGGCTTCCATAAGTGCATTCTTTTTCATGCCCTCAAGGACAATCCCCCTTGCTGCGCACATCTCACAAAGCTGCTGTGCATGAAATTTTACATAGCTTGAGGAGCTCATATTTTCTAGCTACGCTGCACCAAACTGTCTGGAAATTAAAAAAACAGTAGTAAACAATGCAACCTTTTGAAATCCTGTTTCGTGACTGTTAAAAGGTATATTTCTGCTGGCACTCTGTCACCAGTGTGCCATCTGTCTCTGAGTTCCTGCCTCACAGGAAAGCAATTTATCTGCTGCTCTGCACTAGACTGATACCAGTTGCCACACGGATCCCACTACTCTGCCGCCAATGTAACAGAAATCCCACTCACCAGGGATTTTCCAGCTCACTGCTACCACAAGGTTTTTGCCAACAGGAACCAAGAAACCTGCTTTTTACCTCCTCCTCCTTACTCAAGGTCAGGAAGGTCAACACAGCTGTGGGTAGAGTGCCCCTTCAGAGACAGACTGTAAACAGAGTTCAGCAGAAATAGTAAAATTACCCTTTAAAATAAAACAAGCAGTCATTGATTCTATAAAATTAGAATCTTTGCCAGCCCGGTGGCGCTGAGGGTTGAGGCGCTGGATGCCACACCTCACGTCACACCGATAAACCGGGTTTGGGAATGAGCCTGGGCTACTGGGGTTCGGCAGGGGAGAAAGAGGATTGAGCATCTGGAGGACTGCTGTCCTCTCTTGGGGGGATCCAGGGCTTGCCTGGCACCACAGTGGACCCTGGTGGAAACCGGAGGTACTGCAACACTTAGGGCTGTAGTAGAGGGTGCAGAGCATGACAGACATTCCTGACATCGTGGCATGTTCACGCTCTGCAGGGAAGAGGGCAGGGGAGTAACTAGAAAAAGGGGAAAACACCCCAGCACACCGAGGAGGTGACGAGGGCCTCAGGGACCTCCCTCACATTCCCTACACCAGATGCCACACCAACAACCCACGGCCAACTCCCGGACGGAGGTAGACCCTCTAATTTCAGATAGACGCCACCAGGTAGGAGAGGCAGGCCCTGCCTTGGGGGGTGATCCAAGGTGCTGGGAAATCTCCCGATGGGGGGGAGTTGGTGGTGAGCATCAAGGTGGGGAGTAGCAGGGGCTGAGCGTCAAGGAGACACCTCTGAGAGATGCCTCGGTGCACCAGTGCCAGAAAGAGAACTGGGTAAAAAAATAGAATCTTTACTGAAATATTACAAATATTTACAACAGAATGTATTTACAAGAAGACAAAAGGTTGCACATTTACTAAGAAACAGAAAATAAAGCAAGTTAACAAACAGTTGGTGCACAGCAGAATTCTGAGCTATCCTTACCTAAAATCCTTCACCTGCCCTAGCTACAAAATTACTGTCCCTCACTGTGCTATCTTACCAGTCAGCTAGTCTTTGTATGGCAGGGGCTCTGGCATTGTCCAATGTTCTAGCCTAAGAGAGCGAGCCTGCTTATAGCCCCTCAGTATATTTCTCCTCTCAGTGGGGAAGGGTCTCACTCACTTTGAGTGACTGTTCCATGTTGTCCTAGCCCTCTTTGAGAGTGTGTGCGTGTGTGTCCACCCACCTTTCAGCATCTCCTTGCTTCCATAATGATGTCCACCTGGGTCCTTTGTTCAACATGGGAACATCTCCAGAAAGGACACCCCCCCAACGGGTTTATTGCTTTATTGCCTTCTCCCTGGCTTTCCTGTTAACTTTCCCATGAAAACATCACACCTCTATCATAAGCTGTCATATACTACTTGATTTAGTGGTCTGGTAGCCACCTTGGACCTGAAGCAGATGCATATTTAGAGAAGAATAAATAAATCAAAAGAACACAGGGTTCTGGTCCACTTTCCCATCACAAGGAGCACGGTAGTGCCCCTATAGTTAGGGCTGAGAAGGTTCTTTAATGTTAAGTCTCAGTTTTTGCACCTTAATAACTTTGGCATCATTTCACAAAATAGCACAACATTTGGCATACTTAGTCAGGCTGTCAGAGTCTCACGACATGAAAAGTTTCATGACAGCATCTTGTTCGGTTTTTGAGATACAGAGCACCAAATAATGGGGAAAAAAGTGTGCTTGTTCCCCTATACTTAAAATTGCATATTATTTTCTCTCACTTATAACCTAGACGGCGTGGAATTTTTTCATGAAATTTGCCGGGTTGAATGGGTCTATGCCAAGGATGTGTCTTTCAAAGGTTTCATGAAAAATACTGTACGGTTCCAGAGTTATAAGGAATTTTGGGAGAACCAAGAACTGTGAACGGTAAGAAAAAATATTGTGAGTGCTGATTTTTTTGATTTACCTGTCATGTGGAAAGAAATACCAATCATAATGGCCACCATTTTTTTACTCACAAACATTGAAAATACATTAAAATGATATATTTTTAAAAAGCATACACCTGAATCTAGCAAAATGGGATCCATTTAACTAGATTCTGCTGTTTATTAAAAAAAAATAGCCAGACATACCTTTTCTGGGAACCCCAAAATCCAGGGTGCCCAGCTTAGGGAGAGGAGCCTTCACCCACATTCTCTGTATGAGAACAGTGGGTCTTTCTTGAATGCTGAAGCTGCAGCTAGAGTTGTGCTGCTGTCTTCAGTTCAAGCAGAGAGCCAGCGATCCCCTGTTCTGTATCTATCTATCTATCTATCTCTCTATCTATCTATCTATCTATCTGACATTTTTCTTAAGTGGACCGGGGGCACACTTCCTGTACAGCTTCTTTCTCCCCCTTTCCTCCAGGTCACCAGCCCCCCCCTCCCAATGTTTTTATATATTGCTATGTATAATATAAGCAGACTGGGGTGCCCACCCTGGTACCATTTCTCTTGACTCCCCTCCCCTCTATGTTGGCCGGCCACTGTTCCCACTATGTACATGGTGGCACCAGTGTGACCACCTCCTGTGCCACAAAACAGTAGCCCAACACTGGGGTGCCCAATCTCCAGTGTTGGAATATCCCCTGAAAATAAATAAAACCATTCCTCAATTTTTTTTTACCCTGTAAAAAACAAACAAACAGTTCCTTGCTGATCTGACCCCCACATATCACACACACCCCTACTGACCTTCCACTCAGCACTCACCAACCAACATCCCTCTAAACCTCCACACACCCTCTCTCACCTAAACATGTCCCACAGCATAAATCTACTCTCTGATTGAAGGCACCTCTTGCTGCTTGAATCAGCGACTGCGATATGAGAAAATCAGGTAAGTGCAATTTAATGTATTTCAATGGGGTTTTAACTTTGACTCATAACTTTGCCATTTTTACATATTTTGACTGCAAATTTTCAACATGAACTTTTTGGGACCCTACCTCATGACCAATGGTGGTGAAATTATGCAAACCTGTCCTGAAAGGCAATTTCATGATTGCTTTGCAAAATTCCCTTTTGTCCCATTTGTGGGATTTGAAAATTTTCACTACCCTTGTTCATGTCCGGGTCTCCCCTGAAAAAGGGATCTTCAGGGCTCAGTGGGCCTACCTGATTACCAAAATTGAATAAATAAATAAATAAATGAATAAATGAGGTAGGGTCATAAGAAGGCTATGTAGAAAATATGCAAAAATAACAATGTTATGAGTGTACGTTGTCATTTTTCTAAGCTTACTCATAACTTTGGTCATTTTAAATATTTTGACTCCAAATTTTCAACATAGTTATTTTCCACACCACCTCATGAACGTGACAGCTGCCATTTTTCAAATCCTGGCCAAACTGTGTTTTCACTCCTGTGGCATGGAATGACATTTCAGCAGGGATTTGAAAATTTTCACCTACCGGGTTCATGAGGTGGGGTAATCAGAAGGCTATGCTGAAGATTTGGGGCAGGATATTCAGACTGCGCCAGACTGTGGCGCAAGCCTGGGCGCAGCGCAACTTGGATGTGCAGGGGCATGGACAGGGTGATATTCAACAGAGCTCCGCCATGGCACAGCATCATTGAATATTGCACCTTGGCCATCCGCAGTGCACATGGCACAGTGGCACTGTGCCAGCACAAGTGTCCAGAGTGGATCAGGGGGATGCGTTAACGCAAGTGCCATTGCAATAGGTGCAACCACCACGATATTCAAAAGTGTACATGCAAATGAGGCCATAATGTATGCAAGGTGCAAATGGGGCCATTTGCATGTCATTATGGCCCCATTTGCATGCAGGTGTGCCGATCCCCAGTGACTTGCACCTGGCACCGTGCCAGGCTGCAGCCATAGGGAACAAAGCCCCCTGCACAAGCGGCAACACGCTCTGACAACCGATGGCAGGCATATGAATGAAATGTAAATGTCCCATATCCCTGGTGGTCCAGTGGACTGCTCGCAGCCTGATCACAGCCAGAAGTACATTAAAATATACCCTCCTGTATCCCTGGTGGTCCAGTGGACTGCTCGCAGCCAGATCATGGGCATATGTTGAATTATAATAGTCCTATATCCCTGGTGGTCCAGTGGACCACTTACAGTCCGATCGTGGGCATCAGTAATAAATAATGACACACCAATCCAACCCTGGTGGTCCAGCAGTACCCCCCTCCCCACACACCCACTGAGCCCCACTGCCCCACTCCCCATCGGTAGGCGGCTGGCGTCAGCTCCCCACCCACTTGCCACCCCCCCACCTGCCAACTGACTCCGTATGGTAGGGCTGTACTGTACGCCCATTGGTCCACAGTCCATACCATACTACACTGTCCAGATATGTGAATGGATCCATTCACATATCTGGACTGTGTAGTATGGTACAGACTGGCAGTCAGCGGGCAGCGGGGCGGCAAGCGGGTGGGGATCTGTCACCCGCCGCTGACCGGGGAGTGGGGTGGTGAGGCTCAGTGTATGGGTGGAAGGGGGGTACCGCTGGACCACCAGGGTTGAATTAATGTGACATTATTTTTTACTGATGCCCGTGATTGGGCTGCGAGTGGTCCACTGGACCACCAGGGATATATGACTATGATTTTTCTACATATGCCCGCGATCAGGCATGGGGGTGCCACCACGAAGGTGCCACCAGAGCTCGGGTGTTTTGCCTGCAATACGGCAGTTCACCTGTGGGTGGCCAGCTGTTGGGCTCACCTGTGTGCAGTGCAAGTAGGGGTTGTGCATGCATGGGCTCAGCACATCCCGGACTGAATATCGGGATGTGCAGAGTATGCATGTGCACGCCCCCCCACCTACGCTGCAGACATTACTGATGCTCTCCGGCGCATCGGGATTTGTGCCAGGCTCAATCCCCCTTTGAATAGCATGCCAGGGTGCTTCAGTGGGTTGCACATGGCGCAACGCACAACCCTTCTGAATATCCCGCCCTTGCTGTACAAATATGGTAAATGCCCAAGTTATGACTGAACAATGCAGTATTTTAACATTCACACATAACTACGCTAATTTTCAATATTTTGACTCCAAACTTTCAACATAATAATTTTTTGACACCACCTCATAAACATGACAAGAGTCATTTCTTAAATTCTGGACAAGATGTGTTTTCGCACTTCTGGTGCAAAATAATATTTCAGCCAATATACTATAAATGCTACCCGTCATGTTTACAAGAGGAGTCATAAAATGACTATCTTGAAAATTTGGTGTCAGACTTATAAATATATATATATATGATTTATAGGGGCACGGCCGTGCCCCTATAGTTACGGTTGAGTAAGCAGTTTAAGTTTAAACCTCAAATGTTGCACGTTAATAACTTTGCAACCATTCAACAGATTTGCATGCAATTTGGAATGTGCAGTCTCAGACTGTAGCTCTCTTGATATGCCAAGTTGCGTTTTTGTCGGATTTTCAGTTTTTGTGCAACGAAGCACCAAAGACTTATTTTTTGCCTTTTCCCCCAATTTTGCTGATATCTGCTCATCGCACTGTGGCCACACCATTTAGAATTCTGGTCTGAAATATTCAGAATACAAAGAGGATTACACAACGAAAACTCCAGCGTTGGTTTGATGAAAAAATATGAATACGTTCCAACGTTATCTAATTTTGAATTGTTGGGGTCTGAGCATGCTCAGTTCAAACTTAGTTTTATATTTGTGTTTTTCCAAAGAGGATTGGGCTCACAATCAAGGATTTTGTCACCTTGTGAATGGGGATTTACAAAATCCCCATTCATGAGGAAAAATTCCCCTTTCGCGAGCTGCCATCTTGTTTTCATTTTTCCCCACAAACAAAATGTTGTAACTTGCCCCACAGATGTGTTGTCTTGTAATTGAAGCATGGGTTTTGTTCAGGGTGATGTCCTCTACAAACCTATGGCTTTGTTTTGCTTAGTTTTTGTGAAAAATGGATGTTTTAAATTTAAAAAATACTTGTTTGTAACTCGCTTTTGATTCTTGTTCGAGAGGTGACAAAATCCCTTTTCAAGAGCTGACAAAATCCTTGATTGCGATTTCAAGACCGGATGGCCCTATCTTGTGAACAAGGAGTGACTCACAAACAGGGATTTTGTCAGCTCACAAAAGGGGATTGGCTCATGAAAGTGGATTTTGACAGCTTGCAAAAGGGGAATTTGTTTTTGTATCCCCTTTCGTGAGCTGTCAAAATCTCCTTTCATGAGCTGTCAAAACCTCCTTTCGCAAGCTAACAAAATCCGTGATTGTGATTTCCAGACCAGATAACCCTATCTCATAAACAAGGATTGGCTCTGAACAGGATTTTGTCACCTGCTTAAAGGGATGGGGTGATGCCGGTGGATTTTGACAGCCATGAAGGGGTTGTTTTTAAATCCCTTTTGTGAGCTGTCAAAATCCCCTTTCACGAGCTGTCAAAATCCCCTTTTGTGAGCCTTTCCTCTTTCACGAGCTGAGAAAATCCATGATCATGATTTCCAGACTTGTTGTCCAAAATCTGATTAACAAGGAATTCTTGCAAATGGAGATTTTGACAGCTCGAGAATGGGGACTGACCTCGTGAATGGGGATTTTGGCATCTCACAAACTAGGAATTTTAAAACTTTGCCAGTGCACTGCAAATAAACAGTTCAGTCTTTTGGCTTGAAATTTGCTGGGTATAAAGGGGGTGCCCGAGAGATGTGAACTATGCTGTTTAGGTATAAAACCTTTCATCAGTTCCATAGCTGTGCCATTATGAAGTTGAGATATTTCCCATAGGATAACATTGCAGCGCCCACAGCTTCTTTTGGTGCCCGTCCCTTGGAAATGATTCAAGATATGGATTTTTCACTCCAGGCAGCTTAGTGAACTAAGCACACGTGGAGGGTTCGAATGCATGATTACAACTGGAGTGGAATTTTTTTTGTAGCTGCTACAGTTGCTGAGATTTTGGCAAATTAGTGTTACAAGAGTTCCTTTTCAGCTCTATAGGGTTGTTGTATGGCTCCATAGTTATGTGTAAGTGGGAGCACAGGGCCCAGAGGGCCTGTGCTCCCACAGACACATATCATTATGCAAAAATGGGCAGCTTGAAGGGAGTATGGGGCCCAGTGAGCCCATGCTCCAACCAACATATACCAGTTATGAGTTACATTACACTTTCTCAAAAAGTAAGGAAATTCATTGCAAAAAACTTAATTAATGCATCATTTAGGGTAGAAGTGACAAAAGTAGGGAAATTAGGTATTATGGATGACACCCTAACACCCCCATTCCTTACCACCCCCCATTCCCACCCACAACAAGCTAACAGATGACAGGGTGTGCCTTGAGGTCGATGGCCCTAATTCTCACCCCATTCCATGTGTAGCAAAGCTCAAATGATACAGTATAGGAGAATGGGGTGAGAGTTAGGCCTGACTACCCTAAGGCACACCCCATCACCTGTTGATCTGTGGTGGGTGGGTGTGGAGTGAGGTGGTGGTGTATAGTTAGTGTCAACCCTAACACCTCATTTCCTATTTTTGCTGCTTTTCAACCCTAACTGATGCATTAACAAAGTTTTTTGCAATATATATATATATATATATATATATATATATATATATATACATATATATAATTGTTAAGAAACATTATGTGTAGTGCCAGTCTTCACCCCAGCAAGTATGTTCTATGATCCCATGGCGGTGAACTGAGTTCAGGGGCAAGCTCAGTGACCTAGCTGGATGAGGTGATGGTGTGGGGATGGTGCTGTTATGTGACACTGCCCAGCTGAGAAATGAAAGCTGCAGGGTTGTCTGCATGGACCCGGTTGGGAAGAAAACTGTCCTCTTGGCATACGGCCCTGCACCTCTGCACCCATGGGTGGCAGAGAGCCCTGTGCATTGGACAACAGATGAAATCTTTGCCCTGCTGTAGCTTGTGGGCCCTGCATGAAGAAAGGAGATCATATTTGACGTTCTTTCCTCAGGGAACGGGGTGGGTATGAGGCTGGCACCAATGATTCACAAAAATTCCAGAGATCCAAAACTCTAATGTTTCTTCTTTTTGCTGCTTGGGGGTGGGGAGCTAAGGTTGGAAACCTTAACACCACATTTCCCTACTTTTGTGGCATTAACTTGAACCCTAAGTGGTATATTAATGAAGTTTTTTGCAAAGAATATACAGATATATATGTATGGAATAAGGCATGACAGAGGTGGAATTATGTTATTTTAACGTACAAAGGGGTGGGTTGGACTTCTGTGCCCCAAGAATGAGGGACTTCAAGAATAGCATGGTATGGTACAATAACTAGCATAACCCCCTGATGGACTTGCTTTATTCCACTTATAAAATGGGTCCTCAAGCAGTCTCCATCTCTGTGTGCTATGCGCAATGTATAGAGTGGGGAATGGTCAAGGGCCCTTGATGTCCCTGGAGTGCACAGTACATAGAGGGCTGTAAGGTAGCAAGTAAGGAGGACTTTTTGTAATAGAGCATGTGTTTCTCCTGCTCTCTACTCACAATTTTGCTGGTTGGTGGTAGTGCTGATAGGCATTCTACAGACAAAAAAGAGCAAACAGGCTGCACTGCCTGCATTGAAGACTGAAACAGAAGTACATAAAAGCCAAAAGACAGAGTTAAGCAGCAGCAAAGTGTTTTTATTCCATGAGAGTCCCGGTAAGTCTCAAAACCTTGGCGCTTCACGTTTAACCATGACGCTTCATCAGGGGGAGGAGCAAATGAGAAACAACTAATCCATTTATAGTGCACAATTAAAGATACAGGCCCAGATATTCAAAAGCGTTGCGCATGGCGCAACAGTGTTGCGCCATGCGCAACCCACTGATGCGCCCCGGTGCAATATTCAAAAGGGAAAAGTGCACTGCACAAATCCCGATGCCCCAGACTGCATCAGTAATGTATGCAGGCGCAGGTAGGGGGGCATGCCCATGCATACCCTGCAGAGTCTGATATTCAGCCTGGGATGTGCAGAGCCATGCATGCGTAACCCCTACCTGCGCCAGCACAAAGTTAATTAAAAAAAAAAGGAACAACTGATGGCCACCCACAGGTGAGCTGCCGCATTGCAGGGCGCAACACAGCAGCTGCCACCTGTGGGTGGTCACGTGAGCTCCGGCTGCACCTGGCGGCGCCCCCCCATGCCCGATCATGGCATTTGTGAAAAAAATAATAAAACTGTCCAATATCCCTGGTGGTCCAGTGGACTGCTGTCTGCCCAATCACGGGCATTTGTAAAAAAACAGAAATGTCCATCAAATATCCCTGGTGGTTCAGTGGACCGCCATCTGCCTGATCGTGGGCATCTGTAAAAAAAAAGGAATAAGTCCTATATCCCTGGTGGTCAGTGGACGCTATCTGCCGATCTTGGGCATTTGTAAAAAAGAATAAGTCCTATATCCCTGGTGGTCTAGGGTACCCCCTCTCCACCCGCCCACTGAGCCTCCGCCCCTCCTCCCGGTCAGCCAGCAGGCGGCGGCACCCACCGCCTGCTGCCCACCGCGGCCTACTGACACTGTCAGTGGGCTGTCGCCCGATGGTTCACAGCATGAGCCAATGGGCGTGCAACAGCGTACTACATTCCAGATATGTGAATGAATCATTCACATATCTGGAATGTATATGTGTAAGGCTGCACACCATTGGCTCATGCTGTGAACCAATGGGCGTACAGCCATACTGACAGTGTCAGTCGGCCGGGCGGTGGGGAGGCGACAGGCGGGTGGGGTGCTGCCGCCTGCGGGACCAGGGGAGCGGGTGGTGGGGCTCAGTGGAGGTGAGGACCCTAGACCACCAGGGATATATGACTTATTCCTTTTTATTTTACAAATGCCCGTGATCGGGCAGATAGCGGTCCACTGGACCACCAGGGATATAGGACTTATTCCTTTTTTTTTTACAGATGCCCACGATTGGACAGACAGCGGTCCACTGGACCACCAGGGATATTGGAAGGACATTTCTTTTTTTTTACAGATGCCCTTGATCGGGCAGATAGCGGTCCACTGGACCACCAGGGATATAGGGCTTATTTCTAATTTTTACAGATGCCCGCGATCAGGCTGTGGAGCACATTGCTGGCTGCAGGGGGTGTCGGTCCCCGACGGCTGCTGCCTGGCAGAGCGCCAGGCACAAGACATCGGGGATCAGCGCACCTGCATGCAAATGGGGCCATAATGACATGCAAATGGCCCCCCATGTGCGCCTTGCATACATTATGGCTCCATTTGCATGTTAACTTTTGAATATCGTGGTTGCTGTGCATGGCGCAATGGAACTTGCGCTAGCGCATCCCCATGTTCCACTCTGGCCACTTGTGCTGGTGCAGTGCCACTGCGCCATGCACACTGCGGGTGACCAGGGTGCGATATTCAATGCTGCCGAGCCATGGCGCAGCTCTGTTGAATATCGCCCAGTCCACACCCCTGCGCAGCCAAGTTGAGCTGCGCCCCCAAGCTTGCGCCACAGCCTGGTGCAGTTTGAATATCTGGGCCTTAGTGTACAAGATACATTCCTATCTCATTCTTTTACATGAATACATACACTCTAGAACATTCAAAATATTTAGTTAATAGAGAGCTGCATAAATACATAGCACTGAAATCATTATTCAATATTAGTAGTCAAATAATTTGATGTACAGGAACAGTCAAGAGAAAAGTGTAGTGCTCAAAAGCAAACAAAAAGACACCAGAAGATAAATAGAAAAAATATGAAAAGGAGCCAATTCCTATGAAGTTATAAAAAATCTATAATACCATGAAATTACAGTACCTAATTAAAAACTTCTTTATAAACCGCATACATTTACTAAGAATAAATATGAGAAAGCTTTTTATAAAAGGATTACAGATAAATATATTTAAGATGCAGGCAGGTGTCATAATATACAAACAGTCAAGTTAATGTTAGATGGATTTATCAACGTGCTGCCAAAATGACCATGGACAAAAGGGACGTTTCAGAAATGCAAGCATATTAGTCAGAAATAGACAAGATATATCATGTCCTACAGATAGGGAACAATATCAATGTAATTACTATTAAGGCCAATATCCGTATGGCCTTTGAGATTAAAAATCCACCTGGCTTCATGTTGCAGTAGAATTCTATGTCTATTTCCTCCGGTGGGATTGGCTTGGATCTGTTCAAGGCCAATGAAAGAAAAACCATCCACCTTGCCATCATGATATGAAGCAACGTGTAACCCAAGGGGACCGTCAGAATCAACACAGGCGTTCTACAGCACTGCAGTTTTGCTGGCAGGTGGTTGTACTGGCAGGTGCACTGCAATGATCATGCCAGTGATATCATTTGTGCAGTGCTGGTTAGCATCCCGGTTGGTAGCCCCATGTAGATCTGTGCCTGTTCACTTGCTGTAGTGGGTTTGAGTTGACTGCATTATTATGATGCGCTACCAACATGCTGGCTGGCATGCATTACCATTGGTTGATAGGGCCGGTGCATCACAAGGAGGCAATGGGTTCAGTAGTGACTGTAGCTTAGCACTAGTTGGGTGTGGTTGCAGGCACTGTAATCACAGCCTGAAAGATTGAGGCGGTGATTCCACTGGGAGCTGGTGACCTTCTTGAACCCGATAGGTTGTTTTCTCAGGTAATGCACCCCTGTCTTCTTATCCAGCAGGGGTATGTGATATTTTAATGTAGTCCCATGTTAGGGAGTTCTGACCAGTGAAGAACTAGAACTGAGCAATACCCATCTTATAAATTTGGCTAACCACCTCACTTCATGCCTTATTTTATATAATTTCTGGCCAGCAGTTTTTTCTCTCACAATTTTTATCCCCAGTAAAAAAGCTGTCTTATTTTGCTATTTTATTCAATTCTCCATCACAAAAGAAAGTTCATTATATTACATTTTTTTCAGTTTTTACTAGAGATTGGGTGAAAGTTGCAAATTCCAGTTCAGCAGAACTTCCACGAAATTTCACAATTTTCGTGGAATTCTCCAAACTTTCACCTTTGGCAAAATCGGAAATCTTCCAAATGTGTTTGATGAGTTTTTGTCCTGTTTCATGACACTTTCTCACTGAACTATGGCATAACATCCATGAACTGCAGAACTAATACTTTAATCTGCAAGTCATGTAATTATTTCTCAGTTCAGTGAGTGATCTGTGTGGTCCCCAGTAAATTGAAAAAGCTTTCCCTGGTGTCTAGTGGCACCCCCAACCTCTGATCACCGCCCCCCATCATTAAATGTTTCCCTGGTGTCTGGTGACACCCCCACCCTCTGATCGCTGTCCCCCTTGTGATTAAATGTTTCCCTAGTGTCTAATGACACCCCCATTCTCTGATTGTCATCCTCCTATTATTAATGTTTGCCTGGTGTCTAGTGGCACCCCCACCCTCTGATCGCTGTCCCCCTAACATTAAATGCTTCCCTGGCATCCAGCACCCCCTTGCACCACTCACACTTGGCTGATTACAACAATCTGCCACCCCCCCTTTTCATAGTCTTTTGGGATACTGCTGTGGGAAGCGAAAGGTGGCCCGGCACAGCCATATCTCACCACCTTGGCCAGACACTGCTATGCAATGACAGGGAAGCATGCTCCCTGTCACTGCATATGGTGGCTGGCCAAAATGAAGGAAGGCTGTGACAGTCACCCTATGAAACTCCCACAGCAGTGGCAGTAGCCCGAAGACTATGGAAGGGGATGGCTGGTTGCTGAAATCAGCCCGTGTGGTGGTGCAGAGGGAAGCGTGGATGCCAGGGAAACATTTAATGACAGGGGAATGGCAATTGGAGGGTGGGGGGGTTACCACTAGACACCAGGGAAATGTTTAATGATAGGGGATGGTGATCAGAGGGTGGAGGATGTCATTAGACATTAGGGAAACATTTAATGATAGGAGGACAGTGATCAGTGGTTAGGGGTGCCACTAGACACCAGGAAAACATTTATTTGCTAGGGGGATGGTGATTCGAGAGTACGGGGAGCCACTATAGAAACATAGAAACAGAATTTGTTGGCAGAAAAGGACCTACTGACCTCCCGGTCTGCCCTAAAATTTCCCTACCTACTGTGCATCTGTTGACCCTGCTTGATCTCTGGCTCCCTCCCCCACCAGCCAGTCCTGTTACTAAGGTCCCCTTGTGTCTATCCCATACATGCATGAATTCTTCCACCATTTTATTACCTACCACCTCTGCTGGCAGGCTGTTCTAGATATCCACCACCCTTTCCATGAAGAAGTGTTTTCTCACATCCCCTCTGAGCCTTCCCCCTTCCAGCTTCATATCATGCCCCCTTGTCCTTGAGCATCTCTTTCTTTATAAAATGTCACCCTCCTGTACCTTATTTATACCCTTGAGGTATTTGAACATTTCTTTCAGGTCTCCCCTTTCCCCTCCTTTCCTCTAAAGAGTACATATTTAATTCCTTGACTCTTTCCTGATATAGCTTCTGATGTAGGCCATGAGCCATTTTGGCTGCTCTTCTTTGTACAGCCTCCACCCGATCTATGTCTTTCCAGAGATGGGGCCTCCAGTACTGGACACAGTACTCCTGGTAGGGCCTCATCATTGATCTATACAGGGGTATCACTACCTCCCTCTTTCTGCTGGTGTTAGCCCTCCCTTTGCACCCCAGCATTCTATTAGCAATTCCCACTGCTGTATTACACTGCTTTGCTACCTTCGGGTCATCATTTATGATAACCTCTAGGTCCCTTTTCTGTTTTGTGGTTGTCATCACCTCCCCCCAATTGGTACGATGCTCTTGGCTTTCTGTGCCCCATGTGTATAATTTTGCACTTCTTGGTGTTGAAGCCTAGTTGCCAAACCCTTTGACCAGTCCTCTACCTTTTTCAGATCATCCCTAATTTGTCCCACCCCCTCAGTGTGTCCACTGTGTTGCAGATTTTTGTGTTATCCTCGAACAGGCATACTTTCCCTTCCAGCCCTTCTGTGATGTCACTAATAAAGACATTGAAGAGGACCGGTCCGAGTATTAACCCCTGTGGCACCACACTGGTTACCGTGCCTTCTTCTGAGCGAACCCCATTTACCGCCATCCTCTGAGTCCTGTTATTTAGTCAATTTTGTACCCATTTTACTACCTTTAGACACATTCCTAGGCTGCCCAGCTTGTTTACCAGTCTTCTGTGTGGAACGGTATTGAAGACCTTACTAAAATCTGGGTAGACCACATCCACCGCTCCTCCCTGATCCACTTCCCTGGTCACTCAGTCAAATAACTCAATCAGGTTTGTTTGGCAAGATCTGCCCCCTGTGAACCCATGCTGCCTCTGATCCTGTAATCCACTGGTCACCAGACATTCCCCAATCCTTTCTTTTAGTAGTGTTTCCATCACTTTGCCCACTACGGAAGTCAGGCTTACAGATCTGTAGTTTCCTGCCTCCTACCTGTTCCCACCTTTGTGAGGTGGGACCACATCTGCCCTCCTTCAGTCCCCTGGAACTTCCTCCATATCCAGTAATAGGTTGAACAGGGCAATCAGAGGTGCAGTCAGCATCTCCTTCAGTTCCCTCAGTATCCTAGGTGAACCCTGTCTGGCCCCATTGTCTTATCCACTTTCAGATGTGCTAGTTCCCTGTGTACTTTCTCCTCTGTAAACAGGCTAGTGTCCATTTCCTTTCCTTAATGCCCTTTCCCCCAACTGCTGCCTGTCACCTACCCCTTCCATCATAAATACTGAACAAAAGTACCTGTTCAATATGTCTGCTTTGTTCTGATCCTCTTCCACCCAATCCCCTTCTTCCTCTTTTAGTCTTACTATCCCCATCTTGTTTTTCGTCTTTTTGCTTATGTACCTAACGACTGTTTTATCCCCCTTTTTTACTGCCATGGCAATGTTCTCCTCCATTTTTGCCTTTGCACTTCTAACTGCTTTCCCTGCCTCCCTTTGTTTCTCCTGATAACCCTCTCTATCTTCTTAAGAACTTCCTTCTGTGTTGACTTGTGTCTTCTGAATGCTGGCTTCTGTGCTTTTACTTACTTTTCTGCTTTCCTGGAGAACCACGGCAGTCTATTTTTCTCTTTCTCTTTTTAATCTGCCTGACACAGAAGTTTGTTGCCTTCTCAATGGCCTTCCTTATTTTTGCCCACTGTTCCACTGCCACACCCAGTTTCCCTATCCCTGTAAGGGCTTCCCTGAGGCGCTCTCCCATTCTCTTGAAATCTACCCTTCTGAAGTCCAGGACCCTCATTTTAGTGTGGCTCAATTCTGGCCCCATTTTTATATTGAACCACACCGTACGATGATCACTGGTCCCCAGGTGGCTCCCCACTGTGACATCAGCGATACACTAGACACCAGGGCGGAAAACATTACATTAATATGGGTCCGGTGAAGGTGATACACAAGTCATACATTCATTCTGCAGTTCAGTAACTCACTGAACTGTGGAATGAATGTATGAATTGCAGATTCATGTTTTAAACTGTTGAAAGAATTTCTACAGAATTTACATCTGACAGTGATCAGTTCTGTGGAATTTTCTTCAGTAGTTTAATACATTAATCTGCAGTTAATACATTTATCCTGCCATTCTAAGTCGGAATTTCCACAAACATTGCCAAAATGATTCCTGAACTTTCATGGAAATGAAAGTCTGACTTTGGTGAAAATTCCGCCAGTGGAAGATTTTTTCATACAGCACTGGTTTTTACCATAAAAGGAATACATTTTCACTTGTTACTGTTTTATGAGTTTTTTCTTACATGACCTTTATCCTTCCTCCGCATGGTCACTTGCTCTCTTCTTCCTTGCTCGAGCCGCTTCTTACACTTGTTTCAGAAAATACAAGTAAACTTAAGCTTAATCTGATTTGAAAGAAAACACAACAATACATGTTTTCTGTTTTTTGGTTTCATCGAACCAAATCGCACTTCAAGTACTCCTTCCCCCTCAGCACTGAAAAGTTGTCCCCATGATTTCTTGCACAAACTGAACCGCAATGTCATTTTTTTTAAATTGTAGGAGCTTGTTTCATATCCCAGAACTACACCACTGATACTGAATGCTATACATTTACAAAGTGAGCTTTTTTCCTTTGATGTGCCTTAACAGTAATTGAATCTGCTATACTGCGATGACATTTTACAGTGTGACTGTTTTCGACAGTGCAGCTTCAAAGAAACTGAATTATAACTGGCCAGTTATTAATGCAAAAAATAACGTGTCATCTCAATAGAAAACAATTAGTCATCTCAATAATAAAATTGATGACCAATTATTCTGTCTATCTTCCTGTCTGTCTGTCCGTCTATCTATCTATCTATCTATCTATCTATCTATCTATCTATCTATCTATCTATCTATCTATCTATCTATCTATCTACCAGGATATTCAAAGGGCATTAGCAATCTCTAAACAGGTAAGCCCTTCGCAGACACCACTTAGTGCCCCCGAAGCCAGAGAGTAGCGCAAAGTGCCATATTGGATGGCAGGGTTAGTGAGTCGCTAACCCATTTGCAACCAGCCTTGCACCATGACAGTGTGCTTATGCAGAGCAGCTGATAGCACCTTGCATATAGGTGCCCTGGCATACTGGTAGGTTTGTAGAGGTGGTATGTCTCTGATGTCCAGTGGTCACCTCTCCATAGGAAAGATGCCCCCATCCCAACCCCCCCCCCCAGTCCACACCACTGCCATCCCCTCCCAGCCCTACACCCACCATATGCATCTGCCACCCCCTGACAGTGACTTGCACAGTCACACTGCACATTTCCATGATCAGACATCATCGGAATGACTGGGCATGGTTGTGAACCTACTGTCAAAACAGCTATTTCTACAATGGGCTCATGATTCTGGCCTGTCTATCAGACAGCAGACAGCCATGGAGGGTTGCATAGGGACTGTATTGGTCACCATCATGGAGGGGACACTGGACACCATGTCGATATTTTATAATTACCAGCAGACTGACCAGGTGTGAGGGGCCACTGGACCCCAGGGAAATAATGTAATAATACTGACAAAGTGATGGAGGGACAGGGGTACAGGGGTACAGGCTTCTGCAGCACTGACAGGTGCTCTGTAGAGGAAGATAGCAAACTCTCTCTGCTCTGGCCCTGTAATGAGGCCCTAATAGGGATGCAAATGGCCCCATAGAACCCTACTGTTACTTCCATATATAGATGGTTCCACTAGTGGTGCTTCATTCCTAGGGGTACACATCCTTTGTAGAGTAACAGAGCTACAGGCTACCAAGCAGTAGTGGGTAGGGGGCCTGGGTTTGATCCCAGTGTGGGGCATTTTTCTGGAAGCAAGACAAGAGCACTAGATCATCCGGATACAGGGTGAAACTACAATGGACAGGTATATGAGGGAGATGATTAATAAACAGCGTAAAAAGAATGGGCCTTAGGAGTGAACCAGGATTGTAGGATTTTATCCACTATTATTCTGTTTTGGCATTTGTCTTACTTTTCTCCTATCTCTTTTTCTCTCCTTCTTTCCTTCTTTAACGCTTTCATTGGTGGCATTTTCTGAAGAAGCCATTGTGCAATTGCAGACAGCAGTACAGAAAAACTTTTACGTTTTTACTTGGGAAGCACATCAGAAATTGGCAAATGTGTGTTTCTCTGTTCTGGGTGTGCATCTGGGTAAGAATGCAAAGATTGCTCATCACTGCACATGCCATTTTACGTCAGATTCACAGCACAGCATCTGAGTGAGCAGGTCTGATGGTTCTGTGGCACTGACTGCAAGTCTTCAGCCTTTACCTACTAGCACAATGTGACAAAGCTATGGGGAAGGTGAACAGGATACTGGGATGTGTTGGTAGGGGGTTCAGCAGCAGAAAATGGAGGTCATATTTAGGGCTGGGTGGACTGTTCCATCCGAAATCTGGACCCCCGGATCGAACCCTGAATCCACGGACCCCGATAAATATGGACCTCACTGCAGAAGTCCAGTTCCGGGTCCATGGGAAGCAGGGCTTTTTTCTGCATGCCTGGCACCCCACGGAGGGGGAGAAGGAGGAACGGACAGTGCCAGGTGGAACAAAAAAGACTGAGTAGAGGAGTGAAGCTGAGCCAGGAGCAGGAGGACCACACATCACAATCACATGTGGTGGAGATCTGAGCACGGGCTGCAGCTGCTGTGGTCGGTCGGATGGTCGGTCAATCGGTCGGTTGGTTGGTGACTCTTGGGTCAGCTGTCGGTCTTGTTTTCAGAATGGAGATCGACTTAGGTAAGTAGTACCTCACAAACTGCCTGACTCCTGTAGCCTAGCCTATGTGGGTTTGGAACATATATTGAATATCAGAAAGAGGGGGGAGGAGAGTTGTGTACAGGCCCAGGGCAAGGGCAGGCTGGCAAAATAAATTGTTGACTTGTGCCGGAGGAGAAAGTGAGGGAGAGAGACTATTGGGGTCCAACAAGAAGTGTTATAGTTACAGAAATCACAAATAAAGTTTATTCTTGGCCCCAGTGTGGCTGTGTGTGTACACACGGCAAGGGCAGGCTGGCAAAATAAATCTTTGACTTGTGCCATCCAGAGGAGAAAGAGAGAGAGAGAGAGAGACTACTGGGGGCCAAAGAGACATTCTATAGTCACAGAAATCACAAATAAAGAAATTAATCTTGGCCTCAGTGTGGCTGTGCAGTGTGTGTACACTGTACAGTGCAGGCAGCCGGGCAGGCAAAATAGTGCTTGCATCTGTCTGTCTGTCTTTCTCTCTCCCTCCACCTCTGTCTCTTCTCTCCCAGCACACACATCACAGGCCTGAGCTGGATATGCCACCAGTGCAACCCAGTCATGAAGCAGCTAGCGGTTATTGCTTTTATTTATCAGTTTTACTATAATTTTTATACAAATCAGGCAACAAACTATTTCCTTTTGGCCTCTGTGTTGAATATGACCAACTTTGGCCACGTTTATGCATTTTATCGCATTTTGTTTGAAATGTTTATAACTAATCAGAACAAATCAGAACTCCACCATATTCTGGTTCTTATTTACTAAGGGTCAGAACTTCACCAAGTTCTCCCAGCCCTAGTCATACTGCCCCTGTACAGGACTCTGTTGTGACCGCACTTGGAATACTGAATACGATTCTGGAACCGACGCCTGTAAAAGGACATCAAGAAGCTGGAGACAGTGCAGAAGCAGCCAACCAAAATGATTCAGGGGCAGCAGGGGAGAACATACAAACAAAGACTGAAGTGTCGCAACCAAGGGCGTTGATTGGCGTGCGCCTCAGGGGTATGAGCCTGAGAACTTTTCATTTGGGACTGAACCTCCTCAATAGAACTGTTGAAACTAATTGTTTTATAAAAAAATATGTATTGCCTACCCCAGCTTTTCAGGGCTTGGGTCCTGGATCTTTTGTTTCTCTAACAACACCTCTTGCCCTAACATGTATTCATTGGAGGCCAGAAGGGAAAGGGACTAAGACTGAACTGTTTAAATACATGCAAGGTATCAGCAAAATGGACTCCAGTGGACTTTTCACAGTCAACAGCAACATGAATGCGTGGGGGGAATAGTGAGAATTTGATTGAGGGAAGACTCAGAAGGGACATGAGGAAGCACTGTTTCACTGGGAGGGTGGGCTGGAACAAGCTAACTGAGGAACTGATCAGTGTAAAAGTGGTGGAGGGCTTTAAGAGGGAATGGGATAGGCACAAAGGGCTGATCAAAGGGATCAAGGGGGCAGGGGAGGGGAGAGGTTGGTCATGATCCCTTATGTGGGCATCTACAACTCCGCAAGGCAGACTGGATCTTCTGCTGGACATTGCCTATGTTTCTATGTCTCTACTGGAAAAGCGGGATGACAGTTTGCTCTTACTGAAGTAATAAAGACCAATCTAGTACTCCTTTATCAGTAGAATAATAAGGATGGGTTGGAAAAGTTGATGCCCCAGGGAGGTGAAGCCGAGGTCAGTAGCTCCGTACTGCTCCATATTTTCCTAATAAAGGACCACGACAGAGGTCCTGATTCAGATTGCTATTATAAACCTCCTGATATGTTTTAATTAAAATAATGCTAAAAAAAAGAATTGTAATTTAAAAACAATTGCAGAACTCTGCACTCCTAGCATTCTGTTTACAGTAACAGTGAAGACATCAGGGGACCAGGCATTTGAGGTTGTGGTTCCCATCCTCTGGAACTCCCTGCTCAGAGCTTTGTGGGGGACTTTCAGTGGAGGCCTTTAAAAGGGGCTTGAAAATGTATTTATTCCAGCAGACATTTGGGGTGAATTTGTAATATCTTGAAACTCCTTTTAGTAACATCTATTAATTGATTAATTTATTTAAAAATATTTTTTTCTTTTAGCGTGTGATGGAGTTGTACATGCCGAATATAGTTAATTTGCCCTGTGTTATTGTATTGGTACCCTGAGCCTCAGTGGAAGGGCTGCACAAGTAAATAGACTACTACTGCTACTGCTATTACCTACAGGAGAAGGACTGCTAGTGGACCAATCAGAATGCAATACGCCAAGATCAGCATTCTGGGAGGTTTATAATCATGAGTTTTTAGGGCTTAACTTTTTCATAGATTCCTAGATTCTCCACTAATGTTCTTTACTGGTCTAATCTGATACATTATTTGCAAGCATACATTCTGGTCATGTCTCTGTTTAAATATCATGTATTACCATTTCAAGAAAACCACATCTGCAGTAGCAGCTCTAGCCACAAATGGTTACCAGGGCACAGCTGGGGCACAACAGATGGCAGCCAGGGCACTGATATATTGTTACTCTGGGGGAAGCTCTGCATCATATGGGGCACCAACTGGGGCACAGCATTTTTTTACCGGGGCACGTGCCCTGGCGGGCCCTGGCGTAGCGCCGCCACTGCACATCTGGAGCATTAGGTCTT
Source organism: Neoceratodus forsteri (assembly GCA_016271365.2). Classification (NCBI taxonomy): domain Eukaryota; kingdom Metazoa; phylum Chordata; order Ceratodontiformes; family Ceratodontidae; genus Neoceratodus; species Neoceratodus forsteri. Next base: position 944,481,411 of record CM028136.1, on the reverse strand, counting down.
ATCTTTTTGGCATTTCTTTCTGTACCTGTGTCCCCTCCAGCTCAGAATATCTGGTCATACGTTTTCTGTATCCCTAGGTACTCTGTTAAAGGGGAATAGTCAGAAGGGGGGGCACACCCAAATGTGTCGCTGATCACATTGTGTACTTCGTGTGCAAAACCATCTTGTTTTGCTTGCTCTTTGCTATGGTATAGTGGATTGTCACAGACTATTTTTGCTTGCCTCCAGGCTGACATCTTCTGTGACAGAAAGTTCCAGAGTCCCCTGCAGCTGGCATTGGAGCAGGACTGCAGCAGTGAGATGTTCAGTGGCCTGCAGTGCATGTTCGAGTTTATATAGGTTCTGACCTTTCGTTTGCTGGTTCTGCTGTCCTCCCGTGACTAAGTACAGTCATTGAGGAGTGTATGTAGCACCTGGAGAGAAAGGCAAAATCAGAAGACATCTGTGATTGGAGTTTGAGAGCGCTCTAACATGCTGTGCAGGCGATTTAATCTCCAACTGTAAAGAGGAAAGTATTTTTAGAAAAAAAGGTGCTCAGGAACAAGGGGGCATGATATGAAGTGGGGGGGTAGACTCAGAAGAGGTGTGTGGAAATACTTCTTCATAGAAAGAGCAGTGAATTCCTGTTACAGCATTCCAGCAGAGGTGGTGGGGGGCAAAAACTGTGGTGGGGTTCAAGGGCGGGATGGGAGAAAGGGCCAGAGATAAGTACAATCTGCGGTGATAGTACAGGCAAGGAAAAATAGGCAGACTAGGTGGGCCAAGCCGTCTTTATCTTCTGGCAAATTCCATGTTTCTGTGTATGGGTTACCCACACTCACCCTCTGCCACTTCTCAACCTACATATCCAATTAGAAATGGCCATACATAGTCTCTGTTCCTACTTTCAGAAACCATAATTACATTTTATAGATCTCCATTGTTCTGTCTGGCTACATCCTGCCTTATTTCTTTTCTTGTTTGAGTTTGGTTGTGCACACCATATAATTAAAATCTGCTACTGACTTGTTTTGCATTTAATTACAGCCTTGCCTGTTGCTGTTTTTGCCTGGGTGCAGAGCATTTACGATTCTGCATGAATCTGTGCTTTCAGAACATTTTGTACCAGGGTCACTTTCCACTAGAATATCATTTTCCCAAGAAAAATCTGAAACATTACCTCACCACTTGTGATTATAGTAGCTCGCACTACAGTTAAAGCCATTCAGCTCCAATCTTCAGGACAGATGCCCAGGAATGCAACAACGGTTCTGGGTGTTCTGAGACTGCCCCAGGGATTTGAATCCCGGCTTATGTGGTCCAAGTTGATACAGTAGCTGTGGCTGAGCACTGCTGCAGCCCAGTTTTAGCCCTTTAACTCTGAAGCATTAATGATTACAGTTCATTAACCGGATAACAGCCCTGGCTATTGCACTAATAGAAACAGAGAATCATAGACGATGATGGCAGAAGGAGACCAATCATCCATCTAGTCTGCCCTAGAGTTTCCAAGATCAGCAGCTAATTTCTCTGTACAGAAGCTGCAGGTTTATCCATTCTAGGTCATCTACAGGCCCAAAGTGTATCTGCACTGGTTCTGAACTTGTAAAGTTATAGAAATTGAAAAGGATTTCCAAGTGTATTTTCTGTGCAGTATTTAAAAAACACTGGAGTAAGCAGTGTTTATCACAAATAGAATAGTGTATGGGGTGTGTAAGCAAGCAAAAAGACACAACAAGGTGTGAGTTAGGCTGAGATAACCACCCACCCAGAAGTGTAATGAGGCAAAGGGTCTTGCGACCCCTGGAAGGGTGGTTATTTAGCCTGACCTATACCCTGGAGTGTTTTATTGCACTTATAAAATGAGTAAACTGAGAAACGATTGAAAACAAAAGAAATGCTAACTTTCTTATAAAAAACAGGCATTTTGTTCAATGTTGCTAATAAAAAGTAGTCCCTCCCCATCTGTCAATTGTCAGTCTGTCCACACATTTAATAGATAGCATGTTTGTTTATTATGGCCCGCGTAGCGCAATTTGAGATGCATTGGTGCAAGTCCAGAGTTGTACCGGCTGACATTGAAAGAGACCCACGGCACAGCGCAAATCGCATTGCACAAATGTGCAACAGTAATGTATGCAGCGCAAGTGCATGGGGGCGTTCCCATGAATAAGCGGCACAATGGCATATTCAACTACAGAGCATGGCACAAGTCAGGAGCAAACCCCAGGTTGCGCCAGGCAGACTTGAGCCAATAAATTTCAGCTCAAACACAAACACAGCAGATGCGCAACACTGCAGAGAGAGAGAGAGGGGGAGTGAGAGGCAGAGAGAGGGAGATAGAGCCAGCCAGCCAGACAGACAGACAGACCAGGAGAGAGTGAGACACACAGACAGACGGAAGCATTGTGAGAGGGTGACACAATGACACAGCAATGGACAGTGGCCCATTCCTGATGGATGCAGTGATGAGGGGTGTGAGGAGGCAGGAAAAACACCAGCGTGGCCGACCAAGGGCCCGGCAGTGGTATGCCCGACACAGGCGGTACTGTGCCAGGATCACATATGAGAACTTAAGTGACACAGAGATTGTGGGCTGGTACCACCTGAACAGGGCAGTTCTGAGGCAGCTCTGTGAGCTGTGCAGTGATGATATGCAGGCACCCACCAGCCGTAGTCATGCCATGTCAATGGAGACTAAGGTGGCAGCAGTGACGTGCCTGCTCGCCATGGGCACCTTCCAGAGACCATTGGGTGATACCATGGGCACCACCCAGTCAGCCATGTCCCACCTCCTGTGTCTTTGGCATGCTAAAGATGCAATTCTGGTGCCTAGACAGATCAGGCGGTGCCTTACAATACAGCCCATCAAAAGCCTGTGGCATATTCCTGACCTGCTGCATCCTGCACAACATGGCCATTGACCGTGGAATAGTAGTCAAGGCTGAAGAGGGAGACAGTAGTGGGGACAATGGAGCTGATGTGCCAGAGGGTGGTGGGAAGGCCCCCCCATGGCAGGAGGGACCCGAGACTGGTGCAGGAGGCATGGAGGCAACAGGACACCATAATAAGAGAGCACTACGGGCAACACAGGTGAGTGCACCAATACACAGGCAACACCAATACAGACCATCATGACACACAGTGGATGGGGCTCTGTACAGCTGTAGGCAAGCATGGAGGATGGTGTACAACATGCAGGGCAGGGCCACAGGCACACGGCCATGCACACAAAGACACAAGTGGCAATGGCATGCACACTGACACACATGAACACAGGCATGGACACACAAGGTGAGGGACAAGACATGGATCAGAAGCATGGCACCAGTGCATAGGCACCACTGGTGTTGGTAGGCCCTCATCACATCCATGCCACACATCCCAGCAGCACAGTCCACACACACAGGGGTCATGCACCATGACACACACACGTGTGCCACCACATGCGTACCATAACAGCACCACCCATGTGTATGAGCGGCAACAGCAGCGGATGGCAGGCAGGGCAGCGCACACATCACTCCAACCATGCAGTACCATGGCCACCACGGCCACATGGGCAGCCACGCCATCACTGAACGGCAGATGCCTGCTGTGCATTGGCAACAGGGGGGCATGTCAGATGCACCACCAGGGGTTAATGTGCGGAACCGTGACCAGGTCCATGCAGATGTGTCAAGGCAGCCAAACAGGCCCACCCCAGGGGTATCAGGGATGCTGACCAATTACCCCAGTGTACTCCGTGCTGGTGTCACCAGCCACCGGAACCCTGGGTTGGATAGTGCACTGCAGGGTGTCTTCTGCACCTGGCCAGCCTCGTGGCCACCACCAATGCTAACCTAGCAGCAATGGTACCAGTCATGTGGTCCAGTGATGCCATAATGGCACCGGTCATGTGGTCCAATGCCGCAGTTGTGGCCTTCTGCATCTGGGTGAACCTGTCTATTAGTCTTCCTTTGCCCCTGTCCTGATGCTCAGCCATCCGGCGTACCTCTGCTCACAGTGCGTGCACCTCACCGGCAAGCAACACCTGGTTCTCCACAGATGCCCACAGTAACCAGATGTGCTCCATCAGCTGCTCAGCATCCTGGGCTGTTGGTCCTCCTGCCGAGCTTGGGGCAGTCATGGCATGTCACTGTACAGCCTTCCTCTCAGGTAGATGCTGCACAGTGGCCCATTCGAGGGGCATATTCCTCATCCAGCACACCGGCGGTGGGCACCGTGGCATGCTGCACAATGGCATTGGCATCCTGCTGCTGCTGCCTAACTGTCCGCTGGTCAGTGCTCTGCACCATGGCTGCATCCATGGCACTACCGCCAACCTCACTGGAGACAGCCGTGGCACCACACACAGCTGCACCAGTGGGGATGGGGGGTGGCTGTGTAGTGACGGCAATAGTGCAGGGCCCTGCCTCTGCCATTGGCCCGAGCAGAGGCATGTCAGGCACTACCATCTCCACAAGGCTGTCCAGTACCAAGGTGATGTCATCATCGGTGTCTGACACCACCCCAAACTTGGTCTCTGCACACAGCACCTCAAGGCTGTCATCATGCAGGAACCCAGCCAGGGTTTTGTCAGACCCCATGTCAAGCTCGGAGAAGCATGGCCAATGAAGCTGAGACACAGCCTGTCATGGCTGTGGATGCCCATCGAGGTAGAAGTTCGGGCAGCCACATCTGCGTCTGCATCTGCGGGTCCCTCTGCATGGATGCGTGATGGAGCTGCAAAGCAAGACAAGAGTGTTAGTAGTTCAGCATGCACCGATTCCCCCCCAGACTGCACCATGCAGACCCGTGTGTCAGCATCCACACAGGCTTATGCCAGAGGGTAATGCCTGTGCAACTCCTGCACAGCACGCCCGCAACAGGCACGCCCTGCATCAGGTCATACTTCATCATGCAGTGAGGGGCTGCCACCGGTCTGAAATCCACCACCAAGGACATCCTCCAAGGCAGTGTGGCTAATGGTGGATGCCACCTGCTCCTCAGTGGCCATCAGCGGTGGCACAGCAGCAGGCCCGCCACTGATCACCCGGTAGGATGCCCGTATGGCCACCATCTTGTCTTTAATCCGCCACCTGTCCATGCCGACCTTCTTGCACTTCTGCGGTGTGTGGTGGTGGTGATCATGGGCATTTACACAACATGCAACTGTGTCCCATCCCTCTGCATGCTGTTGTGGCACTGCTGAGGAGCTCCTTGTAGTCCATGTAGGCCTCAAAGAGTGTAGTGCTCTCTGTGGCTGTAAAGTTGGGCCTGCACTTGCATGCAGGCCCCTGGCTGTCCTCTCCTTCTGCTGCCGACATTCTGCTACCTGTGGGTTTGAACAGCAGTGTTGGTGAGTGGAAGCACAGCAGGTTGCAGCTCTCAATTGCAGTGTTGAAATAGGCCTCAGTCCATCCATGCTGGCAATCACTTACCTGAATGGTTGCAATACTGGTCTGTGCCCTGTGCTCTTCAGTGGTGCTTTTATGGCTCAATGCATGCAAATTAGGCTTTACACAATTGTAATGATAGGCTAGTGCTCTCTACTGCATCATGCATAGGCTCAGTTTGTGATTTGCATGTGGCGGCTGAATATCATGAAATTGTGCCTTGTGCAATAGGGTTGCACCAGAGCAAGTCCGTTGTGCAATACATGAGCATGTGCAGTGCATGTTGCACATTGTGCATGTGCGCATCAATGTCCACAGTGCAATTGTGCATCACGTGCAATGCCATGGTACAGCACATGCAGCACTGAGACGCCATCGCACACTCGGTCAGTGCCCCCATCGTGCATATGCGCATGGTGCACGGGGGTATGGCCTCTGACCCCTGGGCTGTGTCATGACACCATGCCCCCATTTGGCCCCCTTTGCAGTGCGCATGCTCATGTCTGCATGATTTCCATGTACTGCGCAGTGACCGCACATCCACACACTGTGCAATTTCAGCCGCCTGCACCCTATCGTGCATCTTGCACATGTGGCTGGCAGGTGTGCTGTTCCATGGCCAACTTCCTGCTTTATACAGCTACCAAACATGGCACAGGGAAGTAGCTGGTGTGCCCTGAATTAGACAGAGGTCGAGCTGGTCAACCTTGTGGCCCTGTTGCAGCCCTTTGAGGGTCAGCTATTTGGACAGGTGCCACTGCAGCAGGCCAGGGGGGATGTGTGGCAGCAGGTTGTGTCTGGCATGGAGCAGTGAACTGGCATCAGACACACAGTGGAGCAGTGCAGGCACTGCTATGGGCACCTGTGGCAGAGGGGATTGGACAAGCTGCGGAGTATGCAGGCCCATGTCCTGCATGGTGCGATGCCACAGCCAGGTGGGTGTGCTACTGTTGTTCCTCTGACCATGCGCGGTGATGTGGAGCTGGCAGTGCTGCACAGCATGTCCCACAGTAGGGTACTTCGTTGGCCTGGGGGTTCACGCAGCATGCATGGCAGCTGCACATGTGGCTGGCTTGCTGGCGTGTGTGCTTCTGGGCTGACCTGGACATGCCCTGTGCTCAGTGGGCTGTGTGTTGGGGAAGGGCTCCACAGGCGTGACCGTGTACTGATGTTCACCTCTCTTCATTCCCAACAACAGGGCTTGAAGACTGTAGGAGGGCCAGGGCAGCAGCAGAGGAGACCAGGGTGGCGCCACCACCACCACCACCAGGGCAGCAGGTGACACCGGCTGCGGGGCACAGGGCAGGTAAGCTGTGTCACCATCCTTCATAGTGTCACTGTGGATTAGTGGTGGGGTTGGGGCCTGGCCATGGCAGCCTCTGCCATGCACCTGGACAGCTGTGTGTGCCATACAGTTCATTTTGCATTCTACTGTGTGCCATCCCATGGCCACCTTGTACCGGCTGTTGGTGGGGTGGACGTGTGCACAACCTCCACGGGTTGTGTTGCGGTGCTGCTGTGTGCCATGTGCCCTCACAGTGCGGGACGGTAGACACTGCTGTACATCATCCACCTCTGTGCACCACTGTGGTGTGCCGTGTCAATGGCTGGCATTGACCACCATGCAGGGGCCCGTCCGGTCACTCCACGGGTGTGTGTCACCGCTGTCCATTGCGCATGTTTTGTGGGCTGGTGTCCTTGGGGCTGTGCACTGATGGGCTGCCTTGTCGTTTCCTCTAGTCGTGAATTCTTGCCATCAGAGGAGGAGCCGTAGGGCTCAAGAGGGGCATAGCACCAGGTACTGGCTGTTATGAAGAGGATGCCTACGATGGTGAGATCCATCCAACGGACGACGACCGCACTAAGGGCAGATCTGCTGTGCAGAGGGATCATCGGTCATGGATGGCTTTAACTGACCTTTATACATAGCCCCCCTTCTCTTCCTTGTTCCCCTGCAGTGCCCCGTCATCTTGTACAGCCCTGGTCCCAATCCCCCTCCTACCACTTTCCTTCCCTGTCCCTGGCCCTGTTGTTGGTTTTGTATTGCATTGATATTTTCTATAAAGCTTTATTTCCATACATGCCTGTGTCTGTGTCTGCTTTGCAGGTGGCATCTGGAGCCATGCTGCAGTAGTTATGGGTTTGTCCACACTGTTAGGGGTGGGAGGTTGCTGCTGTTCCCTGCTGTGGCCAGTGGTGTTTCACGTTTTGGTGTGGGCTGCCTCCTGGGTGTGATGCATGTGTGTTGTGTGTTACCAGGGTCGCCCTTGGGCTGTGGTCAGGGCCAGGCAGATGGTTGTGGCCATGGAGTTGGTGCACAGGACTGGTTGCTGTACTGGGTATGTTGGCATGCAGGGGTGTGGTGATCTGCGAGCGCCATTGCCCTCCCAGTCACATGTGTTCTGGCCTCCTGCATGGATCCCAGCACATGCACTGACTGGCATTGGTTCTGCCTGTGGGGGTGTGTGTCATGTGTGTGTTTGTGTCCAGGGCCGGGGGTGGGCCACCCACTGTGGTATGGCATTGTCCACAGCATGCTAGCTGGTGGCCTGGGGGGGGAATGGTTGCGGTCCTGAGTTGCCTATTATCCTCCCCTGTTGGCCAGCACACCACTGTGCTCCAGGGTGCTGTTCTGGTGCATGCCCTTGTCGGCCACCTGTGGACCAGCTCTGGTTGTTGCATTGCTCTTCACCTCTATTGGTGGCTGTGCCCTGTCCTGTGCTGCCCATTGTTTCCTCCTGCCCTGTGCCAGTGTGTGCACTGCTGTGCCCTGCTGGTGGGGGGGGGGGGCCTTTGCTATTGCTTCTGTGCTTCCTGTGCTGTGTCCCTGGGCATCATGCATTTGCTCAGCTCCCTGTGTTTGTGCGCAGGTTTGCTCCATGTTTCCCTGGTTGCGCAGGTTCATCCCTGGTTGCACCATGGCGCATCCTTGCCATATTCAAAAAGATTGCGCATCCACATTTGCAGTGGTGCACATTCTGAATATGGCTCCTGTTGTGCCATGGTGCAACTGACTTGTACTGCACCAGACTTGCGCCGGCCTTTGATGCATTTCTGAATATCTGGCCCTATATGTGTTAATATGTCCCCCGTAACCACTTGTTGCTGAAAATGAGTAGTTTCAAATGCCTTCAGCTGAGTGAGAACAATGAAGCAAAGCTTAGCTGTTCTGGCTCAAGCTGAAGGCAAATTAAACCACTCATTTTCAGCAACAAATGGTGACGGGGACATATTTATTTATTGAATTTTGTTGACCCAGTAAGCCCACTGGGCCTAGAAGTCCCTTTTTCAGGGGCGACTGGGGGGAAGGGGGGATACAGATGGTAAGCAACTGAAATTGAAACAGATTAAGTTGTTGGTGGTGTTTTCAGTGAATGGTAGAAATTTGGCCAGGACACTGGGGAAATTCCCCTACTCACCAGTAGGGGGAACCTCTGATCATCAGGATGGCTAGTTCAGTTGGTGAGCAGGCTGTGATGCAGCAGGTTGTGTTGCAGGTTGAGGAGTTGCCTTCTCCTCTTATATCAGACACTATGGAACCTGAAACTTTCTTTGAAGCTCCTGCAGAAATGGATGCTTTAATTGAATCTGATGAGCTCTTGCTGGAAAAACGGTCTGGAAAGGATGTTGCCTTGCCTATTTCTTTACCGAAATGTACACTGAATTTACAGAGTGCGACTTTGGCACCGAATGACTGGGACCTTCCTATGGATGTTGCTGGTACGGATCCAAAGGCTTTACAACTTTTACTGGCTTCTGAAGAAGCAAAGTTTTCCAAAAAGAAAGAGAACATCTCGGCAGCTTTAGCGGCGGCTGTGCTGTCACGTGAAACTGAGGCTGCCATGTCTACATCTGTTCACTCACTTTCTCCGGCCACTACGGTCTCAGGTCATACCTCACAGCATTCTGCCTTGAACATTTCAACCACTGGTGTGAGTACTGTTTTTGCTACTAGTTTTACTGATCATGACCAGGCTACGGTATTTTCCTTTGCTGCAAGTAAAGAGAAGCGTGTTACGAAGAGCGCTTCTAAACCCTCTTTGAAACAGACTCTTTCTTGGGCCGATCAAGTTGATGAGGCAGATGCCTCCTGGTCCATTGATTCTGCTCTGTAATCAGCTGGATGGGCACAGCTTCCTGATTCTGGACACTGGGTTTCTGAGTTTTCCCCCATAACTATACCGGGGGTCCGTATGACCAGTGGGGATGTGCCTGTTTCCTTTCCCCACTCTATTTCTACTGCTTCTTCTGAAACTTTACCTCCTGCACCCTCTAGTAGGGTGTGTAATGATTCAACTTTACAAATGAATGTTGTGCTACAGGATTCTCCACTTACTCTCCCTTCTGATTTACTGTTAACTCAGAACCCTATCCTTAGGTTGGACACTGACATTTCTGACTCTCCTTATCCAGCCAATGACGACTCCTCTTCTAGCATGTCACCATCTTCCTCCATGGAACATTTGGATGTTCACTTTCCTACACATGGACCAGAAGGCCCACCACCAGGCCCTTCCATTGATCGTCCCCATAACAACTCCCATTCTTTTGCTTCTTTTTTTCGGACTCCTACCTTCTCAGCTAAATGGCATAATGCTGTACAATTTATAAATAAAGGGGGAATGGAGACTTTTCCGGATTGTAAGTTTGTTGCCAAGCATTTATTGAAAGAAAGTTTGCATTTTTCATCTGCCAAAATGTATGCCCTAATTCATGTTTCTGGGGAAAAGACATTTGATGTCAGTTTTAAATTGAGCAGTGGGTTAGATAAGTTCTGGAGCGCTTATCATAAGGTCATGCATACCCCTTTATGGTCACCCTATGAAATATTACCCTTAACTAAGCCAGCTCACAAAACAGTTACAGTCCTCTTTAGAAATGAGGGAGTGAGTGTGACTGACCTCATTTTCTGGCTAAAACAACGATGTACTGTGTTGGGGCATCCGGAAGCAATTTTTGATACCGAGGATATTTGGACAGGGGGCTGGAGAATCAGGGTAATTCTAAGCTCCTCTGAAGGTGGGTTACATCTCCCTAATTGTGTATTTTTAGGTAGGAATAGGGGGATACTCTTTTACGCTGGGCAGCCTAAGACATGCTATAGGTGTGGCAAGCCCGGTCACATTAGCAGTGTTTGTGACCACCTTCGCTGCATACTCTATAATTCTTTTGGCCATACTAGTGCGCAATGCAAGAATGTGACAGTTTGTGCTTTATGTGAGGTTCTTGGCCATTCCTATGCCACCTGTCCCAAAGCAGCTCATAAGCAACCAGACCCTCATGATTCTGAGGAACAATGATTAATGGTGGCTATTGCTTAGAGGTCCCTTTCTACTCGATCTGGCTCACCCCCTGTTCCCTCTCCTTCCCCTTCTTGCCCCCTCGTCGATCCTGTTCCCTCTGTGCCTTTACCCATTCCCCTCCCTTCTCCCCCCCTCCCTTCCGGGCCTGAGACTGTTTTAGATCAGGAGGTGGTGGTGGTCTCCGGTGATTCCCTGACCCTACCTCCCCCCACCCCTTCCCCGGCCTTGCCTGATACTGTATCCATGCCCCCTCCACAGCCTCCCCAGGAGTTACCCTTTCAGTCTCGAGTGACTAGATGAAAGTCGTATGATCCCCAACCTGCTTCCAAGGTCCCGAAGTTGTCCAGTACCCCTACTACTAATAGATTTCATGCTGTCCTGCTTGCCCAAGATGTTTCGGATGCAGAGTCTGAATCTTCCCAATCAGGGGTAGAGGTCCCTGGTGGACTATCGGATATGGATTCTGAAGAAGGGCAGCTCCCTCCTCTTAAACCTGCTGCCCCTGGACAAAAGAAAGGGAAAAGATATAAGCGTAAACCTCCTTGAAGGTCCTTTTCTGTAATTTCTGTATGCCTCCATCGTTAACCTTTTGTTCACTTAATGTGAACAGTATCAAGAATAAGATAAGGCGGGCTACTATTTTTTCATTTTTGAAATCCACTGTGTGCAGTGTTTTTTTCTTACAGGATAGATGGTTGCACACCATGACTGAGCTTTCCTATACTGTGAAATGGTGGCATACTGGAGTATCTTATTGGTCTTCAGGTTTAGAACCTTGTACTGTGGTAGCTATTTTATTCCATGATACTGCTGTTAAAGTTCTAAAGTTGATTGGTTTAGTTCCTGGTCATGTTTTGATTACGGATGTATTATTTCAGGGTGTTTCTTTTCGACTGCTAAATGTTTATGCTCCTCAGATAAAAGCCACCAGAGTAGATTTATTTCATGTTGTGCAACCTTACCTACATACCTCACACCATATTTTCTGCGGCGGTGATTTTAATTGTGGATTAACTTATAAAGATAGGGGTTGGGGCACTACAACTAAAAAATAGTTTTGTGATATGTCCTGTTTAACCACAGTTGTGCAGACTGCTGGTTTAATTGATGCATATGCCCAGCTCCATGAGAAAATGGTCCCTACTTTTCATAAAGGTACCCTGGCCACCCGGATTGATTTTTTCTTTGTTAATAAATAATTGCCCATTAGTTTGGCTTCAGTAACCCCGGTAGAATTTTCTAAACATTGTGCCTTGAGTATTACTGTTGGCCCAGATCCTGCTTTGACCATTGGAAGGGGCTTTTGGAGACTGAATTCTGCTCTCCTGGCTGTCCAGGAGATTCTGCAGCAGTTGCACTATTTTTTTTTTCAGCCAGAAAATCTCTTTATGTTATGTATGATGACCCTTTACATTGGTGGATTGACACAAGGCAAGATCTTGTCAGTCTTCTGATATTTCTGGAAAAAACCTGTCGAAAACAAGTTTATTTCACCTATCTACAATATAGGCAACAACTGCAATGGATGGTGTCCATGGCCCAAACCACTAAGCATGACTTTACTGCTCAGATTAGATCCTTGAAGGATAAAATGATGCCCTTCCATGTGACTCAGTCTAATACCCTGAAGTCCCAACAGCAGTATGGCACACAGGGCAATTTTGCCACGACATGTCCCTTCCTTAGTTGTAGGGACAGGGTGCGGAAGAAGGTTTTTGAGGGTATTATGGGGCGGGATGGTCAATTAAAGACTTCCCAGTCTGACATGATGTCTGAAGTGACTCGTTATACATAGTCTCTCTTTCAGCACACTCTGTTGATCCTATAGCTGTTCAAGCCTTTTTGCAGCATATCTCTGTTCCCAGTTGTCCTCCTTCAACTCTTGTGCATCTGATTACTCCAATTGACCCACAGGAAGTGACTAGTGCAATCACCTCTCTACAGTCACGTAAGTCTCCTGGGAAAGACGGTCTGACCTCAAAACTTTATAAGCTGATGAGTGATGATTTTTCCCAGGAACTTGCTGACGTTTTCAATGATTTGTTATCATTTTCTGATTCCCTTTAGATATGGTAGGAGGTATTATTTTTTTGCACAAAAAGGGAGAAAAGACAGAACTTTTCAATTGGAGGCCAAATAGTCTCCTGAATGTAGATTTAAAAATACTAATGAAGATTCTCAATGCCTGTCTTCTAACAGTGGCCCAGTTCCTTATTTCCCAGGCACAGTCTTGTTCTATTCCAGGACGTGCTATTACTGACCAATTATTATTTTTAAGAGAAATTTTTGACAGGTCACATGTTATGGGTCATTCTGAATTTATTTTGTCCTTGGATCAGAGGGGAGCCTTTGATTCAGTGAGCCACAATTTTTTGTGGCTCACCCTTCAGCATTATGGGATACCTCCTTTATTTATATCATGGTTATAAAAAAATGTAAAAGCATGCTACAGTTTCCCCTCTGGTTAATGGACATATTGGGCCACTCCTCCCTATTCAACGGGGAGTGAAACAAGGTTGTCCAATCAGCCCCTTGTTGTACGTATTCAGTATAGACCCTTTGTTATGTTCATTGAATCTAATGATCCCTCCCATCACAGTCCCTAGTGTTCTACTTCCTTTTTCTACCTTAGCTTATGCAGATGATATCTGTATATGTACTTCTGCAGTCTCTTCTGTTCAGGCAGCTGTTTTCTTATGTGAATCTGTTGGGGCACTTTCTGGCACTTCTTTAAATAAACTAAAATGTTGGACATGAATTGGGGGTTGCCCTTCCTACATATGCCTCTATTTCTGGTATAAGGTTCTCTGTGGAACCTATTCGGATCTTGGGGGTTTTCTTTGGGGCTCTTGCTCCTGCATTATATAATTGGGATATTCAGCTGGATAAGGGTAGAATTGTGGTCCAAAATTGGAATAAATGACAGCTTAGTAAACCCAAGCATATTTACATGATTTGGACATATCTATTGCCCCTTTTTTGGTTTTAAGTAATGTTTTCCCTCCTCCTAAGCAATGAAAAGCTCTTCTTTTTTAGTATTTTTTTCAAGCTGTGTGGGGTAGCCACCTTAATCCGCTTAAGCATAATATTTTGTACCTCCCAGTCTCTAGAGGTGGCCTTAATATGGTGAATCCCCTCTTATTTTATTATTGTCAATTCTTTTTTACCAATTTTCCACCCTTATTAAAGCTCATCCCTAAATTATAGATGGGTCTTTTCCGGCAGTCTACTGGGTTATGGTTTCAGGAGTGGACTACCGGTCTGAATAAGAGTCTTAAGTCTAACCCCTTGGTGGTTCCTTATCTTCATGAGGTTCTTGTTTAATTAAGACAGTGGCATGTCACTACTGATTGGATTATTTCCAAACCCAAGAAATTGGTTTATCAAGCTGTGACAGATTCCCATTTTACTGAACTAGTTACTTTTCCAAAATGTCCTGCCCGACACCTTTCTGCATTACAGACTCCTTTGGTTGAAAAACAAATTTCCTCTAAGCTTTGTGCTGTCACAAGGCTATGTTGTCATGAAAAACTCAATGTTAAGGGTAATCAGCACCATAAACAACTGGATGAATGTAATTGTTCCCGCCCTGGATATTCTCAACAGCTTGAATCTATGCATCATTTATATTTTTCTTGTTCCTATATTTCCTCATTTTGGTCTTATGTTGCTGATGTCTGGCATGAACCCTGAACCTGCCTTTTTGACGGTATCCTATAATAATATTATGTATGGATCCTATTCTTCGCTTTGGTCAAAATGGGATACTAGTATTTTACATGTTATTTTTGCAACTTTTAAATGGTTTATTTGGAACTGTCGATGTCTTTTTACATTACAGCAGAAAGTTTTTTCTCATGCTGAACTCATTCAAAAGGTTGGAGCTCCATCATGTATATCAGTTTGAAGCAAGACGGTATGCTCTTGGTCTCTTATTGTTGAAATGGAGGAACTTGCCATGGGTTACGGACACCGATGTCCCCACTACTTACTTTCTTTTTCTATTTTGTTTGCTGTAATTCTTTGGATTATTGAATTGTTCCTTGTTTATTTGCCTTTGTTACCTTTTGTTTTGCATTTATTATTTCCTTTGCTTGTTATTCTCTTTTTTTGTGTGTGAATTAACACGGTTTTCCTTACCTTTATTTTGTATTGAAGTTTCTATTAATAAAAATTCCCCTGCTCTTTTTTGATAAGTGCCATGCAATCTTTAGCATCCACCTGAACTACCACCAATCCAGGCAGATGGGACCTCGGTTTAACATTTCATCCAAAAGACAGCACCTCAGAAGTGCAGCACCCCCCTCATGCTGCACTACAGTGTCAGTACTGGGATATTAACCCAAGTGCCAGATGTGGGAACTGAACCCACAGCCCTCTGATCTCCCAGCCTCAGAGGTGAGTGTGCTACCTACTGAGCCACTGACACTGACTGCTATTAATATATTATTGATCCAGAGCTATTAATAATATATATTTTTTTAAAAACTGTTCCCAGAACGTGCCCATTTCCAGGGCATCTGCACATGAGATACTCTTCACAGAATAAGAGTGTCTCACGCACAGGGGAAAGGAGCGCTCCGATTGGTCAGGAGCACTCCCTCGATCTGTAATGTAAGAAATGATACCCAACAGGGTTGGCTGATATTGGGAAATACCTGACTGCCCAGGCTGTAGGCAGAGGAACTTACAGATCAGTACAAAAGGTTTGCAAGCTCAACCCCTGTATATACAATACAATTTAGAAAAGTTAGTGGGGTGGCTCCTGGTGTGTGGCCAAACAGAAACATATAGTAAAGGTACAGGGCACTACCCCTTTTGCTGCATCAAAGCCTGCACTTTTTTTCAAATTAACTCCAATGTTCTTACTTCTTATTCTTTTTTGGAGGGGCTCTTGGTTCTCATCATCCAGCTGAATCATAATTAAGTCTGACCACTTCAGCAAAGTGACCACCTCCATTGGTCAGGTAACAAGCATCGCATGTTAACTTGCCATAACAGAGCTGAGGTCTCCTTGCTTAAAATGTGATGCTTGCTTTGTGAACCTTTCATTGGCTAAAGCACACTATAAGTAATGAAGCCAGGAGAGTGGTCTCTTCAAAAATGTAGAGGAAGCATGGAGACCTGAGCTCTGTTGTTAAAATGCGATGCTTGTTACCTGACCGATGAAGGTGGTCACTTTGCCTAAGTGGTCAGGCTTAATTATGATTCAGCTGGATGATGAGAACCAAGAGCCCCTCCAAAAAAGTATGAAAAGTAAGAACATTGGAGTTAATTTGAAAAAAGTGCAAGCTTAGAGGAACTTACAGACCCTGGAAGATCCGGTATAGCCCATACTGCCTGCCCTGGAGGGTATTATAGTACTTAGAAAATGGGTGTTTGTTGAAATTTAAATTAAAAATGTAATAAAATATAACATTTTTAAAACGTCACATAAAAATGAGTAAAATGAATACAAAAAAATAATTAACTTGTAAAGCAGTCGCTTACCAGTAGAGGGCGCTGGTGTTTTTCAAGAAACTTTAACCGTTCCAGGGCAATCTCTAATGCTTACCCTGCCACAGAAAAAAAATGAAACCTTGGCTCTGAATAGGGCATTCTGTTGTGTGCAAGGGGCTGAGCATTCTGCCAGAAGAACCGTGCAGAACTCTGAACTCCAGTATTCCTTAGAAAATGGGTTGCAAGAATCCTGGTCTCTGATTGGCTGAGCCCATTGTCTGGACATGCATTTATGTGCCAGCAAAGACTGGGACATAATGAGTACCAATGCCAACATGTCTCAGCACATGCTGATATTCATGTGCCTACTGAGAAATGTAAAAAACTGTGAAGCCACCATTTTTTTGCTTGCTTAGCTTGATTACTCTGCCTGCCCCACTTCTTCTCCTTTACTCACTCTGAATCACTCACACTCAGTTGCTTGCTCGTGTCTGATGAATAAAAAGAAATGAAAGTTAACATTAGCACTATAGCTCTGTCATGCTCTCACCGCTCAGCCATTGGATCTGAACACTCGCTCCAGCCCCCATCATTACTCACTTTGTGGTTTTTACTGATGCCAATTGTGTTCAGCTGCTGCCACTGTTTAAAAAGAAACCATTCAAACAGATTATTTCAAATTCTCACTGTTAACTTCTCCCGGGAAGCAGATGGGGGAGGGCTGCTAAAGACACAAAAAAGAAAGTTAAAAAGGAGTCAGTTTGGCCGGCACACTGGTGCAGCGGTAGCACTACCGTTCATAGCACCAGCGTCCTGGGTTCGCAGACAAGCCTGAGGCATTGGAGGGCTGGCCAGGGGAGGAGGATTGAGCATTCAAGGACCACTCTCCTTCTCCGGGGGGGGAGGGGGGAGACAGCTCGGCGCTCGGCTTACCCCAGGTGGAGGCCAGAGGTACAGCAGTTCAGGCTACAGAGGACAGGTAGATGTGGCAGATGTCAGCATGCGTGCTTTGATGACAATGCATGTCACGTCTCCAGAGGAAGAAAAAGGAAAAACTCCTGGCCAAGCTGGATGATTGCCAGCCTCCACAGGCCCCACGCCCTGTGACTCAGGCGCCGCCTGAGGATGGGTCCTGGTTCTGGCGGGTTGAGGAACTTCCCAACCCCTGCCATGGAGGGCATAACTGTGGGAGACTACGAGAAATCATAGGTAAGACCTGGGAGAAGCTGGGGTGACAGGGCTGGGGGGGGTTGGTGGGAATGAGGTGAGGGAGATAAAAAAGATAAAAGGAGTCAGCTCAAATCCCAAATTATAAAAAGAAATCATTTAAAAATGTAGCAGTACATAAGGCCACTGAATGTGAACCCCAATGTTTTGTGCCTAGTAACATCACTGATTTTCATGGGAGTGGCCCATCTGTTCACCCAAAATGTTTGTCCATACAGTATATTAATCCAAATTTCTATGCATTTTCAAATTCTGATCAATAGGTTTCCGAGGTGGAGTACAGATAATCTTTTAACTGAAGTGACCTTTCAGCCAACTTCTGTATGGGATATTTTCCGCATTGCAGTCACCACAATCTTTGTAGATTTCTTCAGTTCTCATTGTTTGGACAGATTACGTTTCTAGAGTTGTGACTACTTCACTGTCTAACAGCAGAAATCGGTGTGCTCATCTATCACTGGTTATTACATTGTAAAATAGAAGAGTTTTTATTGTATAAGAGAGGAAAAGTACTATGTACAGGAGGGGCTGCAGATGCAGTGATGCAGTTAGAGATCTGGGCTCAGGCACTGATATGGGCTCTGAAGCTGGGGGATCAGGGTGTATCGTAAGAGAGATGAACTCAGTTGCTCAGAAGGGAGAGGGTACTACATGCCAGGGGGCTCTAATATAGAAAATGGAAATATACTGGGGGCAGTGTGGTCCATTGGTTAGCATACTGGAAGAGCCCTGGTTCAAATCCCATCACAACCACTGGCTCACAGTGTAGATCTGAGCATGCCTTTTGACCTCACAGTGCTCAGTGTTTTAGGCCACTGAGCTGTAAGATTGGGTAGAAGCAGCAGGACCCCCAGTCAAAATAAGATGTTGCATCTCAGCTGAACTGTCTGGAGGTAACTAAATGGTAAAACAAAGAATACAGTGTGTGTGTGTGTGTGTGTGTGTGTGTGTACATTTTGGGGGGTTCACAGAATTAAAGGAGAAGAATGAGCTACATTTTAAATTTCTGGAACATATTTCTGACTTTGTTTGAACAGCTAGCATCTGCTATGATATATATGTTGATATTCCAATTATTATATCATGTCCAACTATTACAGCGTAGTGGTTAAGAGCACTGAGCTGTAAACCTGGAGACCTGGGCTTGAATCCCACGGCCCCCACTTGCTAATTGTGTGACCCTGAGCAAGTCACTTAACTTCCCTGTGCTCCCAGGTCACACCTTGAAACAAGCTTCAGCTTAGTGTGCCTTTTCTGGTTAAACAACTTCCCCTTCCCTTATTCTGTATCATGGTGTAGTGCCCCAGAGTTGGAGCCCTACAGTAATATTTCACTTGGCAACCCCCTTCCCCCAGAGGCAGTTATGGGAAGGCAGTGTGCCAGCGGTGCCAGGAGATAAGGTATAGGCTCTGAGAAAGAAAGAGAGAGAGAGAGGATGCGGGTATCTAGATTGGGCCCTGTTCCCACAATCAGGGCCCCAGTGTTGACAACACCACCCACCCCGCACACATTTTGGCTGCATTAGGCTCCCAGTGTTTTCAAGCCCACAGCCTGGACTATGATTTAAACATTACTTTTTCCTTTTTGTGTCCTGATGCCTGCTCTCCGTGACCCCAATAAGACAACATGGGAACCACAGGCCACTCACGGGGACTGCTATCCTACCCAGTGCGTGGGCATTTTCAAATCCTGAGGCATGTCAGTGGCTCATGGTCGGGGTTCACTAATGGAACCCAAGCTCTGAAGGGAATGGTCAGCCTGATTTTGACAGCTGAGTTTGGGCCACTGAGGAAGACGTGTGCAGGACTGGGAGGTAGCAGGAGACAGGGAGCGATGGACCACAGGCTTACCTTAGAGGTTGAAGCGGGTCACGCCAGCTTCAGCTGTACTCCACTCTTCAGATCGGGAGTTCCAGCAGTGTCAGCGAGTCCAGAGTTGCAGCGGTCAGCAGCACAGAAGATTGACCAGTGTGGATTCTGTATAGCCCATTGGTTGTTTTCTTTTAAGTTTAAAGTTTCATCCCTCATTGGTGGCAAGCAGCATGACAGAGGAGGAGCAACATGACAAAGAAGGAGCAGTGTGAGGAGGTAGGGTGGAGCACTGTGGTCTTACCTCCAGGATCACCAGAGCATCTTCACAGCCACTCTCACCAATGACAGCATCTGCAGACCACCTCCCTTCTCAGTACTACACTTCGGGTTGGGGCGGTGAGTTGGCAGCAGCACCAAGGGCAGATGCTGACCATCAGAAGAATTTTTCCCTTTAAAACTTTGTGCTTTGCAAAGCGCTGGATGGCAGAAAGGGGCAAACGGCAAGACCTCAAGGGTCCGGCAGATCCAGCTACAAGGAACCTCAAGGATGGTGGAACATCAGGCCAGAGGCCCTCTACTTAAATAAATAGGAGGATTAGGCCCCAGGCATGGGACCCTTCACTTAAATAGCAGCAGAGCCCCTGTAGGGTGGAACAAGGGGCTGGACAGCCCCGCAATAAAAGGAGAACAGTGAAAGAGTGGAATAGGTAACTGGCATCTCAGGTGTTGTGAGGCATCAGCAGAAAGAAGCAGAGAAGTGGAGGACTCTGCCAGCCAACTAGGGTAAGATGTCTGTTCACTTCTGTGTAATACTCACTGCTGGGAAGGGTAGAAGGTCAAAGGTAAGCCAAAACTGGGAATAGGAGCAACACCCTATCTAGGGTAGGAGTATATAAAGATTTAAACAAGGCACAGGGGGGCATAAATAGAAATAAACTAAAAAGGGGAAACTAGAAACACCCTGTCAGGGCTAAGGGTACAAAGGCATCTCCAGGTAACACAGGGAGACTAGAGGTTGAGAATACTGGGAGTGGTACAGTGCAGTGGCTGTTCCGTGGCAGTTTTCAGAGAGACCTTTTGGAGGCTGTGGTGCTGCCCCGTCTGCACACATCTCTCTGGGTTGAGGAAGGAGCTTGCTAGACTCCAGGCTGAGTTGGCTAGGATTCATTTCAGGGGACCTCTCCCCCTTCCCAGAGGCCACCAAGTCTGCCACCATTACCTCAGAGGATGCCAGTGAGGAGGAACAGCTAAACTATGCTAAACTCTGGAAGGATAGGGTGTGGTGGGACAGAGGCACATTCCTCAACTGGTACCACTACAAAGTTTCTATGCTAATCTGGTGGGCCAGGACTGCCAGGAGTAAGCATCTGCAGTAGTGACCAAGGGGAATGTGGGGGGGTCCTTTTTAGTGGAGACCCCAAGGAGGGTGGCAGAGGACCCCAGAGGAGAAGGAGGAAGCAACTTCTGGTGGGGGACTCAATTATGAAGGGGATAGATTTGGGAATCAGAAAGGGGGAGAGAGGCAGGTTAGGTGCCTACCTGGTGCCACAGCCTGGAGGGATGGGAAGTGAATCCTGTGTATTGCTAGGGCAGTAGGACAGAAGGGACAGTTGGATGTCATTGTCCATCTGGGTGCTAATGACCTTTCTAGGAATGGGGCTGGGATAGTACGGGGGAATTTAGAGAGCTGGAGAGGGGTCTCAGGTAGCTTGATCACTGATTTTTGATGAGGTGCTGCCTGTCTATGACAGGGGACAGGACAGGGTACTCTGAACAAGGAGCTTCAACTCATGGCTGAAGGAATGGTGCAGAGAGGAAGGGTTTGGCTACATTGGGGACTGGGGACCCACTTGGGAGGATAAGGGCCTATACAGGGGTGACTGTCTGCATCCATCTGGGAGGGGAACCAGTCTTCAGTGGTTGGTTTAAATGTTACTTTGATGAACATTTAAACTAGCCAAGAGAGTGGCAGAAGGAATCAGGGAGTCAGAAACTGCCTCCCCCCACAGGCTGAAGTAGAGCATAAGGAGAACCTGAGGGGAGATAAATCCCCCAGTGTGCAAATTAATAAAGGGGTCAGGTTGGTAGAGAGATAAGAAGGAACAGGAGCATTAAAAGAAAGGTGGGAAGGATGGAGGCAAAAAGGAAAAAGGGTGGCAACCAGCAGAGTGGAATCAAAACCTGGAAGGCCGTGTGAATGCTAGAAGTCTAAGATTCTGGATCTAGATGCCATCATGGCAAAGGCTGACCTGGATATTGTGGCCATTACTAAAGGATGTTGCACTGAAAACCATGACTGGGACATGGCCATACCGATCTATACTCTGTTCAGGAATGACTGGTTGGGAAGGCAAGAAGGAGGTGTGGTGGTTTAAGTGAGGGAAAGCATAAAAGCCACGGAGATACAGGGAATACAGAGGGAGGCAGAGGTATTGTGGGTCTTTCTGGAGATGTGGAATAGAGCCACTATTCGCTCTGGAGTGATCTACAGACCTCCAGCACAGAGGGAGGAATTAGATAAGATACTGGTGGAAGCCATTGGCAAGATGGCAGAAAAGGAAGTGGTGGATTGTAAGGTTAAAAAGGGTAGGTGGGAGAGGCATCACCAGTAGAAAACAGGAAGTTGTTATCCCTCTGTACAGACAGCTGGTGAGACCCCATCTGGAGTACTGCGTGCAGTTCTGGAGACCCAATCTCCGCAAAGACATAGACAGGATGGAATCTGTCCAGAGGAGGGCACGAAAATGGTGCAGGGTCTGCATCGGAAGACATATGAAGAGAGACTAAAGGAGCTTAATATGTATAGCCTTGAGGAAAGGAGGGAGAGGGGGACATGATAGAAACTTTCAAGTACCTCAAAGGAATCACAAAGTCCAAGAGGTAGCATCTTTCAAAAAAAGAGGTGTGCAAGAATAAGGGGGCACAATTTGAAGATAGAGGGGGCGACTCAGAGGTAATGTAAGGAAGTATTTTTTCACAGAGAAGGTTGTGGATGCATAGAACGGCCTTCCGGAGGAGGTTGTGGAGTCAAAAACAGTGGTGGAATTCAAGCATGTATGGGACAGTCATAAGGCAATTCTAGGGGGTGGGGGTAGGAAGAAGTAGGCTGCTGGTTAACTAGGATCTGCAGCTTATCCATTAGGTAGGGAAATGGGCAGACTGGGTGGGCCAAATGGTCCTTATCTGCCATCAAATTCTATGTTTCTATGTTTCTATGCTGCTGATGGGGGACTTCAGCCTACCAGATGTGGATTGGAGCACCCAGTAATGGCTTCATCTAGGAGCAGGGTCATCCTGGACTCTCTGCAGGGGGGGATTCCTTAGGCAACTAGTCGGGGAACCCGCTTGTGATGGGACAATTCTGGACCTGGTACTCACTATCAGACAGTGTTGCAGATGTCAAGGTGGGAGGCCGCATGAGGATGAGTGATCACCGTACATTGTGGTTCATTATAAAGATGGCTGCGGAGTAGAACCACAAAAAGGTGAGGGTCCTGGACTTCAGGAGGGCAGATTTTAAAAAGATGGGTGAATGCCTCGGGGATGACCTAGCAGAGGTGGGTGACCTGGGCGGGGTGGAGGAACAGTGAGCAAAAATAAAAGGGAGCGTAATAAAGGCAACAAACCTCTGCATCAAACAAGTGAGCAAAAGCAAGAGGAAAAAAAGACCACTGTGGTTCTCAAAATAGGTGGTTTAAAAGGGAAAAGCTAAAAGAGAGTATTCAGAACATACTGTGTAAGGAGACACAGAGGGGAGAGGATAAGGAGGTACATAGGGAAAAACAGAGGGAAGCAGGAAAAGCAGTAAGGAGTGCAAAGGTGCAAACTGAAGAGAGAATAGCCCTGGAGTAACAAAAGGGAACAAGACATTTTTTTGATATGTAAGAGAAAAGAGGAAGAACTTCCTCCCTGTGGAGTTAGTTTGGTACTGTCTGAAACAAATCTTGGGCCTTGAAGAGTTATGGCAGTGTGGAACTGTTTGAGCATCTAGCGGATGTGTGCAGCAGGAGATCAAGAGGGCAGCGAAAGCCTATAACACAGATTTCACTGCTGCACTTGACTCCTTTTCACCATTTTGTGTAAGCCAGAGAGCCTCCCACTAGAGTCCCCCCCCCCCGGTATAATAAACAAAATGTTTAACTGGTTATCTACAGGTTGGCCTTTCACATTAGTATTGTGTGAATGTGTGCATGGGTGTGTGGGTATGTCTGTGTGTGTGGGTTTGTGAATATGTTTATATGTGTGTGTTGTGAGGGTAGAAGAAGTGTGGCACACTGAATTTTTAATATGGGTATTTGAGATGGATGGTTATGTGAATATAGTGGATGTGAACATTGTGGGGATATTTAGGTAAACTTATGTTCAGGTACATGACATTATGTTGTCATTGTGGTTAGGACTCTGGACTCATGTAAGAGTGGATATTTACTTCCTTATGCTAGTTCTGTAATTTGAGTATATATTGTAATGTTTTTACACTCTGTACTTATTAGGATGGTGTATTAAGATTCATGTAAATATACTTCATTTTAAGTAGCTACTTTCCCTCGGGGGGTGCCTAAGAATTTTGGTTTGGATTCCTTAGACTGTTTCTCTATATGTATTATTTTGATTATACACTGACATTTTCTTGAAATTTGTACATATCAGGCTGCATAGTCTCAGTTTCTTGGGGGTCCCTGACTAGCACTCTTTTTATCTGGCACTTATACTGACAATTGATATTATCATGTATAAAAATCTTGTTACAACAAGGTCTTAACATAATAGTTTGTTGAGAGTATGCTGGGAATATATCTCCAGCTAGCTGTACTTTCATCAGTGTGATACACTTACTCACCTTGGGTATACATCATTTACATCATTCTATATGTCATATAAAAATAATTTCTGATGCTGTAATTTTGGGGCTCATCATTTATTATTTTTTTTACTTGGTTATATGTTACATTTTAGCTTGCAGTTCTTTCTCGAGGATCATCTCATTATGAACGGTTCTATTCTGAGCAGAGTGATGTACTGTGGCCTCACTTGTGAAATGTGTGTCATAGGGAGGTTTCCTTCACTTGACATGTAATTTAGTGAGCAGAGAATCTTAAGGTTCTTTTTGGGTTTTTTAGTCCATCAGACTGATACATGGTAACTCTCTGCCTGCTGTTATCTTTAAACAACCTTTGACCTTTAAGTTTAGTTCAGCTGAAATCACTCTTCAGATATTCAAACTCTCCAATGTCACTTTAATTGTTTCTGAAAGCTTGTATTAAACCAATGAACATTATTTCTTTTTTTTTCTGCATGTTCTAAGTGTTAATAATATGGGATTTTCTAAATAACTCTCATCAAGCTTCTGAAGAAGGACTTATTGGTCTGAAAGCTAAAGCTCTTTGTTCTTTTTGTAACATACTTGTTGGTCCAATAAAAGGTATCAAACCATGGTCCCGGTATAATAAGGAACTTAGGGGGTTGGAGACCATAGGGCAGCGGTTGGAGCATTCTAGGAGGAAATCAGGATTGCTGGAGAATAGACTGACCTTGAGGGCTCATTATAGAAAGTATTGGGAGCAATCACTCTGAAAAAGGCTGAGTTCCAGTCCTGGGTGATTACTGCATGGAAGATCAGATCAGCTCTTCTGCACTGTGGACAGTTTATTGCATCCAGTCTTATTTATTTATATATTTGAAAATTGGCAATCAGGAAAGGCACACTGAGCCAACGTTTGTTTCCAGGTGCAACTCGGGGGAGAGGGAAAGGAAATTACAATAATAAAAGTACACACAGTATTAATAATTATTACAAAGTAAAGTACAAACAGTGTACAATTAAACAAATTACAAATGCACTTAAAAAAATGAAAGGCGCTAAACAAAGGTACAGTGTATGGCTTTGATATGCAAAATAATGAAACAAAAGCTGGTGGGATAACTTTGACCTGGTGGTGCAGAGGGTTGACACGCCATAGCACTTTACTTCTCATCACTCAAGGGACCCGAGTTCAGGAACCCGTTTTGGTTGCTGGGGGTCAGTGGGGGGGGGGAGCTGGGAATGGATTAAGCTGCGGCCTGGCGGCTCTCCTCTTCCAGGCTGGTGGGTTGACCTACCTCTTGGTTGCCACCCAGTGGAGACTTCAGCCAGGTGGGGTGGAAGGAGCCGTGATTACCTCCATGCTCATGTGCCTTCCTTGTTGCCACGACTCCAGGACAAGGGAGGGAGAAAAGCAGAAAATGCCTCAGGCTCAGTGATCACCTGGGTGCTGGCCCTCTGCTCTGCACTGCTACCTGGCTGGGACCCAGCAGCAATTAGATGAGGGTCTCCCAATAGGGATAGGTTGGACCTCCCCTTCCTGACCATGTCGCAGGGGCAATTTGTGGAGGTCTAAGGGACCCAGCTAGGTTGAGGTAGAATGCAGTGCAGAAGGGGCAGGGACAGAACTGACAAGCCCCAGCCTGAGCAGACCAAGGGAGAAATGGCAGTGGTACATACGAACATACGAAACTTGCCAGCAGATAAAGGCCTAGAGGTCTATCAAGTCTGCTCGAATGTGCAGAAAATGAAGGAGGCTGAGACAGACTCAGTCTGGCTGCAGTCCATAAATTGTCTGTCATGGCCGGCCGGCCAATCCTTTCTGAGTAAGGACATTCCATTAGTCTGGAATTTTCTTTCAGCCAGTACCAGATGGAGAGATTCTCCAGTTCATCTCTGAGCTATGTCCCATTTTCTGTATGCTGGACCTGGGACTGTCCAGGCTGTTAATAAACTGCTGGAAGTCCCTGGGCCCAGTTTTTGTGGCAACTGTTACATGTTTATAAAAGAGGGCGTTTGCGCTCCCGCACTGAAGAGGGTGGTGGTAAGACCTCTGCTAAAAATACCATCTTCAGAGCCTGACACTTTCAATTGCAGGCCTGCGTCAAACCTTTGATTCAAAGGAAGGTTACTGAGAAGGTAGTTGGCGACACAGCTTGAGATGCTCCTTGACAGATTATCTATACTTGAAACCTTTCAGTCAGGATTCAGGAGGCATCACAGCACAGAGACAGCACTTGTTAGGGTGTAAAATGACCTGCTCCTAGCCCAAAATAAGGGAGAATAATCAATTCTTGTTCCATTTCAACCTCTCAAGTTCTGATACTTTAGACCAAGGAGCTTTAAAAGCTTAAGCGAGGCACTTCGGAGAACCCACAGGCACTGTGTTAAGGTGGTTTGAGACTTTCCCTTCTGGCAGGGTGAAGCAAATGGCTCTGGGAAATTTTACCGCATGCCCTGCAGTCCTTAATTGTGGCATGCCTCAGAGTTTGAGTTTGTCACCCATGTTGTTTGCAATTTATATGATACAAAAAGTCAGATTAAACAAAATGACTCAGTCACTTCCCACATGATATAAACAGAAAAGTATTTATTGCAGTCACGAAGTAAAAACCAGTAATTACTCCCAATGTTTTGGAGAAAATGTCTCCTTCAGGGAAATCTTGTAATTACCTATAAAATTTCAAAATGATATAAATTATATTATCAACTTCTAAATTAGATATACCATATATGTTGGAAAAATAGATGTGCAGATCTATAACTGAAAAATTCCTCTTCAAAGAAACAGTACTTTTTAAGTCGTTAACACAAGTAAGTACATTTATATATTCAGTTTTCACCTATTTTTTCCAATACATATGGTATTATATTATCAACTTCTAAATTAGATATACCATATATATTGTAAAAATAGATGTGCAGATCTATAACTGAAAAATTCCTCTTCAAAGAAACAGTACTTTTTAAGTTGTTAACACAAGTAAGTACATTTACTGTATATACTCAGTTTTCACCCATTTTTTCCAATACATATGGTATACTTAATTTTAAATTTGATAATATAATTGATATAATTTTGATATTTTATAGATAATTACCAGAATTCTCTGAAGAAAAAGGAGAAATTTTCTCTGAAATGTGGCAGTAATCACTGGTTGTTACTTTGTAATTGCAATAAATATTTTTCTGTTTGTATCGTGTGGTGAGGAGGCTGTTTTTCCCATCTGACTTTTTTACTTATTTGGCCCTGATTAGAATGTGCCTCTCCCCTTAATCAGTATTTTCAATATTTTTGTGAGGCTGGCTGAACTGGGAGTTCTGTTCTAGTGTATCTGATGCCCATGGGAGAGGTCACTTGACGATATAGTCTGAGTTTTCATTGCCAGGCTGACAATACTCAGCTATATCTGTCATTTTCTCCTGAAGGGATAAAGACTGTCAATGAGCTGAACAGATGCGGTTCCATGTCATAACAGCGATCATGAAACAGTGATCACTGTTACAGCAAGTGTACATCACTGAAAAGCAAATCGGCGATGTACACTTGTGGACGACAAGATATCCGGCTACTTAAAATGCATTTATGGGGGGGGGGCTGGCCCCAACCCCCTAACTAAATATAAACCAACTCCAGCGGGGTGCATGTCGGGAAGGGGGAGACAATCTGACAAAAAAAAAAAACAACAGCAGTAAAATTTTCCACGGTCTCCAGCCCCAAATCCAGTACCTGTTGCACCAAAGGTAGCCACCCTCACCACCACATCACATGGCTAGCTTGGTGGAAACACGGCACACTATCCCACACAAACCTTCTTCCCTATCCCTCCCCTTCTGGTCACCCTCCCTCACTCATCCCTACTGCTGCTTTTGTATTCCGTTGTTACTCTTACAGGGTACCCCAAAAGGATAGTACTGTAAATAAGTCATTGTTTTGACAGTCACTCATTTACAGTCACTACCATCACTGGATACCAACAGATGCCTATCTGTTATCAGTGACTGGATGGCCTCTTGCTAGTACAGGCTGAGTCTAGACAAGGTGGAAATGATGCTGGTTGACTCTAGTTCTCAAAGACTGGTAGGTCTGGTAGGGAAGTTGACTGGGTTACAACTGCCTCTCTCATAGCTAGGAATAGAGTGAAGAATCCGGGCATCATCATGGACTGCACACTGACTTTGGAATGCCAGATGTCAGAGATGGTCTGCAGTAGCTTTTTCCACATTAGGAACATCATTCAGATCAAACCCTACCTGAATTTCTAGGTCCCAAAAACACTAGCTCATGCCTTTATTACATTGAGATTGGACTACTGTAATGCTCTGTACCATGAGTTATTAGAAGGGTTGACACAGCCGCCTCTGTGGCACTAGGCAATGGGGGATCACCTGGTATGATGGCGTCCTGGGTTGGTTTGCACCCGAGCCCAGGATGACAGAAATGGGGATCGACAGGGAGGGTTAGGAGCATCCATTGGATGCTGTCCTCCCAGGCGGGGGGTGCAAAGCCTGCATTGGTGTCGAGCTGCTCTTTGTGGCAAGTAGTGGCACAGGCACGATGTGGCATGGGTGACCACGTACTGTGATGTGCGTCTGGCCAGGACGCCATGGGCATGGCTTCTAGGGAGGGGGTGGGACGAGGGCCAAAAAATGGAAAATGGCTGCCCAATCGAACAGAAGATAGTCGCCAGGCCTCTCCGCCACAAAATCCTGGTGGAATGCCCTCAGAAGGCTGCACCCATAGCCCCAAGCCCCAGATCCACAGTTGAATCCCGGTCTTTCCTTCCTGTGCCTGCCCAGGGGAAGAGGGACCCCAGTCGAAAGGATATGACCAGGCTGTCTGAGAGTGTGGAACTGGGGATGGCAGCAGATAGAAGGAAGGGGAATGGGTCTGGCTGGTAGTAGGGCCCTCAGTGGTCTGAAGGAGTATTCGGTCAGTCGACGGGGGAGGAGCAAAAAAAAAAAAAGAAGGGATGACACGTCACTTGCAGCTGGTGTGGAGCACCGCAGCCTGGTTTATTGCTAGGTTTTCAAGCTCCATGAATATCACTCTGGTGTTGCAGATGTTGTGGTGTGGTAGCTTGTCACCTTCAAGAATGGTTTGCGAACACTGCAAGCCCTACACAATATGGGTCTGGGCTACCTGAAAGAGCTCCTCTGTCCATATGCTCCTGGCTAATCTCTTCAATCTTATGTGGTGGGCCTGCTTTCTGTCCCCAGATCTAGGCTGAAGCAGTCTGGAGACAGGGCATTTGCAATTGCAGTGCCTATGATCTACATGGAATGGGCTGCCTCATCATTGAAGGAGGCCCCCTCAGCGGAGAGCTTTAAATGAAGTCTAACACATGATCTTTTTCACCCTGGCCTATCCCCATGTAATTTTATCTGCCTACTGCAGATAGGCCAGTTTTACTTATTTAATGTGTTCATCTATTTTACAAATGTTAGAATTAAGACTAGAATTTATGTTAGGTTTATGGATAAATGATGTTATGTACTTGCTGAATTGCTGCTGTGTTAGCACTTAATTTGCTTTGTGTCTGCGGGATAGGGCACCAAGGAATAAAACTGCAACTTCTACTACTACTACTATTACTACTACTACTATTACTACAGCTACTATTACTATTACTACTACTACTATTACTACTACTACTATTACTATTACTACTACTACAGCTACTATTACTATTACTACTACTATAACCATTACTTCTACTATTATTACTACTACTACTACTACAGCTACTATTACTACTACTATTATTACTATTAATATTACTATTATTACTACTATTATTATTACTATTAATATTACTACTATTATTACTACTATTACTACTACTACAGCTACTATTACTATTACTACTACTACAGTTACTATTACTATTACTACTATTATTATTATTACTATTAATATTACTATTACTACTACTATTATTACTGTTAATATTACTACT
Organism: Neoceratodus forsteri; assembly: GCA_016271365.2. Taxonomy (NCBI): domain Eukaryota; kingdom Metazoa; phylum Chordata; order Ceratodontiformes; family Ceratodontidae; genus Neoceratodus; species Neoceratodus forsteri. Next base: position 944,451,513 of record CM028136.1, on the reverse strand, counting down.
ACTATTACTACTACTACAGGTACTATTACTATTACTACTACTATTACTACTACTACTACAGTTACTATTACTATTACTACTATTATTATTACTACTATTATTACTATTATTATTACTACTACTATAGCTACTATTAGTTATATATCCTATCACTAATCTGTCTGTTTCCCCTGAATCTGATCTTGCTGTTAGGAGTTGGGCCTGAAGCATCCATTGAGAATGCACAGCTGAAGTACACATTTAGTATGTTTACCTTTCCTTCATCCTCCTCAATCCTCATTCCATCTTTCCTTATTTTTCCACCCTGTCTCCCTCCTCTCCACTCAGGCTAAACTCCAGGAACACTTGGTTCTCTTCCAATTCTCCCCTTTCCTTTTCTCCTTCTCCTATTTCACTCCCTACCAATTTGGTTTTAGGAAGGCCAGTTCCACCTCCCTCCTGCGGTTCACTGACTCAGTTTTATCAGGGATGGATCATGCTCTGGTCACCTCAGCTATTTTTGTAGACTGAACAAAGCCTTTGACACTGTTGCCCATCCCATCCATCTGTACAAGCTTAAGACAGCAGGGCTGTCTGTCTCTTCAGTTGAGTGGTTCCTTTCCTACCTTGAAGGCAGGTCTTAAGCTGTCTGTATTGGTGATACCATGTTCTCTCCACTTGCATACCCCAAGGGTCTGTCCTTGGTCTTATTTTATTCTTCTTTTTCCTGAATGACCTTCCATCTGCCTGCACTTCTGCATCTATTCACATTTATGCAGATCTCTATGCGTCTGGCTCCTCTACCTTTTACCTCATGGCCCAGCTCCAACTGGACCTCAGCAACATCCAGCACATGTTCCAGGCTAATCAGCTGTCCCTCAATGTAAAAAAAAAAACTATCCATGACTTACAGCACAAGGCAGAGACTTGCTAGCCTCTCTCCCTCTCACCTTCCATACACTTGATGGTGTTGCAGTATATGATGTTTCCTCTAAATAGCTTGAGGTCTGGTTTGATTATCACCTTAATTTCTCACTTCACGTGGACCCCATCCATAAAAAGTTACACCCCAAGATAGGTGCACTTTACACGAATAAAGCATGTATCACACATCCTGCCAATAGAGAGAGCCTTCTGAATATAATTCTCTCTGTCTTCCACTATGGTATCACTTACAGTGCAGCTCCCAAGTTCACCCTAACCTAACTGGTCCCCATCGTTCACCCCTTGTGTCATTTTTCACTTGATTATCCTCCTAGAACCAACCACTGCTAACTATATTCATCTTTGTTCTTTCAGTCCCTTGAAGCCAGGTGCCTTGCTCATTGGACTACCCTTTTCTGGAAATTATGATTTGGGGTCCTTCCCCCCTACCTTTCCTGCCTCCTCATTCTCCCCACCCTCAATCTTCTACTCACTTCCCAACTCTAGTCCCTTGCTTCTTGGTACTCCCCTCACTAAAATCCTCCTCTGGTCAAGTTGCTTTCACCTTCCACTTCCCTAAACTGTGGGTCTCTCTCTCACTCCTCCTCCTCCCATTTGTACTGCTTCTTCCTTCCACTAATTCAAATCCCTCCTCCTTGTATTCTCTTCTCACTGCTGCAGTCGCTCCTGACCATGACTTGGGCTTTATTCATTTTTACCACCCTCACAACTCCACATCCAGTGTGATCCTGCATCTGCCATAAGTCAGCCATCCCCTCCACCCCCTTACCTCCCCCATTCTCCCCTACCTGCTGTATTCAGCAGTGCCCTGCTTACCCTACAGTTTTGGCCTCCATCTGCACTTTTTGCTGAACCTGCAAGTGCCTCATTCTCCCTACTGTCTTGCCACCATCTGCACTTTATTGTACAGTTTTGTTTGAATTACTATTTTTCTTACTTGTGCTGTTTTGTTTATTGCAACCTATTTGTTGCAGCTTCTTGTTGTGCTCTCCTCTCCCCCCCAAAAAAAATCAGGACACATCTGGAAATGAGCTATTTCTGTTCAGTTTTTTCATGGTAAATCATTTGAAATAAATAAATAAAAATACATTATTTGTTCCCTGTTATTCTTTGCCTGGCATTTGTCCCTTATGTCACTGAAGAACATTTTATTTTTGTCACCCTCTGCTGCCCTTAGTTCATTGATAACTTTCTGTATCTTTGGATATAGCGCTGCTGGTTTCACTCTGCACACCCTTTTCTAGCCTGAAGGCTTTCCAATTGTTCTGAATTGCCTCCCTGACATGCCTGTCTAGCCAAAGTGGCTTCTATTGTTTCTTTTTTTTTGTTTTCATCTTCTGTTTTCTCTCCCCAGGTTGCTGGCAGGTGGGTTCCGGCTCTTTCATGAGAGAGCTCACATCCACCCTGACACTGTGTATGTCTCCCATATCCAGCCCAGATCCCAGCTTACATCCTGGCAAATCCCCGATAGATTTTCCCAAATGACGGGGCCAGGGAGGGAAGGACTGTCCTTCCCGAGTATACAATTCAACTTGCTGGGAGTTGATCCATGGATTGGGAGAGCGACCAGGCATCATGCAGCCTACCAGCACCCCTCCATTTTCCATTTTCATCCCTTGCCTTTTGTGGCCATAAGCACATGCGTGCAGAGGTGTGCACACACCACGTTGCCATGTTCTTGCCTCCCTAACTCCAGTGCTGCCACTCAGCCTCCACCAGGAGACAGTCAAGGAGCAGAACAACATTCCCTCCCTCCCCAGGAGAGGAGAGCTGTTCATCAGATGCTTGATCCTCTCCCTCCCCTGCTGACACCAAGCAACCCAAGCTTGCTCCTGAGCCCAGATCACCAGCATGGAGTAAGTCGTAGAATCCAGTGCCTCAACCCTTAGCACCACCATGCAGGCCCTGCTGTTTCTTTTTTTAATTTTAATTTTATTTTCATTTTTGAATAAGATAACCAAACCATGAGTACAGTGCCAGATAATATGCTTAATACTAAATGTTTCAGACATATCAAAATTACTCAGCCTTAATACAGCCCAGAAATTAGACAAAGTAGATCTATCTAAGCATGGAATATTCTTACAATGGGCTCTATTTATCAATGGGGTGGAAAGTACATGCCATAGGTGTGTACCCTGCCCGCACAGCTCCACAGCCAATGACAGGTGCATGCCAGCAGTATTCACTATCACAGCCACCTCTCTGCAGCTCTGCCCTCCCAAGCACAGGTTTGCGGGGGTGGACAAGTTCGGAGAGGTGGACCCAGGTAGACATCCAATTGGATGCCCAACACAGGTCCCAGAGTGGATCACTTGCACCCTAGAAGTGGGGGTGCATGTGAAGGTGTGGATCCCATGTTTAGCAAAGTATGGACACTCACCCAAATGGCAGCCCCCAGCCCTCCCCATCTGCCTAGTGGATTGGAGCAACATGGAGGGTTGTCTCCCTGTCCCGCCTTGGCTGTCAGGTGTTATCCTTGGGACCACACACTGGGTTATGGCAGGGTCCCAACTGTCGTAACCTGAACCCCCTCTGTCTGGCACTATGCACCTTACTGAATGATGTGTAGTGAAGGCATGCCCCTGACACTCTCCCTGGTCAGCCCATGGTGTGTTGCAGTCTGCACAGCTGTAGGATCCAGTGCATAGCTGGCCTGCGCACATTTGGCAACTGCCGCTGGGCATCCATTGGACCCCCGCTGTGTGACATTCCTGCATATGTTTGCCTACATGCCCAAGATATGTGGCTTGTAGGCATGATGCATAGAGCCCAATGTGTTTTTTTCACTTGGTGAACTCCATGGAAGCCATACTGTGCGACATATACTGAAATTCCTATTAGAAATTAACTGAACATTTTACACTAATACAATTTCAAACAAACAGAAAAGAGAATGAAATAAGTGCCTTAGCTGGGATTAGAACCTCGGCCACACCACCGAATGCCATTCTGACAACGCTATCAGCTGCATCAACAAAGCAACTGGAAACCTTGGGCTCTCAGAAGCACCTTACATTTTCTCTAATGCCCAGCCTGGTGCTGCACAGATAATTACAGCTCTACCATGCCAGTGCAACATCCTTTATGTCGACTGGCATCTCACCAACAGGAATCATGTTGACCACAAGTTGTGGTCTACATGATTCCTTTGTGTCTCCCGGTCCTGTTTTTTTATCAGTGGGCTTTGCCCCCCTGAATCCCGCCATGTGGGGTGCAGAACCAAGAGACAGCATGCCCTTGTCTCGGGCACACCAACATAATGACCTGTTGGCAAAGTGCTGATTTTGCTGACGGGTGTGTATTTCACTGTGTTGGTGTCACCGTAAGGGTGGCATACCTATAATTACATTTACAATTACAACGGTGTGGTGTGCACATATATGGAACCCAAACAAACAGCTAAGTGCCTTAGCTGGGATTTGAACCCAGGATGCCTGGAATACTGTTCCAGTTGTACTATCAGATGCACCAAGACAACTGGAAACCTGAAATAGTTCCCAACTATAGCACTTATTTCTTTCTCTCTTCTGTTTGCGTGGGTTCCATATAGGTGCACACCGCACACTTGTGACTGTAAATGTAATTATATGTGCAGCACCAGGTTGTGTATTAGAGATAGAGTAAGGTGCTTTGTGGCGTCCCAAGTTTCCAGTTGCCTTGGTGGCACATCTGGTAGTGCAACTGGAATGGTACTCCCAGACATTCTGGATTTAAATCCTAGCTAAGGCACTTATTTAGTTCTCTCTTTTGCTTGGGTTCCATAAATGTGCACAACACACCTTTATGATAATATAATTTATTTTTCACAGAACAGAAGTGCCTCTCTTCTCCACTATATGCAGTATCCAGCCCTGCCATCTGTTATTAAAAAGATCTGTCTGGTGTTGATGTTTATGTGTCATTTTTTTCCATTTGATAGATTGCTATAACTAGGTCTCTCCATTCTTTCACTGTTGGTGGTTGTACTTGTAACCACTATTTTGTGATTGCCTTCGTTGCTGCTGTTAATAAAATACCCATGAGGTACCTCTGGTGGTTGTTAAATGTTTGAGGAGAAAAAATTAAAAATAGTGACAGCTTAGGCAAAAAAGATAGTAGTGCAAGACGCAGGTCTTTAAAATCTTGCTCAAGTCTTTGCCAATAGGGGGCAAGAACTTCACATTGCCAAAATATAAGACAATGAGAAGCATGCTGTCACTGCCTCCAACAACTTGTTACTGCTCCTGGAGAAAACTTTTACTGCTGTTCTGAAATATGTCATGACAGCTTTCAATGCATATTCTTTTCAGATATGTGAAAGAAAACCGTGTGTTGATGGTCCTCCTAAGTTGTGCCCTCCTCCTTCTTTTACCCCATTGGTACCATTAAATGTATCTCCCCCAAAGCCAGTTCTTGAAAGTGTGGTTCCAGAGGCTAATGGTCTTAATCAGATGGAGACCTCTCAGATTTCCTGCAGCACCCCTAGGCAAGTGTTCATACTGGGGGATTCCATTATTAAATTTATTTTTTATTTTTTTTATTTAGTTTTTGTTGACCGGGTAAGTGCACTAGACAAATCCTGCCTATTTTCAGGCACGACCCAGGGGAAGGGGATACAGATGAATGCCAACTGACCTTGAACCAGATTAAGCTGTTGATGGTATTTTTAGTGCATGAGGGAAATTTGGCCAGGACACCGGGGAAATTCCCCTACTCTTTTCGATAAGTGCCATGGGATCTTTAACATCCACCTGAACTACCACCAATCCAGGCAGATGGGACCTCAGTTTAATGTCTCATCCAAAAGACCGCACCTCAGAAGTGCAGCACCCCTCTCATGCTGCACTACAGTGTCAGTACTGGGATATTAAACCAAGTGCCAGTTGTGGGAACTGAACCCACAGCCTTCTGATCTCCCAGCCTCAGAGGTGAGTGTGCTACCTACTGAGCCACTGACACTGCTAATATTTGGATAGACAATGCAAATTGCACTTGCTCTAGTTTTAGAGGTGCCAGGATCTGAAATATTTCTCACATGGTTCAAATATCTTAAATAATTGCGGCCAAAACCCTTTAGTAGTGCTCCATGTTGGTACAAATGAGTTCTTACACTCTGACTTATTAGATATTAAGAAAGATCTTGTGGCGCTCTCAAATATATTGGTGGACATGGGGTGTGAGATTGCCTTCTCTGAAATGTTACCTGTCCCAAGACCCTCTGACGCATTTAATAATAAAATACACAAATTTAATAACTGACTTTGCCTCAGATGCCTCAAACAAGATCAAGTTTGTCTTACCCTCTGGGAGGAATTTGTTGGTAGATCAGAACTGTTTTGTAGAGATGGCATTCATTTGAGTCTTAGGGGTAATTGTGTATTGGCAGAACACATACTTAAATATATTAACAAGTATTTAACTTGCTTGACCTGGGGCAAGAATAACTTCTCCTCCACAGAGGCTATTGACTAGAGATCATGCCACAAATAATTAGAATCACTTAAAATATTTATATTGTAATGCTAGGAGCCTGAATAGCAAAATAGATGAGTTGCAGGCCTTATTCGCAGTAGATAATTTTGATGTGATTATGATTACTGAAACATTGGGTGATGATAAGGTCAGCTGGGATCCTTCACTATCTGGGTATACTCTTTACAAATATAATAGACAGAATAAAAAGGGAGGTGGGGGTAGCGATTTTTCTTAAAGAAACACTACAGTCTATCAACATCTCAACTAAGGTCAAGTCTCCTGCTAATCTTTCTGAATCATTATGGATTAAACTAATGTTAGATAAACATCAACACCTTATTTTAGGAGTGTGTTATCATCCCCCCAGTGCATCCTCTGCTCTTCTTGATATTCTAATTTCAGAAATTGAAACTGCCTCCACTTTGGGGGATATTATGCTGACAGGGGACTTTAGCCTAGGGGAAATTGACTGGACTAGGCAGACTGCTGCCACTTGCTCAGGTAGAAAGCTAATCAATGTCTGCCAGCAGTGTAACCTCACTCACAGTGTAAATCAGCCAACTAGAGGTCATAACATCTTGGATCTCATTCTTCACAGTGGCGGTTTGGCTCCCAAAAACCTAAATGTGTCCACACTGATTGGGAATAGTGACCATTGTTCCATTAGGTTTGATTTAGAATATACAGTTGTTCCATTGAAAAATAACTCTATGCCAGCCCGGTGGTGCTGAAGGCTGAGGTGCTGGATGCCTTACCTCACGCCACGCCGGCGACCCATGTTCGGGAATGAGCAGGGGTCACTAAGGGTCAGCAGGGGGGGAGGAGGATTGAGCATCAAAGGACTGCTCTCTTTCTCTGGGTGAGGGGGTACACTAGCTCTCGGTGTATGACTGGCCCCTAGTGGAGGCTGGGGACTGCCAAACTGAAGCTCAAGAAGTGCATTAGATGCAGCAGATGATTGGAGGAGTGTGTGCAGCAGCGTGCACACTCACTCCTTGGGGTCATTGCATGCTGCATCTTGGGGATAAAAAAATAGAGGAAAAACAGAAGGCACTTACAGGCAGAATGACCAGATCCCCACAGGTGCCGCCTTCATGAAGGGCAGTAACCCTCGGTTCCAGATTCATGAGAGATGGCGGAGGGGGTTCCACCACTCTGCCATGGGGGGCACAGCCATGGGGATACACTGAGAGGTAAGCTGCGAGTGGGGGGCGAGGCTGGGGGATCTGAGACGTAAGCCACCAGTGCCTGGGAGAAAAAATAAGAGTAGTTAAAAAAAAAAAAATAACTCTAAATTATATCTATACAATAAAGCTGATATTTCTAGTATCAAAACTAGTTTGGACAGTGGATTGGGATTATATCTTAAATACAAAATGTATTGGGGATTATTTTTCTTTTTTACACAATAAAATTATTAACCTAAGAAATGTGTTCATCCCGACTAAATTAAAAAACATTTCAAGTCAATATAAGCAGATGAATAATTCAATAAAAGCTCTATTAAATAAGACAAATAAATGGTATGCTGCATATCTGAAATTACGGACTCCAGCTGATTGGTATATATACCGTAATATTCAAAAGAAATGCAAAAATTGCATAAGAAAAGCTAATAAATCGTGGGAGCTTATATTGGCAGTTAATGCAAGGAAGGATAATAGCAAGTCTTTCTTTGCATATATTAATTCTCTCAAGAAACCAACCTGTCAAGTAGGGTCCAACCAGTTTAACGACACACAAATTCATCATCCTCTTGAAATGGCTAACATATTTAATAAGAATTTTTTTAAGATTTTTCCAGATAAACAATCTAGTGATATTAATATAGATTCTATGGAAGGGAACATCACCATTTCTGAATCTGAAGTACATGCTAAACTAATCTCTCTTAAAGGGACATTTAACCTATCACTGGATGATGTACCAGGGCATCTTTTATATTTGTTGGCAGACAGTTTTGCCCTACCACTTAAATTACTTTTTGAGCACTGTATTAATCACAATTTTGTGCCTGAACTCTGGAAAACTGCTCATGTGATTCCGATCCACAAACAAGGACCAAAAAGTTGTTGGGAAAATTATAGATCAATTAGTCTAACTGCCCTTATGTGCAAAATTTTGGAAAGCTTAATCAAAAATATTATTTCCTCTACTCTGGTTTCATTAGATGAGGAACAACATGGTTTTAAAAAGGAACGGAGTTGCTTGACCAACCTATTGTGTTTTTATGAGGATGTCAGTTTGCAGCTCGACAATAAACTCCCGTATGACATGATCCATATCGACTTTAGTAAGGCTTTTGACCTTCTTCCCTATTGGGCATTATTGCAAAAACCTGTTTCATTAAAATTGCTCCTTTTATTGTTAGACGGACATGCAGTTGGTTGACTGACAGATCTTGATGTGTTCTGATCAATGGACAATTGTCTGAGTTAGGGCATATCACTAGCGGTGTACCACAGGGCTCTGTTTTGGACCCCAGTCTTTTTCAGCTATTCATATCCAATATAACAGATAGTTGTTTTTCTAATACTACAAAATATGCTGATGACATCAAAATCGGAGGTCTTTGTTCCAACCTAGAGCAGATTGCATCTATTCAAACAGATCTGAATAATATCTCTAAATGGATAAATACTTGGGGTATGAAACTTAATCACAATAAATGCAGAGTTATGCATTTTGGAATCTCCAATCCCCCTTCATGTCTATACTTTGGACAATAGAGTGTTGAATAGTACTTGTACAGAGAAAGACTTGGGGGTGTTGGTGTCGGATGACTTCCGTCCCGATTCTCATATTAATGCGGTGATACTCAAAGCTAACAGGGTTATCTGATCTATTAAGAGAAATATTAAATCAAGAAATAGTAATGTGTTAATGCCCTTATATAGAGCCTATGTTTGCCCACATCTGGATTTCTCTTCCCCGTTATGGTGCCCCTTTAAGAAATATGACATTCTGCGATTGGAGAAAGTACAAAGACACTGCACCAAATGTGTGAAAGGGTTACAACATGCGTCATATGAAACCAGACTAACTTCATTGAATTTAATGTCTCTCACTACCAGGTGGTTAAGAGGGGATCTTCTTCTTATGTTTGACATTATGGAAGATCCATAATTATAGACAAATCTAGGGCTGATGTTCAAAGATGTTACTTTTAATCTCAGAGGTCACCCACTTCAGTTAAAACATAGGACGTTTAATTTAATGCCCAGGAAATTCTTTTATACCTTACGTATCATAAAAACCTGGAATGCTTTACCTGTGAAGGTTATCTCTAGTAGTTCCAAGCCTATGTTTAAATCCTGCTTAGACAAGTTGGTACTTTCTAATTTTATTCTTTGTTATTATTAATGTAAGGAACATCTATGGGCCTCATGGCTCTCTATCTTCTTTCCAATCTTAGTATGAATCTTAGTATGTAGCGTATAGAGTTTTTTTCCCACCCCCCCAATGAGCTGGACACCCAATTCTTGTGCCCATTTCTTTTCATTTACCTCCAATGTAACTAAAGAAGGGATGCCCAGGGCTTTGTAGGCTACTGAGACATAGGTGGTGATCCTGTCCATTGCAACATTTTAATAAAAAAGTTTTCTGTTTATTGATCACATTTATAAAGTTTATGCAGTTTTGGGTGGCTCCCATTTATTGCACCTTTAATTGATACTGACTTATTCTCTGAGCACTCCATTTTGTGTACATACTTCAGCTTATCTTTAGTTATTTCATTTATTTTGCCAAAGCCAGCCATCACAAAGCCAGAGACAACGGTGCTGGATTACAGTTGCTGGAAATCCAGCACAACGTTGACTTGAATACTGTTGTGGCTGCTCTGTCTTATTGGGTCCTCAGCTGAGATATCCCTGGCAATGTCATAGTCAGACATTACCAGCTCCAGCATTGCTCCATCCCTTTTTGCTTCTCTCAACCATTGTGAGAAAATAGTCCTATATTACCTCTACAAATATCTGACTGCTTTGGTCTGCTGCTCTCAGAATGTCCCAGTCTATTGATTTATTTATTTCAAAAGTTTTAAAAGGAAGAACACAGTAAGCTGATAGCAGCTCATTTCCATATGCATTCTGGGAGAGGGGGACAAGGGAGCAACTAGTGCAAACAGCAATTTACAATTATACAATGGCAAGAACATTTCCTGGACTCTGATTGGTCAGTGAGTGCCTGAGACAGTGATGTTATTACACGATAACATCACTGTATGGATTTGGAAGATGATGACCACTTACATTTTTCAGAAACAAAGATATATTACCACACTAAAAATCTACTAAAACATTTTTAAATTTTTTTTTATTTTGTATAACATTGAGCCATTGTATAATTGCAATAAGGCGCGCCAAGGTGTGTGTTATTTAAGCAATAAGCCACAAGGGGGTGTGGGTTATTGGGGGATTTACCACGGCTGGAGTGGTTTGCCCACGAGGTGCAGCCGAGTGGGTAAAGCCGCCCCAGCCATGGTAAATCCCCCAATAACCCACACCCCCTCGTGGCTTATTGCGATTATACCTTGAGTTTGTTAAAAAATATATATAAATAATAAAAACAAGTTGATTTTTTCTTCTCTCTCTCCCATTTTTAACTGTTTTTTGTTTAGATTCTTGGTGTGCAATAGAAAATAATCCTGGTTTGCTGTGAGCAGTATGGGGCTGTCATCTGTGAATGAGCATATGCTTCTGAGTTGAATTTACAGTCTATAGGAAGTAGTAGTGTGACGAGGAATATAGTTTTTTTCTGCTATTTTGCTTGTCATCATCATTATTTTCTTGCCCGCAGAAGGAATGGGTAGTAGTGTGCTTCTGTTATTTAGGAGATGTAAATGAGGAGCCAGAAGATAGGAAGCATACTTGTGTTGCAGTGAGTGCGATGGAATTCGGAGGGAGCGAGCGTTACAGTAAAGATTGTGAGAAAATTTGGCATAATGTTTTTTAGGCTGCAATTACTTTTTTGAGAAATGCCAGGAGTGTGGAATTTGTATTTAATGTCTGCGAGGCAGTGTTTTTAAAAATGTTCCGTGACCTGTGGGAGACGGCTGGGAGGGTGCCGTTTACCGAGGAATTCAACATGGCGACCGTAGGCTTTTAAATTCGGGGGTCAGATCGATTTTGTTGGTAGTGTGGGTGACTGGCACCTTTGTTGTGGGTATATCGTAGGATTTACAATGGTGGTAAGGTGCCAGTCAGCCGTTCTGATTCGTTGTTGTCTAAGGTCCATGGTATAATGTGTAATAACGTCACTCCTGGGGTGGTGGAGGCACTCGGCTTCACCTTGTGCTTCAACCCACCCCAGGAGTGAAGTTATTACACGATAACACACACCTTGTTGTGCCTTATTGCTTAAATAAGGTGGACACATAATGCAACATAGCAGAGTGACAGTATAGAGATACGTAGGTGTAGTCCGTTATATAAAACATAAGATAATTGGTACAACTGCGCCATGATGATTGGTAGAGTTTCAATGCTGTAAGTGCAGATGTGCAAATAATAAACAGATTAGAAGATGAAGTCATGGTGTTTTGCCCAGGTTTGGTGCAGTTTCCTAGGCATGGCTCTCCAGGCGTTCTCCGTGTACATGAGAGTCAGTTTCCTGATTCCCATGAACGTCGGGAGAAGCAGACATAGCCAGTAGCTGATTTATGTTAGGGTATAACCTCACCAGAGTGGCTATACTGGTAATTCATGATGTTTTGAGCCTATTATATCCCCTGCCTCTATAATGTCCTGATCTTGTTTACTGATTAAAAGTATTTTACCCTGGTGTGAGTACACGTTGTATTCATCAAAATCCCCGCAGTGCTCATGTTTATGTGAAAATGGAGAGAGACAGTGGTCCTTTCCTATATGTGCAAAAATCCTAACAACCACACAATTTATATTAGTATTGCCATGCCTCGGGCAATTATATATTCTACGTGCCCCAGCAGCATCAGGCTCTGAATTTAGTGTACATCATCCAACTATTCTGTGAATTGGGAAAGGACAGTTAGGGTCTGAACAAGTCAACACATGTTTATAAGCCTCTATGGTTAACTTAATTTAATTATTTATTAAACATATCAGAATTAATACCTTTGAGTCAAAGACTCCTTTACAAAGGCTCCACATCGGAAAATACAATAACAGACAATTGTATGAGATTACAATGCATAACAGAGATGCAAGCAGAAAAGAAATTTCAACAGTGTGCAAAAGTTACAGCAGAGAATACAAACTAGCAGCTGTGGTACAATTGCACAAGGATAAATAACACGGTGTATAATGGTTATAGTGGAGAATACAGGGTGGCTTTAGCGTTCCCAAGTGTCCAATATAGCAGTAATCATAGAAACCTCAATCTTTCATTTGACAATCAGCTATTCTATTTTCTAAAACACCAAAATGAGTGGTCATATCCATTTCTAAACAATTAATATTTATTAAAGCAAATTTTACTGACACCAACTCATGCAGAATGAATCAACAAGCAAATAATCACGACGGTGAATAGGAAGAGAATTCCATTACAATAGACGCAAAAATAAAAATACAGAAAAATATTTTTTTTTTATGCAAGCCACCCTGTTCCTATAGGCAGGAAACATGCAATTTCTTGCCACCATTAGCCCGAAAACTAGTTCTCAGATTAAAAAGCCCTCAGAGTACTTTTCTGTTTGCAGCTGGTCCTTTACGCTGAGCCGACTATCTAAAGAAAAGACACCTTACCTTTGTATGTCTTGAAGGTAACTTACATCGGAAAAGTTTAGCCTGTGTTGTTTTTTTTTTTTTCTTTTTCAGTTTAGCTCTATTAGTGCTCTTACTGCGTATCAATGCTTCTTTTCTGCACAGCAAAAGTACCATCTGCAATTCAATGTTTTCATATCATAACAAATTGAGAATTCAAGACACGGCCCCATAATGCCATGACCTTGAAGTTCCCAACCAACTTGTACTAAGCATACAGCACCTCTCTTTGCAGTCTGTCTCACCTTTAATCTTATCAGGCAGTTAACTCCTAACCAGCAGAGGAAACAATACTACTAATACTGCACTGTTAAACATAACATGCTTTTATCATAGATATACATGACCGAACTTGACCTTCTAAATGTATTAGCGCAGAGAAAAAAATAACTTTGTTGCAAAATCTTATCTATGTTAAGCTATACACTACAGAGAAGCAGAATACAGTTCATTTGTAGCTAAAATATCTTAGATGGTTTCTTATGTTACAAAGAAAGCAGAATACAGTTACAAATTACAGTTCATTTGTAGCTAAAACTTATGTCTCCAATCATAGTCATTAGGTCTCTCATCAATTCATGAATCTCATTAGTATTCTTCCAGGGCATTTTCAGCAGGTGGCTCATCATCATTACTCTGCTCCCTCAAAGCACTGTCAAGAGTTTGTTGGAGTGTCAAACCATCTCTAATAGCCTCCCCCCATGGTTGAACCAGCAAACTAATGCCAACAGTCTGGTCCATTGCCTGAATCTCTTCAGGGAACTGGAAGTGCCCATTTGGGCTGAAGATACATTGTATGGTTGGATTAGCAAACTACTGTCAGTAGTTCTCCCACTGGAGTGCAAAAAGATAGCCAATAGTTTGATCCGATGCCTGGATTTCTTCCAAAGAATAAGAAGGCCCAATTTGGGCAGCAAATACATTGTAGGTAACGCAATGGGAAGGGGGACCCTGGGGATGCTGGGCAACAGGGGATGACATTTGTGCAGATGGGAAGGGCTAGAAGGGCTCAGAGGCATTTGCCAGAGTGAGCCGACAAGTCCAGAAGGAGGGACTTGAGAAAGAAGGGGAAGCAAACAGCTGGGGGGAGAGTACACCAGAGCCTAGAGAATCTGAAGGAGAAAGCTAATTGACCTGCAGAGTATTTCATGAAAGGCTCATTGGTCTGTATCTGGGAGATTGAAGTCTTCCATGAGTGTATTTTATTTTAATATATTCAGAGAGTACCTTGAGCACAGGTACTCATTTACAAAGGTTCCACGTCAAAGTACAGTTACAAGTAGAACAAAAAATGATTACAGCAGTTCTAATGGAATGTAGTCAATACAAACACAACATGTAGTAGGGTGACTATGGTACAATTAAGCCAACAGTTAAGTTACTGTGTGGGGTTTTAGGACTTTTAGTACATGATTTTGGATTACTGTTGGCAAGTGCAGTTGGAGTTAGGGGAGAGGGCTGCACACAAAGCTTTTTTTAAATTGGGTAATGTTTGGTAGGCTAAGAATGGTTGCATGTAGTTCATTCATCCAGACTGTTGCCTGCACAGCAAAGGAGCGATTCCCTAGATTGGTTCTCTGGTGAGAAAGTTGTAGGGTAGATCTTGACAAGCTTCTAGTGCCATATTGCTTGCTAGCATGTTTGAAGCTGCTTCATATGGCCAGATGGGTGATACCCAGTAGTGCCTTTTTGGCAAGAAGACAGGACTGGTATTTTATTCTGTCATACAGTGGTAGGCAGTTGGTCAGTAAGTAAAGGGTACAGGTGTGGGTGAGTTTATCAGCTCCTAGAATGAATCGACAAATAACTGCAAACCACATTGATCCTATTTAATAAAGTGTCACAAGCAGCAGCATACACAGGGAGGCCATAGTCTATGCAGGACATGATAGTGCTATAAACAACAAGGTATCTGGCTCCCAGTGTGAGGTTAAGGCAGTTCCTATACAAGGCACCCAGTCTTCTGTTAGGGGTGAGAAAGTAGTCCTATGTTACCTCTACAAATCTCTTGCTGTTTTGGCTTACTGCTCTCAGAATGTCCCAATCTCTTTATTGATTTCAGTTCTACCCTGATGAGTTGTCTACTGTAATCCCCCCCAGCCATTTGTTATTTGGAACCATAGTAATGACTCAGCATCCTTTTCCCATAAAAAACATGTCCTCTAAAACCCATGTTAAAGGCACACTGAGTCGAGTCTCATTTCCAGGTGTGAAAAAGGGAAGGGGGGAAAAAAAGGAGTTACAAAATAGCAATGAGCAAGTCAATGATGACTCCTCCTTTACATACAGTGTCACCTAACTCTCTTGGTACCCTCCCTGTGCCTCCTAAATAGAGTAGAGCCAGGGACATTAGGGTCATAGCTATTGTTTGATCAACACAGAATTTGTACTCACAATTCTTCTGTTATTCACAAGTTATGGAGATCTTAAATAAATTTCAAGAAAGAAGATTTATTAGAAGACTCTTCTTTTAACCAACCATTCTAGTAAGTCTCTCTCTTTCATGCGTTACATTGTCTGTAATAGTACTTGCCTTTATGGCTCAGGTCATGCCTGAAAATAGGCAAACTCTTGGCTCAATCAATCAATAAATGTGGGCCTGTACAATTCAGGCTCCAGTCCTTGTGAAGTTTGTCTATTTATCATGCAGTGTCTTGAAAGTTATCAACCATGACATCATACCTTTGTGGACTAATGTGTTTATTTTCCAGCTAATCCTCTAAAACTTGCATGTCTTAGTCCTAATAATGTATGCATGCAGAATCAAGCTGGTGATTTATTACTGTGCTTTGCACTACCAAACTGATCAAGATTTAATTAAACCACATCTATTTCCATAAATATCAGTTGTTCATATACCAAGACCTGTGGGCTCCAGAGTTAGAAATAAAAAAAAAATAAATAAAAAATTAAGGAACTAAATCAAACTGACTGCACTTTGAAACTACTAGCCTGTGATCGCAAACTGTAACAGAAGGTTATTGTGCAGACAAATCATAAACACATATGCGACTGGAGAAAAGGAAAATGCTGGAATGGTTCACTTTGTTTCTTTCATTCAGCAATCCATCACGCATCTCCTGAGACAGATCAAAGAGCAAGAGTGTGACAAGCCATAAAGTCTCTCAACCTGTGAGTCAGTGCACACAGAGTAAGATGTGACAGGAAAATAGCCCCGCTCTTGTTCTTTAATTACATGTTTCCCAAAATTCATGGAGAGGCTTGTCAATACGGATTGCCCAGAGACTGGGTCTCAATAAAGGTAATTTCAGTGAATTAACAGCCTGCCGGTTAAGGGTGTCATTTATAATATCGGGAACAAAATTAGGTAATTTATCCTGAGCACATTTGCATTGTTGCCAACAAAATATGTTTAGTCTACTCTTTCTGATTGAAATGCAGTGTTAACACAACTGGAGGAACAAAGTCACTTAAATGGCAGCTTCCCATAAAAGAATGCAGATGTTCTCATTATATTTATTACACCACCCCCCTTCTGCTGCCCCTACTACCACACCCTGCAAAAAAGAAGAGCATGGAGTAATAACCTCTGGGGCAGACTCTGGTGTCTAGGAGTAAATTGGTGGCTGGTCTCTCAGGAAACACCCCCTGGGCTACTGTAATTTCCAGATTTGACATTTCTCCATGACCAGGAGGGATGGCCCATTGAGACACCATCTGTATGAGCCTCTGCACTACCCCAGTGGAAAGTGCTGTGGACAAACTGCCTGTGGCCCTACGGGGGAGACTGCTTACCCTCTTCTTCATGTCCCCTCCTTGCTCTGCCTCTGACACAGACAAGGACTCCATTGGGACTGGTTCTGATTTCTTCAAGGATTTCTTCTCTTTTGGCTCTGGGATATAACAAAAAGGTTAGCCTTGGTTGTTTGAAAAGTTGATTTCATTATCACACCCTACTGTGTATGTTGATGCTGGCAAGGAAACTTGGGATATAAAACAATTTATTTTACTTCAGACCACGAACTTCATTTCCAGTTTGCATTAGTAGTTGCAATTGCAGTTTAACATTTTTCTTTCTTCAGGGCAAAACACGTTAAGCATGAAATGTTGCTTTCAAAAACTCCAACGTTTCTTTACAGTGTGTGCACACACTTTGATTAGCAATAGGGGATAATATGATTGCAGCCCCATCTGATACCCCACCTAGGGCTCAGCAATCATCAGCAGTAACAGTCAACATTAAATCAGCATTTCTGTGCACTGTCCTGGACTAGGCAGCCATGGGTTCAGACTCTCAGCAACATCTCTGTTTAAACTTATTCACACATAGCTGCTCAGTGAAACCTGTCATAGGCTAAGTCAGGGATTTGTTCCCTCACAGCTGTAAGTAGAAACTGGGCCCCCAGTATGTACCTGGCCCCTTGAGGTATAGTTTTTACTCAGTGCTTGGCATAGGCTGCACAGGTGAAGTATACCCTCAAAGGTAAATAGGGCATCTAGCATGGTGCAGCAGTTCTAAGGTTTATACATATGCTGACTGCACCAAGCCCCTTGCCCCCTGGGGATTTGGTGTCCTGCACCTTGTGGTCACAGTTACAGAGGTTTACCAGGGCCCACTACACCCTTCCCTTTCCCTTGGGTACAAATAACCGGCACCTGCCAGCCATGCTGAATACTCTGCAAAGTGCAGTTTCCTTTGTAGCTCTTTCAGGCCTCGGGCCTCTGCCAGAACATGTTTGTTATGTATTGCTTTTGCTGAAACAATGGGCTAGCAATGTGGAAACTGTCAAACAGCCCTCCTTAAGGGTGAGCCACAAACAGGTCCCTCTTGTCCTCATCCCAGACCCTAGCAGAGATCTGAGTCTCCAGAAACCCACATCAAAGAGAGACAGTGCCACCCCAGACACCAAGAATCCTGTCATCATCCTGGGCCCGCAGACCCCTACAGCCAATTGCAGCCGGAGAAGCACACCCAGAGGTGCTTAGAACCCATGATGGCTCTGATACTGAAACTGGCTACTGCACACTCAGCACTAGAGCTACACTTTTGGTAGCATGGGGGCTTTTTAGGCTCCTAGCAGGCAGACAAATACTGGGAACGTTCCCAGTCAATGGAAACCAACTATGCAGAGAACAGTGGACACGTTCTGCAACCAGGCAGAAATACATATAGTTTTTTTAACGAGAGAGACATACTAAACTGAAGCTTGTTTACAGGTGTGACCTTGGAGCACAAAGAGGTTAAGTGACTTGCTCAGGTCACACAGTATGCAAGTGGGGGCTGTGGGATTCAAACCCAGGTCTCCAGATTTGCAGCTCAGAACCTAAAACCGCTGTGCTATACTGCAATAAACAGGAAACACATTATTAGAATTCCAAAACATAGCCTAGAACGTTAACCTGTTATGTGCAAAGATCTTTTAGCACAAATTTGAACATTCAGGTTAACTCATGACCCCTATCAGTTATAGCTGGGTTACATATTCATGACATTTGACTTTCAGATCACGTATGTTGCTCACTGTGCTGGGTTTTGTTCTATATTTTTGATTAGTTAAAAATATTTTAAATAGACTAGGCCTTTTTTTTATGCTGTGGGCTGGATTGTAAGAGTGTGCAGTGTGCCCCACAATTACACTCACTGACTGGTGGGAGACTTTTTTAAATGCCTGCAATCTGCAGTTGTTCTACAGCCTTAGGGCAGACTGCAGAATATTTTCACAGAAGCATTTACTTGATAGATGTACTGACCCACACAAAAAATAAAGACCTTCTAATTCACTTCAAAAATGTTTCCATTTTTACAAATGTCTCCAGTTGTTTTCTTGTTTTATTAAAGGGGAACTCTCACCTCCCCTGGAGTAAAGCCAAGTAAAACACATTAAAACATAACATTCTTTATGCACTTTTGTCCTGTTTGCTGTGATAGTTTTTATGTTTGCTTGCATGCAGGTGCAAGAAACATTTCGTGACAGTGCCTTTGGAGGTTTGGCCCCTGTTCCCCAATGCGGAGGCATGCTGCTGCTGACACTAGTTCAGTCAGTGTGTCACCAACATGAAACGAATCCACCGCTGCAATGAGGGAGCGACCCATCATTGCAGGGTGGTGCCTTGCCTGGTGTAACATTTCTTATAACATGGCGGCCGGCGGTGGCTCTCACTGCCCACCTCAGAGTCCCCATGAAAACTGACTTGGGAGTTCCCAATCCCCCTGTCAGCAAGCCCCCCATCTCCAGTTCATTTGCCAATGGGGTAACCCAATCCCCATTGGCATGATCACCCATTTTTGTATTATGGGGGGTGCCCAATCCCTCAGCTCATGCGCTCTCACTCTCCACGCCACACTGTATGGCTGATGGGGTGCCCAATCCCCGTTGGCTCCAGTACCCACCTCCTGAATAAACACGTGGCCAGGTGGCATGCTGGCAGCTCACCCCAGCATGGCAAAAGTGTCCCGTGATGTCTTTTTTTTAATTTTAAATCCTGTAAAAAAAGGAAACGGTCCATTATTGAGCCCCATGCCCTCCCCCAACCTGCACCCATCCTCTGCATACTCTACTTCCTCACACCCCCCTCACCCCATACTTACCACCAGAGCCTGGTGCAATGATCTTTGGTGGACCGGGAACACGTCTGCATTCTTCAAACAGACAGCGAACTAAAGAAATGCCGGTAAGCTGTATAATGGCATAAATGTTTTTTTTTCAACTTTGGTGCATATCTCTGCCATTTTTTCAAATTTTGGAACCAAATTTTCAACATGGGGTTCTTGGGACCCCACCTCATGAATTCAGTCACTGTCATCTCATTATTTGAAAGGTGATTTTGCAGTCACTGCATGGAATCACCTTTCCAGAATGATTAACAAAATGACAGTGTCACTGTTCATGAGGTGGGCTTCAAGAAAGCCCATGTGTGTGTAAATTTGGTGAAAAAATTCCAAAACATGACTGCGTTATGAGTGTGCATTGCACAGTTTTTACACATGCCCATAACTTCGCGAATTTGTAATATTTCACTCCAGGTTTTCAACACTGACATTTTTCTACACCTCCTTATGAAGAGTACAGCTGTCATTTTTCACATCCTGGCCAAAATGTGTTTTCGCACTCCCAGTGTAGAATGGCACGATTGCTTGCAGGAAGTCAGTGTTCGGGACAGATTAAGAAAATCACAGTGACACTGTTCATGAGCAGAGGTCCTAAAATGCCTATGTTAAAATCTGGTGACAAAAGTCCATAAAATGACTGTGTTACAAGCATGTGTTGCGCAGTTTCCACGCACCCTCGTAACTTCACAAATTTGTAATATTTTCACTTCAGATTTTCAACATTGGCATTTTGCCACACCTCCTTATGAACAGTACAACTGTCATTTTTAATATCCTGCCCAAAATATGCATTTGCACATCTGGCACACAATGGCGTGGTCGCTGTGGGAAATTAATGTTTCAGACAGATTAAGAAAATCATAGTGACAGTGTTCATGAGCAGGGGTCACAAAATGCCTATGTTGAAAATTTGGTGAAATAATTCCACTAAATGACAGAGGTACAAGCATGTGTTGTGCAGTTTCCATGTATGCTCGGAACTTCGAGCATTTTTAATATTTTCACAACAGATTTTCAACATTGCCATCTCTTCACACCTCCCTATGAAGGGTACAGCTGTCATTCTTCACATCCTGCCTCATCTGTGTTTTCGCACATCTGGTGCAGAATGGCATGGTTGCTGTAGGAACTCAAAGTTTGGGACACATTAACACAATCATAGTGCCACTGTTCATGAGAAAAGGTCACAAATGGTTTCATGAGGTGGGGGGTCACAAAAAGGCCATGTTGAACATTTGTAGTGCATATACCAACACACGCATGGGGTGTTAGGGTTTCTAACCTTAACGTTCCACCCTGTACAGACTGACAGGCATCAGAGGTGTGCCTTTGGATAGCTGGTTGTAATGCTTATGCCATCCCACCCCTATCCTAAAGCCAGTGAGAGGCATCAAGGTGTGCCTTGCACTCTTCAGCCCCAGACTTCACCCCATTCTCCTGTACTGCACCCATTTCAGCGTATGTCCTTATGAAATGGGGTGACTGTGAAGCCAAGCACCCCAAGGCACTCCTCAATACTTGTCGGTGTCTACAGGATGGGGAGAGGTGAAATGCCATGAGCATTTTGGGCAATGACCCACAGACACACCCCAATGCCTGTCCATCTCTGCAGGGTGGAGATGGATTGGTATGAGTACAATACTTCACTGCCACTCCTGTTCTGCATCTGTCTAACTCCTGCACATCCAGTGCTAATATCAGCAAGCAAACATTCGGCATTGACAAATGCTTGTTATCTTGTTGATCCTGTGAGCTGTTTATAACTACAATATCAGTAAACTACTTCTCCCTGTGGCCAGCATGCTGATAATGTGAATAACAGGCTAAGCTGATGGGGATGTCTATTGCCTTGTAGTCTATTTTAACATTCACAGAGTAATACAGTGTATTCCTGCACTTATTCATCTTGCACCGATCGCGCTTATCTCAGCTGATTGGCACTGGTAGAATAAGCATGATACTGTGCTGTATTGCTCTGTGGATATTAAAATAGACTGCAAGGTGCATAGACATCCTTCATGGCTTAACCCCTTTTGCTGTAATGGTCTTTTTTCAGGTTTTGGGATTTTAGTGTCACTGTACTGTGGGCCACTGTTTTGCTACATACCCTTCAAATAAGTAAATAATTGCAAAGCGCATCATAAAAAGGGCCAGTTAAAATTCTTGTATGGTGGTTTGTATATGCTACCCATGATGCACTTCATGGGGTCTGTGCAATTTTGTTTTTCTTTACAATTTGGCTTTACTAGCCGGCCTGGAAGCATGGATAGTTGGGGCAATGGGTGCCTCAACTCCTGCAACACCAACAACCTAGGTTTGGGAATGTTCACAGGTCACTTGAGTATTGGCCAGGAGAAGGAGTATTGAGCGTCCTTAGACAGCTCTCCTCCTTCTGGGAGGGGGGACAGCATGTGTTTGATGGCCACCCAGTGAAGACTGGGAAGCACAGCACAGCATATGACTGTATCTCAGAGGGCTGTTCCCAGGTGTACAAGTACATGCAGCATCTCAATGCTTCATGCCCCTGCCAGTGCACACAAGTTGACCTCAGGAAGGGACAGAAAAATTTGAAGGGTCATAGGGCTGTACAACAGGAAGTCTTACATGCCTGTCTTGGCTTCTGCCATCAACTCGGGACCCTGATGTGAACCAGATCCTGACTCCTGGGGGTTAGGGAGGATCACCCTCCCTCTCTCAGCCCCACCATGGAGTGCAAGCAAAGGGAGCAGCTAAGCAGGTGAGTCCTGGGTGGAGATGATGGCTGGTCAGGGAGGTGGGTAGGGGCCAAAGAGCCAGCCAATACCCCAGGAATAAACAAAAAAAAAACAGTTCTATGGAAAAAAAAAATTGGCTTTACTACCAGTTCTCTTTTAGGGTTGTCCTGCCTTTTGCACTGTGGCTCTTGTCTTTTAGCTGTTAGACTGTGAAGAAATTAGAATGTATAGGATTTCTGGACTGATATGTCAGTCCGTGGCACAGCAAGCGTTAAATTACTTTTCTTTTTTGGGCTTACTATGACCCTAACCACTGCTAACATTGGTTTGGTCCCTTTTTCTGGGCTGATGCATAGCTATAGCACACTGATGATTCCTAATAGATCAGATCACTATGATGTCAGCACTCCACCCCTGCCTTATGGGTTCGCTTAAGGTTGAAGAGTCTGGATCGGGCTTGCATTCAGTTTCTGCTTCACAAAACAGTGGCTAGGTGTTATGCGTGATTTTTGTCACACTACGACAAATGACAAAGACGTCTTTATTTATACCGAATAATGTGGTACAGTAAAGATTTTTGTTTGCTATTAAAATAAACTGGGGGGGGGGGGCAAAGTCTTCTGATTATGTAACAGTTTTACCAGGAAATCTTATATGCCACATCTGAAATCACACACAAAGTCTTGGATGCCGTGGTTGTACAGCAAAAACTTCATATGCTCTAGGATTCATTTCCCAAAGATGTGGTGGATAAAATAGGTTGAGCACCGTCTCTACTCAAGGAAAGAGTAACTGAGCTAGGTCACCAGCTAGTACTATACTGTCCCACTATGCTTCTCACTTACACCTCCCCCCCAATTCCACACTGTATAGTAAGAGTTTACCCAAAACATAATATTTTGTCGCTTCCCAAATAGTATGCTCATGACACAAATATGCAACAAATGACAAGAAGTTTATTAAGGGTTAGCCTATGAGGCTCCCTCTCTCTATGTTCCTGCTTGTCGCTTGCCACTTGGCCACCGGCTACTACTTTGAGTGTGTGGCTGAAGTTTTAGTATCCTTTATCACCATGGTGGCAAATCCTAGTAGCCATCGTCTGTTGTTCACCACTCGCTTACCAGAAACAACAGGATCAAGGGAACTACTCACAACATCTTGAATCTTGCTCAGCTGCCTGAGATTTCCAGGGCCACTGGCTTTCAGTTTTCTCCAGAAGACCTGGAAAAATTCCAGATTTGGACAGCCCGCACACTGGTAAAAACAAATAATTTCAAAAGAATTTGGCATTTTATACCAGATCAGTAAATCTTCAGAACTTGTATTTTTCCTGTGAGTGTTTCCTGTTCTGTTTTCAATTTGCTTCATTTAAAGAGCAACTGACACCTTTGGGAACACTTTAAAAAACATAATATTTACATAGAAACATAGACTTTGACGGCAGATAAGGACCGCTTGGCCCACCTAGTCTGCCCATTTCCCTACATACAGGATAAGCTGCAGATCCTAGTTAACCAACAGCCTATTTCTTCCTACCCCCCACAAGAATTGCCTTATGTCTGTCCCATGCATTCTTGAATTATCCCACAGTTTTAGACCCCACAACCTCCTCAGGAAGGCTGTTCCATGTGTCCACCACCCTCTCTGTGAAAAAATACTTCCTCACATTGCCCCGGAACCATCACCCCTCTATGTTCAAATTGTGTTCCCTTGTTCTTGCACATCTCTTTTTCTGAAAGATACTACCCTCTTGGACTTTGTTGATTCCACTGAGGTACTTAAAAGTTTCTATCATGTTCCCCCTCTCCCTCCTTTCCTCAAGGGTATACATATTAAGCTCCTTTAGTCTCTTCTCGTATGGCTTTTCTTGCAGACCTGCACCATTTAGTTGCCCTCCTCTGGACTGCCTCCATCCTGTCTATGTCCTTGCAGAGAAGGGTCTCCAGAACTGGATGCAGTATTCCAAATGGGGTCTCACCAACTGTCTGCACAGGGGGATAACAACTTCCTGTTTTCTGCGGGTGATGCCTCTTCCTATACATCCCAGTATCCTCCCAGCCCTCCCTACTGCCTTCTCACATTGCTTGCCCACCTTAAGGTCATCTGATATGATTACCCCAGGTCCCTTTCCATTTTGTTGTTGTTACTACCCCCATTGTGTAATCTTCCCTGGGTTTTGTTTCCAGGTGCATTATTTGCACTTCTTTGCATTGAATCAAAGCTGCCATACTTCTGACCATTCCTCCAACCTTGCCAAGTCCCTTCTCATCCTTTCCACACCTCCTTGTGTATCAACCCTGCTGCAGATCTTTGTGTCATCTGCAAAGAGGCATACTTTTCCTTCCAGTCCCTCTGCAATGTCACTTATATGACATCTGTATGTTGGTGTTTACCTCACTTAATACTCTGATTTTTTTGGGGGGGCTAGGATTTTCCTGCTCCTCTCCAGTGCCTCCCCCCATTGGCTAGTTTAAATGCTTGCCATTGAAGCATTTAAACCTATCACCTAGGACCCTGGTTCACCTCCTGGACAGATGCAGACCATCACGCCAGTATAGGCCTGCATACCTCCAGGTAGACCCCCAGTCACCAATGAAGCCAAATCCCTGAGCTCTGCACCAGTTTTTCAACCACTGATTGAATCCCATGGTGTGGAGCACCCTAGCCTCACCTGTGCTATAGACAGGCAGCACCTCTGAGAAGGTTACCATGCATGCTACTTGTCTAAGGCCCCTCCCCAACTCCACAAATGCTTCTGGCACTACTCTGATCCCTTTCTTAGCCAGGTAATTTGTCCCTAGCTGGACAATGACATCCAGCTCCCTCCCCCTGTGCAGCTGCTGCGGCGATCCTGAAGATTCGCTCCCTGTCCCTCCAAGCCATGGCGCCAGGCAGGCACCTTACCTCCCTCTCCTCTTCCTCCCCCAGTTCTACCTTCCTAACAATGGAGTCCCCCACCAGGAGTTGTTTCCTTCCCCTGTGGGGTCCCATGCCACCCTTCTGTGGGTCTCCTTTGTGGAAGTTCCCAGCATCCTCCTTGGTCTCTACTGTGGGTGCCGCCATAGAGGAACCACACTTTGCCAGAATGGCATATGAATTGTGGAGAGGCGCAACTGGAGGGATGCACCCCTGTTCCACCACCCTCACCCTCCCTGAGCCCACTGTGGTCCAATTGCTCCTCTTTCTTGGCAACCTCTGAGGCAACGGCAGTGGCCCTGGTGGTCCCTGGGTGGGAGAGGAGATCCCACAAATCCTGGCCAACTCAGCCTCCTCCCTCAGCCCAGAGAGGTGCCTACAGATGAGACAGCACCGCATCCTCCAGAACATCTCGTGGAAGACTGCTGCTCCACAGCCACTGCACTGCACCACTCCCATCATAACTTATTTCTGGCCCCCTAACTGTTTTTTGGAATACTTACTCTTTCCTCTGTTTATTTGTTATTTATTTTTTTCTCCCTACTTACTTACTGCCTCTGTGCCCTTTAAGCTCCTGATCTTCCTATTCTGGGACAAGAAGTTCCTATATTTCTCAGTAGTCTCCTTACTTGCTCAGAGTCAGACCTCCAGCAGCTGGGGGGGGGAAGGGAGGATGGAGAGCTACTCTTATCCTTCTAGGATGGTGAGTCTTTGGTGGTTCTGTGACCACTCACTTCCTGCTCCCAAACAGGACACAATTCAGCTGTCATTTCATATATCTTCCATAGAGTTCTATAATTTCCTCCTCTCCATTATTTATTACTGAAATAATTCCCACAAAAACAATATCTGTATCCCTTAAAGTTCACTTATCTCGATAGCTTATTCTCAATTTGAAATTACAATTTTTGGTTGTGACATCACAGTCTGTTTTCAGGGAAATCAATGTGATGTCACAAGCAGAGTATGACATCAGGTTAGGAAAAAGTATTACAAGTTACTGAAACATCAAGGAACAAAAACCTTTTTTCATGCATATGACCCCAGTAATAAATAATGGGGATAAAAAATACAAAGTTAATGAGAAATATAAAGCTATTTTGTGTCCATATATTAAGTTTTTCAAAGTTCTTCTTGAGGCATCAGTGGCTGTTTAATGCTCTATATAGTAAACCTTCTTTTATTCTGATTATTAATACACATACTAAAAGAATGACAGTAGAATCCTGATAAAATCCAGAAATTAGACTAGCAGTCACCGGTGCAATTCCCAAAATTTCAAGTCTTGAAAACATAATTTCTTAGTCACTGTTTCAATTGCCTACACAGCCAGTATGATGTAATGCTTGTGCAACTGTGTTACTTGGTTTTTGGCTGTTTGCATTCCACCTCCATCCAACAGCAGAAACTACCTAAAAGAACTAGGGAACACTAACTATGGCTAACTAACTTTTAAGACCTGAGGCACGGAGGAAAGAAAAAAAAAACCTTTGAGGAGCAAATCTCTGGGGATCCAAGTCCTAGGTCACCTTCCCTCCAGGCTGGGATGTTTTGTTTAGTGACGGCTCTGCTGCTGCAATTTAGAAACCCGATTAAAGGGAGGTGGAAAATATTCCAATTTGGAGGAAAGCTCTCACTCGATCCCACTAATAGGGAACACTGTGGAAGGTTGTGAGAGCACTGGGAGTAACCAAGGTGAGAGGAGGATAGCAATAACTGCTGAGGCACTCACCTGGTCTACCCACCCTGTAAACAAACCAGGCAGTCATAGGGAGAGTGCATTGAAGGTGCGTTGCTAGTAGAATACTAGAGCTAAAGGAGATCACTATAACCACCCTTCACAGCTAGTCTTAATTTCTACCCCAGGAGCTGCCATCAAGTATCAAATGGCTAAAGCCAGGCTGGGAGTGAGGACATTCCCAGCTATGGGCCAGGTGAGAAGGACCCCAACCCAGGTCAGGCATGCTCAAGATGCAGACTTCATAGGTGGAGAGTGAGATCATTGGCTGCAGGGAGTCCCTGTGCCATGGAATGGTTATGGCTGGCATGCCCCAGAAAACAATTGACGAGGAGCTGAATGAAGCATTGAGCTCTGAGACCCTCACATAGGTCAGACATGGTAGTAGTGAGTGTTGAGCAAATTAATTGTGTAAGCAATGAGTGGACCTGCATGTAGGTCAGTAAGCAGAGTAAGCAAATGGATGGATCTGCATGGAGGTCAAAGTAGCAGCAGATATGAATAGTGGGGCAAGCCAGTCAGGCCACCGAGGAAACTAATAAAAGGTGACAAAATACTTGGAGAATTTTAGTAGCGAAAGCAGAATTCGAACATGAGTTAGCATGCCACACGGGGCCACGGCTCCTCAACAACACCTCCAGTCCCCCACCATAGCAAAAACAAGAAAGCGATGGGAAGGCGCCATGACCCACATGCAGATATCAAAACTAGTTTACAGCATCAGTGGTAGCTTAGCCGACCTCCAGAGTATAATAGCAGTGTGCAAACATAATAGAGCTGCATCAGTAGTAAGTAATTATGAGTTATAGGGGTAGCAATTCGAATGAACATGGACTGTAGGGAGGCAACACTCTGAAAGCAGCAAATTGGCTAGGCAGTGCAGTGAAAACAGCAGCAATGAGACATGTGGTATAAGTTCAGGAAGCAAGATTGAGCTGCACGGGCTAGGGTTCAGAGTGAGCCTGAACCAGGTGAAAACTATTAAGGTGCATAGCATGCAGAGCAGCAGCAAGGAAGCAGCTTGAGCTAAAACACACAGATAATGATTGCAGGTGCATTGCGAGTAAATGGGAACAAGTAGCACAAGCTCTGGATTAGCAAAACTACAAGGAGTTTAGAAATAGAAGCCCCCCAAAAAGAATGCAAAACGAAAGACACAAAAAACGCAGAAGAACAGGGAACAAGCAACACAGAGAAGTACACAGCTGGAGGCAAACAATACAAACCAAATGCAGGAGAACAGAAACAGAAGTTCAGCAAAAACAAGCAGAGGCCAAAACACAGCAAGGTGAGGTGCTGGAAGACACACTTTGTGCTTCACCAATGACCCCAGTTTGGGAACAAGCCCGGGTCATCGGGGGTCAGCTGGGGGGAGAGAAGGAGCTGGATTGAGCTGCTGTATGGCAATCTCTCCTCTCCTGGGGAGGGTTTTGCATCCACTGCTAACTGCCATCTGGAGTTCCTGGGTGGCAGGCAGTTAGGGCACCACACAGGTAGAAGGGCAGTGATAGGAGTCTGGAGTGGATGCACATCTTTGTGTGCTCTGCCTCCTCTGCCTCATAGTATGCCATCATCCTTGGGAAAGGCAATTGGGGTAAAAGCAGGAAAAACCCATCCATACCTCAAGATCCTCTGGTTCGGCTCCCGTTCTGGATGCAGCCCCATGGGATTACCCAGGTGGTCTATGCCCTAGGGGCAAATTCATGGAGTTGGAAGTCCCACATGGTTCTGCGGGGGTACCCAAGTGGTCTCCTCCATCAGGGCGGTCCCATCATGAAGGGTAATTTGCGGGGTTGAGAGTCCCATGGGGAGGCATCTCCAGAGCTGGGGGGGTGGTGGTGAAGCAACACCGGAGGATGGAAAAAGTATGAATTAAAAAAAAGGCTGCTTAGTGAAGCTTAAAGTAGCTAGTAGTAGAAATGGGTGCCTTGGGAGGGTACCCGGGAGAACTCAGTTCAGGGAGCAAAATTAAACTCTGACACAGTTCCAGGAGAAAAATGAAGAAGGACTGCTTTTATGCAAAATTTACTCCCCTAAAGGCATTGAAATGACTAAATAAAGTGTAAAAATGCAACATATAATGAAGAAACATATCCCCAGACCTGTTTCAGATATATGTATGATACTAATTCAAAGGTTATGGGCTTCCTCAGTAAAATTTTTTCCATTTCCAAGACTGAAATCAGACTTCTTTTTAGCAGTCCATTGGGCATGTCCAGAACTAGAGATGATGAATTTCCAAGAGAAAAAGTCAGCAGGGTGCCAGCCACAGCATAGCTGTAATCCAGTGATATGGACTGAGTGGAATCTATACCACTGCAAACCAGCTACTTGACCCCCCCCCATTTCAAGTAGTTCCCAGAGGGTAGTTGAATCTATCTCCCATATACTTTTTCTCTGTTATTCATGAAATATGGGATTTTTACATCACAATAATATGACAATTACAACTAAGCCACACATTATTCTATATCCCTTACCAAGCAAATTGTTTAGCAGCCGTGTTAGCTCTGACCAGAGTTTGTTCCATACAGTATGTCTATCACTTTAAATCACACTTTCATGCTTTTTGTTGGCTTTTGTTTTTGTGTTCACCACTAAGACAGTCTGTTTTCTATTAGTGCATTTCTGCACTTCTCATGCTCATTTCAAAATGGGACTGAGGTTGCCCACAGCATGCTGATATGGCCACTCTTAGGCCAGATGCTTTAATTACCATGTCGGCAAAATGTAAAATGCTTCTCTTTTATATGGGGGTGGGCCAGAGGTAGAACAAGTTATGGCGGCTTATGGCTGTGGCTGGATTGTGTAACATCTTGGCTATTTCCAGGAGGCAGAAAAAACAAACTGCTTAACAGTGCCACATGATCGAAGCAACATGCACAAGAAATGTTGCTGGTAGGAAAGAAATAAGAGACAAATATGTAGTACAAAAAAGTACAAACTTTCCTAGTACAAACCTTGAAATTACTACACAGGATCAGAACAGCTTCCACATCGCACTTTCCAGCTCTGTGATTGGTGAAGTAGATCTAAGTGAAAACCAAAGAGTAGGTGGAGAGGGGGCTCTATTGGGGAGAAGATTGCTAAGGTTAAGCCTATGATTGGTGGAGAAGTACCAAGTCTCCAAAACCCTCTCTCAAGGTGACAACAATATGTTTGTGTATGCTGTTGGAAGCAATCATAAAAAGAGTATTCGTTTTTGTCCCTGTGGGAGTTTGTTTTATGTTCATAGCTTAATTTCTCAACACCAGCAAAGCATTCAAATTAGTCAAAGGCTGGCTGCCAGTTAATGCAAATGATTAAACCTCAGATAGAAATCCTGCCATGTGATTGGCCAAAACCTGGTAACATGGTCAAAAATGGCAGGTGCTGTTGCCTCCATAACTCACTAATGAGAGGTATTAGTCCTAAAAATAATGAATAGTGTCAAAAACTACTGACTGCTACACTTGCTCAAGTGCAGCATCCGTACTGAAAAAAAAAAACATGGTGCCATCTTCAATACAGAGTGCTGCCTGGTGCTATTTTCCCACCTTACAGCTCTCACTTTTTTTTTCATTTTCCTTGGTACTGCAATGCATTACTCCACTTCTGGTCACAGTGATCACCTCCCCACCTTATGCTGTCTGACTCCAAGACACAGAGTGTTGTTCACTCTCCCTTTACCTCCTCCTCGGCTGCCATCTCTACTTCCCTCCTCCTCCACCTCCAACCCTTTTTGTCTCCTCGACCTCCTTATGTCTCCTATTTTAGTCTTGACCACATTTCCCATGTCCTCACGGTTCCACAACTCCATCAGAGCGTGTGACTTATTCTAATTCACTGCTCTTCCTTCATTTAATGAGCATTACAACTTCACTAATAAAACATGCAAGCAAATATTAAGGCATTGTAATACTGTATATGGATAAGCCTCAATAATACTATGCTAAGTTATACAAAAATTTCCCAGTAATACATCACTACTCTCAATAATACTATCTTGAAAAGTGATAATACTATCGCTTTTGCTGATAATTCTACAGTTCAAAGGTCATCTCCAACTGTAGAATTATCAATGGATCCATATATTACAAAAAATAACAGAAAGATAAGTGTTTTACAAGGCAGTAATAATATCTCGAGGTTTTGGGGACTTTAGGACCTCTCGAGCTTCGCTCTCGAGGTTCCTTGTTCCCAAAACCTCTCAATGGTATTATTGCCTTGTAATACACACTTATCTGTCTATTACTCTATTTGACAAATGTTTGTTTAGTTTCGTAATATATTTTATGATAATCACCAAAACGTAACATAACAGCCATGAAAATTAAAGAAGAAAACTAATCATCAGCTAATCCCCAAGCTATAGAATGGTTCCTCAAACCAAGGAACAGCTGCTGACTCTGATGTCTCTAAAAAACAAAGGGCAGCACTCATAGCAGAAAAGACAGTGGTAATAGTACAAATCAGGAACATCTCACAACAGTTGTGCAGTGACAGTGGCTACCAACATTTTCATGATTTCTGTTGTCTGTTTCATAGAAACTGCAATCCACAATGTCAATGGGTAAAAAAAATAATTCTGGCTCAGCCGTGCAGAGTCAGATGTGATACGTTTTCCTCTCTGCTCACTGGTCTTATCCAATCTGTTGCCAACAATGGTTTAGAGTTTCTAGACTGGCACATCTGTCCTAGATTCCACTCTGACTTCTCTAAGTTTTTTCCAATGAATATAAACAAGCCGAGAGGGGCACCCGTGCATGCTACATCTGCCAGAAGGATAAAAAGGTGAAAATGAAAGCTGTTTTGCAACTGTTACCAGAAACAAATCACCCAATGGCAAAGTACCAGTAGAATCAATACCAAGTTGTGTTACTGTAGCTGTAAAGTAAGTGCAGTTTCAGAAAGTATTGATTTTTTTTACCTCTGAAAGCAGTTCTGATGAGGGAACAGAAGATTTACATTTGTATTTCAGCTTTGCAAGAAAGCAGAGTAAGATGTTCCAAAAGGAAGGGTCAAGTGTTTATGGTACATGGAGGCGAACGGTAAATGAACTACTAAGTGAAGAGAACTAACTTGTGCTTTCTTCTTAAGTGGTTTGCTTGAATGCGTTTGTTCACTACTTTAGTAGCAAATTAAAAAGGAATAGAAGTGGATTTATGTGGGTGTCACTGACTCCATAGTATGAACTGACCTCCAGTCCAGGTTCAAACATTTAAAACTTGAGCAAGTGTATGATGTATATTTGGAAGAAGGAGGTAAAGGAGAACATAACAAAAAGAAATTACAGTCCCCCCCCTTAAAGCATCAGTCCATGTTACAGAAAACAAAATCACATGTACACCCCCAATGCAAGGCACCATGATCTCCATATTCAAAGTGATTGGGTAGTACAAATCAGAAAAGGGCCGCACTAAACACAAAGTAGTGCCCGACTGGGCATAACTGCCTTATTGAAACAGTGGTGTTGCAACACTGCAAACCAAATAGCACTGCAGCGCAAAAGTAGAGGAAGGAACACACAAACAGGGGGAAGGCACCTGCATACACTGTGCAATGCTATATTGGAAAAACATCCCAAAGTGCTAAATCATCAGCTAACAGAGATTGCCTACTCACAAAACCTGAAAACTTTAGCACCCTGAATGTATAGCATTCTCAGCACAGTATTCACTTCTTTCAGAGCACTCCAAGAAAATTCTCAGCAAACACTGGCACATTCTTCAGAGAGGCAGAAGACAACATGACATATTCTGTAATAAACCGCAGTTTGCTAACAACCCCCACTACAATATGATATACATTGGTGCACATAGCACACAAATACCCAGAAAAACAACTAATGACTTAACTACTTCTAGGACCCTTAAAATCCAGGAATTACCCATGTGCTTGATGCGGCCCATGTAATAACACTGAGAATATTTACTGAAAGCTTTGACCATCGGGAGTATAAGATCAACAAGATATACCATGTGAGTGTACCCACATAGTCTATTTCATCATGTGTTCCTGTGACAGGATGTATGTGGACAAAACCACCAGTGCCTCAAAGACCTGCATCATAGAAGACAAGAATGAAATCAGAAGGCAAAATCCTAATTCCTCTGTGACCTCCCGTTTCAATGCAATCAGACATGTACCTGCCTCAGTTACGTTCTGAGATATCAAGTAGGTCAACCTACCCACTGGGGGTGGGGTAACCAAAATCAAGCCCCAGCTAATGTTATTGGATTCCATTTCATAGCAGTCTTAAGCTCAATTGATGCCCCTTGGTTCTGGAACTGCTAAGTAATTTAAGGGACACTGTCAACCCCCTTAGACCTCAAACATTCCCCAGTCTAACAAAACACAAGTTGTTTACATTCTGTAGACACTGCTGATACAGATGGTAGTTTGAGTCTGACAATCTTTTTTTTTTTTCTTTTTAAGAAGTGAAAAACAGACTGTCCACCATGTTGGCGTTATTACACAAAAATATGTTTGTTTATATTCCCCTTGATCAACTCCTACTTCATCTTTCATGGACTTGGGAACACCCCCAACAGGATCTACTCACTAATTATGCATTGTGAGTGGAGGAGACTATTTCATCATGAGCAGTTGCAGCATTTGGAGGTGTTCTTAATGTTCAGGAAGTATGCAGTAAGAGTAGATCAAGGAACTGAAACAAACGAAGGTTGGGTATAACTATTAGCATGCATTTGAGTTCTACTGAGCAAGGAGGCAGATAAAACAACCAATAACATCAATGCACTTTAGGGAAGGTAAGAAATCATAAAAAGTGTTTTTTTAACTAGAAATAATTATGATGCAAAAAGGGTTGACAGTGTCCCTTTAGGTAAGCAATAAGACACAACAAGGTGTGGGTAATTCTGTGAAAAACATACACAGGCAGGTGCATTGTGAGGCATGAGCTCTTTATGCTGAGTGCACCTGGAAGTGCGGTTATTGCATAACTACCCACATTCTGACATGTCTTATTGCACTTATAAAATGGTAACTGAGAAAATTAAAACAAAAGACAGAAAAAAAACAATTTTTTTTTTAAAAACAGGTATTTATTTTTGTTAAAAGCAACTAATAAAAACTACTCTATCCCTACCTGTCTGTTAGCTGTCTTTTCACACATTCAGTGACTGGAATGAACACATTTAGTGGATTGAAAGTTTGCCTGTCATGGAATGTGGGTATCCAAATTTCTGTAGAATTCTACTGGCAGAATGTTCACCTCTTCCCACACAACGCACACAATAGAATGCCTCAGTAATGCCAAGGATTCAGTTTTATCCCTGACAGGGCAAGCAGCAAAGATTTCCCTGGTAGGCAGGTGAGGAGAGGAACAGGATTTTTTGATGGTCAGGAAAGAAGCTCTAGAAAGGAAAGCTATAAGCAGTCCTTAATTTTGTAAACTGGTGTACTATGTTTATAAGGATGGGATTTTGTTTGTTTTTTAAATTTTGAGGGAGTTTCATTTTTAGGGCTTGGCTGACTTTTTAGTAAATATGGCAGCCATATTTGTAAAGCCAGTCAGGATTTTTTTACTAAAGGCATTGACAGATTAGTGTGTTGTTCTTAAATGCCAGCAGTTTTCTTTTTGTTAACCAGTGGTAGTCTCGAAGTGCATTGCTGCTGACCAGTCAGGATGCAGTGATTTCCCTACTCACTGGGATGGGAAAAAGCTGCATTAATATGCAACCCAAAATGAGAAAAAAGTTTAACTACTGTATTTCAAAACAAACACATAAAGTACATTGGGGTTATTAAATAGACTTCACACACGCTCTAATTTAAAATTATATAAAACATGTAAACAATAGGATTTATGTATCTTCTAAACCTTTAGTTTTCAATTATTGGGCCGTGTGAATATTTCATTGGTTGTTTTGTTTTGAATTTAGCAATTAATAACTTGAAATTTCATTTAATTTAATTTTTATCATTTACCCTGGAAACTCACACTGAGCAATATTGCCCATTTTCAAGTGCGACCAGCATTTGCAACAGTTACAGTACAAAGATTTAAAAAAATAGCATTTCAGTAAGTTAGACACAATTATAAATAGTTACAATGAAAATGAGTATTAAGAAAATTGTATAGCTGTTTTTTAAACATAAGCGTGGAGTTGCTTAATTTTTTTTTTTAGTTGTTTAACCAGGTATAGCACACTAAAGTAAAAGCTTTTTTACAGGAGCAACCTGGGAGCACAAGGAGGTTAAGTGACTTACTCAGGGTCACACAGTATGCAAGTAGAAGCTGTGGGATTCAAACCCAGGTCTGGTTTGTTGGATATTACTAGATTTGCAGCTCAGAGCCTTAGACCACTGCGCTTTACTGCCTCCTGATTTAACAGATACTCGTAAGTTATTGTAGGCATTTGGGCTAAAGTAATCAAAAACTCTCTGGCCAAAACAAGCTCTGCAAAAAGGAATAACAAAACATACAGAATCATGACAGCTAGTATTATGGCTATTGTGCTGTAAAGGAAGAAGTTCTGAAATTGAACTGGAAACATGCCCAGGATGATCTTGTAAAAGAAAATTAACATCTTTGCTTTCACATGATCATCAAATTTAGGCAATTGTGCAGTCTGTGATAGCACAGAATGATGAGAATGTAAAGGTAGTCCAGTAAATAGTTACACTTTTTATTTATTTTAATTTTATTTACTTGAATTTGTTAATCTGGCAAGACCGCTGAGACAATTTAGTTCTCTCATTTGCCATTCTTGGCCAGGGGCATCATTTAGGGTAGCCAAGGGTTGTGGTCAAGACCCCCTATGATTTCTTTGCAACCCCTAAGATGGCCACTGCAACCCCTAAAATATCATTTTCCTAGTATTTTCTGACTTACTTAGATGGAAAGAAACAGAAAAGGTCAAAGACCCATCAAGTCCGCCTCCCCCTCTGAGTGGGCAATTGATGCCAACATGTTTGAAACCTCAAGTAATTGTCTAATTTGTGTTTAAATTAATCAAATGATGCAATGTCAACTATTTTTTTGTGGTAGATTATTCCAAGCTTTAGTTACCCTGACTGTAAAGTAGTTAGCGTGTTTATTTGTAATACTAAAATGCATAATTAATTGCTTGTTGTGAGATCTTAAATAAAAGGTTTATCATTGAGAGAGCACATTGATGCACTAAGTCAGGATCATGTATAATCTTGAAAAGAAACAATAGGTTTTCACATATTCTCCTATCATCCAGTGAGAGCAGATTTAATGCTGATAGTAGTCCCTCATAGTTTAAATTTCTAAGCTGTGGTATCATTTTAGTGTCTCTTCTCTGCACCCTCTCCAATAAATTGATATATCCCTTTAAATAAGGCAACCAGAAAGGAGAACCATAATCTAGATGGGGTCTGATATAGGCTCTATACGAAGGGAGAATGCATTGTTCATGTCTTAAGATAAAAGATCTCTTTATACTCCGAAATAATCTATTAGAAGTTTGAACAACTTTTTACAGTGTGAAAAAGTGGACAGAGAATTGTTAATTATGATGCCAAGATCCTGCTAATTCCGGACAGGCTTGAGTGAATAGCCATTTAGCTTATACTTATGGTGAGAGTTATTTCTACCAGAGTGTAACACTGAGCATTTATCACAGTTAAATTCCATCTTATTAATCAAGGCCCATTTTTCAATTTGTTTTAAATCATTTTCCATGCTTAATAATTTGAACTGTTATATAAAATTTAGTGGGTGGAGGAGCTTTGCGGCCACTGTGATTATACTGATGTGGGCTTTTGAAACCTTTATAATTCTGGTTAAATGACACTACTGTTCTTGGCTGCAGGTGTTTATCTTTTTCATTTTATATCATATTTCACTGGGTGTTTTATTGTACCAGCAACCCATTTTTTAATATCCATGTTTTTTACTGCTACATATTTTTATAGGATAATATTTAAGAAAAAGTAATTAGAAAAGAGAAGGAAAGGTTTTCTGTACTATACAGTATTTATCAATTTACATAGATTGGGCACATGTTGCTCTTTAATTTGTCTGAAAAGTAAATTTTGGGGAAGCCCATTCTCTTTCTTTACCAGGGAATCCCTACTTGAGTGCTGGTGTGTTTTTTTTTTTTTTTTTTAGATATGTTAATAATACTGTATGTTCAAGAGGTGTTTTATACAATTCTGGCAGTATCATTGTATTGTTGTAAGCCTTGTTTTCCATAGAAACATAGACTTTGACGGCAGATAAGAACCGCTTGGCCCACCTAGTCTGCCCATTTCCCTACCAAGAGGATAAGCTGCAGATCCTATTTAACCAACAGCCTATTTCTTCCTACCCCCCCAACAAAAATTGCCTTATGTCTGTCCCATGCATTCTTGAATTCTCCCACAGTTTTAGACCCAACAACCTCCTCAGGAAGGCTGTTCCATGCGTCCACCACCCTCTCTGTGAAAAAATACTTCCTCACATTGCCCCTGAGCCGTGCCCCCTCTATCTTCAAATTGTGTCCCCTTGTTCTTGCACATCTCTTTTTCTGAAAGATGCTACCCTCTTGGACTTTGTTGATTCTGCTGAGGCACTTAAATGTTTCTATCATGTCCCCCCTCTCCCTCCTTTCCTCAAGGGTATACATATTAAGCTCCTTTAGCCTCTCCTCATATGGCTTCTCTTGCAGACCCTGCACCATTTTAGTTGTCCTCCTCTGAACTGCATCCATCCTGTATATATCCTTGTGGAGATGGGGTCTCCAGAACTGGAAGCAATGCTCCAGATGGGGTCTCATCAACTGTCTGTACAGGGGGATAACAACTTCCTGTTTTCTGCTGCTGATGCCTCTTCCTATACATCCCAGTATCCCCCCAGCCCTCCCTACCGCCTTCTCACATTGCTTGCCAACCTTAAGGTCATCTGATATGATTACCCCCAGGTCCCTTTCCATTTTTGTTGTTGTTGTTACTACCTCCCCCCCACATTGTGTAATCTTCCCCTGTTGTTTTTTTCTTCTTAGGCATGGAATAAAATGAATTGAGGAAACTGGGGTGGTTGATGACTTATATGCGGTGTCATGTACTTGCAATGCAAGTAATGGTGTTGAATGCTGGGCACTGACTGGCAACAAAGTTATTTCTTTGTGGGGTACTAGAACTTCAGACATAAGACCTTAGGTTGTGAAAATTGTTGTGAAACTGATATTAGAATCTGAAATGTTCAATAAAAACTGTTAATAACAAAAAAAAAAGATCTTATGTTGAATATAATTATTCTGTGATATCTAACCTCAGATATATGGGATACACAAGTAAGCAATAAGGCATGACTGGGGATGCATTGTAGTGGGATATATGGGCCCACCTCAGGTGGGTTGGAGTGTGAGGCAAAATTAAGTGCTTTGCCACCCAAAAAGGGCCATTAACCTATCACAACATACCCCCTGGAGTGCCTTATTGCGATTATGAAATGGATTCATTAATCCACTACATTAGCTTATGAATTCATTTTTAAACACAAAAAAATAAAAAAGTAAAAGAATAAATGATAAAAAAAAGTAGTCCATACAGGTGATGCAGTGTTAGTGTCTGGGCAGACATTGGCACCAACACTTTATAAATTTATCAAGCAAGTATGGGCAATACTTAGGGTAGTTGCCAAGAGGCATTGGCTTCAGAGGATGGGTCAGCTAGTTTCTGTTTAGGTTGGGGGTGGAGCTCTGACATTACAATTGCCAACAGATAGAAGTGGGCAAAGGCTTCTGGTGAGTTTATTTTTCCACCTCCTCCTCCTCGCTCCAAGGATGGCCACTCCTTCAGGCAGCCATGGTCCACACTTGCACCCTCTGCCCTGATGCCAGCCACTGCTACCTCACATTCACAGCCCCCTGCATAACCCAGATGTAACCCTTTACCGGGCAGGTCCTCCTCCTCTGAGGGAGATAGACGCTGGTGGGGGCCGGCCAGCACACACTACTTGGCCCGGGTGCTACTGAGGTGGATCTGGGCTGCATCAGGGACTCGGCGGCAACAGAAGCCGGTGACCATCATCCGGTTGACCAAGGAGCATTTTCCACTTTGCTCCCCCAAGGGTGTGGTTGCCATAACGTCAAGTCATAAGCCAGCATTCCCCATGGCCCCCTCCCCTTGACAGGCATGGCCCCAGCATGCTGCCATATCCCCAGCCTCTTCCAGGAGTTGGCAAGTGCAGGATCCTTATATCCACCCTCCACCTGAGAGAAGGCGAGCAGTCTCCAGACACTCTAGCCTTCTCTCTCTGGCCGGCCCTCCAGTGTCCCGAGTCTGTTCCCGAATCCTGGTCGCTGGTGTTGCAAGTGGAAATCCAACCACTGTGCCAATGGGCTAGCTCCTCTGGTGAGTTTTAATGTGTTGCGTGGTAGTAAAAGTGGTCAATAGAAGCACACGACCAGCAGTTGTAGATCACAAGTACTACAATGGCAGTCAGCGTTGGTAGTACAGTGAGTAGGTAAATGGCAGAATGAGGAGCAAGCATGAGGAGACAGCCACAGCAAGTGTGATGCATTTGTCAAATTCTTCCTTTGAGAAACAGCCGCTGCTTATCAACAGTCAATTCATGACTCATGAATCAGATACTGTTCGCAGCTTTCAGCAAGAGTAAGATTGGAGCTTTTGGGAGCAGCCACTGTAGATGCCAGGATAGCCATGTTTTGTGTGGCAAATCAGCACAGGAGTGAAATGGATGACTCTGGAGGTGAGTGCTTAAACCTGCCTGCCTGAAGCTGCTTTCAGCCAGGAGGGTTGTGCTGGGATAACAGCCAGGTTTCAGCATTCTCACTGTCCATGTCATAATCCAGTTTTCATAATGCATTTTGATGGCTGTGTTTTGAGTGCAGCAGAGGGCATTGGGCATTGTGATTTCATAGAAACATAGAATTTGACGGCAGATAAGGACTGCCTGGCTTACCCAGCCTGCTCATTTCCTTACCTACTGTATTATTCCAGATCCTAGTTGATCTGCAGCCTACCTCCCCCTTCCAACCATTAGTTTTGCCATCTGCCTGTCCCATGCATTCATGAATTCACCAACTGTCTTTGCCCCTACAACCTCCTCTGGGAGGCTGTTCCATGCATCCACCACCTTTTCTGTGAAAAAATACTTCTTCACGTTGCTCCTGAGTCTTCAACCTCCCCAGCCTCATATTG
The DNA here is from genome assembly GCA_016271365.2 of Neoceratodus forsteri. NCBI lineage: Eukaryota > Metazoa > Chordata > Ceratodontiformes > Ceratodontidae > Neoceratodus > Neoceratodus forsteri. Next base: position 944,411,328 of record CM028136.1, on the reverse strand, counting down.
TGACCCCTTGTTCTTGCACATCTCCTTTTCTGAAAGATACTGCCCTCTTGAACTCTGTTGATCCCCTTGAGGTACTTGAATGTTTTTATCATACGCCCTCCTGCAGAGAATATATATTGTGATCTCTCAGTCTCTTCTCATATGGTTTCTGGTGTACCCCTGCACCATTTTTGTTGCCCTTCTCTGGACTGCCTCCACCCTGCCAGTGTCCCTTGGGAGATGAGGTCTCCAGAACTGCACGCAGTACTCCAGATGATCCCTCACCAGCTGGCTGCACAGTGGCATCACCACCTCCTGTTTCCTACTGGTGACCCTTCTCCCTATGCACCCCAGCATTACACCGGCTTTTCTTACCACCTTCTCACATTGTTTGGCTACTTTTAGATCGTCCATTATGACTACCACCAGGTTCCTTTCCATTTTGGTAGTTGTTAGTACCCCTCCCCCATTGTGTATTCCTCCCCTGGATTTTTGTTCCCCAAGTGCATGATTTTGCACTTCCCGGCGTTGAATCCGAGTTGCCACACTCTTGACCTCTCCTCCAACTTGCCTAAGTCTCTTCTCATGTGCTTCACCCCCCCTTCCCTGGAGTGTCAACCCTATTGCAGATCTTGGTGTAATCTCCAAAGAGGCATACTTTTCCTTCGAGTCCATTTGCAGTGTTGCTTATAAAGACATTAAAGAGGACCAGCTCCAGCACCGAACCCTGTAGCACCCCACTGGTTACCCCCCTTTCTTCAGATTGAGCTCCGTTTACCACCACCCTCTGAGTCCTGTTGCTAAGGCAAAACAAGGCAAAGTTTATTTTTATGGTGCCCATTTCCGGGGGCTCTGGCTGCCTCACATTCAAAAACATGTAAGGGAGTACAAAGTCATACATAAATATATCTTAAAACAAAGATAAAAACAGATAATTTAGTAAAATCAATAAATGACTCAGCTCACTAATATTTGCTGCATCAGGTCAGATGTCTATGTCTGGGAAGCCAGAAAAAATAAATGGGTCTTGAGGAGACCCTTAAATACCTTAACTGAAGGGGCCTCCCTAATGACTAACAGTAGCGAATACCACAGCACAGGGCTGGCGACACTAAACGCCCTGTCACCAGCACTTTTAAGTCTCATCCTGGGAATTGCTAGGAGGCCCCTAGAGGAGGAATGGAGGGAGTAGATTGGGGCAGCAGGCATTAGAAGATCAGACAGATAGCCAGGACCTAGTCCATATGGGGCCTTAAAGGTGAGTAAATCCACCTTGAAGATACCCCTCCACTGGACCAGCAGCCAATGCAGGTCACGCAGCACTGGAATCACATGACAGAACCTCAAAAGACCTATCAGCAACCTGGCAGCTGCATTCTGTACTAGCTGCAGTCAGAGGAGGGTGCCTCCCGAGACTCTGAAATAAAGATCATTACAGTAATCAAGCCTGGATGTTACAAAGGCATGAACCAGAGTAAGAAGGTCCTCAGGCAGAACTAGGGGTTTGATCCTGGCAATATTCCTCAAGCCAATTTCTGACCCAGTTTACCACCTTGGAATCTGCTCCCAGATTGCTCAACTTGTTTACTAACCTCTTGTGCAGGACTGTGTCAAATGCCTTGCTAAAATCTAGATAGGCCATGTCCACCACCCCTCCCTGATCTACTACTCTTGTCACCCAGTCAAAGAAATCTATTAGATTTGTTTGACAAGACCTTCCTGATGTGAATCCATGTTGCCTTGAGTCCTGTGCCCCGCTGGTTTCTAGATATTCTACAGTCCTTTCCTTTAACAGCAACTCCATCATATTGCCCACCACTGAGGTCAAACTGACTGGTCTATATTAACCTTCTTCTACCTTGCTCCCACTCTTGTGGAGGGGGTATCACATTTGCCCTTCTCCAGTCCTCCAGTACTACTCCCTCCTCCAACGATTTGTTAAATAGGGCTGTCAGTGATGTCAGTAGCACCTCTTTGAGCTTTTAGTATTCTGGAATGTGTCCCATCCTGCCCCATTGCCTTATCCACATTCAGTTTCAAGAGTTCCTTTAGGAGTCTGTCCTCTGTGAACAGACTGGTACCCATCTCCCTTCCCTGTGTGTGTCTCTACTGACTAATTGGGATCCCTCCCCTCCTCTTCTTTTGTGAAAACTGAGCAAAAGTATTTGCTCAGTATCTCCATCTTTCCCAGGTCCCCCTCTGCCCAATCCCCCCTCCTTTATTGAGCCTCACTATCCCTTATGTATCTGAAGAAAGTTTTGTTCTCCTCCTTCACTGTCTGGGCTATCTTTTCCTCTGTTTGAGCCCTTGCACTTCTGACTGCTTTACCTACCTCCCTCTGCTTTGTCTGATACAGTTCCTTGTGTTCCTCCCTTTGTGTTTCCTTGTATTTCTCAAATGCCCATTTTTTCTCTCTTACCTTCCCTACCCTAACACTTCTTTTGAAATCCATAATGGTTTTCTTTTTCTTCTGGCTTTGTTCACTAGCTTCACACAAAGGCTTGTTGCCTCTGTTATGGCTCTCTTGAGGTTCTCCCACTGTACCTCTACTCCCTCTCCCTTACCCTCTGCCAGTGATTTCTAGAGGCATTCACCCATTTTAGCAAAGTCAAACCTCTTGAAGTCAAGGATTCTTGCTTTGGCGTGGCTTGATACATCTACTGTCTTTATCCCAAACCATACTGTATGGTGGTCGCTGGACCCCAGATGGCTGCCCACCCATACATCCATTATTCTTTCTTCATTTGTGAGCACTAGGTCCAATATCACCCCCTCACGGGTGGGTTCCTCCACAAGTTGTGTGAGGCATGCCTCTTTCAGGGCATCCAGAATGATTCTGCTCCTGGATGTGGCTGCAGCATAGGTGCTTCAGTTAACATCCGGCATATTTAGGTCCCCTACCAACAACACTTCTCCTTTCTCTGCCATTTTGAAGATGCTATCTAGCATTACCCTATCTGTGTCCTTCTTTTGCATGGAGGGTCTGTAGTTAACCCCTGTGAAGATAGTGGAGCCATTTCCTGACTCCAGGGTGATCCACAGTGCCTTCCCTCCCCCCTGCTTTCCCTTTATCTCAGTTGCCTTGATCCCTTCTTTGATGTAGATTCCTACCCCTCCTACCTTTTTGCTGTCCCTGCCTTTTCTGTACACTGAGTACTCAGGTATATTAACATCCCAGTCATGGCTTTCTGTATACCATGTTTCAGTGACTGCCACAATATCTAGGTCTTCCTCTGCCATCAAGGCCTCTAGGTCAGGGATCTTGTTACCCAGGCTGTGGGTATTTGTACACATGGCCCTCCATGTTTTTGATGGCTGCACTCCAATTTGGTCTGATCCCATCCCTTCCCCCTGTGCCTCCCCTGACATTACCCCCTGTTTCAGTCTGTTGTGTTTCCCCATCTTTAGTATCCTCTTTTCTGCTTACCTTGACCTTTGGGGGGCAATTAAGTTCTTCCTGCATACTTCCACCTCTTCCCTTGGCTAGTTTAAATGTCTGCCAATGAAACATTTAAACCTTTCACTCAGGATCCTGGTTCCCCCCTCAGACAGATGCTGACCATCCTTCGGGGTATAAGCTTGCATCTCTCCAGGTGGGCACCCAGTCCACAATGAAGCCAAAACCTTCAACTCTGCATCAGTTCTTCAGCCATTCACTGAATCCTCTGGTGTGGAGCATCCTGGCATCTCCCATGCCATAGACAGGTAGCACCTCCGAGAAGGTTACCATGCCTGAAACCTGTCTATGACCCCTCCCCATCTCCATGGATTCCCTCTGCATTGCCCCAACCTCACTGTCAGCCAGGTCATTTGTTCCCACCCCAGGTGGACAATGATGTCTAACTCCCCCTTCAGTGCTGTTGCCCCCACGATCCTTAGGATTTGCCTCCTGTCCCTCCAAGCTGAGGTGCTGGGTAGGCATCTTACCTCTCTTCATCCTCCCTTACCCACCCCCAATTCTACCCCCTAATAATAGAGTCCCCCACTAGGAGTTGCTTCCTTCTCCTCTGGGGTCCCTTGCCTTCCCAGGATCTCCACTATGGAGGTTCCCCACATTCACTTTGTCCACCACTATAGATTCCTCCATGGGATAGCCTCTCTCAGTCAGAATGGTGTAGGAATTGTGGAGTGGAACCACAGGTGGTATGTGCCTTGGCTCAAACTCCTTCCGCTTTCCTGAGCCCACCATTGTCCAGCCACCCCTCTTTACTGGCATCATTTGAGGCAGCAGGGGTAGCATTGGTAGTCCCTGGGTGGAGGAGGTCTCCTGAATCCTAGCCAGCTCTGCCTGGAGATGAGCAACCTCTGCCCTCCACCAAGAGAGGTGCATGCACATAGGGCAGCACCGCAGTCTCCAGAATGTCTCCTGGAGGACTGCCATCCCACAGCCATTGTACTTCACCACTCCCCTAATATCTACAGTTTGTCTTCTCCTTACTGACCCTAAATCCCCCAAGTAATGTTTTTTCATTTTGTTTTTCCTTCCCTCTTTATCTTTTACTATTCTCTTTCACACTCATTTGTTTATGTAACCCTGTCCTATCTTGCTATGTTATGATGTCACTGCCCTTTCCTGTTTAACAGGAAGTAGGAAGTGCAGATAGGGGGTGCTTCTATAAATGTAGATTAGCCTGGGGTGGGAGGGTTGGGGTAGTATGGGTGGGTACTGTACTTCCTCCTCATCCAAGTAAAGAAACAACAAGTGAAACAGCAATAAAGAGTCAGATCCCTGCCATTTCCCTCTATAGAGAGACCACCAACAGATATCCAGCAACTGTAAGGGAAGGGTCAGTGTTACCCCACTGCTCCGCGTTCCATCCTTCCTTGTACGATCAGCCCAGAACTGTAGTGTGAGTACTGGATCCCTCTGTCTATCCCCCGCTGCACCGAAGAACTCACAAGTCCTGTAAAAATGTAATAAAAATACTCAAAATAGTTTGTCTCAGCTCACAGTCAGCGCCACAGATCCTCATCCATCCTGTACAGCCCGATGGCCACTGAATGTTCATCAAACTTTGCATAAGCTGCTCTCATATTTGTTTAGGGTTCCTTTGTGATGTATCCAAAGTGAAAAACTAAGGATAAAAGACCTATCATTATTTACTGTAGAATTCCTCAGTGGTCAAAAGAAAGCATTTCTATAAAATGTTTAGATTTGAAGGTTCAAATTTATTTATTGATCAATTAAAAAAACAAGCATTTGTCAATGCCGAATGTTGATTGAACCGGTGTGTAGAGCTCACTCACTGCCCCTCTGTCACTCGCTCAGTCTGTTTCTCCCAGTGCTGCAGGCTGCTGTTTTGTACTGGACTCCTGCCTGCATTGGCACCTTGTTCTGCCCACTAAGAAATCCTCAGCTGTCCCGACAGAGCTGCGTTGAGGTGGCTCACTCCCCCTCTCTCACTCACTCATTCTCTTTCTCCTGGTGCTCCAGGCTGCCCTTTTGTACTGGGCTCCTGCCTCTGTTGGTGGCTTTTTCTGCCCACCAAGAAATCTGCAGCAGACCCAACACAGGTCTGTTGAGCCTGCTGAGTCCCCCTCTCTCACTCACTCATTCCATTTCTGCCTGTGTTGGCACCTCTTTCTGCCCACAGAGAAATCCTCAGCTGTCCTGACAGAACTCCATTGAGGGCACTCACTCCCCTGTGTCACTCACTCATTCTGTTTCTCCTGGTGCTGCAGTCTGCCCTTTTGTACTGGGCTCCTGGCTCTGTTGGTGCCTTTTTCTGCCCACAAAGAAATCTGCAGCAGTCCTGACAATGCTCCGTTGAGCTCGTTCAGTCCCCTTCTCTCACTCGCTCATTCTGTTTCTGGTGGCGTTGCAGGCTGCCCTTTTCTATCGGGCTCCTGCCTGCATTGCCACCATTTGCAGCTGTTACAATACAGCTCCGTTGAGCTCGCTCACTCCCCCCTCTCTCATTCACGCATTCTGGTTTTCCTGCCACTGCAGGCTGCCATTTTGTACTGGGCCCCTGCATGCATTGCTGCCTTTTTCTGCCCACAAACAAATCTGCAGCAGTCCCAACAGAGCTCTGTTGAGCTCACTCAGTCCACCTCCCTCACTCGCTCATTCTGTGTCTCCTGCCGCTACAGGCTGCCATTTTGTACTGGGCTCCTGCCTGCATTGGTGGCTTGTTCTGGCCAGAAAGAAATCTGAAGCAGTCCTGACACAGCTCCATTGAGCTTGCTCCCTTCCCCTGTCTCACTCATTCATTCCATTTCTGCCCGTGCTGCAAGCTGGCCTTTTGTACTGGGCTCCTGCCTGTGTTGCCGCATTTTCTGCCCACAAAGAAATCCACAGAAATCACAATAGAGCTCCGTTGAACTCGCTCACTATCCCTCTGTCACTCACTCGTTCTGTTTCTCTTGGCGCTGCAGGCTACGCTTGTGTACGGGGCTGCTGGCTTCATTGGCACCTTTATCTGTCCACAAATAAATCCGCAGCTGAACTGACAAAGCTCCATTGAGGTCGCTCAGTCTCCCTCTGTCACGTGCTCATTCTGTTTGTCATGGCGCTGCAAGCGGCCCTTTTGTACAGTGCTCCTGCCTGCATTGGCACCTTTTTCTGCCAACAAAGAAATCTGCAGCAGTCCTAATAGAGCTGTGTTGAGCTCACTCAGTCCCCCTGTCTCACTCACTCGTACTGTTTCTCCCACTGCTGCAGGCTGGCCTTTTCTACTGAGACCCTGCCTGCATTGACGCCTTTTTCTGGCCAAAAAGAAATCCACAGCAGTCCTGACAGTGCTTCGGCGAGTCTGCTTACTCCCCCTCCCTCACTCACTCTCTCGTTCTGTTTCTCCCAGTGCTGCAGGCTGCCCTTTTGTACTGGTCTCTTGCTTTGGGGCCTTTTTCTGCCCACAAACAAATCCGGAGCAGTCCCAACAGAGCTCAGCTGAGCTCGGTCACTCCCCCTTCTCACTCGTTCCATCTTAATCTATCCCAAACACTGATGTCCCACAGCGACCATGCTATTCTCTTTCAGGAGTGCAAAAACATATTTTAGCCAGGATGTGAAAAATGACAGCTGTGCTGTTCATAAGGAGGTGTGAAAGAATGCCACTGTTGAAAATGTGGCGTGAAAATATTACAAATTTGCAAAGTTACAAGGGTGCGTGGAAACAGTTGAACGCACGCTTGTAACACAGTCATGTTATGGAGTTTTGACACCAAATTTCCAACATAGTGATTTTATGAGTTCTGCTCATGAACAGTGCCACTGTCATTTTCTTAATCTGTCCTGAACACTGATTTCCCACAGCGACCGCGTTATTCTGTGCCGCAACTGTGAAACCACATTTCACTCAGGATGTGAAAAATGACAGCTGTACTGCTCATAAGGAGGTGTGAAAAATTGCCATTGTTGAAAATGTGGCATGACAATATTACGAATCTGCAAAGTTAAGGTAGGCAAGTGCAACGTGACACTTGTAACACAGTCATTTGATGGGTTATCATCACCAAATTTTCAACATAGGCATTTTAGGACCTCTGCTCATGAAGAGTATCACTGTCATTTTATTACTCTGTCCTGGACAGTGATTTCCCCCAGTGACCGCTCTATTCTGCGCTGGAACTGCGAAAACACATTTCAGCCAGGATGGGAAAAATGACAGCAGCACTGTTCATAAGTAGGTGTGGGAAAATTGCAATGTTGAAAATCTGGACTGAAAATATTATACATTCGTGAAGTTACGAGCGTGCATGCAAACTGCGAAACGCACGCTCATAACACAGTCATTTTATGGAGTATCATTACCAAATTTTCAACATAGCCATTTCAGGACCTCTACTCATGAACAGCGTCACTGTCATTTTCTTAATCTGTCCTGAACACTGATTTCCAACAGCATCTGCGCTATTCTGCGCTGGAAGTGCGAAAACACATTTCTGCCCGGATATGAACAATGACAGCTGTACTGTTCACAAGGAGGTGTGACAAAATGCCAGTGTTGAAAATCTGGTGTCAAAATATTGCAAATTCACGAAGTTACAAGCTTGAGTAGCAACTGTGCAGCGCACGCTCGTAAAACAGTCATTTTTGGGATTTTTCTCACCAAATTTGCAACATAGGATTTTTGAGAGCTCACCTCATGAACACTGGCACCGTCATTTCGTTAATCAGTCCCCAAAGGTGATTCTGTGCAGTGACTGGGAAATCACTTTTCAGGGCTGATTAATGCCATGACCCCATGTTGAAAATTTGGTGAAAAAATTCAAAAAAATGCCTGCGATATGCAGCAAAGTTGAAAAAACCCTATTTACTCCATTATACAGCTCCCCGGCATTTCCTCAGTTCGCGGTCGGCTTTGAAGATTGCAGACATGTTCTTGGTCCACCGAAGATCATCGTGCTGGACTCTGGAGGGTAAGTATGGGGTGAGGGGGTGTGGGGAGGCTGGGTGCGAGTGGGTGGGTGCGGGTTGCGGGGGGGTCTGGGAGATCGCGAGGACCGTTTTTCTTTACAGGTAAAAAAAGACAACGGGACTGTTTTACTCACTGGGGCATCTGGCACGCTAGTGGGCTCCCCAGCTGCCACTGAGCTCTCTTTGGGGGCGAAATGCATGGGGATTGGGCACCCCCATTGGCAAACAACAAAAGGGGGGATTGCTTTCTGCCGATGGGGATTGGGCACCCCATCGGCAAATAACAAAGGGGATAATTCCTTTTTGCTGACAGGGAAACATAGAAACATAGAAGTTGACGGCAGATAAGGACCGCAAGGCTCATCCAGTCTGCCCATTTCTTTTTCTACCTTATAAATGTGCCATCGGCCTTTGCTCTGTCAGTGACCTATCTATTCATAGTCATTTGTATTGCTCCCTTATGCCTATCCCATGCCTGTTTGAAGCCCTGCACGTATTCATAGCCACCACTTCTTGTGGTAAGTCATTCCATGCATCCACCACCCTTTCTGTGAAAAAGAATTTCCTCACATTCCCCTTAATTGGCCTCCTCTAATCTCATGCTGTGTCCTCTTGTCCTGCTATTTTTCTTATATTTAAACATGTTAGACTCTTTCACCTTGTTTATGCCCTTAAGGTGTTTGAATGCCTCAATCATATCACCCTCTCCTCCTTTGCTCAAGGGTATACATATTGAGCTCCGTAATCTGTCCTCATATGTCTTCTGATGCAGTCCCTGCACCATTTTGGTTGCTCTCTGACTGCCTCAATTTGGTTAATGTCCTTGTGGAAGGTGTGGCTCCAATACTGCACGCAGTACCCAGATGGGGCCTAACCAGTGTCTTGTACAGAGGGATTATTACCTTCCTTAATACTCTGTGATACCCTACACACACCCTACCACCCCCAGCCTTGCCTACTGCTTTTAGAGGTCTGTTTGATGATTTTAGGTCATCATGATGATGATGCCCAAGTCTCTTTCTTCCTTTGTGAATGCTAGCAACTCCTCCCAGCCTCATAGGTCTTTTGGTTTCTCCCTATGTGCATGATTTTGCACCTCTTTGCATTAAATCCCAGTTGCCACTCTTCTGACCATTCTCTGCTAGTTTATCCAGATCTCTTCTCATTCTGCCCACCCCATCTGGATCATCTACTCTGTTGCAGATCTTGGTGACATCTGCAAACAGACAAGCCTTACCTCTAGTCCATCTGCAAGGTCACTAATGAAGATGTTGAAGAGACTGGCCCCAGGACTGATCCCTGAGGTACCCCACTTGTGACTTGCATCTCTTCTGACTGTATACCATTACCACCACTCTCTGTTTTCTGCTCACAACCAGTTTGCTACCCAGTTGACCAACTTGACCCACTCTTAGCCTACCCAGCTTATTTATCAATCTTCTATGTGAACAGTGTCAAAGCTTTGTTGAAGTCAAGGTAGGCGACATCAACTGCTCCCCTTGGTCCACCACTCTGGTTACCCAGTCAAAGAATCTATGAGATTAGTTTGACAGGACCCTTCCTTTGTAAACCCATGCTGTCTTGGATCCTGTGCCCCTATGGATTCCAGGTGTTGCACTATCCTTTACTTAAGAGTGCCTCCATAATCTTGCCCACTACTGAGGTAAGACTGACCGGTCTGTAGTTCCCGCCTCCTCCCTGCTACCACTCTTGTGGGAGCGGATCACATGAGCCCTTCTCCAGTCTTCTGGGACCTCCTGTGCTCAGAGACTCACTAAACAATTCTGCTAATGGCTCTGCTAGTTCCTCCTTAGCTCCTTAATACCCTGGGATGTATGCCATCAGGCCCATTGCCTTATCCACCCTGAGCTAGCAAGCTCTTGTAGGACCCTTTCTTTGTGAAGGAGTAGTGCTCTCTCCCTCCCCCTGTGTCCATGATGTTGAGCTGTGGGCCCTGCCCTACCTTCTCTTCAGTAAATACTGAGCAAAAGTATCTATTTAGGATAGATGCCTATACAGGGTCCTCCTCCTCACATGCTCCATTTTCCATTGCTTAGCACACCCTCTGACTTTCTCCTTTCACTAATGTATCTATAGAAAGTCTTGTCACCTTCTTTACTGTTCGTGCTGTGTTTCCTCAGTTTGGGACTTTGCCTGCCTTACTGCCTTACCTGCTTCCCTTAGGGCAGTTTGGCATGCCTCCTCATCTTCATCCCACTGTGTTCCTTATATTTCCTGAAGGGCAGCCTTTGGCTCTGACCTTTTCTGCTACTGTATTTGAGAACCAAAGTGGTTTCCTTCTTCTTTGCACTTCCTTTCTGTCTAACACAATGGGATGTTGCTTCAAGTATTGCATCCTTAATGCTTGCCAATTTGCCTGTACCCCCTCACCTGTGTTTCTTTTTGCCAGGCTAGCTTAACTCTGTTGGCCATCTTATCAAAGTCAGCTCCTCTGAAGTCCCATATTTTGCCTTGGAATGGGATGATTTAGATGTAGTAGCCAAATTGAACCATACCATGTGATGGTCACTGGCCCCCAGGTGACCTTCTACCTGGAGATCTGTGATCCCTTCTTTGCTAGTCAGTACTAGATCTAGGATAGCCCTGTCTCTTGTGGGTTGCTGTACCAGTTGTTTGAGGCCCTCTCCCTGCAGGGAATCCACTATGAGTCTAGTTCTGGCAGATGTTCCTGCTGGTATTGACCAATCTGTATCTGGCATGTTGAAGTCTCCCATTATCAGAACCTCCCCTTTAGCTGTCATGTTTTGTATATCTTCTAACAGTAACGTGTCTATGTCCTCCCTCTGGTCTGGGGGCCTGTAGACAACCCCAGTTCTTATGGCTGTCCCATTTCCTGTTTCCAGGGTGACCCACAGTTCTTCTGGCTCCATGTGTATTCTGAATTTCTGTAGCTTGATATTTTCATTAACATTGCAGGGCCACTCCCTTTTTGCACCTCGGTGTCTTCTGAACAATACATAGCCAGGTACTGAAGTCTCCCAAGTGTGGTTACTGGTAAACCATGTCTCACTAATTGCTACTATGTCCAGTTTAGCCTCTGACATTATTGCCTGCAGGTCTGGGATCTTATTTCCCAGGCTGTGAGCATTTTGTGTACAGGGATTGGGCACCCCATCGGCAGACACTGAAATGGGTGGGGGGGGCACATTATGCCGATGGGGAGTGGGTTCCCCCATCAGCAGATAAACATTGTGGGGGGTTATATTGTTTGTGAACAAGGTGGCAACCTACCGCCATGTTCACAAACAATATCAGGCTTGCTAGATCTGCCCTGCAATGACGGGTCACTCCCTCATTGCAGTGGATGGCTTACACTGCAATGAAGAGGTGGCCCCTGATTGCAGTGGCTGATTTGTCACAAGTTAGAGTGAACGTTCCAAACTTGTGTCACCAGCAGCCTGCAACGGCATTGGGGGAAGTGGGACAAGCCTTTGCAGGCTGTGGGGGCACTGGCCACAACAGTGCCGTGCCTCCACAGCCTGCTTCTCAGCAAGTTGTGCCAATATGTTTCTTGCGCTGTGCACAATCAACATAAAAAATGACAACATTCTGCCAGCAAGCAAATACATACATACATACATATATTATTACACCAAGTAAAAAATTATATATACCATTTCCAGAGATATACTGATTCTGATGGTTTCTTAGAACCACTGAAAAAGAAAGAAATTATTTACAGAGGATATGTTCCTAACTTTCTGTTTACACATTTTGCACCACAAGAAAAATAAGATGATATTCAAATAAACTTGATCATCAGATAAAATACATTTGAAACTAACAATGTCAGTGAGCAGCCTAAGACTAATCCTAACAAAAGGGATAATTTCTGCTTCAATAGTAAGACTCAAAGTACAGTTTGGCAGAGGTCCAATGTAATCCATTAGCAAATTACCTTTAAATACATGTAGCCAACTCAAAGACTGTGGGTTTGGTCTGGCTAGCTACATTTCATTAGCCTTCTAGATTTTGGACTCTCAAATCATGGGGAAAGGGGCTTTTTAAGAAAGCAATAAAAAGAGTTATAGAAGCCCCCCAACAATGCTGTCAAAGGCATTTCTTAGCTACAGTACACATGTGGAAATGAAGAAGTAATGTTCCTGGGCCAGAACTTAGTCCTCTTTAAAAAGAAACACACCCTCTGTAACAAAATAATGGAAGTTGATGTAAAGAGCCAAGCTATAATATCATCTGTGGAAGTTCAATTTGACTCATAAGTTTACCCAGAATACTCTATCTCATATATTTAAAATAAGGACATAATAAAATAATTTGTCTTAAATTGTCAAATTAAGCCAACCCACAGGAACAAATGAAAGATACAACTCTGGTTTTCTTTTGCTGATAGAAAACTTGATTAGCATCTTACAGTTTGAACCTGAATTTGGCAAACAGCCTTCTATCTTTGGAATTATTTAAGAGATTCAAGTAACTCTCCATCCTATGTATTGTTTTATTCACTGCTAGTCAATGATATACAGTAATTTGGATATTTTTGCAGCTTCAATGTCCTTCTGCATACAATTATCCCTAAATCTCCTTTTAAAGAGTAAAACTATTTTTGACCAGGGTCTGCGGAGATTGTCACTAAAAAGATTAGGGTGGGAGGGTTGGCAATTAGATAAAGACCCTCCAGAGTGGCCTGCCTTTGTTTAACTCTGGAAATCAGAGTCATTTGTGATGTGGCTCTGATTTGACCTAGTCCAGAGTATTGGCCAGGTTCTGATATGCCAGTGATGACCCAGTCCTGACTCTGTGCTGATAGTGTAAGAGGTTTGGAGCTTTAGTCACGTTAATAATTGAGAAACGGATGGGAAAAGACACAAAATAACTATTTTAAACATGAAATGACATAAAGAAAAATCTTATAATGAGGGAATGGAGACAACTGAATGCTGTTATTTGGCCCTGTCTGGATCTGCCACTGACTGGGTTCTAGGGCTGTGAGAAATTAAACTTCTGCCAGCAGAATTTTGGTGAAAGTCAGAATTTCACTTTTGCAAACTTTTGGAATGAACTTTGGCATCTTTCATGGAATTCTGACTTAGAATGATGGAATGAATGTATGAATTGAGGATAAATGTGTTAAACTGCAGAAAGAAGTTCCACAGAACTGGTCACTGTCTGAGATCAGTTTTGCGGAATTTCTTTCTGCAGTTCAGTACATTAATCTGCAGTCCATACATTCATTCTGCAGTTCAGTGAGTCACTGTAGTGCAAAATGAAGATATGAGCTGTGGATAAATTCATTAAACTGCAGAAATAAATTCTGCAGAACTGATCACTGAACTGCGGAATAATTACATGTATTGCAGGATAATGTATTAACTGTGGAATGGAATTTCTCAGAACTGTCATTCAACAGTTTATATGTATTATTCCACAATTAAGCCAGAAAATTCTGCAGAACATGATGAAATTTGCCAAACACATTTAGAAGATTCTGATTTTGTGACAGGCAGAAGTGTGGAAAATGTCATGAAATTTACAAAATTTCGCTAAAGTTCGACAAAAGTGGAATTCACAGCTTCTGTCAAGCTCTAACCAGTTCTGATTCAGTCTGAAAAAATTGCCTGTTTTGGGTAACCAGAGCAAATCAGAGTAAATCAGAACTTTTCGAAACTGATCAAAGTCAGAATAAGAATTGGATCACATCTGACCCGCCCATTCTCAAAACAGATGAGCTAGGCCCAGAGGATAAACAGATTTTTAAATGCATTTTACATCAAGAGAGTGGAATCCATTCTGTAAATGTTTTGTTTGTCCTTCAAAACATATTCTAGGAACACTTTCTGCAAGAAGGGTAAGCAATTTTAAAAAATGAATAGGGACCCACTATTTTACTAAAATTTTCAAAGACATATCATAAAGCTCTGCATGAAAGAAAACTGAGTAGGGAACGTTTAACAAGTTTTTCTAGGTTTTATTTATTATGGTTTCAATTTTGTCTGTTTTTCTCAGTCCCCAAATAATCAGTGCGTAACTCTTACATCCATTGCGTGAAATGTTTTTGTTTGCCTGGTAGTTTGGAACATGTGATACAAGATGAGTAGCGCTGCACAGAATGTTCAGATACTGATGGATGGAATTCCACAAAATCTCAGAAAATTCTCCCTAATTCCATTGGTACTGCAATTGTGACATTTTGCAAGTGAAATGTTTTTTTTTTTATTAGTAATCTGGAGTTTAAATAGACTGTGGATTCTTTTTCCACAATGCATGGAAAATGATTCTACAGTTTTCACAAACATTCTTTTCAGAATTCTGCAGAATTTAAAATGAAATTATGAAAAGCATTTCCGAAGTGGAATTGCCATTCCATATGAATTCTGGCAGTGAATTCCCATTCCCACAGCCTTAGAGATCAAGAATATTATCTCATAGTGTACTTAACCCCTGAGATCTTACATTAGGTTATCTCATAACTGATGTGTACAGCAGGGCCTTAAAGTTAGTCCACAAGAAATCCATCACACATGAACGTTTTCCTGTTTTGTTCCCTATTTGAGACTTTTTCAAAAAAAAAAATGTTGTTTTCATGGAAAGAACAGTTCCTGTATCAGTTCATATCAACATTAGTAATTCTGTATCTGTCACAATATCAAATCCCAAACTTTGGAACTGTCAGTTTTTAACTTCCCAAATACCGGAATGACTTTGGTAGTGTGAACCATGAAGGATTTTTGAGAAATACAGTATATCATTCCACGGGTGTTTTACTTGTTTATTGATATGGAATGATCTGTTTCCCACCATTTACTTGCTCACCAGTCTCACTCCAGATCTCCTTATGCTACACATTACCTATCTTCTAAAGGTCAGCTGTATGCTTTGTGAGTGACCTTATATAATTCTGCCTTTTGCACTAAACTGAGTCACAGACTTGGTGGCTGAGATCTATTTTGAATTTGAAAAAATGTGCAGTGACTTGTATATTTTGGCCTGTGGAAGCCTCTGCTTTTTATGGAGGAAAGTTTGTTTCCTAGACATAATCTGATGCTGTACCCCAACAATCATCCTTATGTCCCTTTTGATGTGCCTTCAGCATTGACTGGGTTTGTCTCTCTCTCTCACACTAAATTGAGTTCCAGGCTTGTGACCTAAAAAGTAATTTTAAATAGATGGAGCCACTTCTACTTTCTGGCACAAGGGGAATTTTGAGAAGCATATTGTGCCATGGGTACTTTGACTGTTTACTACTATTAGCCATTGGTATGGGACAGTCTCTCCCCTGTCACTTACTTGCAAATTAGTATTAGACCAGAGCTTTTCTCTCTCCAGAAAGGTGTCTTTAAAAAAAAAAAAAAAAAAAAGAATTGGCATTGTGAACAATATATCCCTGTACTATAGCTGTTGTTTCCAAGCCAATTTTATTTATAACCACTAGTGCCATATAGCTGATTGCAAATAGTGTAAATATTTTGTGAATAATTATCTGAGTTTCTCTTTTTTGTTATATTTCTTTTTATTTTGATAGTAAAACATTTATTTGCTTAAACCAGACTGCTTTTGTGGTAATACTGATTGTGGTTGTGCAGAAGAATCATCACCAGCAGAGATTACACTGATAGTTTGTAGTAAGAGGGTGCAAAACAGTAAGAGGAGAAGGGTGCAGATGAGGCAGAAGGAGGAGCAGCAGCAACAGAGGCCACAAGGGGTGTGAATGCAGTGGAAGAATTATATCTTCCTTTCTCTTCCGAAACAACCCAGGGAGGAAAAGGAGTCTGAAGAAGAGGAGTTTGAAGATACTGTAGCAGCACACTGCAGAGAACTTGATGGTGTCCATGTGAACTGGGATTCTGACAACGGGGGAGGGCACAGGTAGGGGGAGGTACAGAAGGAGTATGTGGCAGCATCAGTGACAACGTGCTGAAAAGCCCTGTGAAGAGAGCTGCAAAAAAGATTTAGTCACACATACAATAATACTAACATACTAACATACTAAAATGCCAGCAGAATAGGCCTAATGGTCTTTCATGTCTGCTCATTTGGTCAGCCCCCACCCTGGGTGCTGACCTTGCTGCCCCCCTCGCCGTCTCTGGCTTCTCCCTTCCCAGTTCTGGATATTCTTGCTGCATTGGATTTTGCTTCCAGAACCCTTCCCCTGTACCTGTCCCACCCCCTCTTGAACCCCTCCACTGTCTCTGCCTCCACCAGCCCCCTAGGCAGCGCATTCCATTTATCCACCACCCTCTCAATGAAGTAGCACCTCCTCCTTTCACCCCTGAATCTTCCCCACTCCAGCTTCCACCCATGCCCTCTAGTGGCCCCCTCCTCCTTCCTTTGAAGCACCCTGACTGTTCCTCCCCTATTTATATTCTTCATGTACTTGAAGACCTCTATCATGTCCCCCGTCCCTTCTCTCTTCCGATGTGTACATATTTAGCTCTTCAAGCCTCTCCTCATAGGTTCTGTCCCCCAAGCCCCAAATCATTTTGGTTGCCTTCCTCTGGACCCTCTCCAAGAGTTTAATGTCACTCTTTAAATGTGGCCTCCAAAACTGCATGCAGTACTCAAGGTGTGGCCTCACCAAGCAGTTATACAGAGGGAGAATCACTTCTCTCCTTCTGGAGGTGATCCCCCTAGCGATGCATCCCAGCATCCTGTTGACCTTGGCTGCTGCCCTCCTACAAGTCTCCAAGTTGTTCATCTTGACATCCACCACCACCCCCAGGTCCCTCTCAGCCATCGAGGACTTGTAGCATTCCCCAGGGTGTACACTTGGCCCAGGTTTCTGGCCCCAGGTGGAGTACCTTGCATTTCCCTGCATTGAACCTCAGCTTCCACTTTCTAGACCATCTTTCCAGAGCCTCCAGGTCCCCCCTGTAGGGCCACCCTCCCCTCCTCCCCATCCACCACCTACCCCAGTTTTGAGTCATCCACAAAGAGACTCATCTCACTCTTGATTCCTGTCCTTATGTCAGAGACATAGGCGTTGAACAGGAGGGGCCCAAGGACTGATCCCTGTGGGACCCCACTAATGACCCTCCTTGGGGATGAGACTATCCCACCAACTACGACCCTCTGGTTCCGGTCCTGGAGTCAATTGCCTATCCATCTGATCATCTGGTCCCCCACCCCCATTTCTCCCAGCTTATCCAACAGGCCCATGTAAGGAACAGAGTCAAATGCCTTGCTGAAGTCTAGAAAGAGGACGTCCACTGGTCTACCCAGGTCCAAGGCACTCATCACCCAGTCATAGAACTCCACAAGGTTTGTCTGACACGATTTCCCAGGGACGAATCCATGCTGTCTATCATCCAGTCAGCTTGTTTCTGGCATATCACACTCCAAGTCGGGTTATCCATAGGAACGTGAATAAAAACACATTGCAGTCAACAACCATGCATGGAAAACAGAAAGTTGGGGCATGTAACCATGCCGCAAAATGGCAAAAGCACAAGGGGAAAAAAACTCAGGGGTAGGGGTGGGAGAAAGTCAGGAGGGGGGGAAAATGTAATATTCCCACTCTGGGGAGGGCATAACATGGGGACTGGGGAGAGAGTCAGGAGGGGCAGATTAATTATTCTAACTCTCGAGGGAACACAACTCAGTGAGGGGCAGAAAGTTGGAAGAGGGAGATTTACTATTACAACTCTAGGAGGGACACAACTTGGGGAGGGGGAGAAAGTGGGGAGAGGGGGAGATTTACTATTACAACCCCAAATGGAGGTAACATGGGGGGTGCAATGGCGGGGCCCACAAAAAAAAAATGAAAAAAGAACTTGTTAGAATCGAGCCTAGGTCTGCTGGATGTAGCAAGCCCAGTCACAGGTGGTGACCCTAACTTATATGCTATGCTGCCAGCACAGGTAAGCAGCAAACACTTGCAGACTTAAACTACTAGGCATGTGAGAGAACAGCTACGTGCACAGTGCTATAACATCCTTGCTGTGATATCCAAGTAGCTGTTTTCACTCATGCTATTTTGATGCCATGCACTTTAACCACACTACAAATACAACATGATTTTGACAGTATACCAAGTCTGTGGTCACTTGTGAAAAAAATGAGAAAATGAATAGTCACAAAAAAATTAATTAATAAGATACTTACCGTTGTGCTAGTGATGGCTATGTTCTGGAGGCAGAACTGTGCAGAATATGGTATTCTGCAAGAGGAATTTGTGATGAACAGCAATTCCACTTCCAAAATGCTTTTTAGAATTTTTTATTCTGCAATATTCCAAAAAGCATTTCTATGTAAACTGCAGAATAATATTCAAACAGATTATCTAATTACGTTGTTTGAGGAAAATGAATTTGCAGTTTACATAAACCACAGAATATGATTCTGCAGTTCACATTGTGGTTCATTATTTTGTAAAAAGAGATTCCAGCCATACTGGTACTTGGAAAACAGGAGATGATCTAAGGTTTGAGATCTTTTTTTGGACCAAGAAATGTCTTGTGCAAAGATGGAATTATATGCAAGCTTTTGGAGCCCTCACAGGTCCCTTCTTCAGGTGAATAGCAAAACTAAGCAACATAAGCAGTATTTATATCCACTGTGGAGCAATTAAAAAAAAATCAGGAAGTGAAGTAGGAAGGTGATAAAAGGGGACTAGAGATGAAAGTCTAAGATGCAAAGTAAAAAAGATGTGTGAGAAGAAATGGGGAGGGGGCTAAGTAGGAACAGGTCAGTAGGAGATGAAAGGAAGCTAAAGGCAAAACAAAGGCACACAGACAAGAAAAATCTGAGATCAGAGGCTGGCTGTAAGGGTAGAATAGACAGGAGATGCCTAAGATATGCATGTAAGTCAAGAAATTAGAAGAAACAAAAGAACATAGGCCTAGATAAACAGATTGTGAGGTAGTATAAACAGTAGGTGTGAAAACAATCAGGGAGTGGGCGGCACTGGGCTGAAGAGTTAGTAGGAGAGGCAGGAAGGATGTAAGGTAAGGTGAAAAAAGCAGATTAGGCAGGATCTCAGAAACCGAGAACCAAGAAACAAGAGGGACAACACCATGCAACATGGCAAGATGTAAGACCTACACCCACATATGCGCACAGACCACCATCAAGACAAGCCAGAACAACATAATACAAATTAATGGATCCTACACATGTCCATCCAGAAATGTTGTTTACCTAATTCAGTGCAAGAAGTGTACAAATGGATGCTATATTGGGGAAACTAGTAAACCACTGAAAACCATGATGAATCACCACTGTCACAATAGTAAACCAGATTAGCAGCACACCAGTAGGAAGCAATTTTTCACAAACAGATCACTCTCTCTTGGATTTATCTGTCTTGATACTAAGAGGCAACTTCAAAAACACACAGGACAGAAGGACATGGGAATTTAAATATATTAAACAATTTAAATCTAACATTTCTGGACGGAATTGGGACATTGGATTCATGGCACACTATGGTAAACTGTAATTCTTTTTTATTGTAAACTAAATCTTGCCATTATTTATGATACTTTGGCTCTGTATTTCTCTTATTATTGTTTTTTTTTTTCTGAGTTCCTGCCTAATCTGCTTTTTGTACCTGTGCTTTACAAATGGTCAGACTGGGTGGGCCAAGCGGTCCTTATCTGCCATCAAATTCTATGTTTCTATGTTTCTATCCTCCCTGCCTCTCCTATTAACTCTTTAGCTCAGTCCTGCCCACTCCCTGATTGTTTTCGCACCTCCTGTTTATACTACCCCACACTCTGTTTATCTAGGCCTTTGTACTTTTGTTTCTTCTAATTTCTTGACTTCCATGCATTTCTTAGGTATCTCCTGACTATTTTACCCTTACAGCCAGCATCTTATCTCAGATCTTTCTTATCTGTGTGCCTTTGTTTTCCCTTTAGCTTCCTTTCATCTCCTAGTTACCTGTTCCTACTTAACCCTGTAATGGGATGGTAAAACTATCACCTTCTCAGGTTCTTTCTGGAACTTCACTAAAGTGAAGAAACAACAAACAAGTGGTGTCCAGCCCAAAAAGTGATTTATTTCTGGTATATAAAGCAGGCTTACAACCAAATAGTGTGATCACTGGGAAAATACCTTCAATCTTTCCTTACCTATAGGTAGCAGTGCGTCTCTTCTCAGAGAGCAGGTGCTATGCAAAGGGTCTTATACCCCTGATAATAACCATGACAATGGCTAAAAGATATATAAAAACATTGCAGTTGGTCAGTGGTAAATAACTTGACTTCTCACTAGTCTGGGAAAGCATGCTGAGCTGGTAAAAAGACAAGATAGCTAAACAATGGATCTTGTATATGTGAATGACACTTGTGGTTACATATGCAGTTGCAGTTCTGCCCTAGTACTAAAGATGGCAATATTGCCTAACTAATCATTATGCAATGGTATAAATAGAAGTATCTCCCAAGTGTTACAATCAGAATAATAGCAAATGCGTTATGATTCTCAGTAAAAATATATAAATGTACAGTAGAACTCAGATCCTGACACTTATGCTTATACAATAAGTGCCTGTGCCCTAAGGTTAGTACATATACATATATGTAGTACTGTCTGTGAGGTTGGGGGCCAATCAGGGGCACTGGTCCATGGATAACAGCTCCCCTTCCCATTTCTTCTCACACATCATTTTTTTTACTTTGCATCTTAGACTTTCATCTCTAGTCCCCTTTCATCACCTTCCTACTTCACTTCCTGATTTTTTTAATCGCTCCACGGTAGATATAAATACTGCTTATGTTGCTCAGTTTTGCTATTCACCTGAAGAAGGGACCTGTGAAGCCCCAAAAGCTTGTGTGTAATTCCATTTTTGTACAAGACACTTGGTCCAATAAAAGGCATCAAACCTTCTATCATCTCATTGTGCTTTCAGAATTCTGAAATTCCACTTCCAAAGGAAATCTGGTGAATTAGACAAAATTCTCTTTTGTAGGAATCCACCCATTCTTTTCAGGGCAGATTAAAACAAACATTTTATTTGGTTGTTAAAAATATGATTTTCAATTTAGGCATAACTTCCTTGTTTAACAATCATTTGGGGTGTATAACACATGCACACACAAGCGCATCTGCTGACGTCTTTGTAAGAGTGGCCCTGCCTGTTTCTCTGAAACCTACAAAATGAAATGGAAACTATCTGAAAACTATCTACTAAGTAACCTGAGCTATCAGACTGAGGAGTTGTATGTAAAGCACTTGTTCAATACATTGTCCACAGTATGGTGAAGGATCTGTGAAATCTGTATTTTGTATAACCAAGAAATAAGCAATAATTGCAAGAAATGGTAACTGGTGTCAGCCTAAAGTGGGAAACTAACTGAAACTAAAAAAGAAGCATGCCATTCAACCTGGGTAGGAACCTCCCCAGCTTTTTAAAGCAATGGAAGTCCTTAAAAACTGATCATCTAGCAGTCCCACTTTTTACACATTTCTCTATTCAGAGTTCTCTTTCCTATGACTTCTTCCTCCTCTTCCTTCTTCTTTCAATATGTTTCCTTCTGCCTATATCTAGTAGGGGAAAGAAACACTGGGCAGGATTCACAAAGGGGATGCACCCAGTGCATCCGAGATGTGCTCATGCATCCCCAACTTGTGCACTGGTGTGATTCTGGAAGAGGACTGATGTGCCAGTGCATCCCCGATGCACCGAAGCATCAAAGATGTGCTGCATTCTGTCCAAAATGATATGCAGCACATCTGGAGGGGCTGTGCGGGGGACTTGCCCATGGATATGATGCACAGTTTCATTCACGGCCCAACATGGAGGCGCATCTCAGAGGCAAGTCCGGAGATGTACCTCCTAAAGATAAGTCTATAACAAGTAGACTTATGTGGATTGCCACCCACAGGCAGGTTGCTGTACTGCAGACAGAAGCATGGCAGCATGCCCACCCTGGCAATCCAGTGTTCCCCCCTCCCTGTCCGTGTCCCCAGAAAAATGCTGCACACTGCATTGGTAGTGGAAGGAGCACAGGCCCCCCCGCCTGTATTGCCGTAGCCATGCTGCACATTGCGGCTATAATACAGTGTCCAAAGAAACCCCCCTCCCTGTCCTAGTCCACAAAACCATGCTGCACACTGCAGTGGTAGCACTGTGCACAAAGAAAGCCCCCACTCTGTCTGCATCCCCGATTCCATGTCACACACTGCGATGGTAGATAGTCATACACAGAACTCCCCCCTCCCCACCTTGACCCGCATGCACTGCCGATGGTGCTCCAGATGACACCCCTGTAGGCCAGCAGATCCCACACACACCCTGCCCACTCAGGCACCCTCACCCCACCCCACTCCCCCCTTCTCTGCAGGTCCCTACATTTGGCAGGCAGCACAACTTACCTGCATTCCACCACGGCTGCCCTCTGACTCAGCTGTCTGGGACTGACAGCTGCTGTACTACTGAAAGTCCATTGGTTGACCCTGTCAACCAATGGGCTTCCAGTGAGTACTGTGCTCTTTCATTCTCAATAATGCATTATTGCTACATTATGCATATCTCACAGCATGGCACAACCATAGTAAGACAGATTAAGGCCAACTCAACATCATTAAATAACAGTCTAAAGAACATTATTAACTAGGCATTGTGTGATGCACCAGTGTAAAATAAATCACATCAGGCACTCAAGAGCAGTAGGGGTATTAATCACAGGTGGCAGGGGCAGAATTATTGAAACATCCAAGGATGCTTGATGGTGGCAGGAATGACCATACCATGTTCAAAATGTCCTTCAGCGTTATCTTTATCAGATAGGTCATTCTCAACATGCTGTTCTCTTTCTCCTCTCCTCCCACATGTGACTGCTTACTTTCCTCCCAGAAATTGGATTTTTCACTAATTTTATAATTAGGTGGAATGTGATGCATGTTCATTTTAATGAATGTGAGCATTTCAGCATTATGGTTGGACAGGCTGGTTCTCCAGTCAGTGATGATCACCTCTGCCACACTAAACACTTTCTTAGAGATCATACTAACAATTGGACAGGAGAGGTGGTACATTGCAACAGCAGCCAGTGCAGGCCACACTTCAGTCTTTGACTGCACACACAGCAGAGAATCATCATGAACCCTTAGCTGTTGTAGGTCATCCATGTATGCCTACACCAGGCACGGTATCATAACTGCACATGGCAAAATAGCACGGCTACCAATGCACAGTGAAACAGCACTGGACAAAATCAGAGTCGGGCAAAACACTGATCTGTTCTGTGCACCATACCCATTGATCACAATGGGTTATCACGTGTTTTTCCCCCTCAAACTTAAAAAACTAACTCTGGGGGGGCCTCAGGGATGGGGAGATACTCAAGAGGGTTTTTTTTTCCTTTTCTAAATGTGGCAAAAAGATGTAGCAGGGGAGACCTGGGGAGGAACTGAACCACGGTCCCAGGTCTCCCAACTGTGCTGAGTGCTGGAGCCCTAGCCACTGCTTCACGGGAGTGGCTTGACCAGGCACCCAGCACATGGCAATTTGTCCAGCCTCCTGATCTGTGTGCAGTGACAGGAGTAGCGGTATTCCCCTACCGCTGTTCTACCCCAGTCACTGTACTCTCAGGCACTCACTGTACAGTGTGGTTAATACCACACTGTCTTACATGCAAGGTATTGACCCAGTAGGCTTGCACCACAGTAGTTGCATACGTGTGGATCTCTGACTGGGACTGCACTACTATTTTAGTGGCAAGTTCCACATGGGATTAAGCAGACCATAGAGAATTGGAGCCAGTGACTTGCTACTGTGGACCCAATGTGATGGAGGTAAGGGGCAGGATTCACAAAGTGATTTGGGACTAAGTTGAACTCTGCAACCCCAGTTACACTTCAAAATTGCCATGGCTGTGGAGTGGCTGATCCACAGCCTCAGCAGTTGCGGAGAGTGCTACGGCAGGTCCCACTGCCCGTAGTAGCCTCCCGCAGCTGCAGTGCTGTCCCTGGCAACAGCATCTGCAAGCTGCCGTAATCCATGGAGCTGGTCGTACTCCGTCTCCACCTTAGTGAATACTCACAACTGCAGGCGACCTGCGGTTTCGCAAGTGAAAACCCACTAGCGCTGAGGTTTTCCCCGTAGCTGCGGGACCTTCCCCAATGTTTGTGAATCCTTCCCAAAGTGTCTTAATGAGGAGGATGAAGGTTTCCTGGAGGAACTTGCTCATATTACAGAAACCACCTTTTTTGGCTTCTGGTTGCCCCAGGCCATGCTCACTTTGCTTTGACTGCTGTTCATTTGCCACCTTCATGCACTTTCCCTAGTAACACTAAGAAGTACATATCTAGGTCTGCCTTGCCTCCCTCCAGAAGGGACACTGTATTATGCTGGTAATGTTGCTCAAGCATGGTTGCATCCACTTAGGGCTCAGACTCCAACATTCAGCATAACCACCCGGCTGTTGCCACGTGTTCCAGTATCTGCTCCATGAGCTAACAATTGGTGATATCCCCATTCAATTTAAACTGTTTGCAGATGTTCACCAGAACTTGTTGTAGCACCCAAAGCAGTGGTACTGCCTGATGAATACGTGCATTTGCAGTCCTTTCAGCTTGGGAGGCATGTTTGAAGGGCTGCAGGACATAAACAAGGCTTTCCATCATCTTCCACTCAGCTGGAGTGGAGAAAAAGCACACTGAGCCACGGCTGGAGTGCATCATGGTGTCGTCTGTAAGGGCTTTGTATTGCTCAAAGACTATTTGGACAAGTACAGGGTAGAAGGCCACCTTGTGGACACTACCTGTTTCATGCAGTGTTGGGGGATTTCATGTTTGAGCTGCAGTTCCATCAGCTGATGCCTGGCCTTTGTGAAATGATGTCAGTGTCCACATGTCTAATGGGCGATGACCAGCATGATATCAGCTTCTTTGTCTGCCTTCAGGCGGTCTTGCACAATCCAGTTAAGGCAGTGTACAAAGCAAGGTACATGGCAGAAACACCCATCATGACTATATCTTTTTTGATGTTACTACCATTCTCACTGGCAGTGAACCCAGCTTTAGGTCTTGAAATATCACCAACTCCTCAATTTGCATGTTTAGCTCTGCCACATTGTTAACAGAATTGTTCTGGACAGAGTCCAGACAAGTCTTGTTAAGTATGGCCTGCTCCTGCATACCAGTGGGCAGTTCCAAGCCACAGTGACAACAATGTTGTTGAAATGTGGCACAGTGACACAAACAATGTCGACAAGTGAAATTTCGCCTGTTAGACATTGAGGCCCAGAAATTCAAAGGGGTTGCGCATGGCGCAACAGAGCTGCGCTGGCTCAATCCATCATTGCACCCCAGTGGGATATTGAAAAGGCTGCCTGGTGCAGCGCAAATCATAGTGCGCTGGGGTGCAGTGTAGGTGTACGCGGTGCAGATGCAGGGGGCCTGCCCATGCATATGCGGCACATCCTGATATTCAGCTCGGGATGTGCATTGCATACAGTATGCTGGCACAACCCTGCATTGTGCTGCATGGGGGGCTCAAACTTGAGCCTGTGAATTGGTGGAACAACTCCTGGCCACCCACAGGTGGGCTGCTGTATTGCAGGGTGCAACACAGCAGCCGCCAGACGTGGGTGGCCACCCACCCACTCAGAACACCATCCACAAGCACCCACATCTCCCTGGTAGTCTAGTGGTACACCCCTCCCTCCTGTTTCCCCGATAAATGTATTTAATTCATTCCCCGGTGGTCTAGTGGTACCCCCTCCCTCCTGATTCCCTGATAAATGTATATTACATCCTTCCCTGTTAGTCTAGGGGACCCCCTCCCTTCCCGTTTCCATGATCGTGGTAAATCACCAGAAACTAATTCCTTGGTGACCCAGTGGCACCTCCCTCCCACCCAAACAGGACCCCTTGCCCCCCCGCTCTCCCCCCATCATCGGCGGGCAGTTGCAACCCACCCGCATACCGCCTGGCCACCCACCGAATGACAGGTACAGTATGGGCTTACAGGGCATACTGTACTAGACAGTCTCATATATGTGAATGACTTCATTCACATATTTGGAACTGTCTAGTACAGTATGCCCTGCAAGCTCATACTGTACCCTTCATTTGGCGGGCAGCTGGATGGTTTGCTGGTGGGTTGCAGTCACCCGCCATTGATGGGGGAGCGGGTGGGCAAGGGGTCCTGTGTGAGGGTGGGAGGGGTGGGTGCCACTGGATCACCAGGGAATTGGTTTCTGGTGATTTACCATGATCGGGAAATGGGAGGGAGGGGGTCACCTAGACTACTAGGAAAGGATGTAATATACATTTATCGGGAGGGAGGGGGGTCTCCTAGACTACCAGGGAAGTTATTAATATACATTTATTGGAGAATTGGGAGGGAGGAGGTATCACTAGACCATCAGAGAATGACTTAAATACATTTATTGGGGAAAGGGGAGGGAGGGGGGTACCACTAGACTAACAGGGTAGGATTTAATAGACATTTGCTGGTGATCAGGGACTCAGGAGGGAGGGGAGTACCACTAGACTACCAGGGATTTGTTCTACAGCGATTTACTGCAATCGCAGCTAAGGGGTGGGGGATGCCCCAGGACACCCACTGTGCACACGTCATTCTGTGCAGGGTGTGAGGTGCAAGTCACCGGGATGCCCTATGCAAGGCATGCAAATGGGGCCATAATTACATGAAAATGGCCCCATTTGTGCCTTGCATATATTATGGCCTCATTTGCATGCCCTCTGCTGAATATCGTGGGTGATGCGCCCAGCTCAACTGCATTTGTGCTGGTGCATTCCAGTGCTCCCTATCTGTGGCTTGCGCCAGTGCAGTGCCACTGTACTATGTGCTGTCCATGCCATATTCAACGGTGCTGCGCTATGGTGCATCACCGTTGAATATCACCTGGTCCTAGCCCTGGAACATCCCAGTTACACTGCATCCATGCTTGCGCCACTGCCAGGCACAGTCTAAATATCCAAGCTCGAGTGTGTTTTCACAGGGGGCTTCGACCCTCGCAGCCCCCAGGCAGGTGCTTTGCTCCCTGTGCCCCCCTACTTTTAGATAAACTCTGAATCAGAGATTGTTCATTGGGGGGGAAAAATAGTGGTGAAAAGGTGAAACTTTGATATTGGGTCCTTCACAGTGACATCCTCGAAGTTGTCATTGTAAAGGATTTGATGTTGTAATTTTGCTGCGGCAATGGTATATACCAGTGGGTGGGGTGGGGGGCTTTGTCATGGAGGTGACACACATGACCTCACACTATATGGAAGCCTAGTGTGCTGTGATGCACATTAACAGTGATGCTGCTTCAGGGCTACTACTACAAATATCTGTTGTTAGGTGGACAGTATTCACTGCCGAGTGTCTCAGGCCATGTGAGACACATGTATTCAGATCAAGATACAGTTCGAGAACTGTCTTGGTTGAAAAATATGTGCATGAAGAAACATTCCATTCAGGGACAGCATACCTCATTAGGTTACGTAAACCAGCATTTTCTACAAATGAATACAGCATCAAATCAACTACAAGCGTTCGTGCCACAGCAGATGTTAGTTCCCTAGCCAGTGGGTGATTGCAATGACATTTGGTGAATTTGGACAGTGCTTGTGATTGTTGGTTGCACCTGGGGAGGGCATACTTGAGGGGAGGCTGCTTTTGACTTGGTATGGGGCACATTGTTCACAGTTGTGGCAGGTCTGGTGGATGACTCCAGTCCTTTGCTTGGAAAATACTCAGTTATGCACTGGGGTGCTTTGCTGACTGGAGTGCTAGTTGCCACTTTCATGTTGCTTATGGTGGCAGTGCCAGTGCTGCTGACATCGTGCACCAGTTCCTCACTGCCAGTGCTAGTCTCTTCCTCCTCATCATCTTCATCCTGACCATCATGAACAATAGATCTATTAAGACCATTCTAAAAAAGACAAAGAACCACAGCACAAAAGCACTTAGGCAAGAGTTACCCAGAAAGGGCATTGCCAGTAAAGCCACATTTCCAAGAAATATAAAATCACACATACCCCCAAAATGCAAAGCATCATGGGATATATATATATATATATATATGCAAATCACCATAGAAGTTTAGGTGGTTCTGCTTTAAGCAGGAATGCATGGTGCCAAAGGGCCTCTCATACAATCTGATGAGTGAACAACCTTTCAGATTGTGTAAAAAGCCCTTGGCACCATGCATTCTTCTTAAAGCAGAGCCAGCCTGATTTTCATGCTGATTTGCATGTATCCATGATCCTTTCCATTATGGGCGTATGCAATTTTGGGGGGCAAGCCTCTTATGGCTCAGCTCCCTGCCAGCCCTCCCGCCCCTTCCCTCATGTTTGAGACTTTCCTCCGTACCTTGATACTCCCTGGATTACCCCCCCAGGGTGGGGCCACTGCACTAGTTGGATCCCCGCGATGACAGGGCAAGGTTGCCAGCAGGGGAGCCCACTGGCATTGCCTTCTTGGCTTCCCCCCAAGGTGGGGTGTGGTGTCCACTGGCCATATCAGGCAATGGGATAGGTCGGGATGCCCCCAGAGGTGCCACAGTGTGTGATCAGGGCCAAGGTGAGCTGACATTATAAGTAACAGCCACAATTTTCTTCCATTTTTTCCCCCCGGGGTGGGGAGTTGCAGTGGCGTCCCACATCCATCCCGCCCACAACAGTAATGGCGCTGGTATGGGGTGAACCCCCAGCATCCACCAGGGGTCCACGTTGAACTGGACAATCTACCCCCTCCCTTCCTGGAGAAGGACAGCAGTTCCTAGGACGCTCAATCCTTCTCCCCTGGCTGGCCCTCTGACGTCCCAGGTCTGTCCCCGAACCCAGGCCATCGGCGTCACAGTCGGGCGCCCTGCCTCTGCACTACCATGCCAGCTGGCATGTGTGATATTTGTATCTCTATGAAGACCATGTTGTGCATCCCTTTGATGCTGCTGCCATTTGAGAAGATGTTTGATTTTCAAGTGGCTACACTGTCCAGTGGTACCGACACATGACTCAGTTAAACCTTACAACTTTGATATATTGCCACACTCTCATCATTTTGTTGCTGACATAAAAATCACAAAATAAAGATATTTGGGATGAGGGATGCGCTAAGTTCTTGTCTATGCTTAAGGGGGGGGCATTGGACCTGTGCCTTACCTGTCCTTTCTGCACCCTCATGCACATCCTTATCTCCTTTTCCTTTACCTCCCTTATCACTATATCTTTTCTTTCCCCTTGCCTTGCCCTGCATGGTTTACTTTCTCTTGCTTTTAGATATAGTCTAACATGTTGGACCCGCACCCTTTTCCTCATCTTCATCCTCCTCCTCCTCCTCCTCCTCAATTACCCTTGCTTTGGCTGGAAAAAGGGATCTTTTGCATTTTGGACTACTTGCATGGAACTCTGGCATCCAAGCTGCGTCAAGCATTGGACTGTCACCATCTCTGCTGCACTTAGACTACATCTCCACCTCTTCTGCATTGCCATCTGGTTCTGCATGATGGTGACCACTATGTATAACGCCAGCTACAATCTTCTCAAGTGACTCTTCTACATCCAGACTATACTTCTCCTCCATCTCTGGCTGAGATTCCTCCACCTATGCTGCCTTCTGCTGTGCATTTTCCTTCTTCAATAACATCTCCTGCTAATTAGAGGTGCTTGGATTCACTAGAGTCCATCCTGTTTGCACCCTGCTGGAATTTTAGTAATTCTGATTTTGACTCTGATTCCAATACATTTCCATTAAGGTGCCAGAGTAAGAATCAGAACTCTAAATTTGCCTCTGAATTCTGGCATTTAGTTATGAGAATCATAATTAAATACCCTCTCCCACCAAGTGCACAAAACAAACTTCTGTTAGACCCCCATAACAAACTCTCTTCCGTCCCACTCTGTGCAATTCTAGTCTCAGCAATCCGTGACTATCATGAGTTTTTTTAAACATCTTCTTCCTCATCAGTCTAATCTTTTACAGTGCCCTGCCCCTGCCAGGCCAGCTGATGGTGTTGTCTTGAGGTTATGGTGGAAGTGGACAGAATTACAGACAAGCCATGTGTCCCCTCCCCACTCTCTTCTTCCATCTGTCTGTGATGCCTGTTGACATTCCTTTCCTTCCTGTCTGTCTGCAGCAGTACCACACTCACCAAGTTTCTTCTACATACCACCAGCTTGACCAAAATATGCCATGCCATGCCATCAGCCACATCATGTTTCTCCGCAATTGCCATAAGAGTCAATCTGGTCATTGTTGACTTGTGATTCTCATCTGAACAAGTGTGTGACACTGATGTCACTGATGAGTGACTTGTGACCAGTCTAAGTTTAACCCTGGGAAATGGTGCCACTTTGCTGTGAGAGAAGTGTGCTTTACTAGGCACCACTCCCAGAGTTTGTCATTTTGTTGGCCTAACCAGCCAGTCAGGGAAGGTGTGAGTAATGGGAGGAACTTGGGTCTTGTTGAAGGGATGATAGGACCAGAGAAAGAAACCAAGCAGGGCTCCAGGTCAAAGGGTGACAGGATAGCTGTCAAATGGAAACTCGCTGTCTCACACAGTTTGTTGGGGGGTTATCAGGACTACCAGCTACTAGAAGTGTAAGTGGCACCAGCAGGTACAGTCCATGGATTTACCAGACTAGCAGCCAGAGTGGACTCAGAGGACAGACACAGAGCCTCAGTCTCTGCAACCAGCTGAAGGTAGGACTAAGAGGGTGGTGGAAGTTTTACTTCTTTCTTTTCATCCTCCTTACTGTGGGGCGGGTTGGGGGTTTGTTTCATGGTATATAACTTGTTAACACTTGACGCAGAATGCAATTGGAACCAGCTTCCAATTATGCATCTAATTTTAATGTGTTGTCTGGAAATGGATTTTTGATCCCAAATACCACAATTCAGAATAAAAATAAATAAATAAAAATGCCTGGAATACAATGAATCCAGTTCAGTCAGGCTGATTCCAAGCAATCCTACTGCTAAGGCTCTTCCCTTGTCTCCTGCGACTCGGACTCAGCTTACAAACACTGGAATTCTGCCATTAGCACTGCTGTCGCATCAGCATTTTTTTTAACATGCCAAATCTCAACACCGCTACTTGTCCCACAAATGACCCTTCTGCCAGCCTCCTGTGGCACCACTGGTACTACTGGTGTTGGAGGTAGCATCTAAAGCACTGAGGGCTGTACAGCAGATACACCAGATGACTCCGAGGCGCTCGTTCCTTTCCATTTTGCAGCAGATTTTATACTGCATATTTCAGTGCCTGCAACCACGTCCTTGGTCTGAATTGCTTTTTTGCGTTGTTCCTGATATGCACTTCCAAGTAATATTGGAGCAAATAAACTCTTCTCTTGCAACTGCGTGCACACATTACAAATATTTCTCGCCCTCACCAGACAGCAAAGAACTACATTAAGTATGCTATAAGACACAACAGAATGTGCAGTTATGGGGGATAATTTCACTGACTTACACAAGAGCAAAGTACTGTACGATAATTCCACTATAATTACATGTCCCTGAAGAGTCTTAACACACTTTTAACATGGTGAGAAAAGTGTATTTTTGAATTACATAAAAAAGTAAGACATACTGTTCAAAATCTTTAAAATGCTGACATTTATTGAAACATAGATACAGTAGTCCCTTTAAACAGTAAGGGAACTGTAGAACTGTGTTTTTTCTGTTAAGTCTACAAGTTTAAACTTGTTCGAGTTTACTGAAAACATCAACATTTGAAGCTGCTGTTGTGCCTTTAGTTAAAAGTGAAAAAACAAATTATTCATAATGTTGTAGTACTTTTTTTGACATTTGAACATGCTGGTGTTTCTTTCCTCCTAGTTTTTTTTTTTTTCTTATTTCTCTACAGTTTTTTCTTCTTTTTTTTTGTGACCCATTTCATTTTGACATAGCTGGCAGCAGCAGTATCTGCAGTAGTGGCAGCAGTAGTGGTGTCACCTGTAGCATTCTCGGGTGACTGTCTTGGGCTAGGCTTCTAGAATCACTGTTTGCCTTCTGTACTGACAAGGGCATAGTTAGGCACAAGGCCACAAGTCGGGTACTATCAGAACCTGGGCATGTGGTTATTACAGTGTAATCCACATCCCCAGAGTGTCCTATTGCATTTATAAAATGGGTACTTAGGAAAATGTATTAAAAAATTAAGAACATTTAACAAAGAAATAAAATAAATTTTAATGAATACTTGATAAGAAAAAAAGTTAAATAATTACTCCACCAATAGGTACCACTAGGGGGCATTGCCTGATGATTGCTTTATTGATTCACAGTAGGCAGTCATTTTCTATTCTCTCCCTCACCATCACTCCCACCAACACCCCCACATTTAATTAGCTGAATTACTTGAAAGGAAGTGTTGCTGGATCAAGAGAGAGCTGCGAGAGATTGCTATCAATTAGAGTGTGTTTGGTTTAGTCACCCATGTCAAGACCACAACTGCGTGGCAGTCCTGCAATCAGCATGTTACCATAAGCAGAAGCAAGTTTTGTAACAGTACCGCTGCTCTGTGTGTGACTGAAAAAGCCACGCAGTTCAGTGTGCGGAGCAGGTTGGCAGGATATAAAGTGAAATCAAGTACTTTTTCTTTTTTAATTTAGAAAGTTAAGTTTTGTTAAGGTCATTGAGGGTGACAGATTGGAACTAGCTGGTATTTAAGTTGCAGTCAGCTGAGCAGGTGCTGGCTCTGGTATGAGTAAGCAAGGAAACTATCATTTAAAATGAAGAGTTGAAACTTGTATGTAGCTAACTGTCAGTAGCATTCCCTTACTATCTTTTTTCTGGCATCCTGTGTTACTGCTACTGTGTCATGTGTATGGCAATCAATACAATCCTGTCTAGTTGTTAATGTGTTGGGTGGGGGGGAGTGGTGGCTGTTTTATGCTTAAAAATTCTAAAGGCGGGCACCTGGATTTTACTTTTATTAATGTTCTGTGTTCTGCTTGGCAGGATTTGTTTTCTTACAGTGCATTATGCAGCTGTAATTACCGGTGACCATAAATATCAACCGGATTACTGTTTTGTTAAAAGTGCATATCAACCGGATTTCAGGTTATTATGCTCAGAAGGCAATAATAACCCAAAATCAGGTTGATATGACACTTAATAATAACCTGAAATTGGGTTGATATGACATTCCCCAAAGAAAAGACTTAAAAACTGCTGCATTCCATTGTTTCACAAAAAGTATTTCAGCTGCAGTATTTTCAATTGTGTTTTACTCATGTACAGTACAATTTCATCAAAAATAAAGCTGCACTCTAGCTAAAAAAATGTCTTTCTTTCAAGCTGCTAGAACTACAGTTTAAACCTCCACACCAGCAATTATAAAAAATAAAGGATAGGTAAGTTTGATGTTATGGATTTTTTTCACACACCCTCAGTGTGTGATGACCACATAAACCCTTCGCGCTTCACTCTCGAGGTTTATGGGTCATCACACACTTCAGGTGTGTGACAAAAATCCATAACGCACACTTACCTATCCATTATTCTCTATATAATGCACTAGTCCCCTCCCAACCAATCAGGATGCAGGATTTTATAATGATTAATTTTCTTCATACAGCCTCCTGCTCATACTGAATTCAAATCCCACTTCAATATACTTGTTGTCTTGGATTGTAATCATGCCCAAATCATTAGCTATCTAGTCAAATGATCAGGAACAAAGCACTTTATTTCATGAGTTCCTCCATTAAGAAAGACTGTGTATCATTCTTTTCTCTTCACATAGCTAGAGATACAGCATGATGAAAGAGGAATCTTATAATGTTGTCTTTATCCTGTATCAGACATTTGGCTGTCATTACTGAGGCAGAAATTTCTGAAAAGGGTTAAAAAGCTTCAGTAAATACTTTTAGAATGTCAGCTCAATAAACAGACTTATTATATCTGATCAGAAGAATGATTTGTTAAACCTGAGCACAACTACCTAAATTTGCTACTGGATCAGTGAAGTACGAAAAGGCTATCTGTTTCACGAAATTTGATGTCTGCGTGTGGTTGCTTAGACACCATTAATGTTCCTGAAGGGCACACAAGCCTCAGAGTTGCTCAGTCTAATTTTATTTAATTGTAACAAACTCTTCACTGCTATGACTGGGAGACAAAAAAACAACTTGAATGATAAAAGAACAGAACTCAGGAAGAAAGTGGGTCTGTACTTTTATGGCCTTGCTTGTGGAGAAAATCAGTGGACTTCTGTCTGCTTATACATTCTAAAGTAGAAACGACAGTTTAATAGGCTTAACATTTCCATAAAAAACAATAAGTGAGCTGTGTACTACAGTGGGTGTAGCAGAGGTGTCTAAGTGGTGAATAGTATTTTCCAAATATCACAGCTAATGTACTACTCATTATTCGGATCCGAATAATGAATAATAGCACTACTCATCCCCTATTAGGGAAATACTATCGTTAAAAAACTAAACAAAGAAACAGTTCCCAACCCTCCTCACGAGCTCAGGTCCTATAGGATATATAAGCCCCCATCTTCTCACCATCCTTTAGAGCCCCAGTCCCACCCTTGTCCTCCAGCACCTACATTTTGGTAATAAAATGGATTTTATAATTAAAAATCCAACAATGGGTGATAAGCCCAAGCCACCTGCATCCACAGATGGCCGTCAACATTCAGTGCTTTATAGCACACTACAAAAAGTATGGATTCTCACCCCCAAACCCCCACCATAGCAGCAGAACCCTTCCCCCATGCCCTCTCCCCCCATTTTCGATGGTGTGAGAGGCAAGAAGGTGACCAACACATCTCTCTGCCTTCCATGGCCAGCTGCATTCTTCTGAATGAAAGGTCATTACAATGAACATTAAATTCATGGTGACAGTCTAAGAAAATGACAATATTATGAGAGAACCTCTTCATTTCTCAAGCATGACAATTTTACTGTTACAACTTCTCTTGTTAATTTGTTAATTATTGCCTTTGCACTATCAATGTCAAATACTTACACAGTAAATACAAGCAAGCCAGCATCTGGCTTTGACAAATGCTTGTTTAAGCTTGAAACAACCCATTTCAAGTTTGAGATTTCTAGCAATAGATTATGTTCCTAGACCAAAAAGAGATGGAGATTGAGACTGAAGCCTGTTAAGAAAGGAAGCCTGGGCCGGCCCTCTGGTACAGTGGTAACACTACCTTGGGATGCCGACAACCCAGGTTCAGGAACAAGCATGGAGTATCAAAGAGCTGGCTGGGGTTGGGGAGGTTTGAGCATCCTGTTGACAGCTCACTTCCTCTGGGGTGGGAAGATACAGGAACCCAGATAAGGGTGCCTCCTGGTGGCATTCAGAGGGCTTACTGAACTGTGGAATTAATGTATGAATTGTGGATTGAAGTATTAAACTACAGAAAGAAATTCTACAGAACTTATCATTGTCAATGATCACTTCTGCAGAATTTATTTCTATACTTTAAAACATTAGTCCACAATTCATACATTCATTCTACCATTCTAAGTGAGAATTTCGGTGGAAGCTGCCAAAGTGCATTCCAAAATTTCACAGAAGCAAAATTCTGACTTTCGCAGTAATTTCACCAGCAAAATTAAATTTTTGCACAGCATTACTTCTTGTAACTTGGTCCTCTTTAGAGCTAGAGACTTAAAAACATAATGGATGTGCTGCGCTCCCTCCCCAGAAGGGGGGAGTATCCTGTAGGCTGTGCAGTCCTCTTTCTCCAGCTAGCTCCCAACATCCTGGGCTCATTCCCACGTCACCAGGTCACCAGCATCACAAGTGGTGACCCTACCATTTGCACTGATGGGCTGGCTGTAAACAATAACACACAAAAGGATGTGGATTAGTCTGGATAAATGCATGCCTAGGAGCATAGTGATGCATGA
Source organism: Neoceratodus forsteri (assembly GCA_016271365.2). Taxonomy (NCBI): domain Eukaryota; kingdom Metazoa; phylum Chordata; order Ceratodontiformes; family Ceratodontidae; genus Neoceratodus; species Neoceratodus forsteri. The sequence goes on along the minus strand of CM028136.1, from coordinate 944,375,228 downwards.
GCCACTCAGGATTCAGGATGGTCCTGACCCATTTTCAAAAGCCCTAGTTACACTTCAGGAGCACTGTACTTATCGCTCCACTGCCTTCCCGCTGCACTCTCACTTAATGCTGCAATTCACAGTTTACACTTCCCATGGCTCAAGTACTGCAGATTGCGACAAGAGGAGTGTCCCTTAGTGGCCAGGATACTGGGAGAAACAGGACAGCATGTGGATGGAGCCCTGCAGCAGTTTACACTGTGGGATAATGCTCTTAGTGCAGTACACATCCCCACAATTTCACCGGAGCAGAAACGGGAGCAGGGCAGCACATAACACGATGCCATGAGTGTCTACAATGGTGACTTTCCAGTGCATCAACTGGAACGCGTGAGTTGATGTGTTGCAAAGAGGGAAGTGTAAACGGGACTTAAGTTATTTTAAAATTAGACAGAAATAATTTAAAATTAAATTTTGACAACACATTTGCTGCCTGTAACTTAACCCTCTTTAAAGCTAGGGGCCAGAAATGTGGTACACTTATACAGATGGTAAGGAAATATTCAGTATTCAGCAGTCAAATATTTGCTTATTTGTATTTGGGTATTTGGTCTGATCTCTGTTTAAAATATAAACGACAGTAAAATAACTTTCTCTTTGCTTAGTTTTTAAATATTCCACTCCCCCATCCACACCCTTATATAACTAGAGCCAGTAGCCCCCTCCCTGCTGTCTGCACCCCAAGCCCGCTTTCCTCCCCCACCAACCACAAAAGTGTTTTATCCCATGCTGGATGCCCAAAACAACCCATCCACCTCCACAGCTGACTGCCACATTCATCAGTGACAAGTGCTCATTTGCATTAAGCACAAAGGTACCCTAATTCTCCCCATATCCCACCCTTACAGCAGCCTTATTCGACCACTCTGCCTCCAGCACCTGATTTTGTTAGCATGAAAGCAAGCAAGGTAACTGACACAACTCACTCGACTACATGGCTGGTTCCCTTCTAATGTATGATGGTGCTGTCTTTGTTTCTGTAGAAACTCAAATGGTAACATGATTAGCAGGGTTTCTACAGAAATAGAATGAGTGTCTTCATTCTTTCAGGAGGGTGAGGAATTTAAAAACTAAGTAAGTGTGTGTGTGGGGGGGGGGCTTAAGTGTTTTTTTCTTAACAGGGAATGAATAGTAGTCCCTGAACATGAATAGCCTACTATTTGTGATATGAATGAAATATTCTTTGGCCCATGCACCCTCTTATAAGGAACTTCAAACTTGGCAAATGTGACATTTGGATAAGTGACTTGAAAATTAGATGGAAATAACTGATATTTAAATGTTGGCAGAATTTTGCAGAATTTCATGGAAATTTCTCAAAATTTAATGAAATCAGAATTTCAGTTCTGCCAGAATTCTGATGCCAGAATTTTACATTCCTTATAGCTCTGCCTACATCTAAAATGCACATCTTTTCCTGTTCAGTCTTTCAAGTTCATCAACAGATTTTAATAATACTGTACAATTCTGAGGATGCATGCAGAACATTTGGCTTCTGTGTCTCCATGATCAGTAACTAGCACTGTGGTCACTCAAGGAGTCAGCCTAGGTTCCAGAGCTGAATACGTTGGTGTGTTGTGATAATATAGAGTATACTGGATGGGCAACCATGCACAACCAGCCTGTGGTGCACAGAGGGGGTTCAGATTATATCAGACTTAAAGAGCGAGACTTGAGAAGCCTGATGGAATCAGAACCATGATGTAGCAGCAGAGGCTGGAGGGGCATAAGGTTGCCCATCCGATATTTTATATAGTGCATAGTTTGTATGTTTCAGTTTATTTTTCTTTTCACAGCAGCAGCTAGCACACCAGCTGTTTCAGTTCAGGACTGAAAGTGATTGCTGTCCGTGTAGCAGTGTGGTGTAAGCACCAGGTGTCACTAGGATTTCCAACTGGCTGGAATGTTGCTGTATCATAGACAGGTACAATGACATTCTATGACCTTTAAACTGTGGTACAACATTTCAGCTGAGATGCAATTCCATACAAAACAAGGGCCAGCTATACACAATTGGGTTCACTTCTACTCAGCTGCCCTACCCTTTGCACTAGTGTCCTGTACACAAAGCCAGTCAGTGTTGCAGTCTTTCAGATTGGGGGAGGAAGGTCCATTATACTGAATAAGCTTGATTTGGGGGTACTAGGTAGCCTATAGAGGTGATTGAGGTGCAGTTCCTTCGGTCCTGGTGAGATCGTTATAGACAGGATCTCTGGAGTCTCTCTGGGTAGATAACCCTAGCAATGGTTGCAGGAGGCCCAGTTTAGATTGACCTTGATGAGATGGCTAGTTGTCCACCTTATCCTGAGGGGTGGGTAAATCTGACTAAGGGAATATCTTTTGATGAACAGGTCATCGTTTAAGATATTTCAGAACTTATTGGCAGTCATGCTATCTGGTTGGTGCCTTCAGGCCCACGTATGTCATTTGTTCATTTTTGTTAGGTTGCCTGAAATGTTAATTCGTATGATGTGCAGACCTTTGCACTATAACATACTAGCTGAACTTTGGAGGAAAATAAAAGTAAACCAATACTGTAAGTAGTTACAGCAATCTTTTTTCTGCTTTCCCATTGCATCTTCTGCTGGCTACAGGAAAGACTTGACAGCACTGTGTTACAACAAAATTTCTATCAGCTAGGACAGCTGTCTCTTGCTAACACATGCACAAGGATTTACGTAGGACGTTTTCTTTTGAGGCTGAGGCTTTGGAGTATGTATGTATGTAGTTTGGATAGATGCACATAAACCAAAACGTGTTGAAATTTCCGCTTTCCTAGCATCCCTTTATGGATCCTATACACTATCGCAAACTACATCTTGGGTATGCTAACTCCAATTATGAAATTTGTTGAAAGAATGCTGGCTCCTGACTGGCCAAGAGGTACTTGCAACTGGACCGTTATCCCAGCACTGCAACCCAGCTGAAACTAGCTCAACAAAACTATGTGTAAAAAATACATCCAATTTATGAAACAAGATCCACTTCATAACGGCAGTAAGGCACTCCCAGGGGTATGTTATGGTAGGCTAATGGACCATCTCTGGTGAAGGAAGCACTCGGCTTCACTTCATGCTTCAACCACCCGATGCAGTACATTATCCCACTGTAGCACCCCCCAATGATGTCTTATTATGAGCTCAATGCTTTGGGGTTCAGACATTGTACTTGGCTGATACAATGACTACACTACATTTATTAGTTCCAATAGGATGAAACATACATGTGTTAATTTGTCATTCTCAGTATATGTGGCTCAGATGTACAAACCTGTTTAAAAGGCAGTGTCTGAGCTGACGAAGCCTTGTCAGTCTGCTTTGCATAAGGCTTTGCATACCCATGATGCCTAGCTCTATGGTTTATGCTGTAGAATATGTGCATGATTTTGGAGAGATGCACAAAATATGAAAACATTTTGGCAGGCCATGGTGGCAATGAGGGTTGAGGTGCTAGATGCCACACCTTGCACCACACTGGCAACTTGAGTTCGGAAGTGAAATCAGACTGCCGGGGGTGAGGGTGTGGAGCTGCACTGAACTGCCGTCAGGCAGCTCTCCTCTCCTAGGGAGGATCGTGAGTCTCCCATGCTCTTGGCTGCCACCAAGTGGAGACTTGATAGCAACACCAGGCCCAGGGGGAGACTCGGCGTTAGGCTGGATGGTGAGAAGGGGCTGTCACTGGAGCCACAGGGCCCATGCTCACTTCCATGGGCATATGCGACCATGTTTGGGGCCGTGAGACTTGGGTGGGACAAGAAAAAAAACAGAAAAAGGGTGGCAGGACAGGCATCATGAAGCCCCAAACAGAGGGTGGAGCATGGATCTTCTCACAGAGTGGACCATAGCCTGCCTGACCTGCATCTTGGGGGGAGAGAAACAGAATGTGGAAAAAAAAAAAAGTTTGAAATTTCCTTTCTCCTAGCTTGTTTTTATAGATGCCATGTACTGCTCTTCCCACAAACTGCCTCTTTCATGTTATGATGACTAAATAACATTTTTGCTCATAGTCTGAATTAGGCAACTACTAGTTTACTTTTTGTAGACATGTATGAGCCTGGATGTATTATTTAACTGTGACAAAATAAACATGGATATTTTGAATATTTATGTAGTCCCAGTAGAATGTTAACAGGTGCGTAAACCTTCTTTGTGGAGATCTCCTGAAATGAGGAAGGATTTATTAGTAAACAAATGCTCAGAAACACTCTGTCTTGACAAAACCCCAACCATAGCCTTTCAGATGCCAGAGAATTCTTCCAGAGGAAGCTGGTTCTTGAGTCCCAGAGTGACAGATAATATTGCAAGGTAGTCATCACCCAGATTCCAGGTATGAATCGGTTTCAGCCTTTCAGAGAAATCTGGTTATAGGGAAGTGATGTCACAGTCTTGCTCAATCGACCAAGGCACCAGAGGGAGAGAAAGAGAGAGAGTGAGACAGAGGGAAGGCATAAATGCCCCAGTTTAGCTTTTTCTTGTTATTTTTTTAGGGGTTTATGCATGGGTTTCTGTGTAGTTGTTTCAAAGGATAGACCCAGACTGTGTGTCTGTTGAGAAAGACCTGAGATAACAAGGTTAGTGGGTAATAAGGTAAGAAGATGCTAACTTATAAGGAAGATACTGCAGAATTGTTTAGCTGCACAGGAGTGCAAGCTTTCTTTTGACTTGCTATATGCGTACTGTTGTCTGTGTAAATAGTGTAAATACTGTACCTGAACATTACTGCTGTATTTGGACAACCAGTGTTTAATAAACTAGTTATTTTTCAAAAGGGTGTAACTGGTTGTACGTGACTGTGTCTCTGAGGGAAGCCTGTAACTGGATAAAGGCATGAAAAGTAAAAATCTCTTGAGAGTAGAGTGTGTCCTACCCATAGAGATCCTTACTCAAAGAGTCTGAAGGGTAGAAGGTGGAGGAAAAGGGTTATCCAAGCACTGGGGTCTGTGCTGTTGCTTCAGTGGGGACCTTGACACAAAGCACAGTTTGGCTATCTAGCACCTAAGGGGGCAGTCACAAATTTAAGCAACATTAACAGGTAAACAATGTTAAACACTATAACTATCTTTTCTCTCTTCTAGCTTTTAAATGTTTATTTTCTTTCCATGTTTACAAAGTTTAGAGATAGAAATGCCAGGCAAGTACAATGTGGTGAGGTTGCCAGAGGTATAGTTGCATGGAAGTTCAACCATTGCAGGAACTTTTTTTGGGCCACTAAAAATCCTAGTCTACTTGCCAGCTGACCATCGTTAAGAAGATTATTTACACCATGCATTTTGAGAACAGTTATAAGTCTTAACGTAAACCTCTGTGCGAACCGAAAGTGAAGTAAATGAACTGAAATGGCCCGAATCTCAATTTCTTCAGCAGAGCTTATTCACGAAATGCATTTTTGATACTCGGTGTAAAACATTTATTATGGGAATACTTTCTAGCTGCTGAAGTGTAATTGTCCTGTGGGATACAACACCGCCATTTGATGTAAAATCCCTTTCACTCTTTAGCTGTAATAAGCATTTTCTAAAATGCAAAAGTTTTCTGCAACATTAATGAGATGCTTGCTTGACTGAAAGAGCTTGGCTTAACTTTCCTATTAATATTTATAATACTAAACATCAAAGACTGATGTTGAAGAGGACAAAAACAGCAGACTGAAAGTGCTGTAAACCCTCAGGTCTGCACTGCAGTTCTTAAAAACCTGCTACTCTGCAGTTCTACTTGAGGGAGAAAATAGATCTAGATGTACAACCACTAAAATTGAATTACTCTGATGGACATTCAGGCAGCAGAGAGGGTGCAATGTAGGGCCACTACTAGAGCTATGGAGGATAAAAGCTATTAGTCCAGAGGACTTAAAAGCCCCTTGAAGGAGCTCAATATGTGCTACCATGAAGACAGAAAGGCAACAGAGGACATGGTTTCATGTGTTGATGGTGATCTCAGAAAGGTGATTGCCATAAGGGCGAGTGTACATCATTGAAAATCTATTTTGGCGATGTACGCTCCCAGCGCACAGCAAAAGGGCACTGGGGACTTGGTTTTTGTTTGTTTATGAAGGGGGGCTGTGCACCCCGCACTCCTCTACTAAAGGATTTTCAACTCAACTGGGGTGCATGTCTGGGGGGCACAACACCATGAAAAAAATATTTCGGGCTGGGAGCAACAAAATGTACATGTGCCCGAACCAGAACCCGGCACCCTTGCAACCCTAGCCTGCCACCCACCTACCACACCACGGGGCCAGCTCAGCAGCGCACCTCCGCACTACGCCACACAAACCATCCTCCTCCCCCATCACTCAGCGTGCTTGCCCCCCCGCACACATGTACAGATAGTGACATCCTGTATGCAGGACCCCGGTGGAGGTGGATGGGCACTCCTCCAGATCCCCTACATCACCCAGGGTGGGCACCACCACCACTGCATCGCCATGCAGACGCTCGCGATCTGTAAGGGAACATATACATGTTAGTGCTGCCACCACACACCCCTGCCCCAATGCACCCCTTACCCATATCCCCATGCACCCCTGTACCTACCATGCAGTGATGGGCTACCCCCCATCTGGAATCCACCACCGGGAACACCCTCAATGGCACTGCACCGCATAGTCACCGCCACAAGCTCCTCCTGCGGTGTCAGCCTACAGAACCTCAGGCTGTCCACTGCCCGTGGTGGCATGTGTGGCCCGGATGGTTGCCACCTTCTTCTTGATCTGCCTGTGGTCCATGCCCACCTTCTTCTTGCATTTCTGCACTGACCTCTGATGGATGCCCTGCAGGTTCACGGCCCTGGCTACACCCACCCATGCTTCTGCCTTGGCTTGCTGGGTGCCTGTGGAGCCACTCAGGAGGGGCTCCAGGTCCAGGTAGGCATCATATAGGGCATTGCACTCTGCCCTTGTGAAATTGAGCCTGTGCTTCCATGTAGGCCCCTGCTCCTCAACTTCCTCTTGCTCCGACATGCTGTTCCTGTGGGTGCGGACATGTGGTTAGTGCTGGTTGCCACACACCAGGCCCCCCCACACCACAGTCCTGACATGCCCAGTGCCTGGCATCCTACCTGTGAAGGATGCAATACTGGTCTGGTGCCTGTGCTGCCACATGGCGCCTTTATAGCGCATCACATGCAAATGAGGGAATGCGCAACTGTAATGAGATGCAAATGCTTCTGATGTGCCGCAGATATGCTGATCTGCTAATCTGCATATGCCTGCTGAATATCGCGGAATTGTGCATTGCACAGTGGAGTTGCTCATGTGCATGTCATGGTGCATCTGTATGACATGCTCTGTCTGCATGGTACAACGCATGCACACACTGACGTCGCATAAGGCGGTGGCGCTTCCTCGTGCAGTGCTACAGGTAGCATAGCACTCTGCCACTATTGGGCATGTGGTTATTACGCCGCTGTACCATTGGTGCCCATGTGCTGTTGGCACATGACACATGGGGAACACTGGACCCTATCGTACCATGCTATCCATGCCCTATCGGCTGACGTGCATGGTGCGCGTGCCGCCTTTGACCCCGGGCAGTTCTGATCCTGGGTGCCTGCGTATGTGTCAGGCTGCTGTTCCCAGCCATATCACACATATCCTGCTGATGTGTGATTGGGGATGGCAGTGCATTGCCAGGTGTATCATGCATCCATCGCACGTGCGTCTCGTGCACTCACCAGCGCCATTATACTTCAGCAGTTCTGGATACAAACATGCCTCACAGGAGCACACCTAGAGTGCCCAGTTGGACTGAGGTGGAATTGGTCAACCTGGTGGCATTAGTGGATCCACATATTGGTGCCCTCTATAGGCAGGTACCCCTGGACCAGCCACGCACTGAGGTGTGGCAGGGGGTGGCAGAGGCACTCGAGGAGGCCACAGGATTGCGCTGTAGTTGGGAGCAGTGCCGCCACAGCTACAGGGACCTGCGCAGGAGGGACCTGGACCATCTCGGAACACTGCAGACACGCGTCCAGAGGGGCGCTCTGCCACGGCCAGGTGAGTGCACATATCCCCATCCATGCCATGTCGGTGTTGTGTGGGTTGTCAGCGGGTATCACACTGTACTACTGTGGGTGGGGGGCAGTGGCTGGAAATGCTGCCGGCCATGGCAGTGCACCATAGGTGTGCTGTGCCACGGCATTGCCGCTGCGCTGGGTCATGGGGTATACTGTGCTGGTGGGGGGGCCCGTGTGTTGCTGCCTGGTGCTGATGTCTGCCTCTCACTGTCTCCCTACTAGGCCCTGAAGATCGGTGCAGAGTCCATATGGCGGGTGCCGCTGCTAGACGGCAGCAGGCCAGTGGTGTTGCACAGCAGAGGGATACTGCCCAGCCAGGAGATGCAGGTGGCCAGGCACCAGTTGGACTGCAGCTTGCAGGTAAGCACTTTGGTGGTGTATGCTGTTGTGTGGGGTAGGGGTGGGCCACAGCCCCCTGTGCACATGGCCAGTACATGCCGTGCTTCACCAGCATGGTCCAATGCACCATGCTGCACCCTGGGCATGTGTGTGTGGCTGCTGCAGGTGGGCTGTGGGTGCATCCAGGTCCCAGCCAGGCCACTGACAGCCCCACACAATGACCATTCACTTGGCTGCCATGGCTGTGGCATGCTGTACATGGCTGGTGGTGGTGTGCAGTGCTTTGCGTGTCTGTGGATGGTCGGGATGGCAGCTCATGTGGGCATGCACACTGTGGTCAGCTGTGTGCCCCCTACAGGGTGCATGCCACCACTGTCCGCTGCGCATAGTGTATGGGGTACGGTCATGTGGGTGTGCACTCATCCATATCCCCTCCTTTGTCCTAGGTGCCCATCTAGTGGATGTGCATACCAGGCTGCTGGAAAGGATCTTGGGGGTTACCATGGCCACACTTGTGGTGGCCCGCATCATATGGCGGGCCCTGTTCCAGCCACAGAGGAGAAGGCGGCAGAGGCGCCAGTAGTCGTGGACCTCCCGAAGGGCCCATTGGCCTACATCACCCTCCCTTCCACTGACACCCCTCCCATTCCTGCATTGTACACAGCCTACCATGTCCCGTGTCCCGACCCCCCCTTCCCCAGCCTACATTCCAGATTGTGGCCTCCCCGTTCCCTGCCCCTATCCCTGTTCAACTGTAAATAGTTTATTATTGTTGGTTGTTGCTTTTAATACATTTCTATTTTGGTAGTCATCTGTGTCTGTGTCTGCTTTGCAGCTGGCTTTGGTGCCATGCTGCAGTGGTGTGCATGGTGGCTGTGTGGCACGTTTGCGGTTGCCTGGGGTTTGTGTCAGGTGGTCTGAGCACAGTGGCTTGTGTGTGTGCCCTGTGGCATGCATTTGTTCCCTGCTGGGCTGTGTGTCCAGTGTGTTGTGTGCTGTCAGCTTGTGTGATGTCTGCTTTGGTCCAGGTGTCATGTCCCATGCTGTCCTATGGGTGCTGCCCGTGGCTGCCTACCAGTGGCCATGGGTGTCATGCCACCTCCATACACAGCAGTGGAATGCGTGGTCAGGGCATGCGGCCATGCGCCTGCCTTGTCCCCCTCCGGTCATCCTCTGCTCGGTGGTGGCAGTGTGTCCTGCTCTTATGGCCTGCTCCTCACTGTGCCAGGTGCCCTGTGCTATGGTCCATGTGCCTCTTTCCCTTGCCCTGCCCATGCTGTGCTCCTGTACTTCCTGCCTTGCTCCATTATGCAATCATGGTTGCTCGATGGCGCCTGCTGACTTGCTCCCTGGCACAGCCCTTGTTGAGCTATGGTGCATCCCTGCAATATTCAGCCATCTTGTGCTGTCACTTGCCTTGGTGCTCAGCCTTTGAATATCACATTGGTTGCACACCTGCACAGTGTACCTGCGCTGCGCCGCCCTTGCGCCTGCTTCTGGTGAATTCTGAATATCCCACCCAGAGTGTTAAAAAGTCCTAAATTTAACAGTTTTTTTTTACATTTGTCCACTTGTAGCTCAGAAACAATATAGGCTGCACTCTGAAACATTTAGGGTAGAAAGTCTTTGTGTCACAGATGTGCTTTTTGAAGGTTTGGTGAAAAAATATTCATCCAGTCAAAAGGTATGCAGTTTTTTATTCTCCCATTATTTCCTATGGGAAAATTTATGTCAGGCATGAAAGTTACACTTTTCGCACAGTAAAAGTACTTTGCACAAAATACCAGCTTCTTTTCACAATCAAGGTCAATATTTTGCACAAAGTTCACTGTAGTGTGAAAGGTGGAGCAGTGTTGTGTCCGCCATCTTGTTTGTCACTTAGTGAGGATCTTGAAGTTCACAATTAGAAAAAAAAAAAAACATCAGAACATAGCTAAACAGGATCCATTCTGCTGTATTCTGATGTTTTTTTTTTTTGTGTAAATGGCCGCAAACAAGTTTTTACATTAACCGAAATCTCGGATGCCTGCTCAGCGAGAAAATGGCTTCAAGCCCGTTCTCTGTACTAAAAGAGTGAAATTTTCTTGACTTCTGCAGCCACAGCTGGAACTCAAGCTGCTGGCTGCAGAGTCAAGGTTGACCCACTCTATTTTGCTGCTTTGTAACTGCAGCTCCCGTGTTTGTTGCCCTGGTGTCTAGTGGCACCCCCCACCTTCGTTAGCACCCTCATTAGTCAGTTAGTCAGTTGCTCAGTTACTTGTTCCTTAGTTTCTTTTCTTCATTTAAAGTGACACTGGGATGCCCAGTCCCAGTGTCAGATGCTCCACTGACCAAATCCTGTTTGTGAATGATTTCCTGACATTGGGGGCCCAATTCCCACGTTGGCAGTCAACACCTCCCCCCAAGGTAGGACATTGGGTAGCCCACACCTAGTGTCCCTAGTTATAGTACACCTCCTGCACAGCCACCAGTAATAAGTAACACTGGGGAGCCCACCCCCAGTGTTACAAAATGTATCCTTTTTTGCACTTCTATACTTGTAAGAAAGAAAACAGTCCCCCGCCATCTTTTTTTTTAAGCTTGAGGAGAAATGAAAATGGTCCCTCGTCGTCTCCCCCATCCCCTCCTCCATCTCCACCCTCCCTCTGTGCACCCACCTCCCCGCACCCCGCCTTACACCATACATACATCCAGAGGTCAGGTGCTGTCATCTTCTGTGGACTGGGACACGTCTGCACTCTTCAAAGCCAAACTGCAAACAGAAGAATCAAGGTGAGTGCCATATAATGGCTGCTTATGGCGTTTTGAACTTATGTTGATCTCTCTGGCAGTTTTCAACATTTTCCACCAAATTTTCAACATGGGCTTTTTGGGACCCCACCTCATGAACAGTGTCACTGTTTTCTTGTTACGTGGCCCCAAAAGGTGATTTCTCAGTGACTGCACAGAATCCCCTTTCGGGACTGATTAACAAAATGACAGCGACAGTCTTTATGGGGGAGGTCCCAAAATGGCCATGTTGTTTGTTTTGTTGAATTTTGTTGACCCAGTAAGCCCACTGGGCCTAGAAGTCCCTTTTTCAGGGGCGATCGGGGAGGGGGGATACAGATGGTAGGCAAATGAATTTGAACCAGATTAAGCTGTTGGTGGCATTCCCAGTGAATGAGGGAAACCTGGCCAGGACACCGGGGAAATTCCCCTACTCTTTTTGACAAGTGCCATGGGATCTTTAACATCCACCTGAACTACCACCAATCCAGGCAGATGGGAGCTCGGTTTAACGTCTCATCCGAAAGACGGCACCTCAGAAGTGCAGCACCCCTCTCATGCTGCACTACAGTGTCAGTATTGGGATATTAACCCAAGTGCCAGATGTGGGAACTGAACCCACAGCGCTCTGATCTCTCGGCCTCAGAGGCGAGTGTGCTACCTACTGAGCCACTGACACTGCTTATGTTGAAAACTTGCTGCAAAAAAATGTAAAAAAAATGGCTATGATAGGAGAGTGTGTGTTGTGCAGTTTCTATGCAGGTTCATAACTTCGCCAATTTTTAATATTTTCACTCCAGGTTTTCAACATTGCTATTTTTTTCAGACTGTCTCACGAACAGTATAGCTGCCATTTTTCACATCCTAACACTGAATTTTCAAACTTTTGTCACTGTACTATCAAACCTAACTCATGCATTAATGGAGTTTCACAATAAATATATATATATATATATATATATATATATATATATATATATATATATTTTTATATATATATATATCATAGTGCCATGGTAGTGGCACTGTAGTTAGGGTTGCATGGCTACTTCTATGTTAAACCCAAATTTTGCACTTTAATAACTTTGCAACCATTTGATCAATTTGCCTGAACTTTTGCATGATTGGTCTGGTACCATAGATCACTGGATCTAACAAGTTTTGTTCTGGTTGGATGTGCGGTTGAAGAGCTGTGGAGTGTCAAAAAGTGTGAAAAATCCTAACTTTTTAGAAAATTCTTTTCTCGTCTCTACACCCCAAATTGTTTGTGGTTCTCGTCTGAAATTTTCAGGATATATGGGGACTGGGTCACCAATGTGCCTTTTGAAGATTTGGTGGAAAAAATATTAATCTGTTCAAAAGTTATTAAACTTTTTAGTTTCCCATTATAGCCTATGGGAAAATATATATGCGCAGCTTGAAAACATTCAGGAAAGCCCCTTTTACTGTCATGCTTGGGTTTTTTACTTTCATACTGCCGACATCTTGTTTTCAGTTAGCGACGCAGAAAAAAATACTGCCCCTTGGTAAACACCAACAGTTGGGTTTGCCTAATCGAGGCCCTAGGAACATGACCCTGCCATTAGTTTTTTGATAGGATGCTTGGAAATATGATTTCTAAAATTTTCCTCCATTTTAACCGCAGAACTTTTGTGAAAGTTCTGCAGGTAAACAGCCCCCCCAAAATTGTTTCTTTGCCACTTCGTAGCAAAAATATGGTTAGGACTTTTGGGATGAAATTTGCAGAGTAGCAAGGACTTGCACCACAGATGTGCCTTTGCTGGTTTGGTGAAACAATTTACACTGGTTCTATAGTTACAGCACTGCAAAGTTGTGAATTTTCACATAGGATGACATTGTGGTGACTGTGGTGCCTTTCGGCACCTATATCTTGAAAATAGTTCGAGATACGGATTTTTCGCTAAGTGTAGCTTTAGGTGTACTAAGCATGGATAGAGGTGGCCAGGTCATGAATACAAATGTGATGGAATTTTTTCCAAAGTTGATATGGTTACTGAGATATTGCCACATTTGCAGCACAGGGATTACTTGGAATGTCTCTAGGCCTGCGCTATGTGTTTGTACTACTGTATAGGTGGGAGCACAGGACCCAGAGGGTCCTATGCACCTATGAATACCATTTATGCTAAACTGGGAGCGTAGGGCTCTCCTGCACCATGCCTCTACACTTATGGGTGGGTTGGAGTGCAGGGCCCAGAGGGCCTGCACTCCCACCTATGGATCTGAATATGCAAAACTGGGAGCACAGGGCCCTCCTGTGCTATGTCTCTATAGTTAAGGGTGGATGGGAGTGCAAGGCCCAGAGAGCATGCACTCCCACCTATGAATACCATTTTGCAAAATTGGCAGGCACAGGGCCCTCCTGTGCTATATCTGTATGCTTATTGGTAGATGGGAGTGCAGGGCCCAGATGGCCCATTCTCCCACATTCAGTATGGATATGAGTAACATTCAAGTTTCTCCAAAAGAAGGGAAATTCATTGCAAAAAACTCAGTTAATGTGTCAGTTAGGGTTGATTTCACACCAACAAAAGTCTGGAAATTTGATGTTAGGGTTACCAACCCTACCATCCAACCACCACCCCCCCACCCTCCACACATCAACAGGTGTTGGGGTGTGCCTTGGGTTCTTTGGTTCATTGGGACTAATTCTCACCCCATTCTCCTATACTGTACCATCTCAGCTTGTTTACACATGGACTGAGATGTGAGGTATGCCCGATGACCCCACAACATACCACGACACCTGTTGGTGTGTGGAGGGTGGGGGGTGGTAGGTGTGGTAACCCTAACATTGAAAAATATATATATATAAATATATATATATGTATATATATATATATATATATTAGAGGCAAAAACTCTGTTTAATGCATCAGTCGGGGTTGTTCCTAGCGACAAGTGAGAAGTCGGTGTTGGGGTTGAGTACCTGCCTTACCCCTCAAACACCCTGCTGACATCGAGGGTGTGCGTTGGGTTGGTCAGCCTAACTCTCACCCCATCACATGTGTGAACAAGCTGAGGCATAGGAGAATAGGGTGAGAGTTAGGACCGACAACCCCAATGCACACCCCGATGCCAGTTGGGTGGGGCGGGCTGAGGGGGGTGCAAAGGGGGGTTCAACCCTAACACCAAATTTCCTCACTTTTGTCGCTGTGGAACAACCCTAACTGATGCATTAAACAGAGTTTTTTGCCTCTAATTTCCCTTCTTTTTGAGAAAGAGGACTATAAATAATGCTCCCACCATGTGATTTTTTGTAACGTAGTAACGGTAACAGCAACGCAAATGCAAGCGGTAATGGTTACGCACAAGGTGCCGCAAATGTAAATTGTAAAGCAAACGTTAATAGAAACACAGGTGCAAAGTGACTGCAAAGCGAAAAGTGATGCAAATGGATACACAAACACATACGGAAATGCAACTGTAACACGCACGGTCACGGTACTGCTATTGTAAACACAAATGATAACTGTGACAGGAACAATAACACAAAAGGAAACAGAAATGCAAATGCAAGCGCGTATGGAAACACAAACTGTAATGCGCACGGTCATGGTACCGCGATTCTAAATGGAAATGGTAATGGTAACAGTGGCAATAATACCAAAGGAAACATAAACGCAAACACAAATGTAAGCTCATATGGAAACGCAAACTGTAATGCGCATGGGCATGGTAACGCAATTGGAAATGCAAATGGTAATGATAAGAACAACGATGACACAAAATGAAAGACAAACACAAACGGAAACGGAAGGGTGGCCCCCAACAGAAATGGTAATGTGCACAGTGATGCTAAGCAAAACACAAACAGTAGTCGAGACAGAAATGGTAACAGTAACGCAATCACAAGCACAAACGGAAATGCAAAGGGTAATGCACGTGGTGGCGTACATGGGAACGCTAATGCAAAGGAGCATGGAAACACAAGTGTAAAGCCTACGTATAACAGTAACTGGAGCGCACACTGTATTTTACCCCAAAATAAAGACATGGCTAGCATCCTCAGGGCTCGAATAGGTAAATACAAAAAAAATTATGTCCCTAGATGGTCCCAATTTTAAATGCCAAGTATTTCTGTGATCAGTAACTGAAAACAAAATGGTGGATTTGCAGCACTACTAGGGCCATTTGTGACACTAAAATGTGCATTTGCAACATGTTCGAACTTTTTGTTAACTTTTCCCATTGACTTATAATGGGAACTTGTTTTTTGAATAACTTTTGAACCATTTAATATTTTTTCATGTAATCTTCAGAAGTCACATCAGGGCCCCTGGCAGCACGTTCCCTGAAAATTTGGGACTGGTTGCGTAAACTGTGCGACCTGTAGGTGCGAGCAAAGAATTCATAAAACGTAAATGCGTGTTGCTTAATAACTCTGCAGCTGTATATCTGACTGGTATGAAAATTGGCAGATCCCAAGATCTGTAGTTACACCCTGTGCCTGCCAAATATCAGGCAAATCCATTGGATGGTGGCAAGGTAATTAAGGTGCAAAGTTTTACCAATTAACCTTAAAAGGGATACTCTACCATAATATATAATATATATATATATATATATATATATATATACACACACACATACATATAAGTTGGAATATTCAAACTGGTTGAGCATGGTGCAAGCACCCGTGCGATATTCAATGAGAATATCGCGCTTTACAAATCCCCATGCACCTGGGCACATCGGTAATATATGCGGTGCAGGTAAGGGGGGCGTGCCCATGCATATCCTGCACATCCAGATATTAAGCCTGGGATGTGCTGAGAATATGCAGGCACAACTCCTACATGCACCGCACACAGTTATGCCATAAAATAATGGCGCAACAGCTGGCCACCCACAGGTGAGCTGCCGTAATGCAGGGTGCAACATGGCAGCTGCTAGCTGTGATTGGCACTAGAGCTCTGGCGGCACCATCTAGTGGTGTAGTGCCCCCCCTCCATGCCCGATCGTGGGCAGTAATAATATCTAACCTCCCTGGTGGTCCAGTGGACCTATCTCCATGCCCGATTGTGGGCAGTAATATTAAAAACACTCCCTGGTGATCCAGCGGTACCCGTACCCCCCTCCCAACCAGCCCACTCTTTTCCACCACCCCGCTCCCCCGCGGTCAGTGGTGGGCAGCAGCACCGCACCCAGCCACCCGCTGACTGACAGCATACAGTATGGCTGTACGCCCATTGGTCCACTGTGTGGGTGAATGGGCATGCAGACCATACTGTACTACACAGTCCCAATATGCGAATGGATCCATACACATATCGGGACTGTGTAGTACGGCACGGTCTGCATGCCTGTTGGCCCATGCTGTGGACCAATGGACGACAGCCGCATCGTATGCTGTCAGTCGGTGGCTGGGCAGCTTGGTGAAAGTGGGTGCTGCCACCCACCGCTGACGGGGAGCAGGGTTGCGGGAAAAGTGGGCGGGTTGGGAGGGGGGTACGGGTACCACTGGAACACCAGGAAGTGTTTTTAATATTACAGTCCACGATAGGGCAGGGGGATGGGTCCACTGGACCACCAGAGAGGTTAAATATTATTACAGCCCATGATCAGGCAAGGGGATAGGTCTACTGGACCACCAGGGAGGTTAAATATTATTACAGCCTGCGATCGGGTAAGGGGATAGGTCCACTGGACCACCAGGGAATTATTTACTATTTACAGCCCACGATCGGGCATTGGAGCACGTTACCGGTGGGGGCAGGGGGCGTCAGTCCCCGATGGCTGCTGCCTGGCAGGGTGCCAGGTGCAAGTCACCGGGGATCCGTGCACCTGCATGCAAATGGGGCCATAATGACATGCAAATGGACCCATTTGTGCCTTGTATGCATTATGGCCCCATTTGCATGTCCACTGCTGAATATCTCGGTTGATGCACCTAGTGTAATGGCACTTTCACTAGCACATCCCCCTGCTCCTCTCTGGCCACTTGCGCTGGTGCTGTGCCACTGCGCCATGCGCTATGCAGGTGGCCACGGAGTGATATTCAATGGTGCTGAGTCATGGTGCAGCACTGTTGAATATCACCCTGTCAGCGACCTGGCACATCCCAGTTGTGCTGTGCCCAGGCTTGCACCACAGCCTGGTGCAGTTTGACTATCCCACCCATACTATTTATTTATTTATTAAATTTTGTTAACCGGGTAAGCCCACTGGGCCCCGAAGGTCCTAGTTAGGGTTGAATAGCTTGTTTAAGGTTAAAGGGTGAAACTTTGCACCTTAATAGCTTTTCCACTGTTCAATGGATTTGCCTGAAATTTGGCAGGCACAGACTGGCAGCTTAGGTCTTGGGATCTGACAAGTTTTGTACTGGTTGGATATACGGCTGTGGAGTTATTAAGTGACATCCGTGTGAGTATTGATGCTTTTTTGCGAAGTGTTTTGCTCACACCTACAGGTCGCACCTTTTGTGCGACCGGTCCAAAACCTTCAGGGATCATGCAGCCTGGGTCCCTGGTGTGCCTTTTGAAGATTTCGTGAAAAAATATTAAACGGTTCAAAAGTTATTCAAAAAACAAGTCCCCATTATAAGTCAATGGGAAAAGTTAACAAAAAGTTCGAAAGTGTCACAAATGCACTTTTTAGTGTCTCAAATGGCCCTAGTAGTGTTGCAAATCTGCCATTTTTTTCAGTTGGTGATCAGAAAAATTATTGGCATTTAAAATTGGGACCATCTAGGGACACAATTCTTTTTGTGTTTGCCTAGTCGAGCCCTGAGGATGCTAGGCATGTCTTTATTTTGGGGTTAAACACCCCAGAAATATGTTTTTCAAATTTCTGGAAAAAGTAGTATCACAAAGTAGTGTCGCAGTTGCGACACTTTCGCAAATTTTGCAAAAGCTTTTGTGAATTGTGACACTACTTTTCCAGACTATGGCCAAAATGACAGGAGTTCTTTGCCACCCTGCTGCAAAAGAACGATTTGGTCTTTTGGGCTCAAATGTGGAGGGAAGGCAGCCAACATCTCACAGGTGTGCCTTTTGGTGGTTTGGTGCCAAAATATTGCACGGATGCCAAGTTATGGTACTCCGAAGTTGATTTTTTTTTGCCTTAGACTAACATGATGGCATCTGCTGCGCCTTTCGGGGCTCATATCTCTGAAATGGTGCGAGATACGGAATTTTCATCACAACAAAACTCATGAATCATGTGAAATTTAAATTTTTTCTACATTGCACAGATCCTGAGATATAAGCAATTTAGTATATCAACAGCTCATTTTCTGCTCTGAGGCCCATTATTATGCATACGTTGTTTGTACACACTGTGTTTCTCTATGCAGCTGTTGGGCAGAAACAGGGTGTGCACTTCCATTACTGTTACAGTTAGCATTTCCATGACCGTTTGCGTTACCGATACCGTGTATGCCACCATGTGTGTTACTGTTTGCGTTCCCGTTTGCGTATGCATTTCTGTTTCCTTTGGCATTATTTCTGCTGTCAATGTTACCATCTGCATTTCCAATTGCGGTACCATCACCATGAGTGTCATGGTTTGCATTTCCTTATGCGCTTGCGTCTCCTTTTTCGTCACTGTTCACTTTGGCGTCACTTTGTCCTTGCATTTCTACTAACATTTGCTTTTCCATTTATGTTTCAGTCACCATGTGTGCAACCATTAGCGGTTGCGTTTCTCTTGCACTTACCGTTACTATGTCACAAAACATCATGTGGTGGGAACGTGGGCCACTACATTACATTCACTATTTCTACTGCACGTTCTCAAAAACAAGGGAAATTACAGGCAAAAAAAGTCCATTTAATGCATCAGTTAGGGTTGTTCCATAGCGACAAACACAAGGACATTTAGTGTTAGGGTTGAAAGCCCCCACTTCTGCACCACCCCAGCCCACCACCCCAACCGCCAACAGGGTGTGCATTGGGGTTGTCGATCCTAACTCTCACCCCATTCTCCTATACCTCAGCTTGTTTACACATATGATGGAGTGAGAGTTAGGGCCGACAACCCCAGTGCACACCCCATTGGCAGTTGGGGTGGCGGACTGAGGGGTGCAAGGTGGGCTTTCAACCCAATATCAAATTTCCTCACTTTTGTCTCTGTGGAACAACCCTAACTGATGCATTAAATGGAGTTTTTGCTCTTATATATATATATATATATATATATATATATATATATATATATGCATATGATGTTAACAGATGTCACAGCAGTGCCATGGGGTCATCAGACTCAACTCTCACCCCATTCCATGTGTAAACAAACTGACTTGCTACAGTATAGGAGAATGGGGTGAGAGTTAGTCCTGATAACTCCATGGCACACCCTGACATCTGTTGGTGTGTGAAGAGTGGAGGGGGATGGGGTGGTAGGGGTGGTAACCCTAACATCACATTTCCATACTTATGTTGCTGTGCTACAAACCCTAAGTGATGCATTAATGAAGTTTTTGTGTAATGAATTTCCCTTCTTTTTGAGAAAGTGTAATGTAACTGGTAACTGATATGTGTTTGTGGGAGTGTGGGCCCTCGGGGCCCTGTACTCCCTTCATGTTGTCCATTTTTTGTGTAATGGTATGTATATGTGGGAGCATGGGCCCTCTGAGCCTGCATGCCCAGTTACACATGAGTGCAGAGCCATTCAGCAGTTACATAGTACTAAAAAGGAACCCTCATAACACTTATCTGGCAATATCTCAGTAACTGTAGCAACTATGAAAAAATTCCACTGCAGTTGCAATCATAATTTCGAAACCTCCATGTGGGCTTAGGTCACCTGAAGGTGGACTAAGCTACTGGTAGCAAAAAAATTATATTTCAAATAGTTTTTGAGATACAGGCACCAAAAGGCACCACAGGCGCTGCAATGTTTGCCTATGGGAAATTTCTCAACTTTGGAGCTCTGTAACTTTGTAATAATTTAAAATTTTTTTACTAAACCACCAAAAGGCACATCTGTGGGGCCAGGGCTTGCCACTTGACAAATTTCAGCAAAAAAGCCTTAACCATTTAGGTGCAGTTGTGTGGCAAAGAAATTGTATATTTTGGTGCAGTGGTTTCGCAAATTGCGACAGTGCAGATGTGACAGTGTTGTGATTTGCGGAAGTGTCGCAAATGTATTGTCGTGATTTGCGACACTACGGGGGACCCAGTTTTATAAAAGGTATTGTTAGGGGTCCTAGAAAAAAACTGATGGCACCATTGTGTTCCTCTGGCCCCATTTAGGTAAACACAACTATCAGTGTTTACCTAGGGGCAGTCGAATTTGAATTACAGATGTTTTTCTTCACCACTAACTGAAATTATTATAATGGTCTCAGAAATGCTGAATTCTGATTGGATGTCAGCATTCTGACAGCCATATATTAAGCCGTACTTATTAATGTACTTGTAGAGCCGAACCACAGGTGCAGTGATTTCCCTGGCACTTTTTTTGGTTTCTCAAAAATTCAATCAATAGAATTGAGAGCCGCCATTATAGTAACTGCCACACCAAGGACTCAAGAAACCACTGATGACCAAGCAATGATTACAGGCCCCAAGAAGGAACTGCAGCAGTTCCCTTCAAATAAAACAGTTCAGAAAACAAAAGCACAGACAGGGTAGAACTTTCTGCAGTCTTGCTACAAATATGTAGAAATACAGTAGGAGTGTAATCTCTATCAGTACCGCTGAGACACCGCAGTATGCGCCGTGATGTTGCTGCTTTTTTTTCCTTGTAAGTAGTTTAACAATAAAGTGTAGCCAGAGCAGTAAGAGAGTGGGACTGGGCAAAAAAGAGGGACAGGGAGCATCCGTGTGGGACAAGCACTCAGTCCAAAACTTGAACCAGCATGTTAGGTAGCACAACATTGATTTGGCAACCTTTGGTTTTCTATCTTTTTTTCTTCTTAAAAATAAACAAACGCAAGCACCAAAAAGACGATCCAAAGTATGCTGCTGTCTTCTTTGTAATTAGATAGCATGGTTAAGTGGGGCAGGGTGTAGAAGGAGAGAATGACATCCATGACGAAGCTGAATGAAACGGCTTCAGTGTGCAGAGCTTTAGATACTGACAAGTGCGACTGTTAATGAACACTCACACAATGTCAGTCCTGCACAAACTCTGCACGCTGAAGCTATCTCAGTCAATTCTGTCCCGGCTGTCATTCTTTCATTCTTCACCCCTCTTGCTGTACGTGTCTATGCAAATTCAATTTTCTCTCCTGGCCCCGATCATGCACTTTTTTTACCAGTTAGTTACCGCATGCCTCGTCCTGCCCCTTCCCAGTTGAAAATAGAAATGAAGTAAATAAAAAAAAAACTCAAGAGCTTGTACATCATTTCTAGTGACAGAAAGTAAATAAAATACATACATCTAGTTATAAATCTGCATGTACAGTACATTAATATGCTCCTCATTTTCTGTCATCACAAAAGGTACCAGTGTGGGGGTGTGATAGTTGATTTGCTTGTGCACAGAATGTTGGTTTAAAAGCAAATCAGCTTCAGGAATGAGCACGTACATCAGTGTAGACCACACTTATCCAGATTGCAGCAAACAAACCAGATACTAGACAATTTAGAATGGTAGATGGACTATTTTATATCATTTTCTCAAAAAAATAAGCAAAAGTTATTTAAAAGGTTATTTAACCTACAGTTACTCATAACCTAATTATAACAATAGCAATAATTAACTCCAGGGGGTTACGTTAATGTTCAAGTTAATCACCTCCTGGGGGCAATATGGCATTTGGCTGCACCTCATGCCACATTACACCCCCAAGGGGTGATTAACTTGAACATTAACGTAACCCCCATCATTCATTATTGCTTGACAAGATGGTGGCAGCATGACAGTAAAAGGGACATTTGCAATGGTAAAATGTACTGGCAGCAGCTTTTGTGAGGCACATATATTTTTTTCCCCTTGACAATAATGGGAAAATTAAAATGTAAATAACTTTTGAAGGGATTAATATTTTTTCACCAAATCTTCAAAAGGCATATCAGTGACTCAGACTGCATCATTCCTGAAGATTTCAAACCAGACAGACAAATTGTTTGGGCTGTAGCCCCAAATAAAGAAATGCGCAACCCCCTCCATTTTGGGGCGTTCTTTGGCACTCCACAGCTCTGCAACTGCTCATCTGACCATTACGCAACTTACCAGATCCAGAGATCTATGGTACCACACCACAGATACAAAATTTCAGGCAAATTGTCATACAGTTGCAAAGTTATTAAAAGTGCAAATGTTTGGGTTTAACATGGAAGTGGCCAGGCAACCTTAACTATAGCTGCACTACTGTGCAGCTATAGTATATCTATCTATCTATATCTATATCTATATCTATATCTATATCTATATATATATATATATATAGATATACATATAGCTATCTATAGCTATAAATATATATATGTATATGTACATCTATATACACATGCATTGGAGGATCATGCTATCTTATGAGGTACCTTGTACAGCGTGCATAAGTACCTCTGGCTGCAGAGCCTCAGGCCCCATGGAGCATGGAAATTAAGGAAATGTGACATCAGGGATTCCAACCCTAACTCTCCACCCCCTCAGCAGCAAAAGGACAGGCCCACATAAGCAACCATAGACAACCATCATAGGTAAGGCAAACAGCACACAACTGTTTCCAGATGACACAAATTCAGTAGCACCATTGTGCTACCTTCATGGATTTGTATCTGTGACTGCATAAGCACAGGCCTCACAGGGGTCTGTGCTTATGCAGCCACATGTGTGTGTGTGTGTGTGTGCGTTGTACATCATGCATAAGTACGTGTGGCTACAGAAGTGCATACTCAGTAGGATTTTTGGATAACCCTCTGATGTGACAGTTAAAAAAAAACACTGATTGTGAGCGTTTGACAATCACAAAATTAGTGCTTTACTTGTGAGAAAAAATAGTAACTGTGATGGCTGCCACCTTGTTTTTTTTAACTAAAAACATTGAAAATACTTCAAACATATATATTTTCAAAAAAATAAACACCTGAACCTAACTAAATGGGACCCGTTTAACTAGATTCTGGTGTTTATGTTTAGAAAATGTATTTATTTATTTTTATTTAGTTTTTGTTGACCGGGTAAGTGCACTAGACAAATTCTGCCTATTTTCAGGCACGACCTGGGGGAAGGGATACATATGAATGCCAACTGGACCTTGAATCAGATTAAGCTTTTGGTGGTATTTTTAATGAATGGGGGGAAATTTGGCCAGTGCACCGGGGAAATTCCCCTACTGTTCAGTAGGGGGAACCACTGTCTGTGGAGATGGCTAGACCCGAGCGGGAGTCAGAGAGGAAGGATGTATCATCAGCTGGGGAGCAGGTCTCATCCTCGATTGCTGTATTGCAAGAGACCAATATGTTCTATGATGTCGAGGGGCATGTGGAACTCCAGTGCCCAATTGTGGAATGGATTATACGAGAAAAGACCATCGATGAGGATATTGTTGGATGAGCTACGAGGGATATAGTTCAGGAGTCGATTGTGCTGGAACCTGGCTCAGAAGCCCAGTTGAGGACTCTTCTACTGGAAGAAGAATTGAAATTTTTAGCAAAGAAACAATCACTTATGGTTGCATTTTCAGCACAGACTCAGCAAAGTCAACTGGATTTACATGGGTTGACACAGTGGCGTTGGACAGTGCGACTGCCTCGGTGGTGGAAATGCCATCATCTTCTAGGTGTGCAGCTGGTATCGCCGCAGAGATTCCACCCTTTATGACACAAGATTCTTTCACCTTTTCAGCCCAGGACTGGAACACCAAGCTGTTCATTTTTGACCCCACAGATAAGATTGGACCAGACAAAGATCCAGAGAAGCAAACAAGAGCTCAGTCCGAAATGGCATCTGCGGCTCAGTCTGGAGCCGGCCTAAGCTGGAGTTCTGTTACTCCGATACACGGTCTTATGGCAGCTTTTGGCTCCATTGAAGCCAAATTTAGGGACACTGGCTGGGCAATGGATTCAACGACGGGAAAATGGATCTCCGGGATGACTCCTATTAGAATGCCTACAGTACAGGACCAGGCACACCCAGGTATGACTTTAAGCTCTTCTGCAGTACTTCCTGCACATGTTGTTGAACCAGTTTCAGATTTGGAAATGGATGCTGTAAGCCAGGGGACTATGTCCCCTTTGCAACTCCTGCCGGATTTGCAATGAACACAGCACTCTATCTTACCTGTGATGCAAAATGTTATTACTGCAGATTGCTTGACTCCTGGGCAATCTCTTCTATCTAATCTGCCTATACTGGACCCCCCCGACTGAGACTTTGCATCATCAGACGGCTGCTTCTTCCTCTACTGCAAGACCATATGCCTCTTTATTTCATAGTCCATCATATCCTGCAAAGCAACATAATACAGTATGGCTGCATTATAAAGGTGTTTTTGAACTTTTTCCAGACAAGGTTTATGTTGCTCGTACCCTGTTAAAGGGGTCCATGGGTTTTCATGCATCAGAAATCTACACCTTGATTCAAGTCTCCAGTGAGACATCTTTTGATGTTAGTTTTAAGATCACCTCTGGTGTGGAGAAATTTTGGCAGAAATATCATAAAGTTAGACTGTCCCTTTTATGGGTACCCTTTGATGTTGTTCATTTGATGAAACCAGCATTCTGGACTGTCATGGTCTTCTTCCAAAGTGAGGGGGTTAGCGTGACTGACTTACTTTATTGGTTGAAACAGAGATGCACACTGCAACGGATGCCTGACTCAGTTTTTGACTTGGAACAACTCTGGACTGGAGGCTGAAGAGTCTGGGTGGCTCTTCATTCCACAGATGCTGGATTACATCACCTGCCAAACAGTTTCTACATCGGAAGGGACCGAGGTGTACTTTTTTACGCAGGTCAACCAAAGGTCTGCTATCGCTGTGGGTCCACTTCCCACTTAAGCAGTTTATGTGACAAATTGAAGTATTCTTTGTGTAATAATCTGGGTCACACTAGTGGGCACTGCCAAAACCCTAACGTTTGTAACTTATGTAATGAGATAGGGCACACCTATACTGCATGCCCGCAGGCACCCACAATAAACCAGACTTGTCTATTTCAGAACACCACATTTTGATTGCTCTGGCACAAAGAGCACAATCAAGGGTCCCCAAACAACCAGGTTGAGGCCTACACAGGGTGTTCCGGCACCTCACACCCTTGCTCAGGAGGTTCCCCCCCTTTCTCAGGCACCTCCCATCCCTACGAAGCAGACTGAACCTGCTTTAGAAGGTCTTTCTGTTGCTCCAGAGCCTGTCTCTTCTGTTTTGCCTTCTATAGTGTCTTTTCCAGTGCCTATGTCTACTGAACAGAGTTTCAGTGAGGGAGTGGTTATGCCCCCCACTTTCCCAGCCAGCAGCTGTTATTCAAAACCAATGAGTTTTGAGACACAGAGATGGCAGAAAGCCTTCTCCTCTCAAAGTATCTAAGATTGCTACAGTACCCCTTCAAAGCAAATATGAGGTTTTATGGGAGCGGCCTGAGGTCTCCGGTGATGAGTCTGATGTATCATTCCTCAGTTCCTTGGTACCAGATCCTGGTACAGATTTGGAGTACCAGTCTATTGATCTCCCTATTGTGCCACCGAAGAAGTTGGGCAGGCAACCTAGGAAACAAATGAGGGGACCCAAGAAACAGTTGAAACAGCCGCCATGAGGTTAGAGGTTCTATTTGGAGTTTCTTCCTTTTTCTTCATTCCTGTATATTATTTCTCTGTCTGTGTTCACAATAAATGTGAACAGCATTAAGTCTCAGAGGAAGAGGAACTTTGTCTTTTCTAATTTAATATCTAGAGGCTCTGGGATTTATTTTATACAGGATACTAGAATTCATACTCTGCCAGAAATATCGAAGGCTGTTAAGATTGGTACATTGGTCGTTCTTCTTGGTCAACAGGAGAGGATGTTTGTTCTGGGGTAGGCATTTTGTTTCACACTCTTGATTTTCAGTTAATTAAAATAGTAGATTTATCACTTGGCCGCACTCTGATATTAGATGTCAGACTGGGTGATCTGCTGTATAGGCTGATCTCTATTTATGCACCTCAATCTAAAGCAGACCATATAGTTTTGTTTAATCTTATACAATTCTGTTTGTACACCATGTACAATATTGTTTTTGGAGGGAATTTTATTTATTTGTGGCCTTTCTGTGGGGGATAGAAGGAAACAGATAAAAACTAGGAAATTGTCTTGTGATATGTCTTGTCTCTCTAATATGATTAAGTTGACTTTATTGAAAGATGCTTTTTATTTTATTCATAACAAATCTGACCCTACTTTTCAAAAAGGCCATTTGGCTACCCGAATTGATTTCTTATTATTGGTCAAACATATGTCAATACGTTCCATCACAGTAGCATTGGTAGAATATTTGGACCATAATATTTTGCATTTGACTCTTGCTTCATCAAACCCCCTTACACATGGGCCAGGTTTTTGGAAATGTAATTCTTCCTTGCTGCAGCAAGAATCCTTCCTTCAACAAGTTGCCCTTTTTTTTTTTGAGACTGGAAAGTCAGTTTATGTTTTTCATGATAATCCTGTCATGTGGTGGGAAGACACTAAAAAAGATTTAGGTTCCTTCCTGAGAAACCAGAATAGACACCGATATCAAACAGAACACCATCATTACCTATAACAATGCCTACAGTTACTGAAACTGACATCTAGTAGTATCATTACAGGACAGGATTTTGGTGATTAAATTCAACGAGTGAAAGCTGGTATGTCTTAATTTCACGCTAGGCAGGCTGCTAGCTTAAATCAACAACATCAATTTGGAACCCAGGGTAAAATGGGGATTGTATGTCCATATGATAGCAGCAAAATCTGAACTTCTCAAAAACTAACGGAATCTTTATTAGATACTGTTGGGGCTGTTCATCACACCAATGAAGGAATAATTAAGGTGGTTACAGATTATGGGCCAGATTCTAGAAGGGTTATGCCTGGCGTAACAGCAGTTGCACCAGGTAGAATGGCGCATGTAGCAACTTACGCCAGCAGTTGCAACATGCGCGATTCTATAAAGTGGCCTGCAACATGGCACAGGCCACTTACGCCAAACAGCGGTTATGCCACATAAACCCCCTGTGACATGGCACTAGGGGGTTTATGGCAGGCAGTAGTTTTGCCCCATTCTAGAAGGGCAGCTACAAAGTCCCAATGATGGGATCCTACAAAGACCCCCTGGAGGAGAACTGGTGATGTAAGTTACACCAGCTATTAGCTGGTGTAACCTTCGGCTGCCCCCCCCGGGGGTCCTGTAGACCCACCTTCAGACATGCCAACATGCTGCCATCCCCCCACCCATGCTCTGAACTGCGAGTCGCTGGCCACATATGTGACAAAAAGCCAGCCCTGGTAGTCTAGTGGCCCCCCCAAACTGTATAATAATTAATATAGAGATCCCCATATCCCTGGAAGTCTAGCCCTCCCGAACTGTATAATAATTAAAATAGAGATCCCTGTATCCCTGGTAGTATAGCGGCCCCCCAAACTGTATAATAATTAATATAGAGATTCCTGTATCCCTGATAGTCTAGCACCCCCCCCCCGAACTGTATAATAATTAAAATAGAGATCCCCATATTCCTGGTAGTCTAGCAGACCCCCAAATTGTATAATAATTAATATAGAGATCCCCGTATCCCTGGTAGTCTATTGGCCCCGAACTGTATAATAATTAATATAGAGATCCCTGTATCCCTGGTAGTCTAGCGGCCCCGATCAACATAAAATACATATAGTACACCCATTCTCTGGTAGTCTAGTGGCCCCCACCCAGCCCATGCTAACCCACCTGTCACCCCCACCCATTCCAGCCAGCGACTGGCACAGCCCACCTCTCACCACCACCACGGCCAGCTGCTGACTGAGTCCAGAATCAGCGATACTGAAAAGATGCACTTAGATAATGTTATTAAGAGTATAGGTATGCATTTGTATGACAGTGATGGAGGGCACTAGACTACCAAGGCTACCTGGGTATATGCTGCATTTGCGGCTGGTGACTAGGGGTCGGGGCACGGGTGGGGGTTTGACCACGCCACCCTGCTTTTGCGGCTTGCGACATGCTGGCCAGGTACACCCTCTGTGTGGTGTACCTTGCCGCATGTCACAAGTCGCAGGACTTTGCTGCGGAGATCCTGCCCCTTCTAGAATAGTGCACAGGGTCAATGTTGCAGTTGTGGGTGGTGCAAGTTGTGTTCCGTGCCTTCACTTTATTCCAGGAAAACCAGTCTTCAGATCCGAGTCATCATTGTTGTTTTGACTCTTTTTCCGGGCTGTGTTGCTCGGAACAGCTTGCCCAGACCCTTATGCAAGATATTACGCCATTAGAGGTTGAGTCAGTTGTATGTTCTTTAAAATTAGGGAAGGCTCCTGGTCATGATGGCCTTACTACTTATATTTACAAAACCTTTGGCACCAGCATTAGTATGGCATTAGTGGCTGTTTTCACACATATGTTACAAACTCAAGAAGTTCCATTGTCAATGTCTCAAGGTTTATTCATTTATGTACATAAAAAAGGGGATAAGCTGCACCTCAAGAATTGGAGACCTATCAGTCTCTTAAATA
This sequence comes from Neoceratodus forsteri, assembly GCA_016271365.2. Lineage (NCBI taxonomy): Eukaryota > Metazoa > Chordata > Ceratodontiformes > Ceratodontidae > Neoceratodus > Neoceratodus forsteri. The sequence goes on along the minus strand of CM028136.1, from coordinate 944,346,470 downwards.
GAGATTTCAAACTACAAGCAAAATTATTGCATTCAAGATTGTCTTTGGTTGCTCCATCATTGATTACTGCGGCCCAATCTTGTTCAGTGAAGGATAGATCTATTACAGAAAATCTATTGTTATTAAGGGAATTTTTTTCTTTAGGTTCTACATGAGACCTGAATGGGGTGGTTTGTGTCCTGGATCAAAGACATACTTTTGATTCTGTCTAACATTCTTACCTTTGGTTTGTTCTGGAATCCTATGGTATTCCACTCCCATTTATTACATGGATTAATTATTTATATTGTACAGCTACAGTTGTACCTTTAGTTAATGGATGGAAAGGACCCATGATACCAGTGAAGCAGGGGGTTAGGCAGGGTTGCCCCCTAAGCCCTCTGCTTTATGTTTTCAGCATAGACCCTTTACTTAGGGATCTGAATTCTTCACCCTTGATAAAACCTATAGATTGTCCAGTGGGCGAATTGGCATACAGAGCGTTGGCATATGCTGATGACTTATGTCTTTTAAGCCCAGAGGCTTGGTTCAGCCCAACAGGCCTTACAAATCTGCCAAGAATACAGCACTTTTCAGGGGCATCTTTGAACCTTCATAAGTGTACCGGAAAATATATTGGTAGACAGGAGGCAGCACGCTGTGAGATTGCTAGATTTACCATTGTGGAGGGACCGATACAGATTTTAGGTGTCCTGTTTGCTGACGACAACATGGATACTTTGAACAGTTCCCCAAAATTGGAAAATGGAAGGAAACTGGTCGCAAGATGGAACCAGAGGAAGACTAGCAAAAAAAAAGGGTATTTTAATTAAGGCATTTTTACTTCCGTTATTTTTACATATAAGTTATATTTTTCTTCTGCCCAAACACTTGGTGATGACTTTATATAACATATTTTTCAAGGCCATTTGGGGCAGTCACCTGAATCCTCTTAAAGGGAACATTTTATACCTCCCCATAAAGGATGGAGAGTTAAACATGGTGAACTCCCTGGTCTTTTTTTATACTGTTTTTGTTTTATGACTAATTTGAAACCACTCCTCTTCCATACAGGTAAAATTTGGAGCTCCTTATTTTACTTGGCCTGTACCCCATGGTTCAGATGATGGGACTCCGGGACTTTGGGTAGTTTGGGGTCAGCTAGTCAGACAGTTGCATATGTCAAACAAATGTTTTTGAAATTAAAGACTTGGAACATTTCTAGTACGATGGTATTACATGGCAATAGGAAAAAATTGTATAACCATATTGTTACTTTGTACTTCACCAAACCCATTACTTTTCCCCGTTGTCCCCAATCTCATTTGCTTTTATTACATTCGTACATTACTGATCTGAGAATTCTACCTCATGTCTGGGATGTTCATTGGTTGTGTTGTCATGAAAGATTGAATATCAAGGGCAACCAAATGTACAAGCAGATGTCTGATGCATGTGCAGTAGACCCCTGTATAGCCTGCTTATTAAATCCATGGAACATCTTTTTTTTGTTCTTATATTGTTGTGTTTTGGCAATATCTAGCAGTGAAGTGGAATCCTTCTGAGTATGGAACTGTAAATTCTATTTTATTGACATATGGGGATTTTCCTAGTAGGTGGCAGAAGTGGGATACGAGTACTCCACCTTATTTTCACAATCATAAAATGGCACATCTGGAATTCCCTATGTTTATTTTCTTAGCAGCAAAAAGGTTCAGTATGTGGAATTGGGTGCTAAAATTGTTCAAGATCTACAGAAGGTCTGTGGGAAGGAAGAGATGAGTATGAGTTCAGATTGTTTGAAAATCACATGGAGGAATTTACCATGATCACAGATAATGATGTCCCAATTACATGAGGTGGGGTGGAATCCTATTGGGAATGTATTTTTCTTTCTCGTACTGCATAAACTTTGTGAGTCAATTTTATTTTCTCCTGGGGTGTTTCTTTTGTTTTGTTTTTTTCATATCGCTGTTTCCTTTTTTGGGGGTTTATTATTTTTCTTATCATTTTTCCAAGAATGAATTGGGAATGCTTATACAGTTTATTTTTTAGGATTCTCTCATTTTCTTTGCATTATGTTTACTGTTGATATGTTTTTAGTGAAATTTTATTGTATTGTATGATTTTTCCTTCCTCTAATAATCTCCCCCACTCTTTTCGAGAAGTGCCATAAGATCTTTAATATCCACCTGAACTACCACCAGAACAGGCAGATGATACATCGGTTTAACGTCTCATCTGAAAGACGGCACCTCGGGAGTGCAGCATAATGTTTCTGGACACAGGAAAATCCTGGATGTCCAGCTCAGTGAGAGGAGTAATTCACCTGTGTTCTCTATATGAGAACAGCTGGACTTTCTTGACATCTGCAACCGCAGATGAAGACATGCTGCTGGCTTGTGTGCCAGCAGTGAGCCAGCAATCTCGATCACTCTCTCTATCTTTCTTCAATTAGTCAATCTATCTATCTATCGATCTATCTGTATATCTGTCTATCAAATCTTTGTTTTTTTTAAGTATTTCTTTCCCTCCCCCTCTCAGCTCAACCAACCCTCCCTCATTCTTCCCTGATCACAAAATATATACAGTACATAACAGCATACCGAGATACCACCTCCTGGTCTCATTTTGTTGAGACCCCCCAGGATGCCACCATGCCATCCCAACAAATAGGTGGCAGCACTGGGTTCCCACCCCATGCCACGAACAATATGCCAACACTAGGGTGCGCAATCCCCATTGTCAGCTTCCCTGCTAAACAAGAAAGATGTCCCTCATTGATTATTTTTTATTTTAGTGTTAGAAACCTGTAAAAAAAGTCCCTCACTAATCTCAGCCCCCACATACCCCAGTCATCCCACCTGACCCCTCCACTTAGCACCCCCCACCCCTCCACACACCCTCACTTACCTGAACATGCCTCACCAGGTAGATCCACTCTCCTATCAAAAACATGTCTTGCTGCTAGAACTGGTGACTGTAATATGAGAAAATAAGGACAGTATGGTTTAAAATAGAGTACTTCAATAGGGTTTAAGCTTTTACTCATAACTTTGTTATTTTTTAATATTCTGCACTAAATTTTCAACGTGGACTTTTTGGGACACAACCTTACGAGCAAGAGTGGTCGAATTTTTCAAATTTTGCCAGAAAGGTGATTTCATGGTTGCGGTGTCAAGTGGCACTTCCCACCTTCTGATTGCCATCTCTATTACATAGAAACATAGAATTTGATGGCAGATAAGGACCGCTTGGCCCACCTAATCTGCCTATTTCCCTACCTGATGGAGAAGCTGCAGATTCTAGTTAATCAACAGCTTACGTCCTCCTACCCCCCACTAGAATTACCTTATGCCCGTCCCATGCATTCTTGAATTCTACCACTGTTCCTGACTCCATAATCTCCTCAGGAAGGCTGTTTCATGCATCCAAAACCCTCTCTGTGAAAAAATGCTTTCTAACATTATCTCTGAGCTGTCCCCCCTCTATCTTCAAATTGTGCCCCCTTGTTCTCATACATCTCTTCTTCTGAAAGATGCTACACTCTTGTACTTTTTTAATTCCCTTGAGATATTTGAAAGTTCCTATCATGTCCCCCCTCCCTCCTTTCCTCAAGGGTATACATGTTAAGCTGCTTTAGTCTCTCCTCGTATGTCTTCTGGTGCAGACCCTGCACCATTTTGGTTGCCCTCCTCTGAACAGCCTCCACTCTGTCTATGTCTTTGCGGAGATGGGGTCTCCAGAATTGCACGCAGTACTCCAGATGGGGTCTCACCAACTGTCTGTACAGATGGACAACAACTTCCTGTTTTCTGCTGTTGATGCCTCTCCCTATGCATCCCAGTATCCCCCCCCAACCCTCCTTACTGCCTTCTCACATTGCTTGCCCACCTTTAGGTCATCTGAGATAATTACTCCTAGGTCTCTTTTGATTTTTGTTGTTGTTATTAACTCACCCCCCATTGTGCACTCTTCCCCTGGGTTTTTGTTTCCCAGATGCATTACCCTGCACTTCTTTGCATTGAATCTGAGCTGCCACATATTTGACCATTCCTCCAACCTTGCCAAGACCCTAGTCATCCTTTCCACCCCACCTTGTGTATCAACACTGTTGCAGATCTTTGTGTTATCTGCAAAGAGACATACCTTTCCTTCCAGGTGCTCTCCAATTTCACTTATAAAGACATTAAAGAGGACCGGTCCCAGTACTGAAACCTGTGGTACCCCACTATTTGCCCTCCTTTCTTCACTGTGGACTCCATTTACTATTAACCCTTGCTTCCTGTTGTCCAGTCAATTTTTTATCCAGGCTACCACCTTGGGACCTACTCCAAGGCTGGCTAACTTGTTCTGTGAGACTGTGTCAAATGCCTTGCTAAAATCTAGGTAGGCCATATCCACAGCCCCTCCCTGTTCTACTACTTTGGTCACCCAGTCAAAGAAATCTATTAGGTTCATCTGACATGACCATCCTGCTGTGAAACCATGCTGCCTTGGGTCCTGTGCCCCACTGGTCTCCAGGTACTCAACAATTCTTTCCTTCAGAAGTGATTCCATCATTCTCCCTACCACTAAGGTTAAACTAACTGGTCTGTAGTTTCCTGCCTCTGCCCTGCTCCCACTTTTGTGAAGGGGAATCACATTTGTCCTCTTCCAGTCCTCAGGTACCATCCCATCCTTCCATGATTTGTTAGAGTAGTCAGTGGTGTTACTAGTTCTACCCTTAGTTCTTTTAGATTTGTTGGGCGAATCCCCTCTGGCCCCATTGCTTTGTCCACCCTCAGTTTCAAGAGTTCTTTCAAAACCCTTTCTTCTGTGAATGGACCCATATCGACCCCCCTATTCAGAGTTTCTCTCTTGTTTGGTTTAGGTACCTCCCCCTCCTCTTCTGTCGTGAATACTGAGTAGAAATATTCGTTCAGTATCCCTGCTTTTTCACTGTCATCCTCTGCCCACATTCTCTCCCCTTTATTAAGCCTCTGTATCCCTTACTTGATCTTTCTTTGCTCCCTAATGTACCTATAAAAGGGTTTATCCCCCTTCTTAACAGAGTTGGCTGTCTTTTCCTCAGTTTGTGCCTTTGTTGTTCTGACTGTCTTCCCTTCCTCCTTCTGCTTTAACTGATAAAGTTCTCTGTCCTGCTCCTTCTGTGTTTCCTTATATTTCCTAATGGCTATCCTTTTCTCCTTAACCTTCCCTTCCACCTCTTTTGAGAACCATAGTGTTTTTTTCCTTCATTTTGTTTTGTTGATTTGCTTTACACAAAGGCTTGTTGCCTCTGCAATGGCTGTTTTGATTATTCCCCATTATTCCTGTACCCCTCCTTCTTGCCCATTTGCCAGTGCTTTTCTGAGGCACTCTCTCATTTTCCCAAAGTCAGCCTTCCTAAAGTGCAATAGTCTTGTTTTTGTGTGGCTTGACTCTATGGCTGTGTTTTTTGTGAACCACACTGTTTGGTGGTCACTTGTTCCCAGATGGCTACACACTTCTAAATCTGAGATCCTTTCTCCTTCCCCATTTGAGAGTACCAGGTCTAAGATTGATCCCTTCCTAGTGGGTTCCAACACTAGCTGTCTGAGGCATGCCCCCTGTAGGGCATCAAGAATGACCCTGCTCTTGGATGTGCCTGCATCAAAGGTTTTCCAGTTAACATCTGGCATATTCAGGTTACCCATCAACAATATATCCCTTTTTTCTGCCATTTTAAGGATGCCTTCTATTATTTCCTTTGTTCTATTTCCTCCTCATGAGATGGGGTTCTGTACACAATATTGATATAGCAATTGTCCCTGGTGTCTAGTGGCACCCCCCATTCACCGTCCCTGTTCTTACAATATATTTACCTGGTGTCTAGTGGCACCCTCCACCCTCCAATCACCATCCTGTAACAATAATACATTTCCTTAGTGTCTAGTGACACCCCAACCCTCCAATTGCAGCAGGTGCTTAACATATATTTCCCTGGTGTCTAGTGGCATCCTCTGATCCCCATGAAAATGAGAAATTTCTGTGGTGTCTAGCGGCACCCCCCCACCCTCTGATCACTGTCTCAGTCATAATCATTCATTTTCCTGGTGTCTAGTGGCAACTCCCACCCTCTGGACACTGTCCCTGTTATATGTCCTCATATTTCCCTGGTGTCTAGTGGACCCCCCCTCTGATCTCAGTCCCCATATTGAACTCTCTTGTAATATAGAAAACTGTCCCTCAATGTCTTTTTTTAATCTGTTAAAAACAAAATCTATCACCGATCACACCCAACCACCCCAACCTCCCACTCAGCACCCACCTCCCCGCACCCCCCACATACTCTCACTCACCTGAACAGGTCCTGAGGTGAAGATGATTTCTACGCTTGAAGGCATGACTTGCTGCTGGAACCACTGACTGCAATATGAGATACTAAGGTAAGTGCTATTCAACATATTTCAATGCGGTTTTCAACTTTGGTACATAACTTTGCCATTTTTGCATATTTTGACACCAAATTTTCAACAGGCCCTTTCTGAGACCCGCTCCTCATGAACAATGTTGGTGCAGAGCTGTGTGGAATATAAAATTCCTCCTATGGAATGCCAGTGGAATGACCATTCTGATTCTGTGGAATTCCACAGAATTTTCATGAAAATTCCTTGGAATTTTGCAATACTTTAAATTTCAGTTATTACGCTATAATTTTAAAAGTATTCATCCAAATCACACCAAATTTGAAAAGTAGCTAGTACACAATGGCTTACATAAGTATACCAAATTTCAAAGTTCTACTTTGAAAGGGACGGAGTTATGAGTGGCTAAACATTTAATCAAAATTACATTTTCAGTTATTTTGAGATAATTTTAAAATTTCTTATCCAAACTTCTCCACAATATCAGGATTTAGAGAAGCACCTAGAATGTGTATATGCACCATGTTTTAAGTCTCAAGCTTCAATGGAAACTAAGTTATAGGTAGCCAAGTATTTTTGCCAAAATGTGGATTTCTGTAATTTTAGTATAATTTTGATAGTATGCATTGAAATGTTACAAAGCATGACAGGTATACAAGCTATCACTACATTTGTATGTGCACATAGTTTCAGATTTCTAGCTTTAAATGGGATTGAGTTATAGCCTGCCAAACATTTTGCCAAAATATAAATTTCAGTTAGTTCTCACTAATTTTAAACCTACATATTCAAATTTAACCAGGGTTGAAACATTTAAACTACTATATCACATGGTCATTTCTGAAAAAGTTCATATTTTCAGCCTTAAATGGGATTGAGAGTAGTCAAACTTTCACAACATTTAAAAATTTAATTTTGCAAGAATGTAAACTACAAATTTATAAACCCCTGAAACTTTAAAACTACAGAATGCAATACCTTTAAATTTGGTAGGTTCTTAAACCTTATAAGGAGATTGTGTGTGCCAATTATATTAATTACTTGCTGTGAGAAATTGCAAAATAACATCTGTGCTTAAAGTCAAATACCATGAGTCTTTGTGAAAATTATATAATTTCATGAAAAATTCCATAAAACTGGAAGTTTCTAATTTCACTCAGCCTTATCTTCAGAATTCTAATTAAAGAATAGGGGTATAAGAAGCAGATAGTGCAGGGGGCCACCAGGTTCTGGAATTTGATGCACAGTTTCACTAAGAAATAGGCAGCTGAGCTGGGTAGCACAACAGTGGTAGGCCCCCAGGTTGGAGCAAGAAAGCACAACAATTCCAACCTGAATGCAAGATATTTAAGAATCACAAACACAGTAAATTTATGATCCAGGGAGCCTGGTGTACATGCAAGTCTAGGACTTAGAGGTACTCAAAAAGATGTAGTGAGGGAAGACAATATCATGGACAGCAGGAAGAAAGAATTCTGGCTATTCCAACAGGATAGATCGATAGGAAAAGGAGTAGATGACTCACATTTAAGGGAGTTTGTCACTGTAAAGAACAACAAGGATATCAATGAGATCAGTAGTTCTACTGAGTCAATCTGGCTATGCCTAAAGAGAAGGGGGGGGGCATAGTCACCAAGAGAGGAACAGCAGGACTGCAAAAAGATCAGCCCAGCTTATCAAATGAAGTAGTGATATGTGCACTGTTAATGTTAAATTCCACAAAAAAATTCTGGATGCTTCATCTACAATACATATATGCTATCATAAATATGTGAGAAAATGTTACTAATCATTTGTTTTCTTCTGCAAAATTAAAACTGCTTAACCAATTAATACAGTTGTGTTAGACACCAGAATACACTGACTATGGATATGCATGTCAAATGTTACCTCTATGCATTCAAGAGCAGAGACGGTACAAACATCAACATTTCTGATAGTTCTCATAAAGTTTTGAAAATATTTACATAGTCAAGTTTTGAACCCCTGTAACTTAAAATCTCTTATCTAATTGTCTCCATATTTAGATCATTCTATAAGTATTACAAAAAGGTTATCCATGCTAATTTACACATGTCTACAGTAGCTCCAAAAGTGCCTGAGTTATATGTAGATTAAATTTTTTCATGACATTTCCTGAAAAATAAAATGACAGATTTTGAGCACATATCATTTTGAGATGATGCATCATATTGTCAAGAAATCTGGCAGATTGCTAGAACATCTATCATCAAGAAATCATGCTAAATTTAAGATCCGTGACCCAATAGATGGTTAAAGTATATGCAGATAAACATGCTCATGACATTTTGCACAAACAATAAAATGACAACATTTGAGCACCTATAATTTTGAAACTATCCATCTGAATGTCATATTTGGTACTGTAGTGACCATTAACTAAAAGAGTATATATTTCAAATTTCAGACCTCAAGCTTAAACGGCAGCTGGGTTATAACCAAATTACTACATTTTAAACATTCAGCAAAATTCTGATGAAATTCCACAAAATTCCATGGAATTTGCAAAATGTTGGTGAAATTCCATGGATTCTGACTTTTCCCATTCTGCACAGCTCTATGTTGGTGTCATTTCACAAATATTGCACAAAAGGCAATTTTGCAGTCAGTTGGCAAAGTCACCTTTTGGACAGGATTTTGAAAATTTTCACTGTACTTGTCCATGAGGTGGGGTCATAAGAAGGGTATGTTGAAAATGTGGGATCAAAATATGCAAAAATGGGAAAGTTATGCCCATTTGTTGACATTTTACTACGCTCGCTCATAACTTTTGTAAATTTCAATATTTTCACCCCAAATTTTCAACATAGCCATTTCTTTACACCTCCTCATGAACATGACAGCTGTCATTTTTGAAATGTTGCCCAAAGTGTCTTTTTGTGCCTCTGGCATGGATTGACCCTGTGGTGTCACAGAATACCATTTTGCCAGGGATTTCACACTGTTTACTACTGGATTCATAAGGTGGGGTAATAAGAAGACTATGTTGACAATTTGGTTGCTGTTCTCCTAGAAACAGAAGTACAGGGCACCAAACATTTCTACAGTTGCATCCCCTGGGATGAAACCCACTTTTAAAGCACTCTCCAGTATGCTGTAGCAGGGCTACTTAATAAAATAATGTAATTTCAATGGCAATTAGTCTGTTTTGTCATGCAGGAAACTGTGGCATTCATTTCATCCTGGCAGTGTCACATTTTCCTGAATGACAAAAGGGACTAATTGCCATTAAAAGTACATTGCTTTATTCAGTAGGTCTGCTGCAGCATTCTACAGAGTGCTGCAAAATGCTGCAGAATTGGATTTCATCCTGGGGGTGCCACTGTACATGCATCTATGGAGAGATGGAAGTGCAGGACCCTCCAGGCCCTATGCTCCATCACACTAATAAAGATATGATTACACTATCGGAAAAAGTATGGATGGATAGCAGTGCAGTACCCAGAGGGCCATGTGCTCTAATAGGAAAATAAGGATGCAAATGAGGCTACAATTATACTATCCCAAAAAGGAGGGAACTTATTTTCAAAAAACTGCATTAATGCAACATTTAAGGTTCAGGCTAAAGTGACAAAAGTAGAGGAATGTGGATTTAGGGTTTCCAACCCTAAAACCCCAATGTCACCCCTAAATGAAATCAGGGTGGAGTCTTCCCTTGGGTTGTCAGCCATAAAACTTTAGAGGTATGCTGGTGCTAAATAATGCAGGTATACTAGACAACAAGAAATTACATATGTGGTCTTCACCCCACTTAGGGTGCAATTATTGAGCAGGACTGGTCCCCGTGCTTGCTTTATCACATGGTAACTCAACTTTGTATCACTTAATATTGACTCCATACGTATCATTACCAGAGAGCAACACATCAGTGCTGGCAAATAGGTTAGGGAGTAGGTTTATAACAGAGCCTAGAGTATAACGGTATGTATGGCACCACATTATAATACACAAAATGAAAAGGCACTTGTAAGAAGTTGCAGCATATACAGTTCTACCCTAGTACATGGAAAACTGTATGCAGTGTTCAATTGTTACTGCACAGGTAACCAAAAGCAATCTTGTAGCACTTTTAGTGGGCTCACATTTATACGCTGCATGATACCTTGGGTTGTGAGTTCACAGACAGCATCTCCCCCACCCGACATCCTCTCCTGGTGAACTTCCCCTGGCAGGCTGTCCTTAGTGCTGAAGTCTTTCACACAAGAACAGCAGGGGAGGATCACTAAGAAACTCACCTTATGAGGCCATGGCTCTGGATTGGTGGAAAGGTCCATAGGTGGGTGGGGCTAACTGCCTCTGCAGAGCCAGATCCCAGTAGAAAAATCCAGCTTTCAGTCATACAGTGATTGTGGGGGAGGGAGTCTCTTAGCAGGCTGTGGAGGACTCTCTCTGACCCTAATTTGTCTGCAGCAGGTTCTGTCCTAGAAGCAGGTAGGAAAATGTTTTAAAGCAGAGGAGCTCAAGATTTAAAATCTTCATGGCCTTCTGCCTGTGGCTCTGGATAGGTGGAGAGGTTCATAGGTGGGTGGGGCTAATCGGCACCAGGGGCAGAGTCAGGATTTTAAGAAGGGTCCTGTGGCAGGAATAAAAGGGCAGCGCCAAGTATAAGGGTGGAGCCAAAGGGACATGGCTATTGGGTGAAATAATGTGTGTAGATTCATTACTGTGCACTCAATGCAATGGCTGTGTTGAGCCACAGGTAAGTTAATTTTAGATATTTTATACATATTAAAATACTAATGCTGCTTAGTGTAACATCAAATGAATGATTCTTGTGTATTATACCATGGATGTAAGTGAACAGTCAATGAAATTGTCAGACTGGCAGTTTACCACCATTGTAAATCCTCTGACAACCAATGGCTGATGAAAACAATATCATCCTCTACCACATCTTCAGCATAGCAATAAATACAATAAAAAAAAAACAAAGCAACCTCTTTAATATTTGCATTTTATTATAGTAAAAAAAGTGAACCTTGGTATAATTGCAGTGCCTCATGGGCATACCACTCCAGCCGTGGTAAATCCCCCAATAACCCACACCCCCTTGTGGCTTATTGCTTAAATATACACCATTTTTGTACTTAATGAAAATGAAGTTACATTAACATTCTCATGGACGCTACATTCATTCAGTGGTTTATTAGCACTATAATTTTGTATGGTTACACAATACACCTTCATGCCACCATAGATTTTATGTGGCTAATATCACTCCGGATTCAACATGCATAAACACAGAACAAAACAGGGATTCGGCCCAGATGATCTGGCAAAAAACTCTTTTTTCTCATGCTATAGTATACCAAATATAATTTAGCAGTCACTGGGATTATCTGCAACCAAAATACCTTGACACCATATCTTGTCTTCAGTACATCCATACATACAGTATGTACACAATACCAGCATAAACACCAAAGCACATTAAACAGTTATTGTTTCTTTGCTTACATGCAGCATAGTTTTAAAACATTTCAATTGTGAAAAGTTTAAAGACATAAGGAACAGTCAAATACATGTAAACTTTTCCACTACTTTTCCCAATTACCTTATTTTTGTCTATCACTTCCTTGCACAACCGCAACACAACAAAAAAATCACAAAATCAAGTTTCATTCTGCTTGGCTGCAAGGCATAGCGAGCAATCACTATATTAATAGTTTTCTCTGTGTCTTCCATGAATTCTCACTGAATATAAAGCAAAGCAAAGGCCTGTCGATCTGTTTTCTGTCATAGCTGATCGAAGGTAGCTCTTCAGAAACGTCATGGTGGAAAAGTATCTTTCTCCATCAGCAGTAAACATTGGATCCGTTGTGAAGATCTGCAGTAATAGACACTGCCTACCCCTGCTGGTCCACCGCGAGCTTATCATAATTGCGCTACCAGTTTTTGACTATGCAGATATGGTCTTTGGTTCAGCCCCCTCCATTTCCCTTGTCAGACTGGACATACTTTGCAATGCTTTTTAGGTTTGATAAACTTATCTCCTCACACACAGCATTGCTCCCTTTTGTCCTCCCTCTCCATTCCCCCCCAGCACACCATCATCAGCCACACTGTTCTTCCTCCTTTATTTCCAAATACTGCTTTGGTTCCATTCCCTCCTACCTCTCATCACTTCTCTCTCCAGTCATGCCTGCACCATGTTCTCTCCTTTCCAGGGACCAGTGAGCTCTATCCAGTCTTATAAAATGGCAGGGTAACATTATGGAATCTGATTGGCTGTTATTTATGTGTAAAATACAGTTTACACATGGCTAAAAAAAGGACTGCAAAGAGTCTGGAAACCAGATCAATGGGCATTTGGAACACAGGCATTTCAGTTAGCCCCCTACACCCAGAACTGATCTTCCCCCATAAACATGGCTGCTACCTTTACACTGTAAAAAAAAAAAAAAAAAAAAACTTCATCTGGGCCCCAAAAATATAACTACCTTAAGTTAAAAAAAACACAAATTAATTAACTGTAGTTTCCTTGATTATCACACTTTCCTTTTGTACATAAACAAATTAGAAACAATAAGTATTGTTTATAGTTTTCACTACAACTGTTTATTTGCTGACAGTGAAAAATCCCCCTTCTATCTTTACCTGCTCATCAGGGAACTGTCTTCTTCTTGCTCTGACAGTGAGATAATTGAGTATCTGGCTGTAACAAAGACCTTTGTTGTCTGTGTGTACAGAGTGTTAGGAGAGAAACATTCTGCCAGTGGAACTGAGCAGAATTTTGAATCCATATTTTCCATGGTAAACATTCTATGATAAACATTCCATATCTTGAATGTGGGAAAAAAAAAACAGGAAGAAGAAAGTAGGCAATAATACAATGACATCATCATCAATGACATCATTTGTAGTGGGTGGAAGGACTATTTTATCATAAATGCACACAAGTAAATCTATTGTTTCTACATATAAACATGCTTTTCCCAACTGTTAAAAGTTTTAAAAAAGGAGCCCATTTTAAAAGCGCAATAAGGCACTCTGGGATGTGCGTGGAACACATTTTACCACACGGCTAGTGGCTAAAGTCACTCAGCCTTCAGACTCATGCCTTATTATGCCCCTGGTAGTGTGGTAAAATGTGTTTCACGCACACCCCATCATACAGTACCTTATTGCTTATCTCACCCTCACTCCTCCACCAGAGAATCTGCTCTCTTATTGTATCCTAACTCCCAGCTCCCCTCATCCCTCCACCATGTCATCACTGCAGGCTCCTTCAAGCATCAGCTGAAACCAGTGTGGGAATTATGCTTCCAGAGCTAGGGGGTCCCTAAAAAGTTTTGATCAGGAACCATCTGTGGCTGTTTTAAATCAGTGTATAACGTACGCCAATGGGTTAGATGGAAGGAACACTGCACTGAACGGTACCCCCTGGTTTGTGTAGCCCATTGTTTCTTAGTAAAACTAATGAAGCCTAAGCACACATTGCAGAACCTTCTGCTAAATGGCTTTTAATGCATTTTCTAAAAACTGTATCTTTGAGCATGGCATGTCATTCATTTTTAAGCTACTGGTAACCGTGAAAGGCACACTGAGCTAAAGCCCATTTCTAGGTGCCATCCATGAGAGGGAAAAAAGAGTGTACAAAGTAAGCAAAAACGCAACAAGACACACTTTCTTATTCATGTATTTATTTATTGGGGTAGGGAGGTAGAGAGGAAACAGTATAATCCAGCAAGGTAAAATATATGCAAAATAATAATTGTTCAAAAAGCATGTACCAGATGCAGAGAAATACAATAAGGTGCATACAGTTAAATACATTTACAAATGTACAAAAGCAATAAAAAATACTGTAGGTTGGTGATGGATAGGTGGATGAGTAACAAGTGCAAATGCTGGACAAGGGAGAGCCATGGCTGGAGGGTGGTGGTAGGCAGTTTTTGACATGATAAATTATATCAAGATAAAACAATGAAAATTCAGTTACAAACTAGAGTAAAATGAACTATACAGCAGCACAGCCCTAGGACATATAATTGCCTAAATTATACAGCTGAGCTGCAACCAAACATCTCAGATGACATCTGATATCAAGAAACCTGATTAGAAATCAGAAAAAAGGGTGTAAGAAAGCAAAAACTTTAAAGGAATGCCAGGCTGTTCTAAGCAGCTACAGACTGATGTCAAGGTTGGCTGTAAACCTGAGTGGAGATCAGCCCCCCTCAATAGAATATAACTCTTTGCTGATTAATTGTGCAAGCGTACTGTTTCTGTCAATTTAACCCCTTCACACCTGAATTAAAGTAAATGCGAAGTGAATTTGAAAAGTGGCTCTTTCTTAGGTGTGAGGGGTTAAATTACTACAGAAATGCACATTAAAATTTTTTCAGTGGCCAGCAAGGATGGCTGGATCTGCCACTGACTGGCACTGTGTAGCCAGGTACAGGTGGCAGAAAACTCCAGTGTTTGATCAGATGGCGATCGAGGGAGGAGAGTCTCTTAGGAGGCTGTGGAAGACTCTTTGACCCCAGCTGGTCTGCAGCAGATTCTGTCCTGTGGGCAGGTAGGGCACTCTTTTAAAGCTGGAGAGCTCAAGATTCAAAATCCATGAGCTCTTCTGGCTGCAGCTCTAGATAGGTGGAGAGGTCTGCAGGTGGGCAGAGCTAACCTCCGCTGTGGAGCCAGGTCCTGGTGGTAGAAAAATATAATGATTGGTTGGATGGCAATTGGGGGTGGGGAGTCTCTTACCAGGCTGTGGAGAACTCTCTCTCTCTGATGCCGGTTAATCTGCAGCAGGTAGTGTTAAACTTAAAATGTGCAGCAAGTTGAGGACATTTTGTTAGACTTGTGATACCTTGTGCTCACTGAAAGCACTCACCAAATGGGATCTGAGTATTCTCTAAAAGCTTCTAACATGTCCCACATTTAAAAGAGAGACAGTGTGAACCACGACATGTCCTATGGAGGCTTCAGTAGATGGGAAGGGGGTGATGCTAAAGTTTTACCCTGTAGTATCTCTATCCCCTACTTAAAAGCATTCTAAATACCACTGTAATGAAGAAGAAGCCCAATTTAACATATATATATATATATATATATATATATATATATATATATATATATATATTTAAAAGCAAAGAAAGCCCTAGCAGAGCCTGGCAAAACTGAACCTCAAACAGGTATGCACATTTTTTTATTGATACAAGGACAGGACAGCATTGTACACATAACATAGCAGGTTTGCGAATGCTGTTAATAAAAGTATTGTTACCCTTTCACCCTTACAGGCAGCATTTGTCAAATAAATTTGCTGGAATATAATATTTGCATTTAACTAAAGAGTAATAGTGAGTATAAGGGGAATGTGTATATAAAAATAAACTTTTCTGACTCCATCATTACATATATGGCAGACAGTAGTCTACATAGAAACAAAAAGGACCACTTGGCCCACCTGGTCTGCACAAATGGTCCCTGCCCAGTTTGTCTCCATAGATACTAACTGGTCTCTGGTGGCTCTCTCTACTCTGTGCCTGTTTACTACTGCCCCTAAAAACAGCAGCCCTGCCCCTTTACAAGCTATAACTGAACTGAAAGACTGCTGATGACAGCCCCCAACAATAGTAGCTCTTCCCCCCAGCTTAGTGAGCTTCAACAGAACTGAAAGACTGCTGGTGACAGCACATATCACAGCAGCCCTGTACCTTTACAAGCTATAACTGAACTGAAAGACTGCTGGTGACAGCACATAACACAGCAGCCTTGCACCCCATCACCTACAACAGAACAGAAAGACGGCTAGCGACTGTCCCCAGCTCTGGGTCCAACAACAGAAGTGAATGACTATTGGTGACATCCCCTAACAACTGCAGCTGTGCTCCCCTGATACTCCGCTATACCCTCCTTCTCATATGGTTCAAGTTTTGCACCCAAAGGCATTCCTCCACCCTCCATGTTCTCTATGTTTACTGTCACTCATATCTTTATGCTCAATCATGATATCTGACTCCCACGTTTCCCCGTTACACCCGGACACAGGACAGCCAGCTAATCCAGAAGATGTACTGTGTTTCTGCACACAGTATCTCAGCTAAACAAACAATGGTTATGGAACTCATGGAGGTATGGCGAGGCCGCTCACTTATGCTTTCTTCAGCAAGAAACCATACTACAGTTAATCTGTCAGAGAAATGGTGGCAGCCATCTTTAGAGGCATAACGTGACTGGAAGGGTTTACACCACATAACTCCAAAGAAAGACTAGTGCGTTATGTAAAGGTTCAGATGACAGATTTCATTCAGTGTGAACAGGGGGCAACCCAGTGATGGACTAGACCACACTCAGCTGACTGAGGGATGATTATACCCTGTAAGGGCCATGAACAGAGAGTTAGTGGGTGGGAGTGCTCGCAAACAGAGGAAGCAGGTAGAATTTGTAACAAAAAAAAAAAGCAGACTGATGATGATGCCATTCAGCTGGTTGCTGGGGGGGGGGTCATATAAATGAAAGGATGCAGCCACTGTCGGATAGGTGTAGCTGGCTTCTTTCAGCTGCAAGATGATTCCACCTTGCAACCACAGAACAGTATCATGATCAGCCTCACCGATCATTGGCCTGTCAGTGTCAAGCCCCCTGTAGCCAGAGCAGCATTGGACCCAACAGTGTCCAGGGTCAGTAGAAACAGAATAGGCAGGGAACAACTTGGCAGAATGGGTGGGCCAAGTGGTCCTTATCTGCCAACAAATTCTACGTTTCTAAGCATTGTCTGTTTAAAGAGGCACTGAATGTTCCAAGACCAGATAAGACATTGAACCCAGTATTCAGAGCCTTGAGCAAGCGCAGCAGAGCCATTTGAGCTGTGCTTGCATTCACCCAGCTCTGAACGATATTCAGATGGATAGCATGTGCTGATGGAGCAGTGCTATCCGAATGAATATCGGTCCATGTCTGCACAGTGCAAAGTGGATGTACACTGCCCAACATGGACCAAGGCTTCATATGTATAAAAGAAACAGCACTGCCCAAAACGGGGTAACGCCATGTTCCCTGTGGGCCATATCCAGCCCGAGAATGCAAATGAGTCATTGGACATGCAAGACATTAAGGGACAATCTACTTGTCCATTATGGGTTCATTTGCATGGGGCACAGCAATGCCTTAGTGACCTTTTCAATGTTGAAATCTTTCCCTGGTGGTTTAACAGTTCTTCCATGATTGCCTGTTTGTATTAATTGTAAAATGCTTTGGTAGTTTAATGGTTCCCCCACCCCAGATCACACAATCCCCCCACCTTACCACCCAGTGATGAGCCCACCCTGCACCCTCTCACCCTGAGTGCCCGTTCCATGAAATCAGAGGCCAGCACAACCTTCCTTCCCCCTCCTTGATCGGTCTCTATCTGACAGTCATGGAACATGATCATGTATGTGATCATGCTCTTTGACTGTCAAACGGCAGCCAAACAAGAAGGTGAGAGGAGGGCTGTGCTGGCAGCTGATTTCTCTGGACTGGCACTCGGGGTGAGGGGCTGTAGGGCAGGGATCCTCAGTGGGTGGGCTGTTGTGAGCTACACGTGTGGGTGGGGGAATGGGGGGAACCACTAGATCACCAGGGCATATTACAATTAATACAAATGGGTGATTGAGGGAGTGGGGAATACTGCTAGACCACCAGGCATATTACAAATAATACAAATAGGCAATTGGGGGGGGTTACCACTAGACTACCACAGCTTATTACATATTGAAACTGGGCTTTCTGGGGGAAGGTGGGGGCAGTTTGGAACAGGTGTAGCTGGTTGCAGTACAAGAAAAAATTACTCACCTTAGTAATGTTGTTTCTTCTAATGGAGTCTTGCTATATTATGACATATGCAGTGAGTTCCAACCTTCGAACTGCTCCGGAGGTGAAAGAGTTAACTTTCCATCCCAGGCATGGAACTTTGAGCTCGAGCTCGGTTGAAAGCTCTATCTGTTGTTCTTCAAACTCAAACTGTCAGATCTTTACGAGCAAAACTCACTAAGGCTCTGTGTGGAAGCTGTAAACCTACACTAGCCAACTGGCTACTAAATATAAGAACACATTTTTTGGTGCCAAAACAAAGACTCAAGTCAGGAGACCCAAAAAATGAAAAACACAACACCAGTCACCTCAAAAGGGAGGGGTGAAGAACAAGGTGGGCATCTACTAAGTACCAACCCTGCCCTGCCCACCCACATCCCAAAAGTAGAGGTTTTGAGAGGGGCAGGCAGGGGGGGAGGTCATAATATAGGAAGACTCCATTAGAAGAAACAACATTACTAAGGTGAGTAATTTTTTCTTCAAACAACATGAAGTCTTGCTATATTATGACATATGCAGACTACACAGCAGTACCTCCATGGAGGAGGGACAGAACCTACTTAGGAAATAGGCTCTGAAGCACGGCTGTGCTAAACCGAGCATCACTCCTAGCCTGAATGTCCAGGGAGTAATGCTTAGTAAAAATGTGAACTGTTTTCCAGGTAGCTGCTTGACATATCTCTAGGATAGGGATGTCCCTGGCAGCAGCCAGAGATGCAGCTGTACCTCTGGTAGAGTGAGCCCTCAGGCCTGAGGGAGGAACCTTACCCAGTTTTTCATAGCAAAATTGGATACAAGAGACAATCCACCTGGCAATGGATCTTTTAGTAGCAGGTTTCCCTTTGCCAACCTCACCATAAGTGAGGAACAGTTGGAGGGATTCAAACCTGTGACCCTTGGTACAATCTATGTAGTAGCTAAGGGATCGTTTGACATCTAAACTGTGCAATCTCCTCTCGCCAGAGAAGGAATGGTCAGTGAAGTACACAGGGAGAGACATAGACTGATTAAGGTGGAAATCTGAAACCACCTTAGTCAATAACTTTCTGTTAGTCCTGAGGACCACCTTATCTCTGTGAAAGGAGATAAAATCAGGCTCCACTGACAATGCTTGTAATTCACTTATGCATCTGGCAGAAGTGATGGCTACCAAAAACACAGTTTTCCAAGTCAAGTACTTAAGATCTGCTGAAGACAAGGGCTCAAAAGGGGGTTGCATATGCTGGGCAATGCAAATATTAAGATCCCAGGCAGGGGCAGGGTCCCTAAATGGAGGGTTGATGTGAAGCAACCCCTTGAAAAACTTGGAGAATACAGGATTAGCTGAAAGAGAAGAGAGTTTACCTGCTGATAAGAAAGCAGACACGGCTTCCAGGTGCACTTTTAGGGTAGCTGGTCTCAGCCCCAAAGTATTTAGATGGACCATATAATCCAGGACTGTGGGTAAATCAGCAGATTTTGGGGAAATATGCTTTCCAGAGCACCATATGGAAAATCTCTTCCATTTGGAATTATAAGTAGCCCTGGTGGAAGGCTTCCTTGAAGCCTTCAGAATATCTAATACACCTTGGGAGAGGTGTAGGTCAGCAAACTCTAACTCTTCAAGAGCTAGGCCTTGAGATTGAGAGATTTGAGGTTCAGGTACCAAACTCTCCCCTGAGCACAGGTTAATAGGTTGTGATTCCTGGGAAGACACAGGGGAAGATGGACTGCTAAGGACATAAGGAGTGGGTACCAGGGCTGTCTGGCCCAATCTGGAGCAATCAGGATCATCTTGCAGGGTTGAGATCTGATTTTGACTAGCACCTTGAACAGAAGAGGGAAGGGGGAAGCATAGAGAAACTTCCCTTCCCAACTGAGAAGGAAGGCATCCAGAGGGACTGAGCCCAACACTGGGAGCCTGCAGCAAAAAAGGGGAAGTTGGTGATTGTCTGGGGCTGCAAAAAGATCTATCTGCGGGGTGCCCCATCTGGCAAATACTACCTCCAGTACTAGGGGATCCAGTGACCATTCGTGATGGCCCTGGGAAATCCTGCTGAGAGCATCTGCCAGGACATTGTCCTTGCCTGGGAGGTGAACTGCCATAAGGGAGGTGTTCAGAGAGTAAGCCAGAGACCACAACTTCATTGCTTTGGTGCACAAGACCATAGACCGAGTGCCCCCTTGCTTGTTGATGTACCACATTGTGGTGGTATTGTCTGTTCTGACCTGAATAACTTTGCTCTGGACAGATTTGGAAAAAACTTGAAGTGCTAGAAAAACTGCTCTGAGTTCCAACAGATTGATGTGGAGCAGAGATTCCTGAGGGGACCACAATCCCTGGGTAGTGAGGTCACCCATGTGAGCTCCCCACCCCAAGAGGGATGCATCTGTAGTAAAGATTAAGGAGTGAGACTGAGGGGCGAAGGGGACCCCCTGTCTCAGATTGCTCTGGTCCTGCCACCACTGAAGGGCTTGGATCAGGGTTTGAGTCACTGGGATCAATTTGGTTAGAGTCTCTCCTTTGAGACCAAAAGGCTCTCAAATGGAACTGGATGTCCCTCATCTGAAATCTGGCTCCCTGCACTACTGCTGTGGAAGCAGCCATGTGCCCCAGGAGCTGAAGAAAATGCCTTGCTGGTCGAGAGACCTGCAGGGTGAAAGAGGAGGCCAGAGAGATCAGGGTCCTTGCTCTTTCCAGAGGAAGGAAGGCTCTGGCTTCTTTTGTGTTCAGTTCTGCACCTATAAAGGTGAGAAGCTGGACAGGCTCCAGGACTGACTTTGGAAGATTGAGAAGGAAACCTAGAGAAGTAAGCAGTTGCTGAGTTACCTGAAGATGTAATCTGACTTGGTCTGGAGACTGGCCTACTATGAGCCAATCATCCAGGTAAGGAAAGATGGCAATTTTTTGCCTTCTTAAGTGGGCAACTGCTACTGCCAGGCATTTTGTGAATAGCCTTGGGGCAGAGGTGAGGCCGAAGGGCATTGCTCTGAACTGGTAATGGCCTGAGGGCAGTTCGAATCTGAGGTACTTTTGATGGGAGCTTCTGATGAGAACATGGAAGTAGGCATTCTTGAGGTCCAGGGACGCTAGCCAGTCCCCTGGTCTTAGAGAGGGTAAAATAATTCCCAGAGTCACCATTTTGAATTTTGGTTTTAAAAGGTGCTTGTTTAGGTATCTGAGATTCAGGATGGGCCACCATTTTCCTGTCTTTTTGGGGGTAAAGAAGTACCTGGAGTACAATCCTTTGCCCTGGTGTAGGGGTGGAACCCTTTCTACAGCTCTGAGAGCCAGGAGGGTAGAAACTTCTGCCTCTAGGGCAAGAGCCTCTGATGGATTTGCAGGTGGAAAGGATCTGACTCTCATCTTCGGAAATTTTTTTGAAGCTGAGAACCAGTCCCTGGTTTACTACTTCCAGGACCCACTTGTCTGATGTTAGAGACTTCCAGTCCTGGACAAAGTAAGCCAGTCTGCCCCCTACCGGTAGTGGAGAATCGACCCTGGACACTCCATCAGGGTCCCTGCTTTGCAGTGGCTTTAGGCTGAGGAGTGGAAGCAGGTCTGCTTGTACCCCATCTGCCTCTCCCTCTAAAGAACCCCCTCTGGGCATAAGCTGAAGAGGAGGCCTGGGCTTGGTAAAAAGGCCTATGAAAAGGCCTGCCCCTGTCCCTGGAAGGCTGCCTTTGAGGAGTGGCCTGCCTTTCCTTGGCCTGTGCACTCCTATAGGTGGTCCTATACTCATCCATTTTCTTCATGTAATTCTCTGTCTGCTCCCCAAACAGAGAGTTACCCACAACAGGAAAATCCATGGCCTTAGTCTGGGTATCCTGTGACAGGCTAGTACATCTGAGCCAAGCCATTCTGCGGAGAACCACAGATGTAGCCATGACCCTTGATGACACATCATTAGAGTCCACTGCAGCATGAAATTGCACCTTAGATGCCTCAATACCATCAGCAGCCACCTGCTCCAGCTCCTTGGCAAGCTGGCCAGTGACCTGCTTTGCTAGAGCCAAAACAGTGTCCCATCCGGATTTCTGGTATCTAGCAACATAAGCCATATAATTTGCCTGTCTGAGTCCCAAGGATGCTGCCATGTACTGTTTCTTTGCCATGGCATCAATCCTCCTGGAGTCCTTGTCAGGGGGGTGTGAGGCCAAGGGAATATTTGCCTTGTCACAGGCTGCAGCCTGCACTACCCCAACATGGCTGCATTGTTGTGTAAGGAACTCCGTATCAGAGCCTGACAATGTGTACCTCTTGTCCATTCTTTTATCCACAGGAGATATAGTCTGAGGAGTTTTTAGAATTTTTACTGTCTGTTTCCCAAAAGATTTATGCAAAGGAATAGACAGTCTCCTAGACTCTGGGATATACATCATTTCTACATAATCAGGCTGTTCTTGATCATCCACAGCTTCCTCCATAGGGAGCTGGAGGGTTTCAACCACTTTTTTATAAAACATAAAATGAGAAGGGGACTCAGAAAGCCTAGGGGGAGACACCCCTGAAGGTCTGTCTGGGGAGATGTCCGGTTCAATGGGCACATCCAGACTTTCAAATCCACATTGACTCTCCTCATACTCCTCTTCCCCCTCCTTCGGTTCATAAAATTCCTCTAAATCATTCTCTTGAACCAGTGGAACCGACCGAACCATATGCTTACCTGATGGTGCCGGTTCGGTCGGAACCGGGGAAAGCGACTGGACAATTTTAATCACTTTGGCTATTTCTTCAGCGGTTGGAGAGGGAAGTTTTGGCTCCACACCAGCTGATTTTCTAGTCCTTTTTGCTGGAACTGACTCCTCAGAGTCGGCCTTCCTTTTGCCAAAGGATGTCTTGCCCTGGTCAGAGGGCACTTCCTCCGGTTTGGTTTCAACTGAACCGGGCTGGCCATCTGGTTCAGCTGACTTTTTGGCCTCCCTTTCCCTGAGCCTACCAGCTCTTTTCTCCAGGGTAGCTGCAGGAAAATTTTTACAAATCTGGCAGTCTGCACTGAGGTGGTCAAATCCCAGACAATAAACACAGGTGGTGTGGGGGTCAGCCTTGGCAAAGACTTCCCCACAGACACTGCAGTGTTGAAACCCAGTGGGCCCGGTTTTTCTTTTGGGTTTCTCAGACATAGTGCCAGCCTAACGAAAAACTTGCCCGTTTATGGCAATCCGCCAAGCAAGACTCCCTTATCGGTTCCCAACTGTGTCACGGGTCGTGAAAAAACCGTAATGAAATCCATTTTTTTTAGAACCGATAAGAACCGGGAACCGCACTTCTAAAAGACGGATAATGTATTTAAAAACAACCTGATCGGTTCAAACCGAATCGATAAAACCGTTTACAAGTTCCACACAGAAAGTAAATATAAAACCTATCTAGTACTTACAAATACCACAGGCAAAGCTTGAACCAACTGGTTGCGGTTTAAATTCGGTTAAAAAAAACGAAAAATTAATACTTTAACCGACAAAATGAACCGAGCAGAAGGAGAAATCTGTGGAGCGACTGTTCAGTGAGGCGGAGTAAAAAATCTGACAGTTTGAGTTTGAAGAACAACAGATAGAGCTTTCAACCAAGCTCAATCTCAAAGTTCCATGCCTGGCATGGAAAGTTAACTCTTTCACCTCCGGAGCAGTTCGAAGGTTGGGACTCACTGCATATGTCATAATATAGCAAGACTTCATGTTGTTTGAATCATCCTGCCTTTGGTGGGTGCGGGTGCAGGCTTCGCGCCAGGTTAAGACATGGTTTTTGTGGGTGGTAAACAAACCTGTGACACAAACCTTTGAATATGCTGCTGCACTGGTGTGGGAGGACAGGCAAAACCGCTCAACTGCACAGAGCATGCGCGTAATGGAGAAGCTCAGCAAGTAAGTGTAAAATAGGGAGGGGTACTTTTGCCAGCAATTTTTGCAGTGTGTTGGAGCTTGGGATGCCTTTTTCAATTTGTTATGTAAATAAAGCATTGTACTGTCTATGAGCTGTGCTATGGTCTCTGTTTTTTTGCTGCACTTGTATGCATGAGATTATACCCCATTTGCATAGGCACAGTGGTATAGTTAGTGCCTTGATGCTTCCAGGTTTGGAGGGTACTCCAGGGGACTCTGAATATGGCCCCATTCATAGCATTAGTGCAAACATGGGTTAGCGTCAGCACTAACAACGTTCGTGCTGGCACTAACATTTCAATATCAGGGCCATTTTGTTATAACCAAAACACTCCTCACTAAAATAATTTTTTTCTCTTTTTTTCTTATCACTTTATTTCAAATTTATAGTACTGTACAATGAAAACAAAAGCAAGCTTTTGTAAGCAGAGGAACTGGAAGCCCATAAGAAGTGAGACCACCTCCATGACAAAGTAGCTAAGTAATAAAATGATGTATTTAAAAAGTTGAAAGTTGAAATGTAGCTAAGTAACAATGATTGTCAGTAAGCCATAATCTGTTCAGTTACTTGACACATGAGTGTATAGTTTTCTTTCTTTGGTTTTGACCCCATTTAATACAGCCACTGAATTAGCTTACCTATGTTCATCTTGATTGCCATTTTCCTGTTGGCTAGCTTGCTCACACTACAAGCCAGTCCATTTCAGTGACTAAACATTTGTTGACTTTTTTACAACACCTTTTCGCATGATAGCAGAGCTGAGAGGTGATAGCGTCCTCTCTTCAGTGGTTTTCTGTTTTTTATCTAATTTCACAGTTAGGGAGCCAGAAGCATGACCGTCTGGTGATTTTCTCAAGGTCATGTAGTGAGCGACTCTGAAGGTATTTGAGTCTGTGAGCCTGAGATCACAGCATCACACTGCCTCCCAAATGCCTTGCATTCTGCAGTGGATGGAAGCATGGTCATGGCATGCTATTTCCCTACCCTGTCCTCATTCACTTGTAGTATCATACCATTGGCCAGTGGAAATGAAAGGTGCTAGCAGACAAACATCACCTATTCTCACAGCAATGGGCCATTTAAATAGATTTACCAGGCCAGCAGGAAAGCTGGAGATTTTGGAAGTACATGCTTCCATTGGGGAAAAAACAAGCATTGTGTGACAGGCTGGTCTCTCCCAGCCTTGGCCTGTAATTGTTACCACCTTTCTTAACCCTTTAGATGCCTGAAAGTGGGTATGCTGCCACCACTCAGCTGCAGTCTCAGTAACTCGAGCCTTCCCTTCAAAGAAGGACCATCAGTTTCTGTCAATTATAACCCAGGTATTTGTACCTCAAAGGACTCAGGTACAGAAGCATGAAGTATATAAAAAAATAATATTTAATAATTTAAGATATTTATCCATATGATACAGGATTCTACACTAAGACTATGGGGAACAGTAATTCTATAGCGATAAAAAAGGAAATATTTTGCACACAGCAAAAGAAACACATGGAAAAATCTCATCATAACTTCCTAACTCCTAGCAAAGTAAAATGAGTTCTTACCACCCTGGTCTTAGTGAATCTGGGTAACTCAAACCTTAGATGGTAACTGCTTGGTGTCCCAACCTGACTACCTTTGCTAGTGTCTAGGAGTTCCTCAAAAACCTGTAACTGTCAGTCCCCCGATGCATCATCAGACATGTCATTCTGACATCACAGATTCAACACTTCTTTTGTGTCCTGGGAAACTCCCCATCTTGAAAACTGGTTCAAACTTGAATTTGTACTCCAGACCCTGATTTCATGGAATGCAGTGTCTGTCCTTTTGGGTTCCTGTCTGGTCAAATCCATGGGGTTTCTGTGTCCCTTGCTCTAACTTTTGTTACCAGCCATAATTATGAAAGCAGTTCACCTCTTTGAAGTGTAAGTATCCTTAGATCATAGGAACGATACTGTTTGCCAAAATGACCCCTTATCTGACTGCCTCAGGCCTGGGCATGCCACTTTAGATTTATCACAGTTTTATCTCAGCTGAAATTCTTACAAACAGTTTAGGTGATTGTAAAAATTAAACATAAAAACAAACAAGATATACTCAAAAGTTGTTACACACAGCAATACATTTTTCCCATTGATTCCTCAGCTATCTATTTGAACAAGGCAGTAATAGTAAACAATCAGAGTGTTATCTTATAGTTAATGACTGATAGGATAGCTCTTCTACTCCAAGCGGACATTAAACTGCCAGGATACATCTGGGACCCAATACTGAAAAAGGCACAAAGCGCAGCACAAACATTAGCGGTGCGCCTTGCAGTTGCCCGGGTGTCCAAAAATGCTATATTCAGGGGAATAGCACACCAGCATTATTCAACTAAATATAGGGCCATGGCAGCCTAGAGCTAAGCTACTTAGTGCTGGGCAGACATGACTCCCAAAACAGGGCACCACAGTGGCTTGCACCCTGTCCTAAATTTCCAATATTCAAATGGACCATGCAAATGAGCACATTGGACCTGAAAGGCACTAAGGGACCAGTCACATGCCCATTATGGGCTCATTTGGATGGGTAGCCCAGCAATGTAGTGCAGTGCCACCTCCCATTTGCGTGGTCCAAGAGAGCTATCTCTGCTGCTAGTAGTCCCCCTCCCACTGATCACTTGCTCAATGTAAAAATAAACATTCCCTGGTATCTAGTAGTCCCCCACCACTGATCGCTGACCTGATGTAAAAAATAAACATTCCCTTCTGTCTAGTGCCCCCACCCTCCCACTAATCACTGGCCCAATGAAAAAATAAACTTTCTCTGGGGTTTAGTGGTCCCCCTTCCCCACTGAATGCAGGCCCAATATAAAAAAAAAACTTTCCCTGGTGTCTAGTGGTCCTCCTGCCGATTGCCAGCCCGATGTAAAAATACATTTTTCCTGGTGTCTAGTGGTCCCCCTGCCAATCACCAGCCCCATGTAAGCCATAAACATTCCCTGGTGTCCAGTGGTCCCTCTCCCACCTGTGGCCATGCCTGATGTTGAAATAACTATTTTCTGGTGTCCAGTGGTTCCTTCCCCCACCTGCACTCATAACGGATGTTGAAGCAACTATTCCCTGGTGTCCAGTTGTTTCACCCCCATCCAAATCCCCTGTATTAGGTAGTTAAATTATTCCCTGGTGTGTAACAGACTCCCCCATCCTGGCAGATAGTGACCCACTACACTGCTCCCCCATCCCAACCCTGAGTCAGTGACCAGCACAGCCTTCCTCTCTCAACCATGGCTGGCCACTGATTGAGGTGTCAATAAGTGTGCACTATGCACTCATTGTAAAATAAGTTGGTGGCCAGCTGTGGTGGAGACCAGAAGGATGTGCTGATCACCAGCTGGGGGGTAGGAAAGGAGAGTGGGGTGGTGGGGGCACTATCTGCAGGGGTGGGGGGTTTGCTAGACACCAGGGAATAGCTCTGCTGTCATTTACAGGTGATCTGGAATAGGGAGTGGGATCTGCTAGGCTCCAGGGAATGATTTAACTACCTTATACAGGGGACTGAGATGGGGGGACAGGACCACTGGACACCAAGAAATAGTTATTTCAACATTGGGCATGAGTTTGGGTGGGGGAAGGAGCACTGGACACCAGGGAATGTTTAGGGCTTACATTGGACTGAACCACTAGGCACTAGGGAAAGTTTTATTTTTACATCTAGCCAGCAAATGGCGAGGGAGGGACCACTGGACACCAGGGAAAATTTATTTTTTAGATCAAGCCAGTGATCAGCAAGTGGGGAACCACTAGACATCATGGAAAGTTTCTATTTATATAGGGCTGGTGATTATTGAGCAGCGGAACCACTAGACACCAGTGAAAGTTTATTTTTACATCGGGCTAGTGATTGGTGAGGAGGGGACCACTAGGCACAAGGAAAGTTTATTTTTTGCATCAGGCTGATGATCGGGGGAGGGGCACCACTAGACACCAGAGACTAGTGTGCTGGGGGTCAGAGGGCCATCGCAGTTCCTCCAACAACCACTAGGGTTGTGTGGGAGTAAGTTGAGGTTTCGATCGGTGATATGTGAACCACACAAGGGGACCAAGCAAAATGGCTTTGTGTGGCACATATACTTTGAATATTAGATTGCTCCAATATTGAGATCCCCACCACTTCATTTGCATTGCACCCCCTCTGAATATTGCCCCAGCCTAAACACTATTTGCCCATGCTAACTGGGCTTTTTAATATGGGAAATTCATGCAAAACCTAGTTTGTGCGGGCAAACTGGGATTTGTGCCCAGGCAAAATTTTGAATATATGGCCCCTGCAGTTAAATTTCACTGTACAGTACTGTGAATAACTGGATGGCACTTAGGCTTGGAAGTATGTTCTTTCTCATATTATTGTTCTGCACTTTAGAACATTTTTGTTCCAGGTTTGTTTTTATGATACCTTTTGTTTAATGTATTTGTGATCATTGCCTTTTTGTTTCCCTTTCATGCTTAACTTTTATAACTTATATGCTATTAGGAAGTCTTTGAAAATGGGCTTCTGCTCAACTGACTCTCCTCAATAAATGCATTTTACTACTGCACTACTATTACTACTACTACAGCTACTTTAACTCCCCCTCCAATTAAGAGCTGAGAGCCCCACTCACTAAAAAAAAAATACCACCAACAGCTTAATCTGATTCAAGGTCAGTTGGCATTTATCTGTATCCCCTTCCCTGGGTTGTGCCTGGAAGTAGACAGAATTTGTCTAGTGCACTTACCCGGTCAACAAAAACGAAATAAATAAAAATAAATACATAAAGAGCTGGAAGTAAGTAACCACGCATTTTTATACCACAGTGTGCTTCATCCATCTGCCTGTAAGGCTTGTGTTTAACTCTAACTGTCCTTTACTGCTAGTGAGCTACAGTAACCAATCAGGTGATTCTACTCAAGATCCAGTGTACTGTACCATCAGGTTTACAGTAGACTTTTGGGTATCATGTAGTAATCCAGTCTTGCACTGCAGAACATAGTTAACATTTGCAGCCATGTTAGGCATTAGAAACTGTATTGGACAGTAGAGTAACCTTTTTCAGCCAACAAAAGTAGCTATTAGAGTACATACTGTACGTATTTCAGAGCCAAACTAGTCCTTGTGTCAGTGACTTTCCTACAGAATGCGTAGCAAATGCTGCAGCTAGAAGCATGAGATGGAAAGGCTTTGGCTGAGAAGGTGTTAACACAGCTGGAAGAGGACTTGCTCTGTTATGCAGACACTCACAAAAGATGATGAGGGTGCTGACTGGAGACAGCACAGAAGAATAAAAGGCACTGTTTGCTTCTTTTCAAAAGGGAACGTCTTTGTTGCAAGTGTTTGTTGCACATTCTTTATTCTGAGGTGTTACGCTGATAAGAGTCCATTCTATTTCTCTGCCTTTTGGTGGCAGCCAATTTTCATTTGGCATTTCATTCAAAAGGTCATTCAGTGTATTACTAGAAGGTTTTTAAAACAGGGTTGTCATACCCATAATGTCTCGGGAACACATGTCCCTCTATCCCCCAATCAAATTCCTATCCATGTAGTGCTATGGAGTTTAGGAAGGCTATAAAATATAATTTCATGCTTCCAGGAATTAAGTTTTACTTGTGTTTATCCTCCACACAAAAACAAATTATCCTGCCATCACAGTGTATAATCCTGTGATGATGGAAGGGATTTTAGGTTGATCTTGTTCACTCTTCCTGACAGGGGGTTCAAGCAGCTTTAATGTGGTGGGGGGGGGCAACAACATTTAATAAATGAAGGGGGTCTGGAGGCCAACTAGGCCTCCAGAAAATGTTGGTTTTCTTAAGTGTTTTGTTGCCTTTTAGTGGTCTTTCAGGGCATTTTTGTTAATCCAGTACAGCACAGGTCATGGGTTAAATGCTATTGAAAACGTACTCTAGAAAAACATGAAAATGTACCAGAACCGAACAAAAATAACATTTTCTAGATCCATAGGATGCAACTGTGACATCAGACCACAGGGCATTTAACTATTTCTGTACTGTCCCAGTCTGAGGAGCTTGGCAGGGAATTAGTGGGGCAAATCAGAAAGGTACATAGAAAAGGGAAGGTGGTCATCGTGGGGGATTTTAACTTGCCGGAGGTTGACTGGAGCATTCCGGTCACCTCCAGTGCTAGGGAGCAAGTGCTCCTGGATGCGATCCAGGAGGGTCTCCTGACACAGTTGGTTAGTGTACCTACTAGGCTAAAGAACACTTTAGATCTGGTATTGTCGAATGGGGAGGCAGTTAGGGAAATAAAGGTGGAGGACCCACTAGCCGACGGAGATCACCGAACAGTGTGGTTTAATATCATTATGTGTTTCGAGCCAGAGAAATCAGTTACTCGGGTGGTAAACTTCAGGGGCACGGACTTTGGGAGGATGCACAAAGTATAGAAAGGGAAACTGGAGGGCATGAAGCAGGAGATGGATGCAGAGCAGAAATGGGATATTATTAAATGGGGGATTACAGAGGCAACAGAAGCCTGCACCAAGACACAGAGTAAGAGGAACAGAGCAAGAAAACCATGCTGGTTGAACAGCGAAGTAGTGGAGGTGGTGAGGGCAAAACAAGAGGCGCACCAGAGGTATAGGAGGACAGGGAAGGAAGGGAACAGGGAGGAGTACACAAGATGGTCCAGGGAGGTGACTAGAACAGTGAGAGAAGCCAAGGCCCAGAGGGAGCTTAGATTAGCACAGGGAATTAATGGGGGGGGGCAGAGACTTTTTCAGATACATCAGGGAAAAAGGGAAGTGCAAGGAGACAATAGCAAGGATAAAAAGGGGTGGGGAGTGGACAGACAAAGGGGAGGAGCAGGCGAAAGCACTGAATGAATACTTTTGCTCAGTGTTCATAGAAGAAAAGGGGGGACTGCTACCACCATGGGCTGAGAGGATGGGGAAGGGGGGAAAGGAGGTGCCAGATGGAAGAACTGAGACAAGTAGAGTCCTATAGGGACTGAGGGTGCTGAAGGCACCAGGGTCAGATGGTATCCACCCCAGGGTGCTGAGGGAGATGGTGGTGGTGTTGGTAGAGCCACTGGCAGATCTGTACTGCACCTCATTGGAGTTAGGATGTGTGCCACTGGACTGGAGGATGGCACATGTAGTATCATTACACAAGAGTGGACCAAGGGATGAACTGGATAATTATCATCCAGTAAGTCTCACCTCAATAGTGTGTAAACTCATGGAAATGATACTAAAGGAAAGACTGATGTCATACCTGGAGGACAATGGCCTCCAGGATGTGAGGCAGCATGGGTTAGTTTCAGGGAAATCTTGTCAAACCAGCCTGATACAATATTATGACTGAGTGACAAGTGAGCTGGATAAGGGTCATGCGGTGGATGTTCTTTACTTGGACTTAAGCAAGGCCTTCGATTCAGTGCCTCATGGGCAGCTTGGGGGGAAGCTAACTGGTGTAGGGGTAGGGGCAAAAATGATGAACTGGATTACAAGCTGACTGAGTGGGAGGCTGCAACTGGTGGTGAGAAGGGAGCTCTCAACTCTAGGGCCGGTAATGAGTGGGGTGCCACAGGGCTATGTGCTGGGGCCAGTATTATTTGGGCTCTTCATATCAGACATTGCACATGGGGTGGTGAGAGAGGTAAGTCTGTTCTCTGACGACACCAAAATCAGAGCAGTGGTGGGTGGAAGCAGCTGCAGGGGGACCTAAGCAAGCTAGAGGAGTGGTCAGAGAGGTGGCAGCTGGGGTTCAATGCAAAGAAGTGTAAGGTTATGCACTTAGGGATGAGGAACCGAAGGAGGGAATACTGGCTGGAGGGTTAAGCTGGGGATCACTGAGGAAGAGAAGGACCTACAGTTAATGGTAACAGGGACCATGATCAACACTGCCCAGTGCGGGAGAGCAACTGCAAAAGTGAACAAAATGCTGGGGTGCATAGCGAGGGGGTTTTCATCCAAGTGAAGAGAGGTGATCTTGCCCCTCTACAGGTCACTGGTAAGGCTGCACTTAGAGTACTGTGTGCAGTTTTGGAGGCCATACCTAAAGCTTGATATTAGGCTACTGGAGGGGGTGCAGAGGAGGGCAACAAAGATGATATGTGGAATGAGGGGAGAGACTATGAGAGCAGGCTGAGAGACCTGAATATGTACACTCTGGAGGATAGAGGGGACAGGGGGGACATGATAGAGACATTCAAGTATCTGAGGGGGATCTATAAAGATGGGGCAGATGGGGGTCTTCAAGCTAAGAAGCAGGAGGGACACCAGGGGGTATGGGCTAAGAATAGAGGGGGGAAGATTTAGAAGGGAAATGAGGAGATGCTTTTTCACAGAGAGGGTAGTAGCAAATTGGAATGCACTACCAGAATGGGTGGTATCGTGTAAATCTGTGAACAGATTTAAAAGGGCATGGTACAGGGAACAGAGGAGAGTGAGGGTGGGGGAGGTGAGGGGTGACAGTGGGATGACAAAGGGGAGGTGAGGTACGGCAGCTGGAAACAAGGGGTGCTATCTGCATACTCGAGCAGACTTAGATAAACCAGGTAGTCTGTTTCTGCTGGCACATCCGTATGTTCATATGTTCGTACAGCATATCATCAGTGTTAATCAAATCTTGCTGTCTCATTGGCATCACAAAACAAATGAAGAATTGCATAGAATAAATACAGTGGTCCAGATTTTCAAAGCCCTGAGAATGATGCAAGCCCTTGTTGCACTGATCATTAAGTATACTGGGCTTGTGGTATGCTCCCAATCACATGCACCAAGTAAAGCAAATAAGACCAGCTTTTCCCTGGTCTAGCTTGTGGCATTCAGGGAAATCTTTTTACGGGGCTTGCACCAAATATTTGGTGCAAACTGCTGTAAAGTGAGGAAACTGTTGCAACTACAGCCAAGAATAGAAAATGGGGTGCAGTTGCGGCAATATTGTTTGGGGCAGCTGCACCAAAAAGCAGGTTCAATGCATGACTTGGCACAAGTCATGCATTGCCCTTTTAAAAGTCAGCCCAGTATTTCTGGAAGAGAAGAAAAGAACTGCTGCAAAGTCAAGTCGCTCACCACCCCAATCCTTCCACCTCATGCTGTGGCCTTATCTCAACAAGTAGTGCCTCCAGCTTCCCATAGCCCCAACACCAGCAAATAACAACAGACTTGCACACAATAAATATCACAGGGAGAGGAGGGGAAAGGCATTTGGACTCAGCTGCAAAATGAAGCTGGAGCAAGAGTGTATGGTGACCCTTGTATACAGAATACAGAGGTACCTGGCCCCTGAATGCACACACAGAAACTGAGAGCCCATGGCCAGTGTTGTCAGCAATTGGTACCTGTAATAAGAAGGCTCCCAGGCCTCCAACATGGTGCCCATAACTACAATGACCTCTCCTCAAACTGCATCTGACCCTAGGGTTGGTGGGACATCATCACAGAGGAGGTGAAGGCATTCTAACAGGAGTTCCATACTGATCTGGCTAACGAGGAAGGTCAGGTCAATGAATTCACCTACAGTATAAGAGCAAAAGCAGCTTGAGGTGAAATGAGGGGACTTGGAACCTAGAGAGAACTACATTTACCCATGTAGGATATCTGAGAGCTGTTAAAATTGCCACAATATTTTTCATTTGACACTGAAGAACCCAACTCAGCCCATCAAGCCCTGTCCTCACAGTTGTCAGACCCAACATAGAAACATAGACCATGATGGCAGAAAAAGATCATTAATCAATTCAGCCTGCGGTAACAATCTATCATACCCAGAGACTATTTGTCAATACAGGGTTTTTGTCTACACTATCTACCCCTTTGCACCCTGTCTTACTGCACCCCCCCACCCACTGAGAAACTACTAATCACTTAACTCTTTTTTTCAACTGTGCTTGAAACCACTAAAGGTTTTGGTGCCAACCAAATCAACTGGAAGACTGTTCCATGGATCAACCATTTTCACTGTAAAATAAAACTCATGACCCTCCTGAATCTTCTTCTGCCAGCTTTCACTCATGTCCCCATGTTCTAGACTCGCTAACTCCAGCTGAGTAGTTCCTCACAGTTCAGGTTGCTCATTCTGTTCAAGAATTTGAAGGTTTCTATCATATCACCCCTCTCTCATCAGACCTTCAGTGAGTACACGGGCAGATTAAATGGACCATATGGTCTCCTTCTGCCATCCCATTCTATGTACATGTTCAGTGCCCCAAGCTGATTCTTGTAGGATCTGCCCTGCTGGCTCCAAATCATTTTGGATACCCTACGTTTCATCATCTCCAGTCTGTCTTTGTCTTTCCTTAGGTGAGGATTCCAGAACTGGGTGCAGTACTCTGGGTGTGGCCTCACCAGTGATCTAGAGAGAAGTAGTAATACCTATTTTCTCGTACTATTGTAACCCCTTCAGATACACCCCAGCATCCTGTTAAGCTTACCATAGGCCTTGTTACATTGACTAGACTGTTTAGGGGATTCACTTATGATGACCCTAGGACCCTTTTCTCATAAGTAATGCCCAACTCAACCCCTCCCATCCAAGTCTCTGTCCAGAGGTTCTTGTCCCCTATGTGCATGACCCTGCACTTTTTGATGCTGAATTACAACTCCAAAACACACAATGTAAAATATCAATCGGGCAGATTTAATTTCATGGTAGTCTCATTATTGTTTATCTGAACACATCATTCTCTTTGCTATGACCACTCCAAAATAGTATTCCCAAACATTTTGTCATTTTTCACGGTACTACACCATTATATAATGTATTTGGTGGCCTCCAGCACTTGTGCAGATTTGCTATGTGGATTGGGTGCGTGAGTATGAGAGGGTAGGGTGGTCATGGTAACTTTATTGAAATGTAAAAAAAAAAAGTTCAGGTGCATCACTGAAAGCTTCCTGGAAGCCAAGCCAAGTGGGATGGCATATCCCAAAAAGTACAATCAAGAAAGCCAAAAAATGGTAGCACTCTGGTCTCATGTAGAAAGAACAAGCAGCAGTCAAGGTTCTATTCAAGCAGATTACTTCTGGAGTATCTTCTGCTTCCCTAGTGCCTCAGCCCTACAATCAGGCCTTCCGTTGGGGATGATTAAGCAGAGTTACAGGTGCTATCTTTATTCAGATAGCTTAAAGTGGTACACACAAATAACAATATGCAAAGGGTGTACTTTTATACAAACAAAGATTAAATAATGAATAGTATCATATTGTACTGTGCACAGTGTGATAAAATCATATAGAAAAAAGTTTGTTTAGTACTTTCTTTAGATAAAAATAACAAACTGTCGCTCTATCAGAAACATGTGGAGGGTGGGGAGGAAAGGACAGGCAGGGGTAAACACTCATAACATAACATGGGAAGGGGATAGGGAACTGTCTTCTGTAGAGCTTATTTAAGAATTCATTATGTACTACTTCAGTGCAAAAATACACATATATTGCAATTTCGAGTATAAAGACCACGAGATTTGAAATTTAGACTAGAAATGTTTCTTTTTACTGGGGGCCCACTTGTCAAATTGATGAAAATTCTGAATGATTCCCCCTATGGAGGAGGTTTCCTATACCAGTGAGCTTCATGACCTAGAAAAGAGAAAAAACATGTATGATTAATAAACGTAAACTTGCAGTAATTAATAGTTTAGAATTACTTTTGTAGTAACAAGGCAGTTTTTCTAGCTTACATATAATTAATCTAATATTTATCTAATGACATACAAAAACTGATCGAGACATATACAAAAAGGGAACACAGGTGAGTATTTGTACTCACTGAGCAATTTCTATATTCTTACATTTATCGAAAGCAACTCAGGATCTGAGATATTCATTGTTCTTTTATGTAGAAACTGAAATTCACCTCTTCATTAAAACCTAATGGTTGAACTGTGTTCAAAGACAGTATTCGTCTTGTTTCCTTTTGATTAAGTATATTTAAATGGTCTCCACCTCTCTCAAGTGGTGGGGCATAGTCAAATGCCATGAACTTGTGGTGTGATGGATCAGAATTATGAAAATCAGTGAAATGGCTACCAAGTGGACTTTAATCACTCTGGTTTTATGATGGCCCTAATGTGTTCTTGCATACGTGTCGTAAGTGGTCTTACTGTTCTGCCAACATAGTGTTTTATGCAAGGGCACCACATAATACACATCACAAATCCTGTTACACATGTTGAAAATGTTGTTAGTGTTACCTTTCCTTTTAAAATCTTTGTCTTTATTTCTATTTTAAAATAAAAAGGAAGCTAGTAGGTTACAGGCAATCAATTATATGAGATTTTGAATACATGCCATTATAATAATCTCCTAAAAGATGCGTACAGCATTCTTCCAGCAAACCAGGGAACTCCCGCTACATAATATATAGACAACAGAAATTCACTATAGGTTGCGTAAACAGCCAGCATTTAGAATGATTTACTAACTTCAATCAATCAGCCTGTTGGAACCATATATAGCTGTGATAGAATACCTTTTATGGAACAAATTCTTCATAATGCTGTAATTGATGTAGCACCCATTTTCTCCATTTCAGTTCAAATACTTCACTCCTGTCTATAAGTCAAGCAGACATTCTCTCTAGTACATACATTTCCCTAGTCATCTCAACCCAGGAAGCTTTAGTTGGGGTGGTCTTAGAGAAACTGCCATAGACACTAGGCAGTAAGCAAAATACAATTTAAATTAAATGTACCACATCACTACTGGATCGATCCTCCCTCACAATACTGTGGAAAAAATGTTTTAAGTAAGAGAAAGCCGACCGCCCGGCACAACGGAATTGGACTGCAGTGGCACGGCAGCCTTTTTTATTATATATAATTGCTGAGGTGGAAAAGAGAAAGCCAACAATTATATAAAATAAAATATGGGTCTGGGTGTGTATAAACTCAAATTTATATACACCCTCAGGGTTAGATGCTTCACATAAACCCCTCAGGTGTGTGTAAATTCTCGTTACACACCCAGATCCATACTTTATTCTCTATGTAATTATACTAAAGTTGCATGTCCTCACTTTGCAATCACAACTGGCAACACCATTTCTAAATACACAATGCTCTGTCTTCAAAGATAGCCTTTTAGTGCTTCCCAGAACCGTTCAATCTCATTGATGGGTTCTCGCTCTGTCTGTGACTTGGTCCTTCAACAAATGTGTTTTCATGCTATACCAAACCATCTCTCTAGGCTTCATATCTGGGGACCTTGAAGAAAGAAATATTATTTGTTACACAAGCCACATGTACTGCATAGTACAGCTATCAGCACACGGAAGATGCAATGTTTTAGCCTTACTCAGGTAGTATGTGGATCCCGTTAATGTCCTGGTTAGCAATAAACACTCAGGAAGCTGTGTGTTTTGGATCATGGTCCTGATAGAAACAATGGCAATTATGAGCTTTTCCCTGATAAACTTTGTGGCAACCTTCCTATATTATATCTATGAAAGGGGCTGGCAGTATAGCTTAGAGATTAGACTAATCAGGGCCCCATGTCAACATAGTGCAAATTACAAGGCGACTACAATTTGGGTGAATTTTACACACCGCCAACAACCTGAGCGACTTAAACACCCGGCTCCTGTATAATAGGGCTATTCTACTATGAGCAAACCACAGCTTGTAGTGACAGTGACCTAATTCAGATGTGCATATGCAAATTATAGGCAATACCTCTCAGATATTCCTGTCATGGATGGGTGGAGTACTCTGCAACCACCTGAATAATCCTCCCAGTCAAGTCACAGTAGCGCCTGTGACTGCTATTATCCATGGATCTCGACACCACCTGCTCCATTCCACATCCATCTTGGACCACCTATCTCCATGAGTCAGCACACCTTTATAGTGCAGAGCTTCATCCATGTCATGCAGGGAGGGCTGTGCCCCCCAGGCCCCCCACCCATCTTATAGTATCTAACACCAGTCTGCTCCTGGATCATGGGGGTAAGCTATAACCATGATCACCAGACAGGTGAGTAGCTCATATTACCCATTCAATCTGCAATTACAGTTGCTCAAATGTGCACTCGCTAGTTCTGTAAGTGCTATGATTCATTCATTCAAATATATTCAATGTAGACGCCACGCTGTATTGCTGTGCTACCAGTAAGGTACTGTGAATGAGCTTGGTACATCTAGCAGATGTGGGTTTGTGTCCCACAACTTCCACTTGCGTACTGTGTGACTCTTGAGTTAGT
Source organism: Neoceratodus forsteri (assembly GCA_016271365.2). NCBI lineage: Eukaryota > Metazoa > Chordata > Ceratodontiformes > Ceratodontidae > Neoceratodus > Neoceratodus forsteri. The sequence continues at coordinate 944,308,257 of CM028136.1, read as the reverse complement.
TACTTCACCTCCACAGTGCTCGTGGATCACCCCTGAAAACAAGCACTCCTGCATTATGGGCCTTCCCTGGTTAACAAAGAAAAAAAGGGCCATCACTTGACTGTGTATCATTTACACCTACATCATATCTCAACCGAGTTCTACACCTGAGAAGCTGGTATTTGTCAATGCTGAATGTTTGCTTACAGTGTACCATCAGCTGCCAGTCTGGTGAGCTGGCCATTTAAAACAGTTGAAAGGTAACACTCAGGATGGGCTCCCAGTTAGAAATGTGGTGAAATAAAACTTTGCTGGTGAAGTTCACATGAAGCACAGAAATTCGTGCTCTGCAGAACTTCACAAAGCCTCCCCTAACCCACTGAACTTTGGCTTTGCACAAATTTTACCCGGGATTTCACCATGAATTGAATGAATTCACAGCAAAGCAAGAAATTTGCTACTAAAACTTTGTGTTTTGTGACAATATTCATGCAATTCTAAAGATGAAAGCCAGTACTGGAAGTGAACTTCTGGTGCCCGTATTAAAAAAAGATAAAGCAGTCAGCAAGTAACAGTTGCTGCTGAACCATTGCAGCTTACCCAGCTAACGTAGATGATAAGTATCTGGGTCCTCAAGCACCTTAGATGGGGATGTCAAGGAAACATGCAGTCATCCCTGTTAAAAATTCGGAAAGATGGGTTCACAAAGTATCTGTAGTTCTTTAGGGAAAAATAGGACTGCTAGAGAAGGTTAAACATAAAAAAATACTTACCTGGTATGAGGGTCGGCACTGTGTCACACTGGTGTCTGCATCCTGTCAGACTTATAGAAATAAAGGGGAATGGGGTTAGAATGAGGAAAACTTTTAGTGAGAGTAGAGACAGAGTTACTGAGAGGTACAAGAGCTACAGGATGAGCATAAATATTAGGTAAAAGGTATTTTTAGGGAAAAGGAACCGTTCAAAGAAAAGGTAAGAGAAAGACTGAAAATAAATTACAAACTGAGGAAAGAAATGAGACAGAGAGACAGACAAGGCAATAAAGAAGACAAAGAGGGGAGGGGGGGTATTCGGGTTTACCTCTCTAAGTGCCCTGGGTGGCCTAATTAAAATACAATATAGAACAGTAGTGCAAGGGACTACTGTAGGCCTCCTTTGGGAATGGGTCCATTTATTTTAAAATAAAGTATCCTTGTTATAAAAAATGGAAATATAAAAACAAATAAGCAGCAAAAAACTGAGACATTCATAAAAAAACCTTTGCCAGTGATGCACACCCGTGAGAACTTTGCCACACAAACATCTGTTTCTCATGCACAGTGTGTATTAATGCAATGAGTCTAACTGCTGCATTCTCTTTGAACCTCACTACCAGCTGATTCTGCTCATGTGCACACTTTTACTTACTCAATCAAATCATTGAGTATAGTAAGTGACAGGAACAATAACCAATAGCAAGAAACAACACTCATTGATTCACAGTCATAAAGGTTGCTATGCACTACCCAATTCATTCTGAGCATGGATCCAAGGGTCATTTCCAGGTGCGATCCTGGGACAGAGGTACCAGAATAAAAGTACATACAATAAGAATGATGCAGGCTATATATTCAGCCAAACTGTTCTAGCAATATGGACATAATGTGAGGTATTGTACAGGTAGGTGTGGATGTAAGAGCATACCAGTTAACAATAACTGACAAGTGCCGGATAAAAGGCCAAGCGAATAACTAAAAAGGTGTGCATAGGGGCAGCAAATCGCAAAAGAAGAAAATGAGATAGCAGAAGGAGGAGCACAACAAAGTCTTGCCTGGGCAGTGGGGGAGCAAAAAAGAGTTTATGCTGATGTTTGTTGGTTGTTCCAGAAGGTGGGAAGAGGAGCGATGAAAGTGGTTTGCCCAGCAGCAGATTTGGACTGTAGAATAAAGAAGATGCGAGAATCGCAAAAACAAAGAGAGTAGGAGCTGGAGTGGACAGGGGAGAGGGGAGGTAAGGAGAGAGAGAAGCTAAGGAGGGAGGAGAGAACCAGTATTTAAAGAAGAAAGAAACAAAATGTATGATGCTTCATGAAACAAGAGGAGGGAGAGGGAGGTTGACAACCTTGTCATTGGGTGCAGGCTTGGTTGACCTGAAGACCTCCCAGGGAACTTTCCTGCAGTGCCCTGGTCCCCCAGTACAGGAGATAACCAGACTTCATCATGGTAGAGTTACACCTTTGAACAACAAAGTTTTGTTCTATGACTATTTTCTGCATCTGTTTTCCATCCCTGGACTGCCATCCAGACCTGAAGGCCCAGGGGACCTCCCTCGAGAGGAGACTCCCTCAGTCCACCCTTCCAGTTCCTTTCAACTAGTAGAGCACAGCTCCTTCCAGCTGCCCTTTTCAGCAGGGTTCCATCCCCTTGCAACCTGAACCTGCTGCAGCAGTCAAGGATCTTTAAGGGGAGGAACAAGTGACACAGTAACACCTCCATCCTCTGATAGATGGGAGGGGTGTGCTACAGCTGAATTGTACGCAGTGTCTAAATAAGCAAAGCGTTCTAGTTTCCCTTGCTGTGAACCCTTCAACATTTACATGCACTAGATTCATAAGTACAGTACAAATTCTCATAGAGCAGGAAAAGAGAGAAAAAGAACATCATTAACTAGGGAAAAAAAGTATATCGGTTTTACAATTTTTGCTTACTGTGGAGCCTGTTTTCTAGATTAACATTTACTTTGACACCAGGCAGTTTTATTCCAGCTTGCCTCCTAGTACTTTTTTTTTTTTTATAAAAATATTTCACATTAAAAGGCCTCTAACTACCAGTCTATGTGCAGTTTGAAAGGCTCCACTATACGCCCACACAGCTTATACAAATGTTCTGTCACTTTTGCCTACAGGACACAACACTTCCCAGACACAGCACACGGTAATTTAAGATTATTAATACCAAGAGAGCACCAAGCTGATCAAAAACACAACAGTAAGCTTGAAAGAAGACAAGCAACCAAATTGCAGACTGAGGTTCTTATCACCCTGACAATATAATAAATGCCTTAGGCAAACGGATTAAAATCATAACAAACATTTTGACAATACCTTTGCAAGTGCCACTTATGCTCCCCTAATGCAGCTATATAATAATGCTATGAAGAGCCGGACTAAATCCTCAATTTTAAGTTCCTTGGCTGCAAAGACTTCTGTTCCTATCCACAGACAGATCAGTAGATCATTAAAGACATGATTTTCAAATGCTGTGAATGAAAAGCATACCCTGACCAAGTTGTTAATCCCATTCAAGTTAATGGCATTCATACCTTTTGCGATCCAGTGTGCATTTGGGTGGGGTGGTGGGTGTCAGAAAAAAAAACTGAAGTAGAGTTTAATAGGAAGGAAGGTGGTGGGCTGGTGTGCTATGCTTCAGGGACTGATTAAATAATTAGGCAGAATTAAAACAGTGACACTGCTATCCACCACTCACTACTACTGTGACCACCATGGTTGACTAGCACTCACTCACCCCCTCCCTCCTTTGGTCTGGTCAGCCTCTACTCCTCACTTCAAACTGAAACCGTGGGATGGGAATGGATGGAAATGATTTCCGTAGCCAGGAGCTTGTCTGGATCGGGACCGTGTTGGGGTGGACACCAACGGTGGGTCAGTGGGATGAACATGGTAAGGCAGGGACTCTGGGCTGGCAGACAGAGCTAAACCATATAAAACAAGCATTTGTCAATGCCGAATGTTGTCACGCTGGCATTGGCTTTGGTAGTGCAGTGTGGAAACACACATTTGGCCGGATGTGAAAAATGACAGCTGTACTGTTCATAAGGAGGTGTAAAAAAAATGGCAGTGGTAAAAATGTGGCATGCAAGTGTTGCAAATATGCAAAGTTACAAGGGTGCGTTGGAAATGTGCAATGCACACTTGTAACACTGTCATTTTATGGAGTTTCGGCACCAAATTTTCAACATAGACATTTTAGCACCTCTGCTCATGTACAGTGTCACTGTCACTTCCTCAGGCTGCCTCAAAAAGTGATTTCGCACAGCGACTGCGCTATTCTTCATCGGATGTGCGAAAACACATTTTGGGCAGGATATGTAAAATGACAGCAGCACTGTTCATCAAGAGGTGTGGAAAAATGCCAATGGTGAAAATCCAGAGTAAAAATATTACAAATGCACACCGTTAGGAGCGTGCATGCAAACTGCACAACATACGCTCATAACACAGTCATTTTATGGAGTAACATCACCAAATTTTCAACATAGGCATTTTAGGACCTCTGCTCATGAATAGTGATACTGTCATTTTTGTAAGCTGGCCCAAACACTGATTTCCTACAGTGACCATGGTATTGTGCGCTGGAAGTACGGAAACACATTTCAGCCAGGATGTGAAAAATGACAGCTGTACTGTTCACAAGAAGGTGTAGAAAAATGACAATGTTGAAAATCTGGCATTAAAATATTTTGAATTTGTGAAGTTATGACCTTGCGTAGCAATTGCGCAATGGACGCCAGTAAAACAGCCATTTTTTTGAATTTTTCTACCAAATTTGCAACATAGGCTTTTTGAGAACCCACCTCATGAACACTGCCACTGTCCTTGCATTAATCTCAGACCCGAAAGGTGATTCCACGTAGTGACTGCAAAATCACCTTTCTGGACTGGTTAACATCAAAACTGTGACAGAATTCACGAGAGTGGTCCTAAAAACCCCATGTTAAACATTTGGTGCAAAAATTCCAAAAAATGCCCGAGATATGCATCAAAGTTGAAAAAAACCCTATTTATTCCTTTATACAGCTTACTGGCCATTATACAGCTTACTGGCATTTTCTCAGTTCGCAATCGGCTTTGAAGAGTGCAGACGTGTTCCCGGTCCACCAAAGATCATCACGCCAAACTCTGGAAGTAAGTATGGGTTGAGGAGGGTATGGGGAGGCAGGGTTTGCAGTGGGTGGGTGCGGGTGGTGGTTAGGGAGACTATGAGGGACCATTTTCAGTTTACAGGTACCAAAAAAAAAAAAAAACATCACGGACGGTTTTCTTTTTTACAGGTGGTTTCTTTTGTTTGGGGATACAGAGCCGACAGAGAATTGGGCACCCTGTCAGCACAGAAGAAGGGGGGGGGGACATCATGCTGATGGAGAGTGGGCTCCCCCATCGGCTCATTACAGCAGGAAGGGGAGGCAGATGCTGACGGGGATTGGGCACCCCCATCGGCAAACAATGAGGTGGGGGGCACATTCTGCCAATGGGGAGTGGGCTCCCCCATTGGCACATACTTCACTGGGCAGGGCATGCTGACCGGGGGATTGGGTACCCCCAAAGTTGGCACTGTCGGCAGTGTAACATCCACTGTGCCGCCATGCTACTAGCTGGTGAGCACGTAGGACTGGTCCGCTACGTGTGTCAAGCTTTGCTCGGATTGCAGTGGACCTTTCCATAGATGTGCTTGCCAGCTTAGTATGCATGGTGTGTCATTGGCATGCAGGCTGATTGGGGAATGAGGGATGCACCTACTGGTGCGTGCCCTGAATTCACCCAACAGCGACCACGCTTCCAAATCCCCGCTGCCGCAAGATGTTGGATGCCAAGCATGCCAACATAAAAATGCAGCAGCAGACAATGCCCTAACCCTTATCTGCTTTTTCATGGCCTCAAAATATGTGGTTAGCTGCCTGCAGCTCTGCTGAGTACTCTGTTTCCATGCGTCTGCTCTTGTTTGGTCCTCGCTATCCAGTCCCTCGGTGTGATAGCTGATAACTCTGCCCTCTCCTACCCTGATTGAAATTGGAGGATGGGACTGGATAGAAATGATTCCCATAGCCAGGAGCACATCTGGGTCAGGACCATGGGGGGGGTGAACACTGGTGGCAGGTTGGGAGGAATGATCACACTAAGGCTGGGGCTCTGAGCTGACAGACTGAGCATAAACTATATTCCATTTGAGACAGGGGTCAGAAAAACAATCAAAGTAGAGTTTACTAGGAAGGAAGGTAGTGGGCAAGTGCCTTACATTTCAGTGGCTGATAGAAAAGTTTGGTAGAATTAAAATAGTGGCACCGTTGTCCATTACTCACCCTTCCTGTGAGCACCATGGATTACGAGCACTCTTGCTCCCCTTCACGCCTCTGGTTCAGTCAGTCTCTACTCCTCACTTCAGATTGAAATGGGACGATGAGATGGATGGATGGAAATGATTTCTGGAGCCCAGAATGTGTCCAGGTCAGGACCGTATGGGGGTGGGGGTGAACACCGATGGCGGGTCGAATGGGATGATCAGGTTAAGGCTGGAGCTCTGGGCTGGCAGACTGAGCATTAACTATACAAAAACACACAGCAGCGCACAATGTCCAATCCCTTATCTGTTTTTACATGGCCTCAAAATGTGTGGCTAGCTGCCTGCTGCTCGGGTAAGCACTCTGTTTCCATGAGTCTGCTCTTATTCATTTCTCACCTCCCATCCCTCAGGGTGATGCTGATGATTTTCTCCCCTTTCCTAAATGATTGAAATTGGAGGATGGGGCAGGATCGAAATAATTTCTGTAGCCAGGAGCATGTCTGTGCCAGGACTGTGTGGGATTGTGAACACTGGCAGCGGGTCAGGTGGGATGATCAAGCTAAGGCTGGGGCTCTGGGCTGGCAGATAGAGCTCATTTATATACAGTTGTAGCTAAGATACTGTCAGATATTTCCGGATATTTTTTGGTATTTCTAAACAAATGCTCTCTGGTGGGTTGTGGCCCTACTATGGAACTGCAGGTAGGCAGGGAAATTCTCTAGAGCCATCACAGAAATTTCAGGAAATATCTGACCAAGTCTTTGGCTACAGCTGTAAAAAAAATACGGCAGCATGCAATGTCCTAGCCCTTGCAGTTTTCTGCTCAGAGCTGATGGTGAGGCCAGTCAGTTGCTTGCTGGGTGGCTTCATGCGGATGAGAAGATTGAGTCACTCCCTCATTGGAGAAGCTCAGTCCTTTCAACTATGAGAATTGTCATTATCAGCCTGGCTGATCACTGGCCTGTCACTGCTGAGCCCACCGCAGCCTGAGCTGCATTGGACCCAACAGTGACACACCTCTGAAATACCGTTCTTGTAACAAGATGTTTGCTGTGCACGTATGTGCACACAAACATATGTAACCCCAAGGTGGCGCTATCCCAAGGGCTACTAACCCAGCCTGTATGGCTAGTGACAGGTCAAGGGTCCTAGGTCCAGTGACGGGTGCCTCCACCCAGAGGGCAGGGTTGGTAGTAGTTAAACTAGCTTGGTCACAGCCCTCTGGGACACTGTGACCCACCTTTGTGCCCCCCTAGTAGTCCACACAGTACATAGGAGTTACCGTCCCAATACCCCACATATGCACACTTTTTACACATATGGATCCATTTACCCCCAGGACTGATTCTGTGGCATGTCTCTGAGGACCCCCTGTAAAACAAGGTTAGTGCACATACTCTACACAATACAATACTGGCTGTATATGTACTGACACCACAGACAGTATATAGTTCAATAACAATAAATCTAGTTTATTCAGGGGGCAGAAACATGGGAGGGGGTAATCAGGTTGATTAAGTTCAGTAACGTTCAAATCACAATACTGTACATGTATAGAGGGTTCAAAAAGTCACACTCTGGGTACCTACGATGGTGGGGGGCTAGCCAAGTCCATTGCCTGGGGTGGCTGGCACAGCTGAATGGGGCCCTGTAGGAAGAAAATACATGCACAAACAAATTGTAATCTGGAGCCAGATAGCTCAGTCCACCAACAGAAGAACACAAAGCAATCAGTTAGCACACCTTGATTAATTGACAGGTGCAGGGATATACCCTGATTTGTACTCACAAACCCCAAGCCTAGAGCTGAATTGAGAAGGTGGCTCTGGATGGCCAGGGTGAGCAGGGCATGGAGATGAGACCCTCGTGACAGTGCCCAACGGATTGAGACAGCAAGCAGATTCAGTCCAATTGGATTTGAGTTCAGCTTCCAACTTCAGCTCACAGCTCACAGTAAAAGGAACCGCGATCCCCCACATGCACTAGACACATTTATATGTAAAGGACATTTCTATACCAGGCAGCTGCTTCTTGATCCTGATCGCAAACACTGCAAAACCCGAGAACACACGCAGCAACAGAGTCCCCGACAGGCCGATCGCACTTCTGCAAATCTTCGGTCATCTATTGCCAAGCCTTGTCCTGCACACTTCTTCCTTTTCCTCCACAACTGGGATTCAGTCCAAATGAGCACTTGCTAACGGCTGCAGGCTGACTTCAGGACCTTACATGCGCTTCCCGTGCGAACTGCACGCTGCAGCAGAACATAGCTCCTACTCCTTTCACAGTCAACTCAGATCTGGCCCTCCAGGGACAGTTCAGAGCATTTCTCTTAGGCTCCACACAAGCTTGGTTGGTGGATTCAGCTGTCAATCACTGCAGGGCTCCCTCTGTTGGTGCAAAAATGCACCAAGGTCCAAACTACAGCTCCCAGAAGCACCTGCCGTACATTCCCCCTCTAGGCAGGCTCCAGGTGAGAGTCCAAGTTCTGGTTGGCTAAACCAGTCTCCATTTTAGGGCTCCCCTAACCCAATTGGCCCAGATTAGCAGTTCAGGTCCAAAATGGAGGGGCAACACAACAGAGTCCCAGCTGCAATAAAGGCAGGTTAGACAAACTGCAATTTTACTAATACTCTAAATGATTTCAGGCAAACAGTTGCATCTTTCAGGTGGGCTCCCTCTGCGCTTTTAGTGACTGCAAAAATGGAGCGATCAGACAACAGCTCGGGTGGGATTCGAGCATTAAATACACAATCCCCCCATTCAAACTAATTTAGCCTGTGAGCAGGCAACTCTTAAAGAGACAGTATCAGAGGCTCTAAAAGCACTCACAGGTAAGCAGCTTAAAAGCCAAACATCATTCAGACTGGGAGCACTTAGCCAGCTCCTAGAAAACTTTTGGGAACCCCCCATTTTCAGGGGGGTTACACATAAAAATCAGGGTTGCCTCCCACAAAGTACTTTGCTTTACAGTGACTTACTGTGCAGTACAGTGCTTTATTATGGTGAAGGACAAGTCCAGATTCTATAGAATAGGTCTAGACATGCTGACTCAGACACCAGTGAGGAAAACATGGTCAGATTCATCAGGGAAGGAGAATGATGGTCCACCAGATGGAAGACACCTTGTTACCAAGAAGACCACTTCAAAAGCTCCCTAAAACATCTGAGAGCCTCAGCCAAAGGTAATTGCACAATTTATGCACTAATCAATATTCTCAAAGAAGCCGTATTTCTTAGTCACCATTCACACTATTTGTTTGGCAGCAATAAAGTTGTGTTTTTGTACAAATATCTATATACAGTGATGTTACACATGTTCTTGCATTGCTGCGATTACATAATTGATTTTGAACCTTTAAAAAATGTCCTAGCCGGCCTGGTGGCACAGAGGACTGAGGCGCTGGACGCCACACCTCGAATCACACTGGCGACCCAGGTTCGGGAACGGACTCAGGTCATCAGGGGCTGGCCGAGAAGGAGAGGATTGAGCATCCGGAGGACTGCTTTCCTCTCCTAGGGTGAGTTGGATAGGCATGTCCACTACTGTAGTGCCCCCAGTGGATACCAGGGGCACTACTACGTAGTGGAGCAGGAGGGCAACCACAGAAAAAGTGGAAAAATGTACGCATGCCATCCGGATGACGGTGGCCGGCCTCCCTGCATCTCTCAGCCAAGAAAACCTCCAAGCTGCATTTCCATGCCCCAGTGATGATGCAAGGGAGTGCTCCATGTACTCTGGTTACTCCTCCCGATAGCCCCGGTGGAATATGGGAGAACCCTCCAGCGAAGGAATAAGTCTAGTACAACTGGGGCATTAAGAGCAGCTGGTTGGTGGATCGGTCTGAGGAGGTAGCAGTAGGACTTGGCTGCCCGAAGGAGTGGATGACAGCGGGTGCAGAGGAGGTATAAAGAAATAATGCAAAAAAAATGTCCTGCCATTACCCCAGTATACCGTACAGTATCTTTGTACTGCACATTGCTGTGTTAGGCATGCAGATCCTTTGTGATTAACTATTATAATGTTATCTTTGAAATTATTTGTGTATGCTAAGTTAATATACTGTAATAAAAGGCTTGCTTTTATTAAGAGCCTAACTTTTGTTAAGGATGGGAGGCTGTAACCAAGGAGACCTGCACACATGACATGAAGAAGGGGTGCAGGGATAGATGTACAGTACTGTACAATTCATACAAATTTATCATGAATTTTCTTATTTCATTTTGTGTATGCGTATCAAGGTCTAGGCTCCCACGTCACAGGAGGACAGCAACAGTGACACTGAGAGTGATCCAGAGTCAATGGCCAAACACACTCCTGGTGATGACCCTGTAATGTAGAAGGAGTAAATAAGGATGAACCCAGTGCTAGGAATGCTGCCATATAACACTGCCAGTCAAGACCGCGTGAAGGATGAAGAGTTTGACTGCCCCAGAAGGACTTTGAAAATGTTCATGAAGAGTTGCAACTTGTCAGCCAAAGGATGCTGAGTACTGATGGATTTTACAGTAGTGATGTGCCAAATGTGGAATTCTGCCAGCAAAATTAGCACAGAATGACCATTCCGCCAGCAGGATTTCAACCAGAATTTTGCTGGTCCTTCTGCAGAATTCCGTCTGTTGCAATCCACAGAATAATATTCAGCAGAACAGCATTTCTTCTGTGGAAAATCATTCTGCAAACCTTTCCATCAAAAGTATTGGGATCTGCAGAATAATATTCCATAGAACAGCAATTTTTTCCAAGGAAAGTCATTCCACAACCATTTTTGTGGAAAATATTGAGATCCGTGGATAAAATTCCACAGAAATGTGGAAAAACTCATTCCACGTTTTTCTGCTGGGAAATTCTACCATTCGTTTTCTGGTGAAAATTTAGCAGAATTTTGAAAATTCCGTGAAATTTTGCTCCGTCAGAATTCGAAAATTCCACAAAACACTACTTTGTAGTCAGTTTATTTATGTATTTATTTATTCAAGTCTCAGATTACCAACCTTTGAGCTGGGAGCTCATTTGTGATGGTTCCACATCAAACAGTAAACAATCAATAGGTACATACAGCCTATATACAAGGGTTACCTACAAGCAATTTGATTGCATTTTTCAGTTTCACGAGAAGCTGGATGTGATGCTTTAGATGATATGGGACCAGCAGCAGCAAACACCAGTTTATGCACATCAGTTGCACGAAGGGTCATCCTTAAGTTTGTTCTCTCAGATGAGCTTCAGGGACTCCAATGAGCATATTTTCATCAGCCAGAGCACAGTGGCAAATGGGTCACTGGCCAACCCTGAGATCTAGTAACCTGGAATCCATACCAGCACCCATTTTACTCAGCATAAATTGTATCTGAGCACTGATCATGGTTATCTATTGCATGTTGTGAATGTTAACAAACTGTCATGCGTGTTCTGCCACATGATCCTGGGTATGGGTGAATATCCGACTACTGGAACTGGACTGCTACACATCCATAAAAGCCTGGCTGGTAGAGCAGGACTGGCCAGTCAGGCTTTTACTGATCTGGTGCATTCTGATTCTGGCAGTCTGGTTTTCATCCAGTCCCCAGACTACAAAACATTTTTGAAATATGTACTTTGGAACTTAAAGTACTATACTAAGACATAAAGTATAGTAACACAAACAGAAAATGACAGGTGTGAAAATAAAATCATATTTATTTTAAAACTGGAGGGACCAGCCAGCCTGTTGGCACTGAGTGCTGAGGTGCTGGATGCCACACCTTGTGCCACACTGGTGACCCAGGTTTTGGAGCGAGCTCGGGCCACCTGGGGTTGGCAGGGGAAGGAGAGGATCAAGTGTCCGATGACAGCTCTCCTCTCCCGGGGATGGGCGGGCACATCATCCCGCTCTTTGGCTGCCTCCTAGTGGAGGATAGGGGCAGCACCATAGAAACATAGAATTTGATGGCAGATAAGGATCGCTTGGCCCATCCAGTCTGCCCATTTCCCTACCTAATTGATAAACTATAGATCCTAGCTAACCAACAGCCTACTTCTTCCTACCTCCACCCCTAGAATTGTCTTATGCCTGTCCCATGCATTCTTGAATTCCACCACTGTTTTTGACTCCACAACCTCCTTAGGAAGGCTGTTCCATGCATCCACAACCCTCTCTGTGAAAAAATACTTCCTCACATTACCTCTGAGCTGCCTCCCCAGCTTCAAATTGTGCCCCCTTGTTCTTGCACACTTCTTTTTCTGAAAGTTGCTACCCTTTGTTGATTCCCTTGAGGTACTTGAAAGTTTCTGTCATGTCCCCCCCTCCTCTCCTCTCCTTGAGGCTATACATGTTAAGCTCCTTAAGTCTCTCTTGATCTGTCTTCTGGTGCAGACCCTGCACTATTTTAGTTGCCCTCCTCTGGACTGCCTCCATCCTGTCTATGTCTTTGCAGAGATTGGGTCTTCAGAACTACAAGCAGTACTCCAGATGGGGTCTCACCAGCTGTCTGTTCAGAGGGATAACAACTTCTTGTTTTCTGCTGGTGATGCCTCTCCCTATGCATCCCAGTATCCCCCAGCCCTCCTTACTGCCCTCTCACATTGCCTGCTTACCTTTAGGTCATCTGATATGACTACCTCCAGGTCCCTTTCCATTTTTGTTGTTGTTAGTAACTCACCCCTCATTGTGTACTCTTCCCCTGGGTTTTTGTTTCCCAGGTGCATTACTTTGCACTTCTTAGCATTGACTCTAAGCTGCTATACATTTGACCATTCTTCCAACCTTGCCAAGTCCCTTCTCATCCTTACCGCCCCATCTTTTGTATCAACTCTGTTGCAGATCTTTGTGTCATCTACACAGAGACATACTTTTCCTTCCAGTCCCTCTGCAATGTCACTTATAAAGACATTAAGAAGGACCGGTCCTAGTACTGAACTCTGTGGTACCCCACTAGTAACCCCCCTTTCTTCAGAGTGGACTCCGTTTACTCTTACCCTCTGTGTCCTGTTCTCCAGCCAATTCTTTACCTAGGCTACCATCTTGGGACCCACTCCCAGGCTGGCCAACTAGTATATTAATCTTTGGTGTGGGACTGTGTCAAATGCCTTGCTAAAGTCTAGGTAGGCCATGTCCACAGTCCCTCCCTGATCTACTACTTTGGTCACCCAGTCAAAGAAATCTATTAGATTCATCTGACATGACCTTCCTGCTGTGAATCCATGCTGCCTTGCATCCTGTGCTCCTCTGACCTCTACGTACTCAACAATTCTTCCCTTCAGAAGTGATTCCATCATTTTCCCAATTACTGAGGTTAAACTAACAGGTCTGTAGGTTCCTGCTTCTGCCCTGCTCCCACTTTTGTGAAGTGGAATAACATCTGCCCTCCTCTAGTCCTTAGGTACCACCCCATCCTCCCATGATTTATTAAAGAGGGTAGTCAGTGGTGTCACTAGTTCTACCCTTTCCATCAGGCCCCATTGCTTTGTCCACCTTCAGTTTTAAGAGTTCCTTCAGAACCCTTTCTTCTGTGAAAAGGCTGGTATCAACCCCTGTATTCAATGTGTTTCTATTGTTTGGTTTAAGTACCTCCCCATCTTCATTTGTGAATACTGAGCAAAAATATTTGTTTAGTATCTCTGCCTTTTCAGTCACCCTCTGCCCACCCCCTTCCCTTTATTAAGCCTCACTATCCCTCCCTTGGTCTTCCTTCGCTCCCTGGTGTACCTATAAAAAGTTTTATCCCTCTTCTTAACTGAGTTGGCTATCTTTTCCTCGGTTTGGGCCTTTGCTGTTCTGACTGCCTTTCCTGCTTCCTTTTGATTTAACTGATACAGTTCTCTGTCCTGCTCCTTCTGTGATTCCTTGTACTTCCTGAATGCTCTCTTTTCCTCCCTAACCTTCACTGCTACCTCCTTTGAGACCCATAGTGGTTTCTTACATCATTTTGTCTTGCTTATTTGCTTCACACAAAGGCTTGTTTCCTCTGTGATGGCAGTTTTGATTATTCCCCATTGTTCTTCCACCCCTTCTTCCTGTCCATTTGCTAGTGCATTCCTTAGGCACTCACCCATTTTGGCAAAGTCAGCCCTCCTGAAGTCCAGTACCTTTGCCTTTGTATGGTTTGACTCTACTGCTGTGTTTATCGTGAACCATACTGTTCGATGGTCACTAGTTCCCAGATGGCTACCTACTTCTAAATCTGTGATCCTTTCACCATCTCCATTTGAGAGTACCAGGTCTATGATTGCTCCCTTTCAAGTGGGTTCTGATACTAGTTGTCTAAGACATGCCCCCTGTAGGGCATCTAGAATGACCCCACTCTTAGAGGTGGTTGCTGTAAATGCACTCCAGTTAACATATGGAATGTTCAGGTCCCCCATTAGCAATATCTCTCCTTTTTTTGCCATTCTAAGGACACTTTCTATCATTTCCTTGTCCATTTCCTCCCCCTGAGATGGGGGTCTGTATACAACCCATATGCGGATTGTGGTGCCATTGCCTGTCTCCAAATTGACCCATAGTGCTTCCTGTCCTCCCTGTTTACTCTTTTGTTCTGTTGCTTTGATTCCTTTCCTTATGTAGAGAGCTACTCCTCCTCCTCTTTTACCCTCCCTGTCCCTCCTGTAGATAGTGTATCCTGGTATATTTACATTCCAGTCATGGTTCTGTGTGTACCATGTTTCTGTGACTGCCACAATATCCAGATGTTCCTCCTCCATCAAGGTCTCTAATTCAGGAAGCTTGTTACCTAGACTACGGGCACTGGTACTCATTGCTCTCCATTGTTTGATGGCTTTACCTCTTGTAGCACCATTCCTGTCCTCATTGACTTTGCTTCCTCCATTTACCCCTGTCCTGCTCCCTACTGCCCTTTCTACCTTGGTCTTTACCTCATTTAGTACCCAGTTTTGTAGGAGGAGGCTGGGAATTCCCTGCTGCTTATCAGTGCCTCCCCCCTTGACTAGTTTAAAAGCTTGCCAATGAAGCATTTAAACCGATCGCCCAGAAGACTTCTTCCCTTCCTGGATAGATGCAGACCATCCTGCCAGTATAGGCTGGTATCCCTCCAGGTGGAATCCCAGTCCCCAATGAAGCCAAACCCCTGTGCTCTGCACCAATTTTTCAACCATTCATTGAATTGCATGGTACAAAGTATTCTCTCCTCACCCTTGCCAAAGACAGGCAGCACCTCTGAGAAGGATACCGTGTGTGCTACTTGCCTTAGGCCCCACCCCAACTCCACAAACTCCTCCTGCACTGCTCTACTCTCATGTTGAGCCAAGTCATTCATCCCTAGGTAGATAATGACATCCAGTTCAGTCTCCCGTGCAGCTGTTCTCGTGATCCTGAGGATGCGCTTCCTGTCCCTCCAAACCATGGTGCCAGGCAAGCACCTTGCTTCAGTTTTCCCTGATCCCCCCAGTTCTATCCCCTTAATAACTGAGTCCTCCACCAGGAGCTGCTACCTTTTCCTGTGGTGTCCTCTGCCTCCTTCCTGTGGGGCTCCATTGTAACAGTTGTCCACAACCTTCTTAGTCTCCTCTGTGGGTGAATCCATAGGGAAACTATGCTCCATCAGAATGGTGTATGGATTGTGGAGTGGTACAACTGACTGGGTGTGCCTCTGTTCCACCACCCTCACCCTCCCTGAGCCCACTGTGGTCCAACTGCTGCACTTTCTTGACAATCTCTGAGGTACTGGTGGTGGTCCTGGTGCTCCCTGGGTGAGGGAGGTTCCCTTACTACTGTCCAGTGTGGCCTGAAGATGGACAACCTCCTTCCTCAGGGCAGAAAGTTGCCTGTAAATGGAGCAGCATCTCAGCCTACAGAAAGACTCCCAGAAGACTGCTGCCCCACAGCCAGTACATTGCACTACTCCCCACATGTCTGTCTACCTTCCTGTTTATCCTGTGTAAGTTTTTTTTCCCAGTTATTGTTTTGTTTTATAGATATATATATATATATATATATAATATAATGTGTACACTTATATTGTCAGTGCAGTATGCTGGAAAGGATATGACAGTGGTATGCACCTTGTCCTCTTGTGGAAATGATGCCAGAATCCCTGGTATAAAGGAAATGGTACCAGGGGTGGGTGGGTTGAGGGGAAAGGGGGTCTTGGGCCCAAACTGTGCCCTCTCAAAACAATCAGCTAAAAGCTCTGACCCACCACTACGATGAGTGTTGACCTTCCTGTCAGCAAGATGACCTACACAACAATTTAACAGAGAAAATACCCTGCTAAACAAACAGAAAAAAAAAACTGTTGAGTCAAACACATGTAAACCTCCCCAGCCTGGTGATTTGTGCTCTAAAAGCAATCAGCCCCAAAACAAGTCAGCTGTGCATGAGGACAGACATAGTAAACAATTATTTAAACATAATTTGATGCAAACTGTCACAGAACACTAGTAGACAGTCCAGTTACCCACGAGGGAAAATCAAATATGCAGTTATTTCAAGCCTTCTGAAGTTACTCACAAGAAGAGCAGTTTTGCAAACCCCCTTCCTGATTTAAAAACTAAAATAATTAAACACAAAGCAATACCAATGTAAAGTAAGGAACACCTCCCTCAGATTTAAGCAAGAGTGAGATTTGTTGCAGATTTCTGGTCCAATATAATATCTCCTATGCAGCTCTCAGTTGTTTCGAAGTACACCCTGTTACAACTTCAAGAAGATGGACTTCAGGAAGATGGGTGCCAGATTTCTGGGAGAGATGGAGGCGTGGCTTCGTGATGTGCTCACACCTCCCGCACGTGCATTCATGGCCACGGGGGGAGGGACAGAAAAATGTGAAATATGGCTGCAGGCTCCATGAAACCCTTCCCAGATGTTGGTGCTGCTCAGGCACAACCCAAAATTGCCCACTCTAGATATGTGTATGGGGGTTGGGGAATATGGCCTCCAAACCCACCCCACAGTGGGGGGTAATCCGAGGAGGAAAAAGGGCTCAGGGTTGCCTAAGGAACGAAGATCAGTTGACTGGAAGAGGGTGGATACATGCCTGCAGGCCGAGGAGGACAAACAGTAAACCAAAAAAAACAAAAAAACTGGAGGGACCAGAGTTGAATAGAGGGGGAGAGGGAAAAAAATGCTGCTGACAGCACTATGCCATGCCACGCTGAACAAGGAACACCACCATTGTGTCATTGTCAACCTGTAAGACACAACAAAAGACATGTGTATAAGAGTTGATAAATTGGTAGTGATGTTAAACTACTGAAATGATGTCATAAACATTTAAAAAAAATGTTGCTAATTTTTTTGGGGGTGGGGCAAACTTTTAAAAGTCCCAGTTTACAGACAAGCACAGTCCAGTACTGTAATTCATGTTTTAGCCAAACATTCCAGATACTGTTATAACCACAAGCACAGTAATTAAACACCACCTCCAGTAATTATAGTACTGTATAAAAAAAATCTTCAAATCACTGGTAGAACAGTTTACTGTTCAGTTCAGTATAATGTTATTGTTCGACTTTACATAGTCTTTAACATTTTAAAACATTCAAATAATCCAGTAATACATATCACATTATTTTAAACAATATAATACACAACTTATAAATAGAATCCCCCTTGAAATAGTAATAAATTATATATTTCATCATCCTGGTACAAGAATCCTGTAGTAATCTACGCTTTACAAGAAGTATATAAAATCACTATAATTACTAGTGACCCCCTTTAATAAGTCGTTTACTAGATCAAAAAAATGCTATAATAACCCAAAATCAAGTTATTACAACATTAATACACCTGCGCAAACCTGCATAAAAGCTGTGCAAACTGTGTAAATAACCAGTAATTATAAAAAATAAAGGATAGCCAAGTGTGTTGTTATGGATTTTTTTATACACCCTCGGTGTGTGATAACTGTAAAAACCTCTCAAGTTTTGCTGTCAATGTTTATGGGTTATTACACACCTCGGGTATGTTAAAAAAATCTAACACACACTTGCCTATCCATTATTCTCTATTTTATAGCTTTTCCATTTCTAAGACGTCAACATAATTATTGTACTACATCGAAGGATGAATGGTTATTGGTTTTAGCTAATTCCAATATAAAACTGGAATGTAAACTGGACCTTGCAGGGTTCAGGCCAGGGTACCTACAGCCCCTGTCAACATTTTTCATCCAGTAATCACTGCTGTCTGTATTAAAGGAGAAGACCCCTGTACATTTATGATTTGGATATGTCTGATGTATTTATTATACATTACATCAGTTACTGTACATATGTCAATAAGAGATCAGTCATTTCTTCTGTTGCAACACATATCTAGAGTCTGAGGTTCTGACACAAGCTAGTAAAGTGTCAAGCAAGACTCCATTTACATGTAAAGGGGTCACTTGTAATACAGCCCCTCCATTCCCAGATGTCACTGCAGCAACAGTGCAGAAGAAAACATAAGGGTATCAATGCTGTCTATCCTGATTTTAGTTTAAGTTTACAATGTCTTAAGACAGTTCTGTCATGCAGCACACACAGGGAGTAGTACTTGTAGCCTTAATACTGTATGTGTAGAGCAAATGCTACATCTCAGGCCCCATCCACACTGCACTGCTCAGACCCCATAACGGACAGAAACCATTACAACCCGGGAGCGGTGCAGTGTGTCCACACTGCCACGGTGTCCATTATAGGACCGGCACCACTGGTCCACACTTTGGGAGCCGGGCAACCGTTACCGTGGCACCCGATCCCACAATGCAGCTTGCGTTGCACTAGGAGACCAGTGCCACGTGTCCACACTATGCCCGGTAACGTTACCGAGGTGTAACCAGTTTCATAACAGTTGTTGAAACCACCTCATATGTGGTTTCAACAACGGTCATGAAAACACCTTCTGTAACATTACAGGTGTAAATGCAAACCATTGTGGTAATGGTTTGGGCACTCTGTAACATTACAGAGGGGTAGTGTGGACAGGACCTAATAGTATTTCATTCACAGAAAACAGAATCTGTTTCTTTGTACTGCTCATTTCTCTCTGTAAGACAGTTGCAACATGTTGTGGAGAGCAGTAGAAATAATCAGTCAATAATCAGTCAATCATTCAATCTGTGTTGAACCAGGTGAACACCATTGAGAAGATTCATTTACAAGGTAGGCCTGAACAGTTTCCCAAAGGATCACACAAGACTGAATTCCTCATTTGCACAAATGATACACCCCCCTTTCAGCAGCCTGAAAATGGATATCTAGATCACTTACTTTATAAAGCGTATTGTTTTACATTTCAAATGTTCCTTAAATCTGAGTTTCTGACTGGAAATACCAAGACAAAGAGTGCATATGACATGGGAGAAATGAGCTAAGCAAATACAGAGCACTACAAATACTGAGACTGATTAGTTTCTTTACCTATAACAGCTGAAGTGTGGCATCTAATTTGTGAGGGACATCCTACTTCAAATGCTGGCATTACAAAGTGGGGGGGAGGACTGTCACAGCTTGTCCTCAGTACCTTCAAAGTGAAGTGCTGTAGCTCTCACATCACTGCTAATGATTTATAATGGGAATGGGGTACTTTTAAATTCATGGACCTGAGAGGCCATCACAGTTCCCAAGTAGGTTAGGGGAACTTGTTGAGGGTTAGAGAGTAAGGGACTTTAGTAGGATTTGAACCAGAGTATCCCAGTTCTTGTGCCTGTTCTTTAACCACTAAATTATCCTTCTTCCATATACTGCAGCCGATGCTGTCCTGGTAACCTATTCCTTGTTATATCTGAACTCTTTATTGCCTAACAGCAGCCATCCAATCACTGACTGCCTAGTTACAAAGGGAAAGGGGTGTATTTGCAAGATTGTTTCTCACTGCTGGTGTCAATCAAAACAAGGAATGCTAACACACACAGAACATAATACAACAGCTGTAAAATGTCACTTAAAACTCTTGTTGTGCCCAGAGCTATTTATTGGGTAAACTGTTTTACTAACAGAAACAGTAACACAACACATACAGGCACTTCCTTATATGAATACTGTATATACATGTCAAATCAGTGCTGCATCACACTCATATGGTCCTAATTTCTATTAGACCTGCACTTCAGGATGTGTACAACACTTAAAGGGTTTCTCCATTACTCCAGTGGGGAACCAAACATTGTGGGTTTGGTTTACTGGTGGAACTGCATTTAGTGCAGCACCATTATCTGTTGCTCTGATGACATCATCATCCAGCAGCATTGATGGTAAAATGAAGAACAAACACATTGATGACTTCTGGGGGGGGCTGTATGTTTTTATTTAAAATCTAGATTCAGGCAGCAATAGGACTGCTGGCAACTGGAGGAGGCACATAATAGTTACTCATAAGAAGTTGGGAAAATATTGGTGTGAAACTATGGGAGACTTCCCCTTTAACAGACAAAAAGAGGGTCCTAAGACCTAAAAGAACATACCTGTATATACCATCCATCCCTGTATTCTTTGGCAACTTTAATAACCTATAAAGTAATTTCCCCATGGCCTTCCTTTTTCTTCATTCTTTCCTGATACTCTTTCTTTTCCCTATTTTTTCCTATTTTGTATCCCTTTAAGAAATACCATAGTGTCCTGGGCCACAAAGTTAATTGTTGGGTTCATTGAACCATTCACCACCTCCTCCCTCATCCCATTTGTTTATGACATCATAGTGCTTACTATAACAACAGACTGTGATGTCACAGACAGCAATTGGTGAGATCAAATGGGGACCATCAGAGGCTTTTTACAAAGCACAGTGAAAAAATCACCATATTTTCTGAAATATTTAGTAGACCAATAACAGAAGAAATAAAAAAAATTAGAAAACTCTAAAGTTGAGCACAGCCATTACAGATCTCATAGTCATAGTAATATATATTGGATAGCATGCTTGAGAAAAGACATTCTCTTTTACAAATGCGTCCAAACAGAAAAAACATTACAAAGGTAAAAAACACACAGACATAGACACTATCAAAAATGTAAAACATCTAGGGCCAGATTTTAAAAACTTCGTGCTAGGCGCAAACCGTTTGGCAGGGTTTGTGCGAGTCCACTATATTCAAAAGGTCAAACAGCATGGGTAAACTACATTAGTGCTGGGCAAAAGTATAATGTATGCAAGGGGCAAAAAGAGGGGGTGTGTACATGAATACAGGTGCAATGCTATACTCAGTGCATCAGTGCCGTGCAATGTGTTTTTGCATGACTTAGCGAAGTGCAAATTATTGCCCAGGAAAAGGTAGTCTTAACTCTGGGCAACCCAGCTTTGCGCGACTTTGTGGCTTTGTGTGACTTTTACATGGCTTTGTGTGACCCTAACCACTAAATAGTGAACGTAGAAAGAAACCAGCCATGGAAGAAACATGCTTGTGAGTGTGTGGGTATAAACAACTCAAGAAGCAAAGACTGGAGACAGTACTTCAGGTATAACACACATTTACTTCATGTGTGTTGTTTATTGAAGCATCAAAACAAAATAAGTAAAAGGAAAAATAACACTGTTTTGGATGAAAAAATTACAAATCAAAGCCTGGCTCACCAAGAGCGTTTCAGCTACATCAGAATAAAATTTACACCATAGAGTGGAAGTTGCTAAAAGGTCCCACTGCATCTATGGTATTTCCCTGGAAGAGAGGATATGTGCTCTCTCCCACCAATCTGCTCCAACTGTGTACTAGAGCTCCTTATATACCTCTATTGAGCAGAGAACAAGAGGTCACATGATTGTGTAGAGCCTCCCCTATTTTTTATTATTAACAATTCCTTCCTTTATACAAATTATAGGAATATCAAATCCTAAGTATACTTTGCATAAAGATATGAATGCATCATAAAGTATTCCAATTTCCAGAATATGTTAAGAGAAAAGACAAAAAACAAGGTTGCATATCTAATGGCTCATTAGAACAAAAGGTTCTGCCTACAAGGAGGAGTTAGTTTAGTATTCTGTCCTATAAATGAGCCTCATGTTGGGCTGCTGTTCCCCTAGTAGGAACCTATCCCTTTAAGGCACAGGACCAAGCTTTAGGTAAGCAGAAAAATTATTTTGTTACATACATCACTTATTCTTACTTCTTAAAAGACCTAATAGTTTGCTTTAACTACCCTGATTAATGTGGCACAAAGAAATGTAAATACAAAACATGTTTTCTCCAGAGAAATTGTGAAATGCAGAGTTTTGCTTGCTCTACAGCCGACTCCCCATTTAAACCTAAAGAGAAGATGCAGGGAGAATGGCTGAAACTGTACAGCAAACTGGCTAGCCGACTGCTGCCACTGCCATTACCAAAGTGTGTTTGACTTCATTTAACAATTAAACAACTAAGAAGGGGCAAAAGAAGAAGCGGGTCCTCTTGTTTTATGTACCAGGGAAAAGGCAGGTTCACTGTAAAGTGCAGGATTAGCGCTTTCATTTTTCCCTTTACAGCGAAACCTAGCACCTTCACCTTTTAAAAGGTATATTTAGCCTACTAATACTACATATTTCAGCATAAGACTGCTTATTTGCTAAAGGGGGGATTTTGAAAGGAACTTATTACTTTATTTTAATGGGGCATTTTCAGATGAAGGTAAACAACCCCCCATTTCTGAGAAAACTATATCCCGAGGCAGGAAAAGAAAAACAGCTTGGAAAGAACAGTGAGGAGCTATAATAGGAGGCCACCCTATTACAGTGGGAAAAGGGGATGTATAATAGAAAAGGAAGACAGTTGCAGCAGATTTAATAAAGAGTATAGGGCATAGAAAAGGGGGAATGCCTCGAGATACTGGGACAAAAAAACAAACAAAGACAAACCCATACTTTATAGGGGCAGAACTGCCACAATGCTACACATGGATAGTACCTCCTATGTTGCAGTCATCTGCCACCAATCCCAACCTCGATAGGCATTAATTGGTGACCCAGCACCCAATGAACACCATGGCAGTATGTCCATACAGCACACATCTGCAGTGCAGACCACACTTCGGTGGACAGCAACAGAATCCAGCACTCACATGCAGCACTGGGAGCATGGCGGGTGTTGAGGGGAGGGTGTATGGGTGACCAGTCTGCACCACATACTGGGTACTGCCACAAGGCTGGGTCAATCTATGCAGTGCACATAGTCCAGTGTAGGGAATACCCTAACACCAGTGTGGCTGTCTGATGGTATGTGCCCCCCCAGCCACATAATGCACATCTGTACAGACACCACAGCACACACAGCCAGCCATGTATATTTATATGTCACTGTGAGTATCCCATGCCAGTGGTGCAGTGTATGTGGGTCACACGACAGCATAACAGTAATGTCCACTGTCAGTACACACCTGCAAGATTGACCTGTCACTGTGTAAAGTGCAGCAGCCATTGATGCCCTACACACCATAGGCATTGCCGTGTCCCTCACACTACTGACCCCCTTGTTACTGTAGTGTCTGCTGTGCACTATAGCAGGACTTACAGTTTGACTATTGCATGCAGCACCACCACCTGTGCCTGTGCTGTGTAGTTCCCTGGGGCACAATATTCTATGTGGTTCTGTACAAAAGTATCCTGCAGCTACCACCATGCACTTCCAGACCAACAGGTAGAGCTGTGAGCAGACCCAGCCTGCCCCTCTACTTCCAGACTGACCTATAGGTGGTGCTGTGGGACCCTGCAATAGTGCTGGTCAAACTGCATGCAACTCAGGACATAATGAGATGCTAATCTGGATGCTTGCCCACAGACTGCCTAAGTAGGCTCATTTGCATGTCACTTTTGAATATAACAAATTTTTCCCCAGGCAAATGTAATAGCATGGGGCAAATAGTTTAGCTCTGTGCAAAACCTATGCAAATGTGTTTGTGCTGCAGAAATGTTTCAGAAACACGATACATTACTGCAGAATTTCACATGTGCTGGTACTTGCAGCTTTAATGAATCCATTCCTTTGCTAGCACACACATTGGTCACATAGTTCACCACTTCCTTCCTTCACATCACTGTGCATTGGGCTGCTGTTGTGGTTTGCACAACCTGGTTGCTATATTCAGAGCTGTCTTATTTCCTGGGCTATTTTTGCACTGCACTTACAGCCCAGTTTGCCTGACTTCCTTAACATGCTATAGTCAGCAGGTTTAGCACCAGGGCTATCCCTTTTGAATATAGCAGGCTATTGGTTCCAGGCTAATTTAACATGCTGGGCAGTGCTAATTTAGCCCCGGGGCAAAGTTTTGAATATTTGGCCCCTAATAGTTTTCAGCTTTTTATTTTAGTAGTGAGAGGTTCTTTAACAAACTGTATATAGAGAGTGTATAAACTGAATAGTTCTAACAATATTGAAGTACTGTGCAGTAAACAGTGAGTCAATTACTGTGTTTACATGCAGTTTTTGTTACCGGCAAACTGAAAATCTTTCAGGTGTTTTGGGGCATATCCCGGTCAATAAAATGGCATATAAATGGAATGCCAGTGGCTCAGCAGGTAGCACACTCCCCTTGGAGGCCGGAAGATCAGAAGATTGTCTGTTCTAGCCCCACACTGGGAATGTGAGAATGTGGGATAAATCTCAATACTGACACTGTAGTGCATCATGAGGAGGGTGCTGCACTCTTGAGGTGCGTTTTTTGGATGAGATATTAAACCGAGGTCCCATCTGCCTGTTCTGGTGGTTGTTCAGGTGTATGATAAAGATCCCATGGCACTTCTCAATAAGAGTAGGGGAATTTTTTAATAAGACTAAAACAAAACATACAGCAAATTGTGAAGATCGCAAGAAATCTTATAAAATGGGCAAAAGATTTCAAGCAATCTGATTGGTTGTTAGCTGTGCATTAGATCTGTCTAATGCACAGCTAAAACTAGAAATCTCCTTTAGAATACACAGGCCCATTTTATAAGTGCAATAATCCACTCCGGGGAAGTGCATTAGACAGTTCTAATGCATGGCTAGAGGACTGGACGCACTCGGCCTGTGGCCTCGTGCCTCACTACGTCCCCCTAGCCGTGCATTAGATCTGTCTAATGCACACCCAATTGTGTCTTATTGCTTACATATACTCTTCATAATATAAATCAAAAGGTATTAATGCATGCCAAAATCAACACATAATATAACCTGTTATCCTAAATTGAAATCATACTTAAACCATAATAAAACTCAAAGGGGGTATTATAGCATACCACCCTCTTGCCCATTAAGTTTAAGAAGAATGGGGGAATTATTTATGTATACTTCAAAAACTAGTATATAGTATAATTATTATTTAAAAACAGTACAAAAATTAAACCGTAAATTAATTACTACATGCTATTCCCTTACCTTAAATTAACATACAATACCTCTTTTAAATGATATTAAAAAACCAATCAGAAATAAACCCAACTTAATTCCACTACAGACAACCCCAGACCCCTCATCCCCCTTAAAAGTAGGGGGATCATTAGTTATAAGCCCCAAATTGAAATAATCAAAAGACAGTGTTGTAGCACCTAATGTAAAATATAAAGTGTGAAAGGAGAAAAAAAGCCCATGAAGATAAAACGTGTTAGTCATAGCATACCCCTACCAGAACTTATTCAAACGTGGAATATGCACCCCCAAGGCATATGTTAAATAACATTAATAAGTTATTTCAGACAAATGTCCTTAGCCCTTAAAAACACTTCAATTTCAAGCAGAGGAGAGGAAATAAAGGGAACAAAAAATATGAACTGAAAACAACCTATACCTCCCTCATTGTCCTATACTCAACTGGCTACCAGCCGTCCAACTTTTGCTTGTCATATCTATCATACCTCATCTATCCAATTCATATTTTTCCACCAGGACTGAAATTCTACTACTGTATACTTTGTTCCTGACATTTTATCTCTACTACTGCATTATGAATAATCCAGAACAGCTGTTCAGCTGTGAGCCATCTTTTATATAAACTGACACCGTAAATGCCAAATATGGTATTTCATTATTAAAAAAATCCAATGAATCATTCCTGCTTCATAGTTATCCCAAGCCTAGAGTAAAATACCTAAAAGAAGAATATCCTTGGTTTGTAAATGGAATGGTGATTTATACCATTTTGCATATAGAGTAATCCAAAAGGAAAGAATAAAATGGCATTCAAAAAATAAGTGTTCCATTGTTTCTAAAACACCTGAATGCAAATGAATCCTGGGACACATTCTCCCTGAAATCTCTTTATGTTTCAAATTGTTCGTAACATTCAGCTACTTATTAGCACATAACCACTAGTGATCTGCAGAATTTTCAATATCCCATGGAAATTCTGCTGAATTTCACCACAAATGGAATGGTGAAATTCTGAAGTAGAAAATAGTTGTGGAATGCTTTCCACGGGAAAAATTGCTTTTCCATGGAACATTATTCCTTGGATCATAGTAGGTGGAATTCCGCTGAAGAACCAGTGAAATTCTGGAAGAAAGTCGGATGGTGGAATGGCCATTCCACCTTAATTCTGCTGGCAGAATTCTGCATTCTGCACAGCACTAATAACCACATCACAGCCCACAGTTTGTTAACATATTGACAATTTGCCTGATTTCATTTGGTTCCTTAACCCAATATCTAGGGTGTTCCTCAAAAAATACAGAAACAATATGCCCATACATTTCCTTCTGAGTCCACTATACAAGCATTTGTTTCTGAACTGTCCAAAGTTTTAATTTCCCCAAAACATACTGCATAAAATAAGGAAGTCCAACTATAAATTTTTACTTTTGTATCGAAGTTTCCAGATCCCAGGACCGTAGCCATGGACTAACTTGATCCAATACACAGGGGCTCCAGATTTTCCCAAGATTTTGAACCAAAGGTTTTAGATTAGTATACAAAACATTGTGAAAAAGAATACAATTGGGTGTATCATATTCAAACCCACTGTTTTAAGTGAGACATAAGTTACACCCCTCTTTACTGGATTAAGCCTGCTCCCCCAAATACACTGAAAAAAATGCTATAAGAAGTGGTCTCTAACTGATTTGTGGGAGGGAAAACAGTACATAAATGTAATAACATTGTCAGCAACAACTTTTTAACCATATAGGCTCTTTTAATTTAGACATACACCATGAATTCCAACATTTATTTTTTTTTTGCTTTCTTGTATAAGAATATTCCAGTTATAAGAACACATGTCTCCTGGGCCAAAATATCCCCCCCCCTCAGTATTTTATGAGGTTCCCTAGATAGTGGGACATCAGAAAAACCTCTGTCATCTAAAACCATACCTATGGGGAGACATTTACTTTTTCCATAGTTTATTTCTGTTTTTGTCTGTTTGGAAAAGGATGCCACCACCTGCACTGCCATTTTGTCTGAAGCCTGATCCATTACTGTCAGACACATGTCATCTGCATAAGAAACTACTTTAACTTCCTGATCTTCACTATGTACAGATGCACCAACATTGTTATCGTTTTGTTGTAACATGTAAAGTAATGGGTTTAATAGTAAGGCATAAAGTGCAGGGCTCAGGGGACATCCCTGTCATATGCCTCTAGTTACAGAGCATGCTTGCCCCACCCAACCTTTTACATAGAAACATAGAATTTGACAGCAGATAAGGACCGCTTGGCCCACGCAGTCTGCCCATTTCCCTACCTAATGGATAAGCTGCAGATCCTAGTTAACCAGCAGCCTACTTCTTCCTACCCCCAACCCCTAGAATTGCTTTATAACTGTCCCATGCATGCCTGAATTCCACCACTGTTTTTGACTCCACAACCTCCTCCGGAAGGCTGTTCCATGCATCCACAACCCTCTCTGTGAAAAAATACTTCCTTAAATTACCTCTGAGCCGCCCCCCACCTCTATCGTGGTCGAACCACAGTTTTATGATAGTATATTCTAATCCATTCAACAAAACATTTTGGAAAACCATATGCAACTAGCACTAACCACAGATAGTCATGATTTATCCTATCAAAAGCTTTCTTCTGATCAAGGCTTACCAGGTACCCGCTAAAATCTTCGCTGTTACCCTTTCCAGAATTTCCCTCAGGAGAACTAGGCCATCAACTATTTTCCTCCCTAGAACAGTACAGAACTGGGTAGGGTGAATCAAACTATCTAAAACTAAGGATAAATGATTATTAAATAATTTAGCCAGTATTTTACAATCCATGTTTAAAAGAGTAATCGGTCTCCAATTATCCAAGAATTCTCTATCCCCTCCTTTATGTAATAAGATCAACAACCCTTCCTTCATACTGTAAGGTAAATGGTATGTTGGTAGGAAGGAATTAAGCACCTGATTCAGTTCTGTCAATAGGACAGAGAGGATAATTTTATAAAATTCATTAGACAGGCCATCTGGCCCGGGAGCAGCCCCTGCTCTCAGATTATGAATAACCACAGATAATTCTAACTCTGATATTGGTAGCATCAGAGAAAAAGACAACACTCAGGGATTTGAGGTAAATTGCATGAGGTCAGCCATTCTTTGACCTCCTCCTTTGTAATTGCATCATCTTGAAATTTCTGGGAGATAGAAGCCTCAATTTCAGAAAGAAGTCCCTGCTTTGTATTGATCTCTTTCCCTTCTGATGTTCTCAGGTATGAAATTATCTTATTCTGTCTCTGCATATTACATATGTCAAATGAAGTGACACTTCACTGCATCCCCATTTGACCAAATTTCTGTTCCTTTTCCAAGGTTTTCATTCCATGGTACTAAATGTCTACCATTTTTCCTTAACAGCACTAATGTGGTCCTGATAGGAGGCATCACTATCTACCTGAAGTTGGTACAAAACAAAAAGCTAATTTCTCAACTGAAAATATATCTCCTTTTTTTCCTTACAGTTCAATCTCCCCATTAACTGCATATGTTGCTGGAAGTAGGCTTTAGTGCCCTCTCACCATTCTTCTAGGGAATCATGCAAAAGTAGTACTGACTTCCTTGCTAGGAGATGATCAAATCCTTCTTTAATTTCTGAAATCTCAAACAAACTGATGTTCAACCTCCAATACCCTTTCCCCCAAAGGTCCCTTCAAAGTCAGATAGAGTGACATTAAGCAAACTGTGATCAGTCGTTGCCACAGGTACCACTGTTTTTGCTCTGACGAGTAAACTTGGGGAAATAAACCAGAAATCAATCCTTGTGGATAGTTTACCTTTGAAATATGTATGAGGTGATTTGTTATTGTCTGACTTGATAAACATCTGTTCGCCCAGTCATTTGTAAGAACTGATTGAAGTAAGTAGCATCACAATACATTTTGGATGTTTTAAGTCCCCTATCATGCAAAAAATGACTAATATTAACCCCCCACATAGAATAGTTTGTGAAGTAAATAACTATGGCAAAATAGCTTTTAACAAATCTATTCATGTAGATTTCACTTGTGGGGCATAGGCATTGACAAGATGAAAGTCAACCTCCTGTATCTGTACATCTAACAATAATGCCTTCCCTGCCTCTATTTCTGCCAAATGTACCTTATTCACATTGTGCCTCATAAAACAAATCCCTACCACCACTACACACCTCCAAACTCCCTGACCAGAAGCTTGATCCCAACACCCGAGCATTGCTAGCTTTGGTAATATTCACTGCTGATGTTTGCCTTGTGTCTTGTAAAAAAATTATATCAAAACCATAATCAGAAAATAATGAGAATGTCACCAGACGCTTTCTCTCTGAAAGAATACTACTAGTATTCAAAGAGGCCAGCTTCACTCCATAATGCCTCATCAAGATTGAACAATGCTCAGGATATTCATGGCACTTTTCTAGATGAGGCCTTAGTGCCTATCCTTCGTCACCTAGTTTTACCAGGCATGGGCACTTTTTGTTTGTTTTCAGTTTCAGGCTCCGAAAGCACTTCCACCTGAGAGGATGACCAGGATGTGGCATCAGAATCCAAGTCTGCTTCTGACACTCTATCCCACAACACAGAAAAGGCGGTCATCAGTGGTAAGGGATCCACAGAAACAGTAGTCCCAGCTGTAAGTGCTTTCACTTTATTTTTGACTGGAACTGTTTTGAAGTCTCTCTCTCTTCCTCCTTATGGAGGGGGGAAGGGGGACTGGAGGGGACAAAATGTTCTTCACTAAGTCAATAGGTGGATTTGGAATATTCAAAGCAGGTTGAGAACGTTGCTGAGTCCCTGATGGAGCCTCACCCTGTCCCGTATCATCCCCCTGTGGATGTGGGGAGCTAAAAACAGTCATAGGCTTGGGGGGGACTCTATACCCAGATACAGCTTTGGATTTATGTCTGTAGAAGTCCTGAACCCCATAGTCACCATCACTGGTATTGTGCACTGCCCACAGACAATCAGTAAAAGAATGGCCACCTTCATCACAGAGGTTGCACTTCTGAGCATTCTGACAATGAAACCCAGAGTGGTCCATTTCCCCACACTATGTACACTTCAGAGCCTCACAGCTAGGACTGATGTGTCTTGCAGATCCACACTTGAAGCATCTATGTGGCTGTCCTGGATAAAAGATAAATCCTTTATCCTTCCAAATATATGTGCAGTTTAGCAAGTGTTGTGCTCATGTTCAACATACTGGAGCTTGAGTTTAATCCTCCAGCCCCCGTTCCAGAAACCTTCACTGTCAAGAATAGGTTCAGGGAGCCCTTGGGTGGTGCATTTTTTTTTCTAACCAGTACAAGATATCAACAATGTTAACACCTTCATTACGAAATAAAACTATTATCACCCTGAAAGTTTGCTTGGTTAGAGGGATCACCTGAAAAGGTTTCCATAAGGGGTTAGTTTTTAGCGCTGTTTATTTGGTCCAGAAACTTTCTGACAGATCTGGTGTTCGAAAGCTAAAATTAAAAAGTAAATTCCTATGGGGCATGTATGAAGGCATAAACATCCAGCAGGGTAAAATTCAAAGACTGCTTTAGGAGCATTTTCCTCACATAGAACCTGTGGGGGGACTCTCCATGCCTCCTAAATACCAAACACATACTGCATTCCCGCCTTTGGCCAATTCAATAGGCTTTCAAAATAAACTGGTATATGTGGGTGCTGAACTGTCTTTAGAGGATCCTTCCCAGGGATTGTCTGAATCATCCTCCCCCACATCCATTTGTGGAGGAGTGTCCATGTCCTATGAAGTTTCAGGACACTCAGCCTGTGTTGTTCCACTATCAGTATCAACAGGAGAATAAGAAATTGTAGCTGAAACTGCCATCTGCGGTTGTTGTCCAGTTTCCTGGTTGACTATGGAAGCTCCGTTCTCCGCAACCTCTTTGTGTAGAGTAGCAGCGTCTGCACTCCTATTCACTCCATTCTCCTTTTCACTGTCAGGAATCCATTTGCTGCCTGGGGTTTGTTTCCACCTGGCTTCTTGCAATGTACGTTCTGGAGAACAGCCACCTCTGCCAACATCTATGCATGCCTCCACAACAGCAGAACCTGGAGTGCCTGATACAGAAGGTGTAGACTTGGAGCTCTCACCCTGAATGAAAACTTTTGTTGCTACTGCATCAACATGAACCAAGGATGCAGCCAGTAAGAGCTTCCTCTTTTTATCTTCCTCCATTTGCAAGTAATCCTTTTCCAGCTTGCACTCAATTGCTAGTAGCTCCGTCTACAAAATAGCCCTTTTTTTCCCTCAAGGAAAAGCTCAGGCTGCATTTCCAAAAAACACTCAGATGTACCCTTGCCATCTGCCACTACTGTTTCTTCCATAGGGTTGTTTCCACTGGCATCCACAAAAATATTCAGCGTTTCCTTTTCACTGTTGGCATCTTCTGTGCCATAGAACCATGGAACTACACCTCCACTATCCACCTTAGCACTACTTGGACTGGAATCCTCCATCATCCACAACAGGAAGTGACAGCACCCCTGCAGCAAAGTAGGGGAATTCCCCTGGTGTCCTGGTCAAATTCACCTCCATTCAATAAAATACCACCAACAGCTTAACCTGATTCTGTAAGACAGTTTCCATCTGTACACATATTCCTCTTCCCTTTCCCCAGGTTGCACCTGGAAACAAACCTCAGCTCGGAGTGCCTTTCCCGGTCATCAACTTTCAAATAAAATAAATAAATAAATACATAGTTTGCCAGAAAACCATAGAAACATAAAAAATTGTCAGAAAATAAGGACCACCTGGCCCATCTAGTCTGCCCATAAGCCCTTGTGCTGGATTACTGTTTCTGACCCACTTGCTGCTGTACCTCTGTGGTTCCCCTATGCCTGTCCCAAGCATGCCTGAATCCATCCACAGTGCTCACTCCCACCACCTCCTAAGGCAGACCATTCCATGCATCCACCACCCTCTCTGTAAAGAACCTCCTCACATTACCTCTTAATCTCCCACCTTCCTATTTCTTGTCATGCCCCCCTTACTCTTGTGCTCATCCTGTATTGGAAAATGTCTCCCCCCTGCACCTTGTTTATATCCTTGAGGTACTTGAATGTTTCTATCATGTCCCTTCTTTCCCTCCTCTCTTCTAGCCAGTACATATTGAGGTCCCTTAATCTATCCTCATAAGTCTTGTGTTGCAAGACCTGTGCCACTTAGTCTCCCTTCTCTGGACCGTCTCCAGCCTGTTAATGTCCTTAAGAAGGTGCAGCCTTCAGAACTGCATACAGTACTCTGTATGAGGCCTCACCATGGTTTTATATAATTGCATCACTACCTCCCTCCTTCTGCTGATGATACCCCTGCCTGTGCACCCAGCATGCCACTGGCCCTCCCAGCTGCCTTAGCACTCTGCTTTGACATTTTCAGGTTGTCTGAAATAATAACCCCCAGGTCCCTTTCCTCCTTTGTGACTATCAGCAACTAACTTTCCCCCCATCCTATAGCTTTCCCCAGAGTTTTTGTGTCCCAGGTGCATAATTTTGCACTTTTTT
Source organism: Neoceratodus forsteri (assembly GCA_016271365.2). Classification (NCBI taxonomy): domain Eukaryota; kingdom Metazoa; phylum Chordata; order Ceratodontiformes; family Ceratodontidae; genus Neoceratodus; species Neoceratodus forsteri. The sequence continues at coordinate 944,275,447 of CM028136.1, read as the reverse complement.
GAATTACACTTCAGTTGCCAGTCCTCAGACCATTTTTTAAGCTGCCCCAGGTCCCTCCTCATTTTCCCCACCCCCTCTGGGGTATCCACTCTGTTAAAGATCTTGGCGTCATCTGCAAACAGGCAGACCATTCCCTCCAGCCCTTCTGCAATGTCGCTAATGAAGACATTGAACAAGACCACCCACCTCTCCCCAGACTGCATCCCATTTACCACCACCCTCTGCCTCCTATCTGTTTACCAGTTTCTAACCCAGTTTACCACCCTGTCCCCCATGCCCAGCTTAGCCAGCTTGTTTATCAGCCTCCTATGTGGGATGGTATCAAAGGCCTTGCTGAAATCAAGGTAAGTGACGTCCACTGCCAAACCCTGATTTACTTCCTTTGTCACCCAGTTGAAGAAATCAACCAGATTTGTCTGACATGACCTCCCCACTGTGAATCCATGTTGCCTATGGTCCTGAGCTCTGACGGCTTCTAGATGCCCCATTATCCTTTCTTTAAGCAATGTCTCCATGACCGTCCCTACTACTGAGGTGAGGCTGACCAGCCTATAGCTCCACGCATCCTCCCCACTGCTGGATTTGTGTAGAGGGACCACATGTGTCCTCTTCCAATCCTCTGGTACCATCTCTGTGTTGACTGACTTGGTGAACATGGCTGCCAGAAGTTCTGCTATCTCCCTTCGCTATTCTCTTAATATCCTTGTGTGTATGCCATCTGGTTCCATTGCTTTGTACACGTTCAATTTCATGAGCTCCTGCAGGACTCTTTCCCCTGAGAATGGACTATTGTCCACCTCATCACCACCTTGGCAACTGCTGTTCTGCTGTGGCCCCTGCCCCTCCCCATCTTCTGTGAATACTGAACTGAAATATTTATGTGTTATTTCTGCCTTTTCCATGTCACCCTCCTTGCATTCCCCTTCATCTCCCTTGAGCCTTGCAATCCTTCCCTTGTTTTTCATCCTTTCACTAATGTACCTGAAGAATGTCTTGTCCCCTTTCTTAAAGGGACACTGTCAGCTTTGTCCCTCTGTTTTTGACCATTTTTGAGCAGTGTTCCTCTAGGCACATACTAAACAAACTGTTAGTATAAAATGGCCCTGCATGTGCAAAAAGTGATATTTTTACTTGCTTTTCACTGTTTTGCTTTATTCTCCCCTGGAGCGGTCCAAACATAATCCAGACAACCACCGGAAGCACATCCGTGGTGAGGACATGCGCCTGTAACAGAGTGTAGTCACAATATGCAATTTTTAGCATGCCCTGTGAACGAAGCTGCTTAAATGGTGTATTTCTACATCCTAAAATGAAGTGTGCTGCTTTTAACAAAAAACAAGCACTAATACAGCAACAAAATACACTTGGAAAGCAGAGCCGAAATCCCATGCATGCGCAATAGCGGCCTGGGGCAGAGATCCTGTGCAAGCGTTAGAGCAGGCCGCTATTGCGCATGTGTGGGATTTTGGCTCTTCTTTTCAAGTGTGTTTTGTAGCTATATTAGTGCTTGTTTTTTGTTAAAAGAGGCACAGTTCAATTTAGGTGTGGAAATACACCACTTAAGCAGCTTCGTTCATAGGGCATGTTAAAAACTGCACATTGTAACTGCGCTCTGTTACAGACTAGCGTCCTCGGCATTGACGTGCTTCCGGTGGTTGGCTGAATTATGTTTGGACTGTCCCAACAGAATATAAAGTAAAATAGTGAAAATCAGGTAAAAAATATTACTTTTTGCACATGCAGGGCCATTTTACACTAACAGTTTGTTTAGTATGTGCCTAGAGGAGCACTGCTCAGAAATGGTCAAAAACGGAGGGACAAAGCTGACAGTGTCCCTTTAACTGACTGTGCTAAACCTTCCTGCTCAGTCTGTGCCTTTGCTGTCCTTGCTGTCTTTTCCACCTCCCTTAGACACTCTAGGTACTCCTCCCTGTCCTCCTCCCTTTGGGTCTCCTTATATTTCCTGAACCCTTTCCTTTTTGCCCTGACCTTTACTGCCACCTTTCACGAGAACCACAGTGGCTTTCTCCTTCTCTTGCATTTGGATACCAATCTGATGCACTGGTTTGTTACTTCCAGTAAGGCTTCAGCATTTTTGAAATCCAAAACCTTTGTCCTAGTATGACTTGAGTGAGTCTCTGTCCAAATACTGAACCACATAATGTTGTGATAGTTGGATTCCAGTTGCCCTTCTACATGGACATCTGTGATTCGATCCTCGTTGGTCATTACTAGATCTAGAATTGCCCTGTCTCTGGTGGGATCAAGCACAAGCTGACTGAGTCTAGCCTCCTAGAGGGAATCAAGGATGCCTCTGCTTCTGGCTGAAGTAGCTACACTGGTGTTCCAATCCATGTCTGGTATATTGAAATCCCCCATCAGTAGAATTTCATCTTTCATTGCCATCTCATGTATTTCCTCCACTAGCTCCCTGTCCAGTTCCTCTCCCTGTCTTGGAGGGTTGTATATCACCCCTGTGCATATTGCTGTGCCATTTCCAGGTTGAAGGGTGACCCACAGTGCCTCGGCCTCCCCCTTCCTACCCTGTGCCTTTGTTGCCATTATACCCTCTTTGACATACAGGGCTACTTCTTCTCCCTTTTGACTTCCATATCCTTCCTGAATAGAACATATCCTGATACATTTGTTTCCAATGCATGATCAGCTGTGTACTAGGTTTCAGTTATTGCTACTATGTCCAGGTTTCCTTCAGTTCATAGATTTGTTCTAATCTGTCCTACACTTATCCTGAAAAATAGCATTCTAAACCAAACAGAACACAGTGGTAGTAGTTTAATTTATTTAGCGCCCAATACATTACTTCATAATAGCTATACAGTAGACTCAGTAATGACACTGCACGCAGTATACTAATACTCGTGTTCTGACTGGCTCTAGATATGGTGCATGTGCATTGATAACAACAAAATGCCACTGAATGGCAAGGGACATCTGTAGCATGGTGTACAGTTCTGGAGGCCGCACCTTCGAAAGGACATAGACAGGGTGGAGGCAGTCCAGAGAAGGGCAACTAAGATGGTGCGAGAACTGCACCAGAAGACATATGAGGAGAGACTGAATGACCTCAATATGTATATACTGGAGGAGAGGTAGAAACAGGGAGACATGATTGAAACCGCTAAGTATCTTAAGGGCTTGAACAAAGTGCAATTGGCTGACATCTTTCAATATAGAAATTGTACAAGGATGAGGCGGCACAATTTGAGATTGGGGGGTAGGATAAAGGGGACTGTGAGGAAGTTTTTCTTCACAGAAAGGGTGGTGTATGCATGGAATAACCTGCCCCATGAAGTGGTAGGAGCCATCACAGTGTGGAGTTTCCAACATGCATGGGATAGGCATAAGGGAATGTTAGAGGTTAGAAAGAGTGACAAAAGCCAATGACCAAGTAGGGTCAACAGCCACTGATGTAGGCACGGAATATGGGCAGACTGGGTGGGCCTAGTGGTCTCATCTTGCATTAATTACTATGTTACTATGACATCTACTGGAAAAGACCAGAATAGAAGTTGTTGGCATAAGATCAGACAAATACACAAAATCTATCACTGGCTGATGTGAGTTTCAAGAATGTACCATGATGTGGTGCACTGTTACTGTACATCTTTCTGAGTGCCTCTAAGTCCTAGACTTACAAGTATACTAGGCTCTCAGACTAGTCAGTTTTGCTGGGTGTGACTCTTTCATGCCCTGCATTTAAATTGGAATTTTGCTCTCTGCTTCCTTGTTCCTACTTACCTACAGGGGACTAATACGCTTATGCTGACCAGCTCAGCTGTCCAGTTCATGGTAAATTCATGCATCTAACTCCTGCCACTGGTTTCAGTTCTGTGAAATTTGGATATGTTGTTTTAAAATTAGATGGAAAGAACTGAATATTAAATTTTGACAAAATGTTTGTCTGCCTATAACTTGCCTCCCTTTACAGAATGAGACCTAAAACTTGGTACCCATACTCATAAGGGATAGCTTTTCAAACTTTTCAAATGTGGAGAAATTTTAAAAAGTAATTTTAAAGTTAGTTGGAAATAGTGACAAGGTTGTATAAGACCCTATCCCATTTGTTATGCAGAGAGGGTTAAAAGCAAGGATCTAGTTTTCTGTCCTCTCCTATTCTGTCACTTGTCTATCTCTTGTCTGTCTGATTGCATAATCAAATTTTCCCTGTGGAACCTCAGAAATGGCCACTCTGATGGTCCCACGATTTACCCCTGTTATTTTTCTTCCTTTACTTGCTGTTTCTGTCCTTTCCTTCTCCCCTTGATTCTCTGCAGTTAAGATCTATGTGTGAATCTTTACATGACACTGAGATCCTTTGGCTTGCAAATATACTGTGTATAGTTATAGTGTTGAAATGAATAACAGAAAGCTGTTTGGGGTTTGTTGGAAAAGATAGAAAGCTGGAACACAGGGGATTAACCCTGAGAAACCTGTTGAACTTCCACAAGCTTGTTTGCAGAGATGTCAGCAGGAAAACCAGTTCTGTCCAGAATGTCTTAATTAGCTGCATCTGTTGAGAATAATGGATATACTGGCCACAGGAAAGAATGTGACAATGTTTGGTACATTGTGTGAAAACAAGAGATATAGCTTAACAAGAACAGAATACAGAATTGTAATTGCCAGGTGAAAAATCTTATAAAAAGAGAGCATTGTTTGTTTAAAGAGTTAGAGAGTGAGAGACTTTGATTCAGATTTAGACATACCTTCAGATGAAGGACTTTGTTTATTTTGAACTGTCTGTATAAGAACTATCCTCCACAATTTTATTTTTTGGTTGTTGTTATTGATGATAATAATAAAACACTGCTTACAAATTGTATGACATCTCCTGGTTTGCCGATGCTTCTTGACCTGTGTCTCAACAACAGAAATAACTGAAAATAATAGTTGACAAGGCTATGGGGCTGGATGGGGTACACCCTAGGGTGCTGAAGGAACTAAGGGAGGTGGTGGCAGAACCTCTGGCAATCCTGTTCAGCCTGTCATTGGAAACCAGGGAGGTGCCCAAAGACAATAGGTGAGCTGATGTTGTCCCTCTATACAAAAGTGAGACCAGGGAGGAATCGGGGAACTACAGATCAGTCAGCCTGACCTCAGTAGTGAGTAAGATCATGGAAACACTACTGAAGGAAAGACTAGTGGAACACCTAATTGCCAACAGTATACAGGACCCAAGACAACATGATTTTACAGGAGGGAGGTCATGCTAGACTAACCTCATTGAGTTCTTCAACTGGATGACAAAGGAGGTGGATTGGTGGGGGGCGGTGGATGTGGCCTACTTGGACTTCAGCAAGGCTTTTGACACTGTGACACATAGAAGACTGTTAAATAAGCTGGAGACCATGGGTGTGGGTAATGTGGTGGTAAAGTGGGTGGGGAATTGGCTAGATAACAGGACACAGAGGGTGATGGTAAACCACAGTGGGAACACCCTATATGGGTGAGTATTATTGAGCAGCTTAATATGAGTGACTCAGTAATACCAGTCCTATGTAGAGTGAGTGGGGAAAAAGAGCACTGAATGGGTATAGCAAATGTAGCACTGAGGGATGCGCGCTACACTCACGAGAAAGGGGACAAAAATATTGATTTGGCCAACCCTGCTGAGCTGGCCATGTGGCGTAGTGGCTTGAGCCACTGCCCCTGGAGCATGTGTTGTTGGGTTCGGATCCTGGTGCAGGTAGAGATTTTGTTTCCAGGGGGAGTTGCTATATTTTCCTAAGTTAGCCCCTGGAGTTTAGAATCACTTATGCGTTGGGGATCGGGGGCTTGCCCCTGCACTCTAAAAGTTCCTTTTTTCGTTTCTCTTGAAATATGCAACCGTCACTATTTGGGATGGTCGGCATTTCAGTTCACCCTTTGACACGGGTGTTTTTGTCTCGCTTTATGTGTGATCAGAGGTCTTATGTACTAGCTGTTATCACATAAAACCAATGGCAGCCACTCCGCAGAGGGAAAGGTGACCAGTGGGGTACCACAGGGATCAGTGCTGGCTCCAGTCCTCTTCATATCTTTATCATTGACATCACAGAGGACCTGGAAGGGAAAATATGCCTGTGCACTGATGACACAAAGCTCTGCAACAGGGTGGACATGCCAGAGGGTATGGTTAGAATGAAGAGAGATCTGCAGAAGCTAGAGGACTGGTCACAGGATTATCAGTTTAGATTTAACCCAAAGAAGTATAAGATAATGCACATGGGGCACAAAAACCCAGGAATGACATACCAGCTGTGGAGAGGGGGGTTACAGAATGCTCCAAGTAGGAAAGGGACCTAGGGGATATCATCTCTGAGGACCTCAGTGTAGGAAGTCAGTGTGATGTGGCAGCTGGAAAAGCAAACAGGATGCTGGGATGCATAGGCAGGGGTATCACCAGCAGGAAAAGGGAGGTAATAATTCCACTATACAGGACATTAGTGAGGCCACACCTCGAATACACTGTCCAGTTCTGGAGGCCTTACCTGTGTAAGGACATAGATATGGTGGAGGCTGTTCAGAGGAGGGCAACCAAGATGGTGCAAGGATTATATCACAAAACCTACAAGGATAGGCTGAATGACTTAAAAATGCGCTCCTTGGAGGAGAGTAGTGAGAAGGGAGATATGACTGAGACATTTAAGTACCTAATGGGGAAGAACAAGGTGCAGGGAAATACAAGTTTTCAAAGAAAAAGACACTCCAGGACAAGAGGATGTAGGACAAAACTGGAGGAAGGGAGGTTCAGAGGGAATGTGAGGAAGTGCATCTTCACAGAGAGAGAGGTGGACAAGTAGAGCAGACTGCCAAAAGAGGTGGGGGGGGAATAAAAAATTACAGGATTTAAGAATGCATGGGATAGGCATAAAAGGATCCAGGTAGTCGGGGGAAGGGGACACACTAGTTCCTGGGAAGCTTGAAGAAGCACAGTTACTGGCACTCATGGACAGACTGGGTAGGCCAAAGGCCTGTATCTGCCAACAACATCTATGTATCTATGTAAATTCTGTTAAAATGTTTGGTCACCTTAGCCAGCCCAGTGGTGGGCACAGACAGCTGAGGTGCTTTGTGCCTTACCACTCCCACGCCAGTGACCTAAGTTTGTGAAAGAGCTCAGACCACTGGGGGTCAGCTGGGTGGGAAGGGCTGGGAGCAGGATCAAGCTTCTGTCAGGCAGCTGTCCTCTCCTGGATTGGGAAGGATGTTCTTCCCAGTGCTTGTCTGCCACTGAGTAGAGACTTGGTGATAGTGCCCCACAGATGGGAGGGCCATGCACTAGGCCAGGGTGGCTGGAGTGGGGCCACCAGTTCCATCATGCATGACAGGGTTTTCTGAGGCCCCGGGGAGAGTTAAGGGAGAAAAAGCAGAGGAAAATATCAGGCACAGCAAGGGTGTATTACACTCGCTGGCCACACCTCCACCAACTACATCACCAGGGCAACCTTGGCGAGGAAACTGGATAATGTGCTTTGGGGGGGATAGACCTCCCTCTTCCAACCCTACCACAGGGGAGTAATCCATGTGGGCGTCCTCATTAGTGGGGTCCTTGGTAGGCATTGGATGGTGGGAGGGAGGTAGTGGAAGCCGGCAGAAAGGAGCCTCTCTTGCCATGGCCCCAGGGGGTAAAACAGAATATGGAAAAAAATGTTTGGCCACCTACAATTCAGCCCCATTAAAGCTAGGGGCCTTACATTTGGTATACATATACACGTGGTAAGGAACTTTAAACCTAGCACACCCAAGCAAAATTGGTACCCTTTGGATGCTCGGTTTTAAAATTGGACAGAAATAACTGAAATTTTACTTTCACAGAATGTCCATGGATATACTTGCCAATTAATAATATAGCGTGCTGTGCACAAATGGGGTGGAAGGTATGTGCCAAAGGTTCATACACCAACCGCAAAGCTCCATGGCCCCAGACAGGTGCGGGGTGCAGGGTACTCACGAAAGTCGTCTTTTATTTCCAGAAAATACTGACTGATGGGGCATTTTAATGAAGGCTCACCACCTTCTACATGATCAGTGGAAGGGAGTGGAGTTCTCTATCCTGAAGTTTGAATGGTTCTCCTCTTATCTCTATTGAGTGGGCTGATTAGGGCTATAAGGCCACAAGCCTAAAGTGCGAGTGGCTTTATTGCCCTGATTTGCCCCAAGATGGGTATACTTCAACGTGTGCAACCCTTACCCATTGCTTGTTGAATATAACACATTAGGATGGCTATTGTTATGTAGATCACATTTGTGTGAATGTTAATGGCTCCTGAAGGTCTCTTGCAGCAAGGAGGGAATGGTGTGTAGTGAGTACAGACAGGAGTTTGGGGGTTTCTCGGTTTGGGAGGATTTTGCTTATCTTTTCCAGGTTCTTTTGCAACTTGTTAATTGGTTTGTCTAGCTCCTTAATGATGCATTAATTGTGTTATTGATATTGTCCCATAAGGTTTACTGTAGTGTAGGTATATACTTTATTAGTATAGTAATACATTTTTGGGTGTTTGATTAGTGTAGGTATATGTAATTGCTTAATTAGTGCAGGTATATGCTTTTAATGGATAAATTAGTCACAGGTATACAGGAAAGTAAATGATGGCCTTTTCTATGGGGAAAAGTTCCCATCCATTTATTTATAAGGTTGTGTATCTATCCTGAGTGCTAATGAAATAATAAAGCCACTCAAATACTCAAACGAGACCCTTCGTTCAATGTGCATCGCTTATCCGTAACAGAAATTGCGTTTGCCTGGAAATCATGAGCATTAGCAAATCTATATGACTGTCTGGTGCATATTTCTGTCTCACACCTTTGGGAATTTTTGATACATTAATGGCCAAACATACCTCCTGCTAAAAACAAGCCATTTCTCGGACCTTGTTGATGCACCTTGGCTAAATATAAATAACATGCAACAGCTACTGCCATGATATCTGCAAGCATTAACTTCAGGCTATGCAGTCACTTAAATAGCAGAATGCACTTCCCGCTTCATACAAGACGTCTTAATGAGCACTCTGTGGATATTAGAGAAAAAATGTTAGACTAGTAAAGCTGCAGCACTGGAGTTTTCCACCATTAGTACAGAAGAATAAATATGAGTTCAATGCATGCTAATGAGGCTTGCAATCCACACGGAGAAATAACGAACAGCTTTCAGTGATGGAACATTTCTGCCTAGAGCTTTGTTTACTGGCAACAACTTTTGACTTTTCTCATCTCTTTTTATTCTGAAATGTCAAATTTCATCTGAACTACTGCCCCTCTTATTTTTAACACTGGGATTACTCAGTGCATGGGTATTGGACCTGCTAGGGTTCTTGGCAAACCAGAGGTAAATCTTGGATGTTGGATGTAACTTTTTTTAATTAATTAATTAATTATTAAACTGATTTATACTGCATAAGCGCACTGAGCTAAAACATCTTCTTTACAGGAGGCTTTGTTGATGGGGATCAGGAACAGGGTACAGGTACAAAAAAAAATCTGGACAAAGAATACTGTAAATTGGGAAATATTAGCACTGCAAAACTGCTGCTGTTTCCACCCAATCTGATGAAAGCTCAAAATCACAGAAATGGTAAATTCAGAGGTAAGATTAGGCGGCATGTTTTATGCTTGAGGGTGGTGAACCTATGGAACAGCTGACAAGTGGACAATCAATATGATGGTGTCAGTGCACTCCTTCAAGATACACCAATAAAAATGTTCTGCTTACAGAAGGAATCACATGGTACACTGAGAAGTAGAGGGATGGAAAATCTCTATAAAGTAGTTCACGGTTTTACAGCATACTGTAGTTAATAATCACTACTTATGAAGCAGGGGCAGACCTTTAGTTCCTTCCAGCAAAGTTACCATGTTATAAAGTTCCCCACCAACATAAATGAAGTCATCCAAAGCATTTCACGTATACATTACAAGCTAAAGTTCATCATCTTGCCTAATCATTACATCAGTAATACATGACTGTATTTATACATTTTTTGTAAATTAAAGTTAATTGAGTTTTTGCAATATGCACAACAACAGCTAAGATTACAGCAGCACAGAATGGAACAAGACTGGTTATAACTCTCACAGGAATTGGATGTATTTGATATTCGCTTCAAACATTCTAGTGAACTCATTAGAAGTCGATGGGCCCACATTTTTTTTGAATATTTTAGGATAAGTCTGAACACCATTGACCGTCACCTACATTACAGAACAAGTAGAAATTCACAGGAGCACTCAGATGCTCCTGATATATTACAGAAGTTTTCAAAATGCAACACGTACACGTTAAGCTTTTATTTAAGTTTTAATATGTAATCCAGAACTACTGCTTAAACATAAAATAAAACATATTTGTGAGAATGAAGCACCACAATAAAAAAGGTAAACATGCCTGTATTTCAGTTTGTAGGAATTTTCTTTTTTAAAGCATTCTAAGTAAAATTACAAATAAGGGAGAGAAAGAGAAGTTAGGGAAACAGTCTCTTCTGTGTGCCCCCTTCCATGCATTATAAGAATATGACAGATAGTCTTGTGTTACCAATATTAGTCTAAAGCAAATTCAAGAATTTAAAAGGATGCATAACTTGTATCCATAGTTACCTGTATATCAATTCTTTAGTCAGTTAAACTGGGTGGACTGGGTCATTCATACTAAATGTTTTCGAACTTATTAAATGCAATATTTAAACGACAATAAATACAGTAAGTAGAGAACCTTCATTGTTTTCTTGTCACTATACACACTTACACTTTCTCTGCATTCACAGTTTTACAGAAGAATACAGAAAGACTACCTGCAAACATCATCATCTCATTCTGCAATTAAGCTAAATCTTTCTAAACAAAAATAAATTAATAAATAAGGGCTTGCAGTCCCTTATTCCCCATATCATGTATATTTTCACTTTTTGTTCCTAGCGCATCAAAAAAAATCATTCATAGTAAAATACCAGCTCCCTTCGTTAGTGGGTATATGCCACAGCATTATGAAATGAACAAAAGTATTCTAGGCAAAATGTTCTGCACAGCGTACACTTTCATTTGATGACATAGCTTCTGACCTAATGCAGCATTAAAAATTTTAAAGTCACTCACAGAGTTCAGTGCAGGTATGCACTGTGCTGCTGTGGTCAGACGACCTTTACATATCACAGCTCCCACCAACTGGCACTAATGTCTGTAGTCGGTCAACAGTGTTGTGTCTGGGCCCCGTTGTGATCAGTCTGTCAAATTTTTACCATGGCCTGAGTGAGTTGCCAGTCAGTACCATTCATTTAAGGTAAAACAGCGTCAGATAGGTTGGATCCATTGAATTAAAACACAGAAAAATTAACTTGCAGACTAAGCAATGTATTACGTGCTGTCACACGTGGTAGCATATAATAAGTAGAGCAGCCCTTCTGTTAATGTCTGTTCATATTTCTGGCTTCAGCATAGGATGTGTGGTGAGTAAGGGTGGGGGGTGACTGCAGGAAGCAGTAATTTCTTTTTCTGAAGAAGAACGCCATCACAATCACCACAAACAAATCTCTTCTATTAAGAGAGAGAGAGGGAACAGAGATGACATATTTGATTGCCCGCCTCTGTTGATGCAAATGTTAATCAGGGGGATAAGAAGGTAACCTAATGATTTATTAGTAAGCAGATCACACTGCCAAGGAAAACTGCTGTAATTAATGCTGAGTCCCTGATCTGATAGCTAAATCAACTTTACCTCAGCAGCAGTATCTCTTGCTGACAATTCCCCACTGTCTGACTTCATCTGTTCACCAGTGTACCCTGTTCCTGCTACAAGTGACTGTACACTGCTGCAGTTTTATTGGTCAGGTTAGCACTCATATGAAGAGTACTAATGGAAGAGCCAGTAGGTGAGATGGCTTTGCAAAGTCTCAGCATATTAACAAGGCAATCAGCACAATGCATGTTATGAGCTGCTAGAGCACATACAGATAGAAATAAAAGATCGTCTTTCATTTCTATCAGTATGTGTGCTAGGAATTTGAACCCCAACATGTTTCTGGTTTCTGCACAGCAGCAGCTTATGAGTTATACCCTTGCTCTTAAAATTAGTATTAAAATAAACATTGCAATGCAAATGTGGGGGAGGGGGCAAAATACATTACTGACCCAACTAGGAATCAAAGTGGGGGACCATGGCCAGTCTGGCCAACCCCCCCCCCCCATATTAGTCATTCCTGGATAGTATCATGCACAGTTAACCATGCCCTGCTGCATTTGACTTGCCAACTTCCATCCTTCCTCTGGTTTCCTCTCACTGTTCCAATTTGGTTTTAAAAAAGACCATTCTACCTTATCCTGCCTACTGCATGTTATTGACTCTGTCCTCACTGGGATTGATCAATACCACATCACCTCAGCAATTTTCATCTATCTGGCCAAAGTCTTCTACTCAGTGTCCCACCCTCTTCTCCTAATCAAACTGCACTTTGCCAGACTTGCAGCCCACGCTGTTGACTAGTTCCATTCTTACCTCTCGGGTCGTCAACAGTTGGTACAGGATGGAGGCACTCTGTCCCCCCAGCCTAGCAGGAGTCCCACAGGGCTCCATCTTGAGTCTCATCCTAGTCTCCATTGTTGTCAATGACCTCCCCACTGCATGTGACTCCTCGCACCTCCACATGTATGTGGATGACACAGTCATCTACACCTCCGGCCTCACAGACTTTCCCATGGTTGGGCTGCTCCAGCAGGACTTCCACAACATATTATGCTGCATCCATGACAACCAGCTGAAGAACAACACTGAGAACATGGCGTCTATGACATTTGGTACCTGTCAGAACTGGCCAGGTTCTCAACCCCCACCCCCTGCTTTCACCACTTTAGATGGTGCCCCATTGGAAGTGGTCCCTGCTTTCAAGTATCTTGGCACGTGGTTTGACAGTAAGCTTGCCTTCTCTATGTAAGTCTACAGGACAGGAAATTTTATTTTGTTTATTTATTTAGTTTTTGTTGACAGGGTAAGAGCACTAGACACACAAGTGATTATTGGGGAGTAACCATGCATGGGGATAACTACGGTGCTTTGGCAGCATTAAACAGTGCTGCGACAAAGACCCTTTAGTGCACGGAAACCACTGACTATACTGCTACATCCAGTATGCATGGGGATCCCTCTGTTTGTATGAGTGCAGCAGTTACATGGTGTTGGCGCAGTACGGCACACCGGGTGCCTTGGAATAATGCCCTTGCCCATCAGCTGGCACTATTGACTGTTCGTGGAAGACTAACCTGGTGAGTGCCACGCTAATCATTTGAATATGGGGCCTTACAGCTGAAAAATGGTAAAAGGAAAGAACGCCATTATAAGTTCACCATAACTCTGCTGCTGTTTGACATGTTGACCCCGGATTTGCAACATAGTCTTTTTCTGATCGCACATTATGATCAAGGCAGGTGTAATTTTCTGACCAAAGGTGATTTTGTGAAGTGATTGTGAAAACACGTTTTGGAGATGATTTAAAAAACTACACTTCCCTTGTTCATGAGATGGGGTAAAATAAAGGCTATATTGAAAATCTGGGGCATTAATGTTACAGAATGACAAAGTTATGAGAAAAAGTTTAAAATGTATTGAAAAGCCATTAATTGAACATATCTTGTTTTCAGTCAGTTCGTAATCAGGCTCTGGAGCAGAAGGATGAGACGTCATTAGAGGAGTTCAAAGGTACACCTGATAGGTAAGTGAGGGTTGCATGAGGTGGGGTGATGGGTGCTGAGAGGGGGATCCGGGAGAACAGAATGTGTCAGTGCACATTTTTTGTTTCAGGTAAAAGAAAACAAGAAAATGACTAGGAGTAGTTTTCCTTTGTTGCAGGGACTGACACTGGAGATTTAGCACCCAGTGTGGATATGTGGGTTGGCACCACCGGGGGGTCAGTGTTGCATGCTGTTGGAGGGTAGTGTTTTTCAGCAGTGGGGCTGGGAACCTGACAACTCAGCTTTGGTGGAGGTGTTGGTGGGGGTTTGTTGTGGTTTTCAGCAATGGGGTTCCACACCGGACTTTGGTGGGAGGGTTGGTGTTTTGTTGTGTTGTGGTTTCCTGCAGCAGGGTTGGGCACTTGGCTGCCATTTTTTTGTGGGGTGTATTGCATTTTCTGCAGTAGGATTGGGTGCCCTACTATGGGGCATATTGTAAGCTGGTGTGATGGGAGGGGAATACCAGTGGTAGGCTTTATCACCCGTCATCGGCTACAATCCTGGATTGGGCAGGAGAGGGAAGGCTGCTTTGCTGCCTGATGGCAGTAACATGAAAGGATGCACACACATAGCAGCCATACTGTGATAGGTGTGGCTGCATCCTTTCATATGTGAGAAGTTTCCATCCATCAGCAAGTGAAGAGGCATCAGCAGCAGCCTTGTCAGGACTGGGTGGTGACTCACACACCTCATGCAGACTCAACTGCATTGGCTTCTACAGCATACACCTACCTAGCCCCTACACTGTCCAAGCAGTCCCTATATGCTGAAGGTCCAGAGGAGGGCTACAAAGATGATAGCTAGTCAGCAGGGTAAGGCATATGAGAAGAGGATGAGGGCACTGAACATGTACTCCCTGGAAGACAGGAGAGAGAGAGGGGGGACATGGTTGGGACCTTCAAGTACTTGAAAGGGATGAATAAGGTTGATAAGGAGAGTTTCTTTAGGCTGAGAGGCAACCATAACACGAGGGGGCACAGTCTTAAACTGGAGGGTGGGAGGTTTAGGAGGTAGGTCAGGAAGCACTTCTTCACAGAGAAGGTGGTGGACACTTGGAATGTGCTGCCAGAAGAGGTAATCTCGTTGAAGACAGTGGACAACTTTAAGAGAGGTTGGGACAGGCATAGGGGAGGGTAAAGGTAAGGGTCATGGGTAGGGAGGATGGGGAGGAGGGCAGGGACTTCAGCTCAAGCTACGGACCCTGCAATATGAGCAGACTTGATAGACCAAATGGCCTTCTTCCGTGGTTTTTTTGTATGTTTGTATGTATGTTCATATGTGTTTTGCTTGTGCATGCATGCAAGCAAACATAAAACAATACAAAACTGTTTGGTGTGTTCTAGAATTCAAACCCAAGTCTTCTGCTTACTTGCTGTACTACAACTCACTCATATGGCTGGATTTTCAACGGTTGGTGCAGGGCTTGTGTCATGCCCTCTGTTAACCTCGTTCTTTGGTAGAGCTGCACCAAACTCCTTTGACACAACTGCACCCCGTTTTAGTACATCGGGCGCAGTTGTGACACTTTCCACACTTTACGGTGGCTTGCACAAAATATGTGGCACAAGCCCTGTAAAAATTGCCTGCAGCATGCCATGTTAGATTGGGGAGGGGGGCCAGTCCATACTTGTGGTAAGTGGTGCATGGCGTGGAAAATCCCGATCGGGCATCGGAGAATGACGCGAAACCCCGAGCGCCCGCATGATCGCTGCATCAAGGACTTGTGCAGAATTCTTGGGCTTTTGAAAAGAATCAATGAATATAGGCAAGGCCCCTGGAATTCTGCGGTTCTGCGATTGAGGAATTTGCTGCAGAATTTGCATCATGCCGCAGAATATATATAGTGCCGCAGAATTCATTGTTTTTGGTGAATTTTCATATAAATATACTGTTTTTTTCATAGTGTCAGGCTTTCTTTCCCACCTCATTTATCCTGAAGCCCCTCCCCTATGCTCAGAATATGATGTCATCGATGACATCACATCATATTTAACCAATGACAGGACTGCATTCTGCCAGAGAGATGAATAAATCATGCCGCAGAAATCAGAAAATGCTGCCACAGAAGTCAAGAAGCCCTGCCACAGAAATCAGAAAATTCTGCCGCAGAACACCAGGGGCCCTGAATATAGGCTTTGCCCAGTGGCCATATCCTGTTAATAAATAAAATAAACTTCAAACTACAACCACTTCACCACAGAGTTCACTGAAGAGAATGGCAGTTTCAATACAAGTTCACAGCTACATTTCTGCACATGTATTCTGATAACTGAACACTGAGAACTCTCAGAGAGCACAGTGGGTTTGTTTCTTTCAGCCTTTGATGGCCCATGCAGACGAACTTGAAGAACAGTGCCCCTTCAAAAACTGTAGCAATGGAAACTGATAACTAAAATATGAGAAGTGTTGCGCAAGCGCAGTTACTGTAACAGTGATTAACAGCCAAATGGAACAATGATAATAGGAGAAAAGTAAGATGATATTATGTTGCACCATTTTATTGGGTAGAAGCACATGCAAGAGCAGTACGGCAGGATGGGATTTTGCAGCAATGTGAATACCTGAAGATCTGCAAGAGGAATAGATATAGTTCATGTTAAGTGATATTAGCACAAAGCATTGCAGCAGTTCTAATCAGATGCATATTATAGAGAATAAAGTATGGGTCGGGGTGTGTAATGAGATTTTACACATACCCGAGTTGTGAGATGCTACATAAACCCCGAGGGCGAAGCCGAGGGGTTTGTGAAAAGCATCCCACAACGAGGGTCTTCGTAAAATCGAGTTTGACACCCTGACCCAATTTTTATTTTATATAATTGCTGGGTTTTCCTTTTTTGCCTCAGCAATTATATAAAATAAACAGCTCTGTGTATCTTCCCAGTGTATCCTAAGGTCAGTCCTTTTACTCCGGTGCTGAGATTTTTTGTATTTTTAAACTGTTTTTTTTTTTCCATTTCTTCAGGTCTTTCTGTGTTTCCAGGGTGTAAGGGGGGACAAAAGAAAAGGAAAGGACTTACCGCCGAGTTCTTGTGGTGGTTCTGTTTCGTGTAACACAGAAGTGGTGAGCGGTCTAGGCTGGTCGTGCTGCTGTGTGAGCATGCGCAGAGGAAGGGAAATCGGGCGCTTGTTTGCCGTTATAAACTCTCCTTTATAACGGCAAATTACGCCACAGTTTCCCTATGGGAAAAAGGGAAAGCCATTAATTATATAGCATTATTACGTCTAAACATTTCAAAACACTTACGGTAGATGTCTTATACAAGTTTTTGAACTCAGACACGTCACATAGTTGAAGAAACTTACATGATGTACAAGAGGATTGAGCTTGTGCTAAGCAGTGTATGGTTTAATCTATAATGTGCTTGTAAATTAGTATACCCTAGTCTAACTGGCTACACATGTACCAGCCCCCCCATAGCAATTCTTTGAGTGGCTGAGGCAGTGCTAAGCCCCACATCATAACATTTTACACCAGTGTGTTTACATTGCCTAAGGCAAGAACGCATAATAAGCATTGGACAATGCCAAATGTTCACTTCCTTGTATTTCCTGTGTCGTTGTTGGGCATTGATAGCATAGCAGTTAAAATTAAGAAATTAAAAACATGAGTTTCAGTAGTGAAATCGCCATACTCGTGAAATGAAGATGTTCACATATCACGTTGTTTTCTTACATTGTGAGCCCACGTTTTCAAGATAGTATTTTATTACTTCAACATATGGATATAATAGGTGTCATTTGTCAAATCCCACACAAAACAAGCTTTCGCAGAACTACCATGAACACAGGTTTTGGAGAGGGATCTGAAAATGACACCTGCCATTTTCATGAGGTAGTCCAGGTTAAAAAGACTATGCTGAAAATGTGGGTTCAAAATATACAAAATTGCAGTCTTATGAGTAAACTTTGAAACATTTTAATGTTTCTTCATAATATTGTTTTTTTTTTTTATTTGTTTGTTTTTGTTTTTTGAGATTTTGACCACAAATTTTCAACATAGGCTTTTTGCTATGGCAGTATACGAATAAGTCACGGGAGGGGTTGCAAGGCTGAGTGAGGAAGGGAGTGGGGAAGGGCGTAGGATGAGGCAATGGAGGGGGGAAGGAATGAGTTGTATGGTAGGGGTGGGAAACTATTAGTTACAGGTGCAGACTTGAGGGGAAGATAGGTGGAATTTAAGAGAATTCTTGAAGGAGTAAAGAGAGGTACAGGTGAGAACAGTAGAGGGTAATGCGTTCCAGAGGAAGGGCCCAGAAAAGGCGAAGGCATGCCAGCCCACTGCTAGGCGGGGTTTCGGGATGGAGAGTAGCGGTATGTCAGTTGACCTTAAGGACCTAATAGATATTTTACATTGGATGATGTGTAAGAGGCAGGGAGGAGTGAAGGTATGGATGATCTTGTAGGTCAAGCAAAGGGTTGGGTATCAAAGTCTGACTTCAAAGGATGGCCAGCCAAGGGAATCAAGGACAGAATGGTGGTGTATCCTGGTATTAGCACCCCAGGCGAAGCCAGCAACCCTGTGGTAAGCTTGTTTAAGTTTGGCAAGATGGGAGACTTGAGCAGAGACCATCAGTCTCTAGCATCCCACCTAGAGAAGTGCAAAGTTAGCAAAGTTCACTTACCAAAGTGCAGAGCAAAGTGCCAACTTCACAATGTTTTCTGCAGGGGAGGTGGCACTTCTTCAAGCGAAGTGAGGCAAGTTCAGCAGTGAAGATGCAACTTCCTCACCATGTCTTTTCCTGGTTTCCCTTAAAAAAGTGCCACTGTGCCAGGAAAAGCCAATGCAAAGTGGCAAAGTGGGAACTTGGCAAAGTGATTTGCCAAGGAGAATTTTACAAATTCACCGTAACTTTGCAGGTGAAGTAAAACTTTGCACCACCTCTAATCCCATTTCTCTGGTCTTTCTACTCACGCCTCTTCCCAGCTCCTTGCTCTACTTTCTCTTTTACTTCTAATGGTAAAATTCCACATGCACAAAAGACATAAAGCAAAAACGGTTGCCTTCATTGTAAAAATACTTTAGTCTGTACTTTATTTTCTTTAGACTGTATTTCGAAGTTCATGAATACATAGCAGCCACACTGATAATAATGAGGCCATTGGATTAACATTGTTGTGGACCCCCTGCTGAATAATAAGTCACGGTGCTAATGCTTGGAGCTCTCATCCAGATTGTTTTTTAATCAAGGACCAATTAAAGACCTCGTTGTTGTGATCACAACCCACTCTGAGAGCTCCTTGAGTTTTCCAGTGGCAGATGTGCTACTATGTAGTGGTTCAGAATACTTCTGGGCATGAACGCTGAGATTAGTACTTGAAACCTAAAACCTCTCAATAGGCTGTGCGGCAGCAGACTGTCAATCAAGGGCAATGGAAAGAATTTCTCTGTTATTAAAAAACCTCCAATAATCCTCTCCCTGGGAGCATCATTTCTCCTGTTTATGGGTGAAACCTCTAATCAGAGAATTTTTCATAAGATTAAGCGCAGTTGAAAAGAGCATTTTTTTTTCTCACAGAAAATACCATCAGTTCCAACTTCCCTGCTGTTGTGATGCTACAGAAATGGGGGGAACT
The DNA here is from genome assembly GCA_016271365.2 of Neoceratodus forsteri. Lineage (NCBI taxonomy): Eukaryota > Metazoa > Chordata > Ceratodontiformes > Ceratodontidae > Neoceratodus > Neoceratodus forsteri. The sequence continues at coordinate 944,256,154 of CM028136.1, read as the reverse complement.
GCTACTTACTGTGCAGTAGGTCTATGCACAGAGTTACCTAAAATAAATACAAATAATTTAACTATTTGACCTGCACTCACAGAAAAAATGTACTGGGAGGGAGTGTTGAGATGAATTCTGCTAGGCAACAGATAGTCCAGACATAATGCTCCTTCCCATATTAATTAGGTGGTTAGGAAAATTCAGGACATTTGTTTCCTAACCACACTGTCTTATCCATTTCACAACTGGAGTGGATTATTTAATCAGCCAGTTATTTCTTGCCCTGACGATGTGTATTTGATAGGAATGGGCAGAGTCCATCTGCTATGCTTCGCAAGTCCTTAGGACAAATGATAAACAAATGCTTTTTTTGTGGTCTTTGTCATAAAGTGTACGGGTTGGGACTTCACGCACGCTCTTGATCATGAATGTTCACTGGCAAAGTGCAGTATACTCCGTGAAGTGCGTGTCGGATGGCAGTTCACATGGGGAAGTTCTTGTCCCAAAGAATGGTCCTATGTAGAGCAGTGCAATAATTCCACTTCTGAAATGCTTTTTTAGAATTTCTTTTTTAATCGAAATTCCAAAAAGCATTTCTACGTAAACTATAGAATAATTTTTGATGGATCATGTAAACTATGGACTAATTTTCTACAGATTTCAGGAAAAGAATCCGTGGTTTATGTAAACCTATGATTATTAATCAGCAAAAAAAAAAAAAATTTCCACGTGCAGAATATAAGAAATCCACTACTGGTGGAATTCCATGGAATTATTCCCTTTGCACCCAATTCTGAGCTACACATGATGCTAGGTAGTGGACCATGTCAGGCAGAGGGGCAAGAGCGCACATGTGTCCCATTCAGTAAGGAGTCTGTGTTGCAGAGGGCTGTAGGAGGGTGGTGGAGGCTGCACAGCCCTTAGGTATGAAATAGCAGCTATGTGACTCCCTTTGCCTATTCACAATATCCATGAGGCCCACGTGAGTCCTCTCCTCCAGCCCCAAGCCCATGGAGCCTCCACAGTGGACTGGGTGAAGTACCAACACCAACCAGTGATGCATTTCAATAGCTGAACATTCCAGAGGGGATACAGGAGTCCTTCAAGGGCTGCCATATCCCAGCATTCCCTGTTTCCTGTGCAGGCAGGAATCCACCACTGGCAGCTCAGCACTGGCATCGTTTTGAATGCCCGTAGTCCTTAAGACCACAGCCCCCTCTGCCGACACACACTGATCTGCACCAGCGGCACCCAGGGGGCAAGGAATAAAGATGCCAGCATGCGCACTGACTCACATTGCAGTGGCTCAATGCACCCCAGAGATGTGTGATTTGTGCATATGTAGGGTGCCTTTGAGTACTGGGCCCTTAGGAGCTTCCATGTGCTAGAAAACAGAGCAGTGGCATATCATGAAAGTCCTGATTTTTGAACCTGCTTCCTGGGCAGTTAGTGGCCACACAGCATACATAAGCCAAGCAGTCCTACTTTTGTGTATGCGGAGGTAGGCATTGTGCAATGTGCATCAGCTGTCAGAGGCAATGATTCTGTTTGCACCACAGTGATGGAAGGAAAACATAGAGTAATTGATAATAATGCACCCCTGCAATCCATCCAAGAATCCACAGAGTGCAAATACCCACTTTTTTTTACACCCACAGTACAAATGTGGATTCCCAATACCTTTTGTGGTGGGGGTTGGGGTGGGGGATGGATTTCAGAAAAACAAGAATCAATTGACTGTACAGGAGTAAGTATTCTAACTGCTAAGAAATGCTAACCAAGATTAGGATGCCATTAAAACCCTAGAAATCCCAATACTGACCCTGACTTGGACACCTTTGTCACCAGCACCATCATGCTAAAGGCCACCTTAGTAGCATTTCCACGCGTCTGTGGACAGTATTATCACAGGAGTGTAATTATGAGGTGGAGGAGGAAAAGGAAGACGCCAGCCATATGTTTATAGACTATATGGTGCAGGTGTACCTGACTGACTTAAAGGACTTCTTTTATTTATTTTTATTCCTTGTTTGAAAATGGAGGGACATCTGTAAATTGGATACTCATAAAATTAGTCCAGATGAACTGCTGCAGCAAGACCATTGAGAGTGAAACTTCATATACAGTCTGACAAGTCCATGCAAGTGCTAGAAACATAGATACATAGAAGTTGATGGCAGATAAGGACCGCAAGGCCCATCCAGTCTGCCCATTTCTTTTTCTACCTTATAAATGTGCCATCGGCCTTTGCTCTGTCAATGGCCTATCTATTCATACTCATCTGTAGTGCTTCCTTATGCCTATCCCATGCCTTTTTGAAGCCCTGCACTGTATTCATAGCCACCACTTCCTGAGGTATGCTGTTCCATGCATCCACCACCCTTTCTGTGAAAAAGAACTTCCTCACATTACCCCTTAATCGGCCTCCCTCTAATCTCATGTTGTGTCCTCTTGTCCTGCTATTTTTATTATATTGAAACATGTTAGACACTTTCACCTTGTTAATGCCCTGAAGGTGTTTGAATGTTTCAATCATATCACCTCTCTCCCTCCTTTGCTCTAGGGTATACATATTGAGCTCAGTTAATCTGTCCTCATATGTTTTCTGATGCAGTCCCTGCACAATTTTGGTTGCCTTTCTCTGGACTGCCTCAATTTGGTTAATGTCCTTGTGAAGGTGTGGCCTCCAGTACTGCACGAGTACTCCAGATGGGAGCCTAACCAGTGTCTTGTAAGAGGGATTATTCCTCCCTCTTCCAACTTGTGATACCTCACTAATACACCTAACATCCCCCTAGCCTTACCTACTGCTTTAGTGGTCTGCTTGGATGATTTCAGGTCATCAGTGATGATGATGCCCAAGTCTCTTTCTTCCCTTGTGACTGCCAGTAACTCCCCTCCCAGTCTATAGGTGGCTTCAGAGTTTCTTTTCCCTATGTGCATGATCTTGCACTTCTTTGCATTAAACCCCAGTTGCCACTCTTACAACCATTTTGCTAGTTTATCCAGATCTCTTCTCATTCTGCTCACCCCATCTGGATCATCTACTCTATTGCAGATCATGGTGTCATCTGCAAACAGACAAACCTTACCCTCCAGTCCATCTGCAATGTCACTGATGAAGATATTGAAGAGGACTGGCCCCAGGACTGATCCCTGAGGTACCCCACTTATGACTTGCATCTCTTCTGACTGTATACTGTTTACCACCACTCTGTTTTCTGCCTGTCAACCAGTTTGCCACCCAGTTGACCAACTTCTGACCCACCTCGAGCCTACCCAGCTTATTAATCAATCTTCTATGTGGAACAGTATCGAAAGCTTTGCTGAAGTCAAGCTGGTGACATCAACTGCTCCCCCTTGGTCCACCACTCTGGTTACCCAGTCAAAGAAATCTATGAGATTAGTTTGACAGGACCTTTCTTTTGTAAACCCATGCTGTCTTGGATCCTGTACTCCTATGGATTGCAGGTGTTGCACCATCCTTTCCTTAAGGAGTGCCTCCATAATCTTGCCCACTACTGAGGTTAGACTGACTGGTCTGTAGTTCCCTGCCTCCTCCCTGCTACCACTCTTGTGGAGCAGGATCACATGAACCCTTCTCCAGTCTTCTGGGACCTCTCCTGTGCTCAGAGACTCACTAAACAGTTCTGATAATGGCTCTGCTAGTTCCACCCTTAGCTCCTTTAGTACCCTGGGATGTATGCCATCAGGTCCCATTGCCTTGTTCACCCTGAGCTTATTGAGCTCTTGTAGGACCCTTTCTTTTGTGAAGTGACTAGTGCTCACCTCCCTCCCTACTGTGTCCATGGTGCTGAGCTGTGGGCCCTGCCCTACCTTCTCTTCAGTAAATACTGAGCAGAAGTATCTATTTAGGATAGATGCTTTTACATGGTCCTCCTCCTCACACGCCCCTTTATTTGCTTTGATCTTAGCAATACCCACTCTGGACTTTCTCCTTTCGCTAATGTATCTATATAAAGTCTTGTCACCTTCTTTTACTATCTGTGCTAGTGATTCCTTGGTTTGGGCCTTTGTCTGCCTTACTGCATTTCCTGCTTCCCTTAGGGAAGTTTGGTATGCGTCCCTATTTTCATCCCACTGTGTTCCTTTATATTTCCTGAGGGCCAGCCTTTTGGCTCTGACCTTTTCTGGTACTGTTTTGCACTTCCTTTTCTCTCTAACACAATGGGATGTTACTTCAAGTATTACATCCTTAAAGCTTGTCCACTTTGCTTGTACCCCCTCACCTGTATTTTTTTTTGCCAGAGCTAGCTTAACTCTGCTGGCCATCTTATCAAAGTCAGCTCCTCTGAAGTCCCATATTTGTGCCTTGGAATGGGATGATTTAGTTCTAGTGGCTGAATTGAACCATACCATATGAGGTCACTGGCCCCCAGGTGACCTTCTACCTGGAGATCTGTGATCCTTTCCCTGTTAGTCAGTACTAGATCTAGGCTAGCCCTATCTCTTATAGGTTGTTGTACCAGTTGTTTGAGGCCTTCCCCCTGCAGGGAATCCACCATGTGTCTAGTTCTGGCAGATGTTCCTGCTGGTATTGACCAATCTGTATCTGGCATGTTGAAGTCTCCTATTATCAGAACCTCCCCTTTAGCTGTTATGTTTTATATATCTTCTAACAGTAATGTGTCTATGTCCTCCCCCTGGTCTGGGGGGCTATAGACAACCCCAGTTCTTATGGCTGTCCCATTTCCTGTTTCCAGGGTAACCCATAGTTCTTCTGGCTCCATATGTGCAGGGCTGCAGCTATGAATTTTGGGGCCCTGGACAAGTCACTTGAAATGGGCCCACTTTTCCCAAACCAGCTAATGCCAGTTCCTCAGGTGGGCCCCTCCTGACCTCAGGGCCCCGGACAACTTCCTCACTTCCCCTCCATTACTGCGGCCGTGCATATGTGTATTCTGAATTTCTGTAGCTTTGATATTTTCATTGACATACAGGGCCACTCCACCCCCACCCCCCACCCCCGTTTTACATGTCAGTCTCTTCTGAACAGTACATAGCCAGGTACTGAAGTCTCCCAAGTGTGGTTACTGGTAAACCATGTCTCGCTAATTGCTACTATGTTCTGCTACCAAGTAAATATCTCATTGTGCTTCTTCTTTTATAGGGACACTCCCCTCAATCTTTTTTTCTGTATACTAATGCTGTGCGGAATTTTCAAAAAAAAATATTGAAAATTACCAAAATTCAATATAGGCTCAAAAATTTGTTGTTTTCTAATATTTTTACACCAAATTTTCAACATACCCTTCTTATGACTATGAGCCCACATCATGAACAATTTTCAACTCCTGCTTGACAGGTGATTTCATGCAGGGACCATGAAATCACCTTTCAGGACAGATCTGCCTAATAACAGTGCCATTGTTCATGAGGTAGAGTTCCAAAGAAGGCACATTGAAAATCTGGTCCAAAAATATGCAAAAATGCCCAAGTTATGCCACGAAGTTCAAAACACCATTGAAATACATTGAACCACATACCTGTTTCTTCAGTTTGCGGTCGACTTTGAAGAGTGACGATGTGTCTGTGATCCAGAGAGGATTACTGCATTGGACCCATGATGGGTAAGGGCTTGGGGGGCTGTGAGGTGGTGGGTGCTGCATGGGAGGGTTGGGTGGGGGCGGTAATGGCACAGAAGACATTGATGGTTTTTCTTTTACAGGGTAAAAAAAAAAAAAAAGATAGAGGAATTGCCATCATGACACTGAGGGACTGGGCACCACCAGTGTCACTGTTATGTTTCTGCATGGGGCATGGGGTGGTGGGTGTTGAGAGGAAAGGTCAGGTGTGGGTGCTCGATCTCAGGGTATGAAAAATGCCAAAAAAAAATGGATCACCAGTTTTGCACTTGGAAGTGCGGATCAACTGTCAGCTGTGAAAGTGCATAGCGCATGGCACCTGTTGATAAGCAACATTAAAAAAATTGTCATGATTTATTGTGTTTTGAATGTGTAAACCTAAAAAAATATACAAATACGTGCAGTCTAATGCTGTACAATTCAGAAAATGGTTAGAATTACCTTCTGGTATGCTGTACCACTTCTTTAATTCTCACTGATCAGAGGGATGTTCACATTGGGCCCAGTTTTCAAACGCGGACACAGGGCTTGCGCCAAACCCTGCATCAGCTCCAATGTTTGATGCAACTATGCCAAACTCATTTGATGCAACTGTGCCAAATTTGTGTACATTCGGCGCAGTTTCCACACTTTACACTGGTTTGTGCCAAATATTTGGCACACGCTCTGTAAAATGGGTCCCCCAAATGGTACACGTTAGACCAAGGGGGGAAGCTGGTCGAACTTGTGGCATTTGGCGCATGGAATGAAAATCCTGATTGGTGCCAAAGGAACGCCACAAGCTCCCTGCACCATATGTTCGGCGCACCAGGAACTTGCAACATCCATGTGTCATTTTAAAATCGGGCCCATAGTGTTCATCTGTTTGAGGTTCAACTATTCTGCCAAAGTGAAAGCCAAAATTCAAACCAAAAGCTCATGGAAAAATATATCTTCAAGACTCTGCCATGTTATCTAACATAGAGAAGGAACAATGAAAACAAAAGTGCTGTGTGCTCAGCCTGCAAAGTAAGAACTGATAGGGAGTGCAGGTGGGAAAGAAGCAGGTAAAAGTAAGGGACAGTAGGGGTAAGCTACATTTAGGCTCTGTCCACACTGGTGATTGGACGTTAGTAATACTTTTAAAACTGTTACTGCACTTACCATGCTACCGTGCTACCACATTCACATTAGTCATAACCGTATGTAAACATGGTAGTTGTCCATCCAAAATTGGTCAAGTTTCAGTGTGGTGGGAACACATTTGCAAACCATGCTTAATCCATGCTGTAGTACATTCTCTCACCATGTGCTGTCTAGTTCCGATGGCAGTCCAAAAAGAGCTGCAGGAATCATGAGGGCAAATGCACTGAAGCTGGGACTGGGAACACCACAGGGCTAAAGGAGAGATCTCCGCTTTGCATGCAGTTAGCAAACTCCGTTTTCCATAGGCTCATAGAAAATGTCTGGCTTAGCCTGGTTCATGGAAAATGTCTGGCTCAGGCTTTGTCAGCATCTTGCAACGTGGGTTTGTTTGAGACAAATAGATTCAGTGTACGGGAGTAGACATTTAGCAACAGATAGATACAAAAAAAAGTCACAAGGGACCTTTCATGGCTGCAGTCACAGCATCATGGGACAACTGCATTCTGGGCCATAAGAAGACAAAAAAGAGGAAGCACAGCGGCAGCTTTTGTTCACAGCAGTAATTTTACTGTGCTAGATTTAAAACCATTTTCAAAACTGGGCTAAAACCCTTTAAGGGTTTAAACTTGGTTTTGAAACAAGGTTTTAAAATAATGCCAATGTGGATGCAAAGCATGTTTGGTGTTCTTATCACACTACAGACAGATGGTAACATTGTAACAACACTAGTGTGGACTGGGCCTTAGAAGCAGAAGGGAGTGAATTCAGATTAACAGATGTGGGAGTAGTGCAGTGCAATGGTTGTGGAGCTGTAGTATTCTGAGAGACATTATGGAGATTGAGGTGCTGCCCCATCTGCACGCACCTCGCTGGGTTGAGGGCTGAGGTCACTGGTCTCTGTGCCAAGCTGGCTAGGATCCAGAGGACCTCTCACCCATCTCAGGGGCCACCAAGTCTTCCACCATTGTTTCAGAGGTTGCCTTGGCACAGGAGGGTTAGCTGAACCTTGGTGAGCTCCGGGAGGGAGGGGGTGGCAGGTCAGAGACACATTCCTCAGCCTTTGCCACTACAGAATTCTTTTGCCATTCTGGCAGGACAGGACTGCTGGGAGGAGGCACCTGGAGTGGTGGCAATCGAGGATGTGGGGGGTCCTCTGAGAGAGAGGCCCCAAGGTGGGAGGTGGAGGACCCCAACAGTGCAGAAAGCAGCTGCTGATGGGGGACTCAGTTGTGAGAGTGATAGATTTGGGTGCAGGAAGTGGTGGAGAGATGGAGGTTAGGTGCCTACCTGGTGCCTTGATTTGGAGGGATGGACAACAGATCCTAAGTATCACCAGGACGGCTGGGCAGGGGTGAGGAGTTGCATGCTATTGTCCACCTGTGGGTAAATGACATGGAAGGGACGGGGCTGGGGGTAGTACAGGGAGGGTTCAGAAAGTGGGGGAGGGGTCTAAGGTAGGTAGCACAAATGGTAGCATTCGCCGAGGTGCTACCTGTCTATGGCCAAGGAGAGGATAGGGTAATCTTCACCAGGAACTTCAGCAGATGGTTGAAAGAGTGGTGCAGAGAGGAAACTCCTCCCGCAGGCAATGAAAGCTGTGAGTCTGGAGTTTGCTTCTGTGATTTTAAAGTTTCCCATTGTATAAATTGTGACAGAAAGGAGTTTGCGTTAGGGCAAGGTGCATATCCAGGAAAATGACAAACTTCTTCAAACAACTGTGGCACTCTCACCCCAAATATATGCAGACACCGGAGCTTAAATAAATATTCATTGCACATGACTATAGCTGCACAAGACTATTTGCCTAATGTGTTTTAGATTTAATTCATCCCTTATCAAATGAAAGGATGAATTACATGCAAAACGTGTCAGGCTAATAGTCTTGTGTAGCTATATTCATGTGAAATATATATTTATTTAAGGTCCGGTGTCTGCATATATTTGGGGTGAAAGTGCAACAGTTGTTTTGAAGAAGTTTCTCATTGTTTAGTAATGCTAATTACCACACTATAGTAGGTAAGGTTTCAAAAATGGTGATTAATAATGCAATTTAATCAGCGGAATAACAGGAGCTGTAAGATCACACAACCATCCCACTCAGTGATGTCACTGGAAGTTTCCTTCTCTTTGTTTTTTAATGGTCGTGGTGTTGGCCACCCCAATATCTGCACCACCCAGTCTGATAGTATGAGATCTGGCTGATTTGTTTTCTCTGAGATACAGTTTTCTCTGCCCAGTAAATATAAGGGGTGTGATGTTTGCTATGGCCCAGACACCCTGAGCAGAGGGCTGAATGTACTGTATGCTTCAAGGGGAGGAAGGTACCCGGTGACAACAGTAGTCATGTGTCCAAGTAGAAACTACTTCAAGTTAGAGGGGCTGACTGAGGATTAGTCTAGAAAAGCGTAAATGAATATGTTCAGCTTGTAACAAGACCTTAATTTTACTCTCACCCTCCCCCAAGCGGAGTCACTGAATGTCGTAAAGGAAGTTGATGGGTTGGAAATCTCCTCGTAGCTGTCTAGAATTTATGAGCATCTATTTAAACACCACCAAAGAAGAGTCCTTATTTGTTAAAACTGTTGAAATCATGCACGCACAGTAGTGCTTTGCATCTAGTATGTCATTACTCCCCTCCCATCCCCGATCCTCCTCGGGCTCACATCTATTGACCTAAACCTCCAGTATTTCTTGCATGTTACAGAGGATCCTGGGTTGCATACGTTTTAACAGCTCCGTCCATCCTTGAATTCTGACTGGGGTATATTTAAGTTGTAAGGGATCCTTTCTGTGGAATTTAGCAGATGACTCCATGGAGATTATGCAAGACAGCTTCACAGCATCACTAACATTGTCATTTCTACATTTTCGTATTTTTTTTTATGTTTTTGCAGCTACTATATATTGTGCTCAAGTTTTTCTTCTCCTCTATCAAAGAACTATTTCCCTGCAGCGGAGCTGACAACGCTAAATTTAATGAATCTGATATAAGCTGATGTGGTCTCATTTCTTTCTCTTCATTTTCTCTTCTTCCTTTCAACTTTAACATCAATTAGTGATGCCACCTGTGTCTTGTTTTCATAACTCTGTTTGTCCGATGTTCACATTGTATTATTTGCATTCTATTTTCTTTATACTATCAGCATGAGTGACATTAAGCAACGGAGAACTGAGGGATTAGGACTGGGTCAGATGGTGCTATGTGATAAGGGTGATTGCAGGATGGTGACCCGCAGAAGGGCAACAATCCCCCAGGGCAACTGAAAAACATAGAGTGATTTAATGTGAGGTCTTTGACTCCCTATACCCCCTAGTGGGCTTCCACACCCCCTTACTAGGTTTCCTACTCTGGGGCACAACTCGGGAAGGAGGGGAACCAGGGTCGCCCAAATTGTCAGCACCGTTGTGCAATTGCCCTTGTGACCAGTCATGTACATACAGTCACCTTCATCACAGGCTACCGGTCAGTTTCAGACCATGCCAGGTTTACCAGTTCCTTGCATTTTACAACTGGAAAGTGGTGCCGTTCCGTAATCACGATTCTCTTGGTCTACTTTCAACTGCTCTTCTCATACCCACTGTTGCTTGCTTTACTCTAAAAGCTTCCTCCCTGCTCTCCCAGCACCTAGCACACTGTGAGACCTTCTATGCAATTCTGGGTTGGCTTCCTCCTGTACTATCTCTCCTCTTTCCTAACCCTATGATTTCCTTCGTGCTGTTCCCTTCACTGCTCTGACTCCAGTCCTTTCTCTGCTCCCTCCTCATAAAAATCTGCCTTCTCCTCCCACTTTATCCTCATCTGGAATGACCTCCCATTTGCTCTCCATTTTTCTTCCTCTCATTTACATACAAACATATGAACATTTGAATAAGCCAGCAGAAGAAGGTCATGAGGTCTGTCTAGTCTACTCAATGTGGAACCCCCTGTTCAACTGATTTACAGTGGGCCCTGCCCCCCCCTCAACAGCAGTGACCCTCCCCTTCACCCCATCCCACCTGCTCTTGAACCCAACTACTGTCTTCTGGCTGATGACGACTTCATGTGGGAGATCAATCCACCCTGATACTACCTGCTCCATAATGAAGTGTCTCCAGACCATCTTCTTGAATCATCTCCCACCAGTTTCCAACTGTGTCCCCTTGTGTGTTTGTTTTCACTCAGGCAAAAGAGATTCCAATATCCATGTTTAAGGTACGTGAAGGTTTCAGACATGTCCCTCGCTCCCACCTCCCCTTGAGTAAGTACATCCTGAAGTTACTCAGTCTGTTTTCATACATACTATCCTGTTGGACCTGGAACATCTTTGTTGCACTCCTCTGCACTGCCTCAGGTTAGTTTACATTCTTCCTTGGGTAGGGATTCCAGTACTGCACACAGCACTCATGGTGTAGCTGCATCAAGAATCTGTACAGTGGCAGGATAGCCTCCTCCCTTCTGCTTGTGAACTGTCTAGCTATACATCCCAGCATCCTGTTTGCCTTAACTGCTGCTTTCTTGCACTGTATAGACTGCTATAGGTTGTTGGTAATGGTTATCCCCAAATCCTTTTCCTCCCCAGATACAGCGACCTTGACCATCCCTAGTCTGTATTCAGCTCTTGGGTTCTTGCTGTCTGTGTGCATGACCAAGTACTTTTTAGCACTGAACCCCAGTTGCCAGATGCCAGACCACCTCTCTAGACTTACAAAGTCCTCTTGCAGGTCCTGTATCCCTTCATGTGAGTTCACCCTCCCACAGAGCTTGGTGTTGTCTGCAAAGAGGTAGATCTTGCTTTTAATGCCATTCCAGTGTCACTAATGACCATATTAAACAACACTGATCCAAGCACCAAACCTTGTGGGATCCTGCTGGTAAACTCCCTCATACCTGAGAGCCCCCCCCACTACCACCCTTTGGGACATATCACTGAGTAATTTGCCACCCACTGGGTCAATTTGTTTTCCGCCACTAGGTCCTCCAGCTTCTTCATCTACTTCCTGTGGGGAACAGAGTCGAAGGCCTTGTTGAAATCCAAGTGCAGTATGTCTACTACCTGATCTTTGTCCACCGTCTTCATCACCCAGTCAGAGACATTGATTACACTGGTCTAACAAGACCTGTCTGCCATGAAGCCATGTTGTCTCACATTCTGGAGACCATTCAACTCAAGGAATTCAACCAGCCTTTCTTTCTGAATGGTCTCTATCAGCTTAATTACTATGGCGGTTAGGCTGGCTGGTCTATAGTTCCCTGGGTCATCTGTAGGCACACTCTTGTGCAGCGCTACCACATGTGCTGTTCTCCACTCTTGTGGTACCACCCCCATATCTAATGAACTCTTGAACAGATCCCTCAGCAGATCTGCTAGTCCCACCACCAGTTCTCTCAACACTCTGGGGTCCATGCCATCCGGACCTGGACATTTGTTCACTTTTAGTGACATGAGCCCCTTCCGCATCCGGCCTTCTGTGATCCTGTCCTCAGCCATACCTACCTCCCTTCCCTCACTCCTCCTTCCCTGTGGTGCTGACCAATCAATTTCCTTGGTAAATACCAAGCAGACGTAGTCATTCAACATCTCTGCCTTCTATTTACTGCCCACCACCCACCCAGTCCCTCTTTTAATTTAATGAAATAAAGCTCTGCACTCATGGTGGTTGTAGTTTAAAGAAAATGCTTGTTTTATTGGCAAGAAGTGCCTGGAAGAAAACCAAAAAGCCCCTAGCACCTCGGCCTTACAGCAGGCCTTTCCATGGGGGCAAGTCAGACTTGCCCCCTTTAGAAGGCCTGCTGTAAGGCCGAGGTGCTAGGCACTTTTTGGTTTTCATCCAGGCTCTTCTTGCCAATAAAATGAGCATTTGCTTTAAGCTATAACCACCATGAATGCAGGGCTTTATTTCATTAATTCACTAGCTTGCAGCTTTGCTCCAGCACTGCCGAGTCCTGTGCGTACCTTTCCTGGACTTTACATCTTTTTAATTTGACTATGCCTTCCTTTGTAGACCTCTTTTCACTAATATAGCTGAAGAAGGCCTTCTCCACTTCCTTAGTTCCTTCTGCAAGTTGTAACTGCTTTTTAGCCTTGGCCTGCCTGGCCCCACTACTGGTCTCTGTGGCTTTTTCTAGGTAAACTATCTCATCTTCCTACGGGACTTCTTGAACATCCTATATGTGGCTCTCTTCTCCCTCACTGCCTTGCCCACCTCACTAGTGAACCACATTGGCCTCCTAGCTTTGGAGGTTTTACCATTCTGCTCAAGACAGGTTTCACAACACTCCTCCATGGCCTGTCAGTACATTTCTTCACCTGCAGTTAGACCCTCTGTAATTGAGCAGACACTTCTTGCTGCAGTTTCTAAATTTCTTTTTCCTCCACTTTCTTTCTAATTTGTACAAGTATAACCTGTACCCACATATTTCATCAGAATGTTGTTTATATGTTAGCATATTGCATTCATTAACTTTTTTGTTTCTGTAATCCTCCCAAATTTCTTTATTTATTTAAGGGAATCAGATATACCTTTGAGCCAGGGGCTCTTTTACAAAGGTTCCACGTCAGGTTACTTGAAACACTAGGACAGGCAGTGATATTGTGCAAAAGAGAAATAAACATAGCAGCCAGAGGGCTTTGTCAATTACCAACACATCACAATTGTGCAAGTCATTTCTATAACAATTTAAACACTGTAGATTCGTATAGGTAGCCATCTGACAGAGGGAGGCAAGGACAGAGGCTGGTGTAAAGAGGGAGAAAGAGAGGGAGTGGGGAGTGGGTCAGTGGCAGGGTCAGCGAGGAGGTGTGTGGAGGGAGTAGAGAAGGAGGGAAGGAGTAGAAAGGGAAGGGTGAGGTATGGGGTGGGAGGGATAAACCATTTAGGTGTAGCAGTTGCAGGAGGCACAGGAGATGAGGTACTGATGCAGGCTGAGCTTAAATGCACCCAGGGTTGCTATGCTGGTAACTTCTGCTGGCAGGGTGTTGAACCAGGAGCAGGCTCTGAAAAAGAAAGATCGTTGGCCTTCAGTAGTCCTGCAAATGGGAACAGTGAAGGAGAGGTTATTTGAATTCCTGGTTTGTCGTGGGCCGCTATATGGTCTCAGCAGTGCCTGTAATCCAGGGGGTAGTAGGGCCAATGTTTGCTTTTTTGCTAGGATGCAGGTTTGATATTCAATTCTGCCAGATAGTTGGAGCCAGTTTGCATGTTCATAGATCTCGCAGGTGTGTGTAAGGCAGTTTGCAGATGTTTGGAGATGACATGCCTTGTTTAGTACTATGGCAATGCGTTGGAGAGCTGTGTCAGTGGCAGACCCGTAGATCACAAGCCCATAGTCTATTATAGAGATTACTGAACTGCTTAGGGCTTCTTCCGTGAGGCAGTTCTGATGTCTATAGAGCAGGCCTATGCAGGTATTCACAGTTCTTGCTACGTAGTTGATATGTTCAGAGTATCCAAGTGTTGGGTCAAGAATCACCCCAAGATATTTAAATAGATGTACTTGTTCAAGGGTGGCCCCTTTGCTGTTTGAGATAGAGAGGTCTCTGTTTCAATGTTTGCTGTGGGTACCAAGGAACAGCATTGATCTGGTTTTGCTGCAGTTAAGAATAAGCTTGTGGGATTTAAACCATGCCTCTACATCAGTGAAGCTTTCTTGCAGTAGCAACTGAAGAAAGGAGGGCACAGAGTGGGAGGTGAAGATGACAGCATCATTGGCATAGAGTAGGATTTTTTCTGAGCATGATGAAGGGAGGCTGTTTAGGAAAATGTTGAAAAGCATAGGACCCAGGATGGATCCTTATAGGACTCCTGATCGGACCAAGAGGGGTGTTGAGAGGGATTCGCCAATTTTTACCTGCTGCGTTCGGTCATTGAGGTAGCTTTGAAACCAAAGAATTGTGTCCAGAGATAGGCCTATTAGAGATAGTTGTTGAAGCAGTAGTGAATGGTTGACAGTGTCAAATGCCTTAGTTAGGTCGATGAAGTTTGCACCAACAAGATCCCCTTGGTCCAGGGCATTGTGGATGTAGGAGATAAGCTCTAGGAGTGCCGTGGTCATGCTGTGGCCCTCGTGAAATCCGTGTTGTTCTTCACATAGCAGGTTGTACTTAGTAAGGGTATTCTATCAGTTGGTCGGCAGCTATTCTCTCCAGCACTTTTGAGAGAGGGGGGAGAATGGAGATTGGTCTATAGTTGCTTGTAACAGATTTATCGCCACTTTTGTGGATAGGTGTCACCATCACTGATTTCCATTTTGGGGGGAACTGTGAGAGCATGAGAGATTTGTTAAGGATTTTGGTGAGGGGGGTCAGGACTTCATCGCGGGTAAGAGCGAGGAGTTTCAGGTCGAGGGAGTCACTGCTTGATCTAGACTTTCCAAGTACTCAAAGGAGGTACTTTTTTGTGTTGTCCTTGGAGATGGCGTTGAAGTAGAACGCCGGATTTCCTTCCAAATTTCTGACTTTGACTGAGTTAATGGTATCTTGACGGTGATCAAAGAAAGTTGGTGGTAAAACATGGCTAAGGTCGGTAAATGCTGCATTAAAGGCATTTGCCATGGTGACTTGATCTGTGATGATGTGGCCATTTAGGTGGACCATAGCAGGTGAGACTTTTGTTTTTTTTCCAGTTAGTTCAGTTAGGTTGGCTCAAAACTTATTTCCATCTTTCCAAGAGTTTGTTAGCATTTTTTTGTAGTAGTTGGCCTTTTCATTTTGAATCAAGAGGGTGCAGGCATTTCTTGCAGCTTTGAAGGCTTGAGTGTCTGCCCTGTTTCTGGTCAGCTTAGCAGGTTGCCAGAGGTGATCCTGGGCCTTCATTTTCTCAAGGAGACCAAGGTTGATCCAAGAGTTGTTAACACCTTTAATCTTGCATTTCATGAAGGGTGCATGTGCATCACAGGCTGTGTTGAAACTTTGGATAAAGTAGTCAAGTGCAGTGTCCACGTCTGGCGTTACATCTATAGGTGACCAGGCGTGATCTCGTAGGCATGTTTTTAGCAGCCACAGGTGGCCAGGTAGTAGTTTTCTACTGTTGATGATTTTAGGGGGGTCTTAATGAATTTGTTGGACCATGAGAGTAGGACTGGTGAGTGGTCGCTTATACAGTCGGGGAGAACTACTGTATTAGTAATGTGTTCAGGGCGGTTTGTAAGAACCCAGTCCAGAAGAGTTGAGGTACCTGTTCTGTAGTTTACTCAGGTGGGTATTTTAACCATTTGGGAGAAACTAGAAGTTGTCAAGGCATCTTTATACTTATGTGCACTGGGGTAAGACCAATTTATATTAAAGTCCCTGAGAAGGATAGTTTCAGATTTCTGATCTAGGGAGTGAATAACATCCAGTACAGAGTTCAATAATTGGTTGGTAAGTTTGGGGGGTATGTAGACTGATGCCACTGTCAGTGTTTTATGGTGGGTCCCCTGACATATTTTTGTGGCAAGAACCTGGATGTCACTCACAGGGTGAGGTATAGGTAGGGTGTGCCGGATGAGAGTGTCCTTTAGGTACAGGGCACAGCGTCTCCCCTTCTTGGAGCATCTGTTTTGCCTGAAAGTGGCATAACCCGGAATTGTTATTGCAGTGTCGGGGGTCTTAGGTGATAGCCATGTCTCGATTACTGATATTATATCTGGGTTGTGGAGTGTGACCCAGGCAGTGAGAAGATCCAGCTTTTTGAAGAGGATGCAGATATTGATGGTAGCAAGGTGGAGCCCCCCAGACCTGTCAGCACCACAGGGGCTAGACTGTTGGGGGCCAGAGTTTGGGTAGACGTTACCTGAGATGAGGATCAGCATCAGAATTAGGGACTTTAAGAGAGTTTTGATATACTTCTTTTGTCCCCTTACTGTTAATGTATTAGGAGCATCTTTAAGGGATAGTGATTTGAGTGAGAGGAACCTGTTAATAGGAGAGAGATGCTAAGGAGCATGGGAACATGTGTTCTTGATGGGAGAGCCATCCATAGGTGAAGCGGCCTGGGAGGTGTGTTTTGGGTGAAATTTAGGGAGTAGTTATATGTGATCATCCTTGGGGTAGATAATGGGAATTCAATGGAGAGGTCGGTGGTATTTTGGGGTCACAGTATAGCAGCCCTTCCAGAGTAGATGATTAGATTGAGAATAATAAGCAGGCTCATTTGTGGGAAAGTGGTTCCCATACTTAAGCGTAGAGAGAGGTCAGAAATATTGTTCTCTGGGGCCAAAGGTATGGGCTTTTTAGGAGGAGGTGGGATAAGTCTACTGATAGCTAATAAGAGCAGAGTAGATGAGAATTGGGCAGTACCCTTGGGGATTTAATAGAGGTCGGGGACGTGGTGGGCGGGTGTGGCTGGCAGTAGCCTATAGGAGTGAGCTAGAAAGCCGGGGAGGGGTTTAAGTGTATTTAAACAGGACCAGGTGGGTGGGTGGGCCAAAAAATCAGGCAGCTAGGGCTCCCTTTCTGGAGGTAATCAGTCCCTGAGGGCAAGTCTGTACCTGAGCTCCTGTGAGGGGCTGGTGGTTTCAGAGCTGGACTGCGGATGGCAATCTGGCAGGTGGGGTTGATCAGAGAACCACAGCTGTGGCTCTCAGACTACCTGAAAAGAGAAGGACAGAGGGGAATTAAATAAGAAAGGTGGGGGGGCTGCTCGTGGAGCTAAAAAGAAATGCAAAATGGCTTAAACGGGGGTTGAAGACCAAAATGTTAGGCAAGGTGGCACAAGGTCTGAGAAAGCAAAAAAGGGGCTATTTAAAACACAACACTAGAGTAAAAAGGTGAAAGGGGGGTTCAAAGGCCTGAGCTGAGATCGCTACTGGGTCTTATGAGGGAACACACTACAGGCATTTAGATTAAATCAGCAAACTTCAACTATAAAATGCTAGCAAGGCAGTATTAACAGAAATCATAATCTAGTACAATATAATTCAAGCATTAACAGTGCAGAGCTATACGAAGCCAATCGTAGTGCTCCTGGGGCTGACTGCATTCAATGGGTCATAGCAGTAACAGACTCTGGATTTAAACCCAGAGACAACTGTCCTCATGTAAAAAAGAAAAATTCGGCAGCTAGGGCTCCCTTCCTGGAGGTAATCAGTCCCTGAGGGCATATCTGTACCTGAGCTTCTGTGAGAGGCTGGTGGCTTCAGACCTGGACTGCGGATGGCAGTCTGGCAGGTCGGGTTCATCAGAGAAGCATGGCTGTGGCTCTCAGACTACCTGAGCTTCTGTGAGAGGCTGGTGGCTTCAGATCTAGGCTGTGGATGGCAGTCTGGCAGGTCAGGTTCATCAGAGAACCATGGCTGTGGCTCTCAGACTAGCTGAGCTTTTGTGAGGGGTGGGTGGCTTCAGACCTGGACTGCAGATGGCAATCTGACAGGTCGGGTTTGTCAGAGAACCATGGCTGTGGCTCTCAGACTACCTGAGCTTCTGTGAGGGGCTGGTGGCTTCATAAATGGACTGTGGATGGCAGTCTGGCAAGTCAGGTTCATCAGAGAACCATGGCTGTGGCTCTCAGACTACCTGAGCTTCTGTGAGGGGCTGGTGGCTTCAGATCTGGACTGCGGATGGCAATCTGGCAGTTCGGGTTCGTCAGAGAACCACAGCCCAAATGTTTCCTACCCCCCCTTCCCCTGTTCTCGCTGGGAAATTAGCTTTGGCTCAAGTCTGCCTTTCCCAGTCAACAAAATGCAAATACATATACTGTACACTTGTCTGAACCTGAATAAGAATTCCCAGGTCCAGGAATTCAGCAGGTCAGTGGAGTTGCCATGGGTACCAAGATGGGTCCCAACTTTGCCAATCTGTTTGTGGGTTGGGTGGAGGAACAGTTTTTTCTCTCATTCATAGGGACTGTGCCTGAACTCTACAAATGCTGCAGTATATAGATGACTGTGTGGGGGCTACCTTGTGCTCCAGACAGACCCTCCAAATCTTCCTGGACAAGTTTACCACAGCCCATCCTTCCCTTCAGTACACTGTTGAAGTATCCTCCTCTACACTGTCTTTTCTGGATATCAAACTATCAGTGCAGAACACTGGTCTGAAGACAGCAGTTTATTACAATCCCACTGACTCACACAGTTTCCTTCTCCTCAGCTCATTCCATCCTAAACATGTCAAGGATGGTCTGCCATATTCACAGTTTCTTAGACTTCGCAGGTTATACAGTGAAGATGATGATTTTGCTGAGCAGGTCCAAATAATGCATAGTTGTTTTTTTTTATTAACAGGGGATACCGTAAAGACACAGTGGACAGAGCACTCTCCCGAGTCAGTAACATGCCCCACAACCTTGACCACCGTAGGAAGGATACTGTCACGCTAAAACAACAACGAATTCCGCTAGTGCTTCCTTTCCATCAGAGCACACCTTCTCTTCACAGGATCATCACCAGTAACTTTCCTATTTTTCAAACTCACCCCAACATTGGTGCTTCTTTTACAGAACCACCTATTGCCTCCTACCATTGGCCACCCAACCTGTGGAATCTCCTGGTAAGAAGCAGCTTACCTACTCCCAACAGTTCCTCCCTACCAGGTACCAAACCTTGCAACAGGACTCGCTGCTACACCTGCAAATTTGTTTCCAGTGTGACTGAAATTCAGGGGCCTACAGGTGTTTTTCACATCACCAAGGAGTTCTCATGCACCTCCACTAATGTGGTATATTGTATCCTTTGCAGGAAGTGTACAGTTATTTACATCAGAGAGACTGGTAGGCACCTTGCTGACCATTTCAGGGAACATTACAGATCAGTCAGGAATGGTGACACTGCTAAACCCATTGTATCCCACTTTATCTCCAGGGACCACAGTGTCAATGACCTTTCTGTCTGTGTCCTTCAGCAGGGCTTCTGGGATTCTGACCATAGAAAAAAACATGGAAACCAAGCTGATCATTTGCCTTGGCTTCCGGCAGCCTTCTGGTTTAAATGATATACTTATTTTCTACTAATATCTTTCAGCCACCCCTTCTTTTCCCTACAGTCTGTTTGTATCTATGCACATCTATTTTCATTTTCCACAGATGTCTCCATTTATGTCTCCTTCCTCCACATTTGTTACCTTTCAGCCTTCTTACTAGGCCCTGTTAATTAGTCCCCACCTGGGAACTTCTATAGCTCACTCACTGCTATTATATCTTGTCACTCCCATCATCACCTTTTTGTTTTCCAGATTCTGTCTTTATCTTGTCATTTTATTTATTTAAGCGTTTAACCAGGAAAGCATGCTGAGCAGGCTACTGCTCATTTCCAGATGCGTCCTGGGGAGAGGGGGTTCAATTACATAGTTGAACAGACATAATACATATAGTATACAAAGAATAGAGATAAACAGCAGATACAGGCATAGCATCAAATACATTACCATAAAATATATACAGGTGAAACATACAGTGTAGTAAATTACAGCTTGGATGCACTGCCCAGCTATTCAGTGATCCGTAAACTGTCTAGACACATGAGCAGGTAGAGGAGAAGTGAAATTGGAGCATGGTGTTGAGGAGCAGGGGGGAAGAGCAGTGATGAATCTTTGTTGGGAGGGAATTCCACAATGTCGGTAAGCAGTAACTAAAAGCCGCCTGGCCAGCAACAGTGGCCCTGTGAGGGACAGCAAGGGACATGGACTCTGTGTTCCTGAGGGAGTAAACCGGGGTCCTGGGGTTGACAAGGGCAGAGGCAAGGTACGAGGGGAGTTGCTGGGACCAGTATCTGGTTGTGATCTTAGCACAGTGGGACAGTCTTGAATTGTCTAGAGAGGGGAGGTTCATTGATTGGTAAAGGGTACAAGGATGAGTGGAGTAAGGACAGTTCAGGATAAAGCGACAGAAAGAATGGAAAAGAGGGTCCAGTCTGGTTAGGGTGGACTTAGGACCTGCACTGTATACTACGTCCCCATAGTCGAAGAGGGGAGGATCATTTTCTGCACAATGGCCCTGCGGGCAGGAGCTGGGATGCAGTCCAGGTTCCAGTAAAGTGCCCCAAGCCTGGGGTGCAGCTTCTTAATTATAGAGTCAACATGGGCTGAAAAGTTGAGGTGCTGGTCCAGCCAGACCCCAAGGTATCTGAAGGAGGTACAGGCCTCCAGGGGCGACCCCTCAAGGGCGTGGAACATAATTGGGCAGAGGAGCCACAAGAGTCTCTGCCTTGTGCCAAAGGTTACTGAGACTGTTTTCTTGGCATTGAGGAGGAGTTGATTGGTGTGAAGCCAGTGCTGAACTGTAATAAAGTCACGCTGCAATCTAGTCGAGACCTCTGTGGTCGAGGGGCCAGATGTATGTAGTACGGTGTCATCCACGGACATATGGATTGAGGTGTGAGGGCAGGCAGAAGGCAGGTGATTCAGAAAAATGGAAAGCAGGAGCAGG
Organism: Neoceratodus forsteri; assembly: GCA_016271365.2. Taxonomy (NCBI): domain Eukaryota; kingdom Metazoa; phylum Chordata; order Ceratodontiformes; family Ceratodontidae; genus Neoceratodus; species Neoceratodus forsteri. Next base: position 944,235,122 of record CM028136.1, on the reverse strand, counting down.
CCAAGGACAGAGTCTTGTGGAACCCCTGTGTGGACTGGGAGGGGGGCCGAGGTGGAAGAATTGAGTCGGACGGATTGGGACCTGTCCGCAAGGTACGAGTGGAACCAACTGATAGCACTGCTGGATAGACCAGCGTCGCCAAGTTTGGTCAGGAGGAGTGAGTGGGAGACAGAGTCAAATGCTTTGGCCAGGTCAATGAAAATAGCAGCCATGATGTGGCCAGCATCCATCCCAGTGAGGATGGAATCAGTGAGCCTGAGAAGGGAGATAGTGGTGGAGTGGGATTTCTTAAATCCAGACTGGAATGGGGTGAAAAAGGAGGAGGAATCCAGAAAGATCGATGGGCGAGAGAGTACTTGGCATTCTTGGAGTTTAGCCAGAATAGGTAGAAGGAAGATGGGTCGGTAGTTGCTTGGGTCTGACTTATTGGGTCTGCTTTATCACTGCTTCTCCCAGAGCCTCCCCCTTTTTTCTTTCCCCACATATATATATATTCCTTATTTTACCTCTCCTCTATACTAACTTTGCTTTTTCCTTTTTTAGATATTTTCTGAAGAAGACCTATGGTCGAAACATCGATTTTTAACTCTGTTTTCTATTTTCAGTGTGCATTTAATATAACCAATTTGTTTTGCCGTCAGACCACATGCTGACAGAGCACCTTGTTTTTGTTTTTAAGAATTCTCATGACCAGTTTGTATCTGATTCTGTATTGTTTTAAAAGAAAGGCCTCAATCTAAATGCACCGGGGCTTGGAACACGGGTTATGGAAATACATGATGGCAGTTACAGTAAAGCCAAACATTTGGCAGAAAGAGACCAATGGCCCATCAAGTCTGTCCCTATTTATTAGTACCACACCACCCAACCTAAAGAAGCACAGAACTGCACGTACTATTTCTCCCTATCATTGTACGCACTGAGCAGTATAAGAATTTCCTACAGAATAATTTAGGGTTAGGCTGTCTGAGCTTTAGGTAGACAATATAATGCCCAAAGAACTCATAGACAATCTACAAACTACAAAGCAGTAGCTGTTTCAGCTTTAACACAGAATGTTTGAAAAGCCTTCATTCAGCACCTTACTGTATGGATTAAAGAGAGCAGCCTAAATTCCTTTCTGATACTGGTATATATAATTCAGTGATGCATTTATTAGGGAGAGACTTTTGTGCTTGGCCCTGTTTGGGGTAGGGGCTAGAGACATATTAAAACAAGCATTGACCAGACTTCCGGTTGCATCATCAACCTACATGGTGGCTTGAATTGCAAGCTCTGTGCCCAAGACGACCGTCACCCTTGCAATACTAGCTAATTGTTGGCAAATACAAACTAAAATACTAATGCCGAAGGGGAACAGACACAGAGGATGCTCACAAATGAAAAGACTTGCAGAGATGGAGCCGGAGGGAGATGGATTGCGATCCGAGGCCTCAGACTCTGAACTTTCCCAGGCCTCAGCTGATATCAACCACCAGGATTTTGCATCTCAAACACTGGGCAATATCCAAGCTCCAAGAAAGCGAGTTAAATTAGATACCATCTATGCTGAGCTATTAAGTTTTCGAGCGGAAATGAAGCAAATGTACGGGGAGCTTAAGAAAGATGTAGAGTTACTTGAACAATGGGTAGATGACTCTAAACGACAAACAGCTGTTGCTGAGAACAGGCTAGATAATCTCGAAAAAGCTATCCAAGCCATACAAGACACCCAACTCCAAACAGAATACCGGCAGGAAGACTCAGAAAATCGTGCTCACACAAAAAAATATATGAGTATATGGAGTGCAAGAAGGGTTGGAGGGACAGAACATTACAGAGTTTTTGTCTATGGTACTACATACGGCTCTCGAACTCCCCAATGATATGGGCTTGGAATTTGAGAGGGTGCACAGGACCTTAGGCCTGAAACCAAACAAACCAGATGCACACCCACGTTCCATCATAGCGTGTTTCCTTAAATTCATAATTAAAGAACAGGTCCTTCTTACAGCTTCGAGAAAACAAAAATTTTTTGGGTCCAGGACCGAATATACATTGACAATGACTATGTCCCAGACACCCTTCGGGCCCACAGAGAATATCAGCCTTTCTTTGCCCCTCTCAAAGAGAACAAAATTAAGTTCACCACTCCTTACCCTTCCAGGATGATTAAACAATTCCCTGAGGGCAAAAAAGAGTTTGATATTCCAGAGGAAGCCAGAGCTGAAATCCTGTGCCATGGCATACAACTTCAGGAAAGAACACCAGAGCCACCTAATTTGCAAAGAGTGGAGAGATGGCAAGAGGCGGCTCAAACCAGAAACAAGAGAGTGGAGCCCAAGAATCTCCCCAACACTTTGGTTAAAATGCTGGCTTTGTTTTGCTGTACTGTAGTGACTAGCTAAAGGCATCTTGGAACTCTAGAGGCATTTTAATGTGTACTTGGCTCGGCAACCAGGTTTGATTTGCTTCTTGACTGTTCCTGTTCTGGAACCATAGACTGCACAGGAAACCCCAAGAGCTATGGACCTTTTTAGAAAAGTCAGTCAGCAAAGTGGGGAGTTGACACCAGTCTGATTTTCCTTTTTTCTACAGTAAACCACTTGAGAGCAGCATCACTTATGAGGATTATGACCTTAGGACAGATGAGGGGGGGACCCTCCTAATAACATTGCATCTTATCCCCTCTCTTTAAGTTTCTTCTAGATCCTCTTCATGCAGACTTCACTACTGGCCTAAGGGGTTTATAAATTAACACATAGGCTAATTTAGGAGAATCATGATTGGTGCCAGGGATCAGAAATTAATAATTTCTCCAAGGACAACCCTGTGTAACTGAGTAATGTACAGTTTTAGAGGCTATATTATAACAGATCAATGTCCACGGGTGGGGGGCTGCCCCCCCCCTCGGTTAGTCATGTTTATTTATCAGGGGCAAGACCTTTAGTTTATCAGGATATTTTGACTGTGCTGAGGCCTCTCTGTACAAATGTTTGCTGTTTTAAGCTGCCCCTCCATTCTTTACCCCGGTTTCAACTGGGAGACCAGTAGACGGTCGTTCCAAACAACAAACCTTAGTTACCAGAGTGGCTATCCCTCTTTCCTTTTAATACTTCTGAGTTACAATGTCGTCTTTGACCTTGAAGCTATGTTTGGGAACATGCTGACTCATTTATTCCACCTTTTCCTATTATTTTTGCTTTTATCCCACGGTCTGCTCAGCACCATTTATTTTTTATGGGCTGATAGCGGAAAGACCCTTCCTGAACCAATCTTACTTTATTTGCCCTAATTTTGGGGGTGATAGTAGCCTCTGGGAGGCCCATCTGGCTAAGCTAGCCAGTTTACCTCCCCCTCTAGCGGTCACACATGCAACCGCTCTGGATAGAGGACAGCTTACATATCTCTCACTATTTTTGGAAGTCAAGACACCTTCTGTAAATAGTTTACCTGCAGAAATGCAGGTCCTTATCTGGATGGTCCAGTTGGCGATCCGATATCTGTATATCCTTGTTAATTGGTTGGAGCAGAGGGCTCCAGCATCCCTAGCACCAACCATTCCTCTATTTTGAGGTGGAAGTGTTTGCTTTCTAATTTTTTTATTTTCTGTATAAAAATGGACACGACACTAGCTTTGTAACCAGGCAGACAAATAAGTGGAACATATGTGATGTGACTCAGCTGAAGCTAACAATGGTTAAGAGAGAAAACAGGCATTGGATAAGGTACTTGGAGACATCGGGAAGGGGTAGAGGGATAAGGCAATTGCCGCAGAGGAACATGAGAGCTCGAACACAGATTTGGATCCCTTTAAAACACCCTAAAAATGGATAGGACATCTTTGATACTTTCCCTAAATATTAATGGGATTCATTCACCAATAAAGAGGCACCAGCTGCATCAGTTCCTGAGGCATGAGAAATCGAAGATAACTGCCCTACAAGAGACTCACTTGTCTCAAACAGAGCATTTTAAATTACAAAATCAGAGTTATGCTCTCTTGGCCTCGGCTTCACATAGCTCTGGGAGGAAAAGGGGGGGGGTCGCATTATTAATTACTAAAACAGCAAATTGGGTGGAAATGGAAAAATTTGAGGATACTGAGGGATGCTATGCCATAGTCTCTGGTCTTTTATATAATAAAGCGGTAACCCTTGCCTCCATGTACTTTCCTCCTGGCTCCCTAAAATCTGTAGCTCAGAAATTCTTATCAGATCCACTGTCTATACATAAGAGACAATAAATAATGGGGGGGGGACCCAAATATTGTTTTAGATCCGACTCTTGATGTTTCCAGGTGCCTTGCTCACAGGGTTAACCCCTTACAAAAGTATTTCAAGCTTCATATGGCAAATCTGGGCTTCATGGCTGTGTGGAGGCATACCTTCCCGGCCACTAGGAGTTTCACACATGTGTCTCCCAGCATGGGGGTAGCTGCCAGATTAGATTATATTTATACAACTATTGAACACTATGATTTAGTTTCAGACATCTGGCATGGGCCTCTTCTGCTGTTGGATCACTCCCCAGTTTACCTGAAGGTGTGCCTGGGTAATATATGCAAGTTCAATCATTGGCGTCTGAATGTCCAGCATCTACGGGACCCAGAATTTAGGCAAGAAATACTACATCTGATACCAGATATTATAAGAGATAATCAGAACCAAGAAACCTCCCCCAGAATCCTCTGGGATACCCTTAAGGCGGTCCTTAGAGGGCTGATAATTAAACTTTCTTCCAAAAAGAAAAGGGATAGGGATAGGAAATATGTTGAGTTACAAAATGAGTTAGATACCCTACATATGATATGGGAACAGGGAGACTTCTCTGTTAAACCCACCCTCCTTGAGGTTAAGCAGCAGATCCAAAAGTGTCTCGATCAAAAGATAGAGCAACAACTATTTCATCTCAAACATTATCATTTCGAGGGTGGCCCAAGAGGGGCCAAAAAATTGGCAAGAAAACTTAGAGACCAAAAAGCTAGAACCGCAGTCTCCTCCCTTTATGACCCAACCACCAGGGTTTTGCACACCAAGCCCTCCAAGATTAGACAAATCTTTGCTGACTTCTATCAGCATCTATAAAGGTATTGTAATCATGGAATATAATAAATAAGTAAAAAATATACCCAGGGCAGTTCCTCCTCTTCGGCTGAGATTTCAGCTTATCTACACTCCCTCCCCCTCCCTCACCTTACTACTCAACAGGCTCAGGTGATCAACAGGCCTATCTCCAGAGCAGAGGTTGATTGTGTTATTTCAGAAGCAAACACCTTGAAAGCTCCTGGATCTGACAGCTACCTAGCTGAATTTTATAAGACTTATAAGGACACTTTATCCCCCATCCTACTTCCTGCCTTGCAAGCAATCCAACAGAGAGAGGCCCCCCTTCCTGGCAATACGCCACTATTGCTGTGGTCCCAAAACCTTTTAAAGATCCAAAACAGGCTGCATCTTATAGACTCATAGACCTATATCCATGCTAAATTTCAACTATAAGGTCTACATGGCTATATTGACCATAGATTTGAAGACTTAGTCCCCACCCTAGTAGACCCAGATCAAGTAGGTTTTATTAAGGAGCATCAAGCTCATGATGCCATCGGGCGCACTTTCCTACTGATCAAATATGCCACAACCCGACATATACCCTTTGTCACCCTCAGCCTTGATGTGAAAAAGGCGTTTGGCAGGGTCACCTGGTCCTTTTTATGGGTGACCCCATCCCACTTTGGCTTTCTGGAAGCCCTGTTGTGCCAGGTCCAAAACATTTACCACTCCTCTAAAGCCTATGTGCAGTTGGATGGTACTCTTTTGGACCCTATCACCCTTTCTAGGGGTACTAGACAGGGCTGCCCCTCTCTCTCCCCTGTTATTTGTATTATATTTGGAACCTTTGGCTGCTGTGATTCGCCAGACTCAGGGGGTGGAGGGTGTCCCTATTGCTGGTAGAGAATTTAAGTTGTCACTGTTTGCAGATGACATATTGCTTACTCTTACAAACCCTGAGCATTCAATCCCAGAGGTCTGGAAACATCTTCATAGGTTTGAGGCTCTGGCAGATTATAAGGTTAATGAGCAGAAAACTGAAGTCCTCCTATATAATTACCACCACACACTTTCTACCTTGTGAAATGGAATAAAGTCACAATGAGGTATTTGGGGGTTAAACTGGTGACCAATTTAGAAGTTATTGACATTATAAATTATGAACCCCTTACATCCCAATTGGCCCTTGATATGACCAGATGGTCTCAATCCCTCTTAAGCTTTTTTAACTGCATAGAATCTATAAAGCAAAATGTTTTACCCTGTGTACTGTTTTTTTTTTTTTTTGCAAAACCTGCCTCAGCCCCCGATCAGCAGTTATTTCACAGCTTGGGATCATTTGATATCTAGATACATATGAGCTGGAAAACCCCCATGGGTTAGATTTTCAGTTTTGCAGCTCTCAAGGGAGAAAGGGGGTTGTAACCTACCATGCTTCCAGAACTAACATAAGGCTGCACAACTACGAGTTCTTATGGGATGGCTTAACCCATTATATACAGCCTATTGGGAACAGATAGAGACAGTCTATAATGACCAAGGGCCCCTCCCCGGCGTGTTATTTGCTAACCCTCTAGCCTGTAGTTTTTTGAGTAAATATTCCTCCTATGACAGGGAGCCCATGAGGTTATGGTTTTGGATGCATACCCATTATTTCACCCAACAAGAACTGCTTTTTATGAGGGCCATTCCCTCGGATTGATCCTTTCCCCCTAACTTGGTTGGTGGTAGAGTCCAGGTATGGTGGGCTAGGGGTTTAAAATATGTCCAGCAAATGGTGTGACCCACTGGTCTACTCACGTTCACAGTGCTGCAAAAATCATATGATCTTCCGCCCACCAAATTTCATGGGTATATGAAGTTAAGATCATACCTGCTGAGATACGAATACTCACTGGCAGACGTAGCTGAAAAAGTCCCTACAATGGTCCAGCTAATAATACAGTATACTACGGGGACACTGCCTTCCCATGAAATTAGTGCCTTCTATAAGGGATTCAATGAAAGACTCCATGACTCCATGGAAAGCCTGAGGATAATCTGGACCAAGGAGATACAAATTGATATTCTGACTTCAGCTTGGGAGGGGTCAGCTGGTCCAGCTACTAGAGTGGTCCAGGCCTCATATTGGAGGGAGTATATTTGGAAACTCAGGGCTAGTTATTTCAGGACACCCCTGGTGATTTCTAAATATGGTGGGGACCCATCGGGGGCCTGCTGGAGAGAGTGTGGGACTAGTCATGCGGGACAGATCCATGTGTTGTGGTCTTGCCCCCGTTCAAGGTTTTTTGGGGAGAGGTGATAGAAGAGTTACAGGACATTTATGAAATGGGAGCCTTGGACTACCCTGTGTTCTTGTTAACATTCAGCCTCCCTCAAGGGTCCAAAGTTGATTGAGTTACCTATAAGCAAACAGTTCTGTTAATGGCCGCTGCTCATAAAGCAATTACCCACTTGTGGCTGACCACAACAATTCCCACTAAGATGTCCTGGGTGAGAATTGTTCGGGAAGTTTATTCCCTAGAACGCCTCTCAGCTAGTCTTTTAGATCAAAAAGAAGCATTTGAACTCCATTGGTGGAAGTGGGTTATCCACCATTTAGCTCACTATTCAGAGTTCATCCCCTGATGTTCAATATGATCCCAAGAGCTCTTTTATGGTGTATGTACCTTCTCTTTCTTGTACCCCCATGTATATTTTGTATTTGTTTTTCTTTTTCTATTTTACTTCTCTGCCTATAACCATGCTGTACTGCTTTGATCTCCACTTGTCTATATGCATTTTATGTACGATGCCCTTGATGGGCCAGGCTATGGCCTATCTTTAATGGATGTAATTGTATTGTATGAACTGATGTATGTTGTCGTGTCTCAACGAATAAAGAATAAATAAAAAATAAAAAAAACAACAAGCATTGTCCAGGCTCTGAGGAAATTGGGAATGTGCCCGATGAAATATCAGCTGTGTGCACACGGTTCTGAATGTGCTCCTGCTGCATGATGGCAGTTTTGTTTTGAACCTATTTTGTCCTATGTTTCTTCTTGTGCTGTTTGAAGGTATGAGATAACATTAAATACATGTTCATCACCATACAAGGTAAGCCCAGTCTACTCATTTCAGTCTGCCTCTAGAGTACGTTCAGGTGTGGTGCCACGACCTTGGTTTCCTGGGCCAACCTTTTGAGGTATTGAATCCAAGCACCAGCACAGCCCTTTCTACTGAGTACTAAAGTGGGTCTGTGTGACAACACTGTTCACATATGTGTTTTCTTGCTTGTATTTGCTGTGCAGTTGTAGGGCATACAGTAGATAGCGCAGCAGTTAAAACTAACAAGTTAATAACACGAGTTATAATTTAGTGAAATTGTCACTCGGGAAATAAAAAGGTTCACATATAATGTTGTTTTCTTAGATTGTGACCCTGAAAGTTCAAGATAGTATTTTTATTACCCCAGCACATAAAAACGACAGGTGTCACTTATCAAATGCCAACCAAAATGTGACTATGCAGAATGACTGCAAAAAAAACAGTTTTGAGGGGGATTTGAAAATATGTAGTCTGGCAGTATAGCCTAGAGGTTAGAGTAGTAAGCTGTGAATGAACTTTGTACATCCAGTAGACTTGGGTTTGATTCCCACAGCCTCCACGTGCATATTGTGTGACTCTGAGCAAGTCACTTAACCTCCCCAGTGCTCCTGGGTCGCTCCTGAAAACAAGCACTTGTGCCTAGTGGGCCTTACCTGGTTACCAAAGAATAAAAAAAAAAAGTTACCTGCCTCATCCATGAGATGGGATAAACAAACAAGTATGTTGAAAATGTGGGTTCAAAAAGTAAAATAAATTGTAAAGTTATGAACAAAAATTGAAAAATGTCAACATTTGTTCATAACTTCATTGTTTGTTTGTTTTTTTGTATTATGATCCCAAATTTTCAACATAGTCTTTTTATGATTCCACCTTACAAACATGACGGGTGTCTTTTAAGAAATCCTGGCCAAACCATCATTTTGTGGCACAAGTGTGAAAAGCAATTTTGGGTGGGATCTGAAATATAACACCTGTCATGTTTGTGAGGTGAGGTAACAAAAGGACTATGTTTAAAATTTGTGGTCAAATTCTGCAAAAATAAAGTTAAGAGTAAATGTTGAAAAATGTCAGCATTTTTCATAACGTCATTGTTTTTTGATATTTGATCACACATTTTCAACAAAGTCTTTTTATGACCTCACCTTGTGATCAAGACAGGTGGAATTTTTAAATCTTGTCCAAAAGTTGATGTCACTGAGTGACTACAAAAACATGTTTCAGAGGGGATTTGAAAAATTAAACCTACCTTGTTCATGAGGCGGGGTATAAAAAATCCAGTTTTCAGACTGAGCAAGGACTTCAAAGTGAAGAGGAAGAGAAAGGTGGAGAGTGGGCAGAATTAGGGAGGAAAGTCAGTCTTCTGAATCTATGATAGGTAGAGGAGGGTGCACCTCCAAGAGCCCTTTTGCAGTTCAAGACTGATACCTTTGGATGTTTTGCAAATAAATGTAATCAGCTTGATGCCTAGAAGAGAAGGAAAAAAAGACAAGCCCAAACCTTTAAGGAATAGGATAAACTGGTATATATGAGTTGTTCCTTGTTTATTTAGGTTGTAAGGATCAAAATGCTTTATCTTCAAAATTAAGGTAAGCACAGTAACACAGACCCTTAGCTAAACTGATCAATGAGTGTAGGAGTATGTTAGAACATCTGTTTTCTTGCAGTTTACCAGAGTATGAAAATACATTTTATTTTTGAAAGCACTGCATCATGAGTATGCAGTTGATATGGGTTGTGCAATATCTCTGTCATTCCCTGAGAAACAAAGTATTAAACAGCAGCATATATGAAAGTAGTAAACAGTAGCACATATGTGGAATGAAAGGCAGGGAAAAGTTTCAAGAAGAAATTATGAGTTGCACAAGAAAACTTATTTTCACCTTGCATTTTCCAGCCTTGTGATTGGTCAAGGACTTCAAAGGGAAAAGGAGAAGAAAGGTGGAGAAAGAGCAGAATTAGAGAGAAGATTCAATTTTCTGAAACTGTGATAGATGGAGCAGGGGCATGCCCCCAAAACCTCTCTCACAGCTCAGACTGATGCCAATGTTAGGCTGGAAGTATAGTCTACAGGTTAGAGTTATGAGCTTGGTACATCCAGTGGACCTGGGTTTGAGTTCCACAACCTCCACTTGCATATTGTGTGACCCTGAGCAAGTCTTTTAACTTCCCCAGTGCTCCTGAGTCATCCTGAAAACAGGCCTTGAACCTAATGGGCCTTATCTGGTTACCAAAGAGTAAAAAAAATGTTTACATGTTTTGTAAGCAAACATAAAGATGTGCAAATGGACGCAGGAGCTATAGGATTAAATGCAGATGAGAGTAAGTTTTTATTTATTTATTTATTTATGGCATTTTGGTAACCAGGTAAACCCATTGAGATCAAGGGTCACTTTTTCAAGGGTGACCCGGAATTAGTTACAAACAGTAATTTCAGGCACATACAGTACAGTCAGTGAAATACATGGCAATAAGTCACTGGTGATTGTACAACTTTGCATACAGGTATGTAGAAGTATTAGATACAAAACAGTTTTACCGATAGATCAATATAGATGAATATACAGAAGAACATGATCAGTGCTAAATAAATACATTGGTTCACAGACAGTCAGAGATACATGCATTGATGCAAACAATATACCATGCATCAGGTCAAGGGGGTAAGAGGAAACCTAGGTATATGCTAGTACCAGCGATAACGGCTGCATTGGCAGTGTTCCAATAGATAAACTTTAAGCCCCAACTTAACCTGAAGAGTGGGGAGGGGGGCAGCAGTGACAAAAGGACCTGCAACCTCTCCCCCAAAACACCACCAAATCTGGGTTACAAGCAAAAACAAAACGACTCACCAAATGGGTGAGGAAACTGATACAAATAATAAAAAGAGGATTCACCAATTGGGGGAAGGGACGGATAACATAAAAAAGCAGTCACAAATAAAGGAGGAAACAGGAAAAGGCAGGGCTAAAATTTGGAAAGCTATGTTCACTAACACACGTAGCCTATCAAATAAAATAGCTGACCTCACAGCCATGATTGCCGAAGTGGATCTGGACTGGGTTGCCATCACTGAAACCTGGTTAAACAGTAACCACAACTGTGAAATGACTATCCCAGGATACAGTCTCTTCTGGAAGGACAGAACTGGGTGAAAAGGGGGGGGGGGAGTGGCTATGTACATTAAGGAAGGCATAAAAGCAACTATAATGCAAAATGACAACACAGAAACTGAGTCACTTTGGGTTACTCTAGAGGCTGGAAGTGGAGCAATAAGTTGGGTAGGAGTGTATTACTGACCACCGACAACAGGGGTGGAAGGGGATGAAGAAATATTGAAAGCCATTCAAAACATGAGTGATAAAGGGGAAGTAATAGTGCTGGGGACTTCAATTTACCCAACGTAAATTGAGGTACCCATACAGCAAGTTCAACCAGAAGCAAAGACTTTCTGCAGGATCTGCGCTTATCGGGCCTAAAACAACTTGTAAAGGACCCAACAAGGGGGGATGCTGTCCATGACCTGCTGCTAACGAAAGGGGACAATGTTGCGGAAGTAGAGGTGGGAAACCACCTAGGGTCCAGCGATCACTGCATGGTGCAGTTTCATGTTAGGACAAAACCAGAAACCAAACACTCTAAAAATAAAGTCATGGACTTTAGATGAGCAGATTTCGTGGCAATGAAGCAAGTTCTTAAAGAGAGACTTGCAAATATAGTTTGGGGGAAGGACATTGAAGAGTACTGGGCACATCTCAGGGGAGCTATACTTCAGACTGCAAACCATTACATAAAGAAGTTGAGCAAAGCAGAAAAGAAGCTACCAGGGTTAGAGAAAAAAGGTCTGCTTTCAGGAAATACAAGAAAACAGGATCCAACAAGGACCAGGAAGACTACAAAAAAAAACAAAGGGCTGCAAGCAAGGAAATCAGAACAGCAGAGGTAACAACTGAGGAGAGGATAGCCAGAGAAGTCAAAAAGGGAGACAAAACCTTGTGTGTATATATATATATATATATAGATAGATATAGATATAGATATATTAGTGAAAAAAGAAAGACCACAGAGGGTATTGTCAAACTCACAAAGGAAGATGGAGAGACCACTGAGGATGACAAGGACAAAGCGGAAATCCTGAACAGATATATATATATATATATATATATATTTTTTTTTAATAGCTATTTATCTGTCTTTCCCAGCCTGCCATCCTCGACCCTTCAGGAGCCCAAGGTAGACATCCTCTACCTTCCACCTGCCCTAACGACCCCACTGGATCCCCATGGAGCTTCGCCACTCGAAAGCAGGGATGCAAGCAGAGCCCCACCCCATCAATCAACTTTTGTTGGTCCGGGGGCTGTCGGGCAGGTGAAGGCACATTGAGGGCACATCTCCGGGGACTCCATCTTCGCAGCGATGGCAGGCATTTTCTCCATTTTCTCCCCACCCCTTACAGCGTAGGACCCCCGATGTCAAGGCATCAAGTGCCGACATCATGCTGCAGGCTGCCGCCCATGCCCCTGATGTTAGGGGCTTGCTGTACTCCAAGCCTCCGCTCGGAGTCAGGCAAGTGTTTGGGCTGTGGCCTCAACCCTCCCCAGAGTAGGCAAGCTGTCATGGGACGCTCAAGCCTAACTTCCCCCGACCGACCCACCAGCAACCCGAGTCCGCTCCCGAACCCGAGTCACTAGCGTGGAGTGAGGTGTGGCGTCCAGCGCCTCAACCCTCAGTGCCACTGGGCCGGCACCCTAAACAGATATTTCTGCTCCATATTCACAAAGGAGCAGGATGGCTGTGGACCCTCCATTACAGGAGACAATAAAGGCAGCAATGGAGTATACTCAGGACCCTTTACAAGAGAGGAAGTCTTAAAGGAATTGGAGAAGCTCAATACAAACAAAGCCGTGCGACCAGATGAAATGCACCCTAGACTACTAAGACAACAAAGAGAGGAACTGGCGGTTCCACTGGCTGATCTTTTTAACTTATCATTTGAGCTGAGTGAGGTCCCACAAGATTGGAAAATAGCCACAGTTATCCCTCTACACAAAAGCGTTAGCAGAGTGAGTGCAGGCAACTATAGACCGGTAAGCCTCACATCAATTGTAAGCAAAACAATGGAAACTCTTCTCAAGGAGAGGATTATATCCTTTCTCAAGGACAATAACAAATTAGACACTAAACAGCATGGCTTTACCACAGGGAAGTCATGTCAAACCAATTTACTTGACTTTTTTAACTGGGTAACGAAAATAGTAGAACAAGGGAGGTGCAGTAGACGTAGTGTATCTGGATTTCAGCAAAGCCTGCGACTCGGTCCCCACATAGAAGACTGCTAAACAAATCAGACAGCATGGGAGTAGGTCATCAGGTAGTAAACTGGGTAAGGAGTTGGCTTACTGGTAGGACCCAGAGGGTATTAGTGAATGGCTCACTCTCACAGGAAAGAGACATAGCTAGTGGAGTACCACAGGGTCCAGTGCTTGGCCCAGTCCTATTCACTACCTTCATTAGTGACATTTCTGATAGACTGAAGAGCAAGGTGAGTTTGTTCGCAGATGACACAAAGATAGGAAACAGGGTGGACACCCCAGGAAGAGTGGAGAAGATGAGAGCTGACCTGGAATCTCTAGAAAAGTGGTCAAGAATGTGGCAGCTAAACTTCAATACGAAAAAATGCAAAATCCTGCACCTCAGAGGGACTAACCCAGGAGTGGATTACTACCTAGGGAGTGAAAAACTGGAAGCCTATGAACAGGAAAGGGATCTGGGAATAATTATAACAGATGATCTAAAAATGACCAAGCAATGAGAGAAAGCAACACTAAGGGCAAATGGTACTTTGGGATGCATAAGCAGGGGGATTACCAGCAGAAAAAAGGAGTTCATCCTTCCACTCTATAGATCGCTGGTGAGGCCACACCTGGAGTACAGTGTACAGATCTGGAGACCACACCTCAAGAAGGATATGACCAGACTGGAAACAGTGCAGAGGGGGGCTACTAAAATGATTCATGGATTGCACAACAAATCATATGAGGAGAGGCAGCGTGAATTAAATATGTACTCCCTGGAGCAGCAGAGGGACAGATGAGACATGATAGAGACCTTCAAATTCTTAAAAGGAATAAACAAGGTACAGGTCCAGGACCTGTTCCATATCAAAAATCACTCAAGAACCAGAGAGCACAACATGAAGCTAGAGGGGGGAAGATTCTGATGCAACACATGTAAGTTCTTCTTCGCCAAGAGAGTGGTTGAACCATGGAACTGCCTTCCACAGGAGGCAGTGGAGGCAAAAACAGTGGAAACATTCAAGAAGGTATGGGATAGATACAAGGGCACCATAACACTGAAAAGCAGTTAAGGGAAGGGGTAGGATTATAGGCAGACTAGATGGACTGCATGACCCCCTTCTGCCGTCACTTTCTATGTTTCTATGACTTGAATCCCTCTATAGAGGTGGCACTAGTTAAGTTTTCAGGGAGATAGTTCCAGTAATAGGGGGCAGAGTATGCAAAGGATCTTTTACCAAGGTTGGTCCATACCCTGGGGATCTCAAGTAGATTGGAGTTTATGGAACAAAGGGAATGCCTCAGAGGCTTCGGGACTTGTATTCTCGTTAGGTTGGTGGGGGTATAGACCTTAAAGAATTTAATGGCAAGGCAAAGGAGAGGGTAAATGAGTCTATCTTCCAGTGAATAAATAAATAAATAAAATATATATTACTAAGTCCCTTCCCTGGTGCTCTAGTGGACCCTTCTCCCCAATCTCAAATTCCACCTGTAAATATATATATTAATAAGCCCCTTCCCTGGTGGCCTAGTGGACCCTGGATCCCGAATCTGCCCATAAATATACATATCACAAAACTCCTTCCTTGGTGGTCTAATGGACCCCACCCCCCAGCCCAGAAGGTAGTGCACACCACCCTGGTGCCCCCATCCTGAAGCAGATCTGCATGACTGGCCAGCCCTCCTCTCACCTCTGCGGTCGTCTGCCAACTGAACTGTCACTGAGCGCGTACTGTATAGTGTACACACTCATTGACAGACAATGATTGCAGTAAATACTGTACCTACAGTGTGACTGGTTTCGCAACTCACCAAGCAGAAGAATGCAGACAACATCACTGCTGCAATGATCTCAAGCTAGGATTTCTCTACAGGGCCAAGAATAGCCTCAAAATTGCAGTTAATTGGACAATTCCCTCTACTACACTAAAGGCAAAGGTATGCTCCACCCAGTTCCTAAATCCCTGCTGCACAGTAGGATCTCCTGCACAACAGGCTGTGCCAGGTCACCCTTTGCAAGAAGTTCAAGGATACAACATTGCCTACTGTACAGCCACCTTGACTGTCCTCGTTTCCCACAGAGACTACCGATGGTACACACCACTCCATAAGTGTATTTTCTTCCCGGCCCTCTCATATCTTACATCCCTCTTTACCCCTGTGCCTGCAGCCTATTCTTGAAGATTTATTGAGGCAACTAGCAGGATAGTGCCCAGATTTCAAAACAATGTCAGCAGATGGGTCTTCTCCTTCTCAGGCCCTGGAAAATGGAAATGCCTAGTTCCCCTTTTGATGAATTCCAAGCCTTTGGACTTGTCAAATAATGCTTCTTGAGCAGCTCAGGGTTCCATGTGGATACCTTTCTGCCTGAATCTTACTTCTTATCTTTAGAAACAAGGGTTAGAATTGGGGATAGGAAGAAGAAAAGTGGAGTGTGCTGCAGGCACAACAGTTGCTATTATATGGCCACAAACCCAAGCGATAATTAGAGTGGCTGAGCTCCTTTATGGGCAAAGCCTGCCACACACTATTAGGCCAGAACTTAGGTAGATTCAGGAAGGAGGATGAAGCCAAGATCCTTAACCCAGTATTTAGGAGGCAGCATTGGTGAAGGGCAGAGTCACGTCCTGCTGTTGAGGAGTGGAAGAGTGTCGTATGGTGAAGGAAACCTCTAAACTGAAGGGATGGTTGCATCTCAGGCAACACAGACATTTCATTTTGACCTTTGGTAGAAGATATCCTCCAGTACCAGCGTATCAACAACTGCCCCCACCCCACCCCGATTGTAAAGCTAGTGCCAGAAACATGTAATGTCACTAGACCTCAATATTATGGGGTTGCTCATACTAGCACAGTGTGTTAGGTAGCCAGTATAGTGTAACAAAATAGTGGAGGAGTGGTTTAGTAATCACAAACTAAAACTAAAGTCATGCTTTTTAGCAGCTCACACAATAAGCACAAATCACAAACTCTCACCATCAGAAACTACACAGGCGTCCCATTCGAACAGATCCAACAGTTCAAATATCTTGGGTTAACTGTGGATAGCGCCCTATCCTATGCACAGCACATTGAGAATGTAGCCAAAGCTGTCAATATAAGGATTGGGTTACTTCACAGACATAAGCACAGCCTGACACCCGTGGCTCTAAGACTAGAAATATATACTGTAGCTCCGTCATCTCCATAATTGATTACAAGCTGGTCATTTATGGCTCAGCCTCAATCATGTCCCTTCATAGGATATCCACTGCACTCAATAAAACATGCAGACTCCTCACTGGTGCAGCTCGCCTCATGCACACTTGTGATCTGTATGCACAAACCGGATGACTTCAGCTAAATGGTAGGATTAACTAAAAAAACACTTCTAGGGCTCACACCTCCTGGAGTCCAAAAGCTTCTAAGCCCCTATTGCAGCTCACAGTGCACACGTAGCTTAGTAAAACAACTATTCCTTGTTCCCAGATGCCGCACAACCCAAGGACAACATTCTTTTGCTTACAGAGCACTGCTTTGATGTAATGCCTTGTATAGAGATATCTTGTCCGAATGAAAATTTGGCCCATTCGAACGGCACGGGGTCAATATGTCGCATGGCAGAATGTTGTGCGACATAATTGCGTTGCGTGATTTACAGATTACATTTGTTCTGTAGGGGGCTCCACCCCCCACACCCTCCGTTAAGGGGGACTGTGCTCTCCGGACCCCCCCAATAAGGATTCTAACTCCGGGGGGGGTTCCAACTCGGAGAGCGCACACGTCCAGGTTGAGCTATAATGCTGTACACTATTAAGCATATGACATTATGACCCGGTATGCGTTCAAATACATGCTTCGTCAGCACCTCACAGCTAGCAGTAGCTGTGATTCTTTCACCAAATCTATCACCTCTACTCTCTGATGTTCCATCCCACATTTTTATGCTGCCTCAACATGGGAGCCTTGATCCCACCCCCCCCTCATGCTTTCCCCCCTGTCTCTCACCTACTGTATCTCACATCCCTCTCTCCTTTGCACTCCTCCTCCCACCCTCCCTTGCTCGCCTGTTTCCATACCCTACCTTTACCTGGCACCCCCCTGTTATCTATTCCTGCAGCATCAACAAGGCCTCCTAGGTGGCCTCCTCTTTTGGAATTATCTGTATATTATCTTGCTACTGTTACATTTGTGTACCTTCCTGTTTATAGATTTTCTAGTTACAATGTGTTTGTGTATATCAAGGACATTACTGGGAAACAATCAAAGTCCCCTCCGGCCATGTTAATTGTTGAAGGGTCCACTACCCTTGATCCCATGGTCATTGCAAATACCTTTAACACGGCTTTTACTGACCTCAGTACTGTTCTACCACCTGATTTCTTCACAGTCAGTGACACCCCCTCTAACACACCCTGCACTCTGTCAAACCACCCTCATTTTTACTTCAGGGAGATTAAGATGAATGGAGCTCGCCGCCACATCGCCTCAGCCACTTCCACTTCCAGAATCAGCAGTGACACCCTGGACCTTAAGCTGCTATCACTTACACTTAACGAGGTCCTCAGTCCCCTAACTAAAATTGTTAACCTCTCTCTCCACACCAGTACCTTACCTGAAATATGGAAAACTGCCACTGTGACCCCGGTCCACAAAACTGGGGATAAGACCTGTCACTCTAACTACCACCCGATCTCCATATTGCCATCACTATCCAAGGCCCTAGAGTGTATTGTTGCAGACCAGCTCACTGATTACTTGGACAAATATAATATTCTATGCACACAACACCACGGTTTTAGAAAAGGGCATAGTACTACCACTGCCCTGCTTGAATTTACTGGTGCAGTGTATAGTTCCCGTGATAAAGGACTTCTTACTGGGGCTGTCTTCATCGACCTCTCAAAGACATTTGACACGGTCCATCATCAGCTGCTGTATGACCAACTACTCCTCGCTGGCCTCGCACCTGACTCAGCCTGCTGGTTCAGAAGCTATCTTAACAACCGCTCTCAAAGAGTAAAAACTGCAAGTGCTATCTTGGACACCTTGCCTATCCGCTCCGGAGTACCTCAGGGGTCCATACTGGGCCCTCTCCTTTTCAGCCTCTTTTTAAACTCCCTACCACAATCCTGCTCAGAACAAATCATCCTGTATGCAGATGATGTTGTTGTCTTTTCTATGCACAAGGACCTTTCACCACTACAACACAGACCCCAACTTGGATTCAGTGCTGTTGAAACATGGTTCTCCAATCATAAACTAGTCCTCAATCACAAGAAAACCAAGTCATTGCTATTCTGCAGTTCACATAACCATTACAGGCAACACCCCCCTGCCATCTCCACCAAGCAGAGGACTGTCCTCGAACAAGTTTACTCTTTCAAACACCTAGGGATTCTGCTTGACCACAATCTCTCCTATACAGCTTACATTGACAGTGTGGCTAAAGCTGCCAGCACATGCCTTGGATTACTCTACAAGCACAGGCAGCACCTCACCCCAGAGGCCCTGAAGATTGCTGTCCAGAGCTCTGTGGCTTCAATTATTGATTATGGCCTCATTATCTATAGCTCCGCCACGACGTCCGCCCTCTGACGTATAACAACTACACTTAACAAAGCATGCCGACTCACAACTGGTGCCTACCGCCTCACCCACACCTGTGCCCTTTATGAACAATCTGGATGGCTCCAGCTCTCCAACCGTATAAAGTATCTCACATGTGCTATGGCGGGAAAAATCAACCTTGGCCTCACACCCCCTCGGTGTTACTGCCTTGTTACATCAAAACACCAACTGACAGAACACCAGGAGCTCGACAACCCAGATTCTACAAGTTCCTGGCCGTCGAACTACACAGGGCCAACGCTCCTTCACCTATAGGGCTCCTCTATGGATGAATGGTCTCAGCCACACCATCTCCTCTGCCTCAACACTAGGTCTGTTAAAAACCAGGCTCTGTGCCCATCTCATTACCTCTAGCTCCTGTGACTGCCTCTCCTAGATGATGACCTACACAGCTTTAATCCTAACTTATATACTGCTTAACCCCTGGCCCCCCAGTCCCCCTTCCCTCAGCTCCCGAGGCACCACTTCAAATCTCAGGTCTTCACACCACCTCATTAGTCTCTCCTTGCCCATTATAGCACTTATTCCCCACCCCCACCCTGACCCCTTTTCTCTTCTATCACCCTTCCATTTATTTTTCGACAAATGCCTCCGGCTGCATCTTCATCCTCCCCCTCTCCTCTCATCCCTGTTTCTCTGCCACCCCCGGGCATCTGACCCTACCCATTCCTTGTGGGCACATGCATCCTAGCTATGTTCACCGTCTTACTATAGCTGCCTCTGTTAACTACCTACACTTCTCCTCCTCCTCCTCCTCTGCACCTTACTCTTCCTATAATTGACCCCTTTCAATAGCACTGTTGTATATGAATTGTTTACTGTTATTTCACTGTTGCTTCCTTGTTGTTTGCTATTTCTGACATGGAACCTTTGTAAAAGAGCCTTGGCTCAAAGGTACTTGTAATCCTAGAATAAATAAATAGAAAAAAAAATGTCCAGTCATTTTCTAGAGTACGGCTCCCTTATTCCAGCATAATGTTTACCTTCGTATATCTTTTACTGTTTCCCTTTGACGTGGAACCTTTGTAAAAGATCTATTTTTAGCTCAGAGGTATTGTAATGCGAGACTTAATAAATAAAATGCTAGGCAAAACAGAGTGAATACTAAGCATTTCCAGAAACGCATAGCAGTAAATGACTGAAAATGATTTTTTTTGAGAGAGTTCATGTCACGGTAGGACTACATGAATAAAACAATAAGGAGTAAGGACAAGGCTGCTCAGTATGTTATGATACAACTGGTTAAACAAATGCACACAACGGAACAGAAAACCATGCACTCATTCTGGCATGTGAGCATAACTCAAGATAGAGGCTAGTGCAAAATCAATAATTTACTAAAGGTCATCTCCAGCAGCAAAAAAAAAAAAGTGCAACAGTGCAGTGCAGAATCACTCAACATTTCATGCAGATGTGCTTTGTCAAGACTGAGTGTGTGCCTCTACCAGTCCTCCTTATATATTACAATGTTTTTTCAAATTTAATAAGCTTTTTTCAAAATACCAAAACAAGTTACAGAATGAGCCGGTACTGATAATTAGGAGCATATCAACAAGTACAGTGATAAGAACGAAATTTCCCATAATTGCTCCCAATGTTAATGGTATAAAAGAAAAAACAGCACACAATATTGAAGCATGGCTTAAATAGAAATATATTAGAATTTTTAAAGGGCCAGTGGAGGAATTACACATGAGGCTGGATTCACAGAGGGCGATGCAGGATTTGCATCAAGCCATGCGTCAAATTCATTTGTTGGCGCAGTTGTGCCAACAACTTTGCTGCACACTGCGCCTGATTCAGAAAGATCAGGTGCATTTGCAACACTTTTCCTGATTTATGGCAACTTGCACTAAATATTTGGCGCAAGCCTAATAGAAAGGGTACCCCAGACTGGCACAAGGTAGACCAGAAAAAGCTGGTCTAACTTGCAGCAATTGGTACATGGGATCAAGAATCCTGATCACTAGTTGGGTTGATGCTGGAAGCCCCTTGCACCATATGTTTGTAGCACCTGGGGCTTGTAGCATTTGCAGCCCTTTATGAATCCAGCCCATAGTGAGAAGTGCCAAAAGGTGCATAGATGACAACTAATACAAAAATCTAAATGACGGTGTTATCACAGTAAAATTAGATGAGGGATGTGGATATTTGTAACCTTCCAGTTTAATTTGCTCTGTAAAAGAGAAGGGAAAAAAAATATTCATTAATTTATAATGTATGGTAGAACGCTGTTAACCTTAGGAAATCATCATTTCCTAAGGTTGTTAACCTATCGATGTGACGTAGAAATGTTGTTAACCTATCGATGCTACATTACATCGATAGGTTAACATCATGCCTGCCCGCGCATGTGCGCCGCCTTTTTTTCACACGAACCGACAGATGAACGCAGCAGTTAGGAAGGACTGAACGTCAGGGCAGTGACTATTTTCAAAAAGTAAGCAGCGTTTTACTTTTTACATGGGACCATACACTAAAAAAATAATGTATGGTCCCTCTATCGTTAACAGGTCACTGTTAATTGTCTCAAAGGTTGTTATGGTGATGTAAACCTCTCGAGCTTCGCGCTCAAGGTTTACACGGTCTCCCTGGAAACCTCTCAACAGTTAACAGACCGGTTACCAATAGAGGACCATACATTATCCTCTATATTAATTCATTCATTTCAAATGTTTTACCAGGAAAGATATACTGTGCTGGTAAAGGCTAATTTCTAGATGCATCTTGGGAGGAATGGGGATAGGGAGTGCACAATACAAGAACGTCAAAGTGAAGATAACAATGATGGAGCAATAGTGAAGTAAATACAGTACAACGAAATAAAAATTACATTACAATAAAATAGTAAAAAAATAACAGTGTGCAGTCACAATGTGCAGGCAGATAGTGCTAAGAGAAAATAATGACATAAACAAACATATTAAGTAACAAGTACAAATTAGATGTGGGCACAAATCCATAAAGGAGCAGTATAATATCACACAGCCTGCGAAGGTGCAGAGTTATTAGTGCCAGTGTATTAAGGTAGGTACAAGAGCTATGGGGCTGGATATTCAAAAGGGTTGTACAATGCGCAATAGGGTTGCACCAGAGCAAGTCAGAAAATGCGCCATTCTGCGATATTCAGCAGGAGGCAGTTGTGCCACTGAAAACATGCTGAGCAACAGCACAATGATAATGAAGGCGTGCGCAACCAAAGGGGGTGGAACCATGCATAAAGTGCGCAGTGAGATGTTCAAAGACTTGCACAATGCGCAACAGTGGATCAGGCGGAAGTTGCTTCATAGCAGAAATGAGCCAAAATAAAAAGGAGCAAGGAAGAGGTACAAGAACGCTACAGGGAAGCCACATGAGGCAGGGAGAGAGACAGAGCAAAAGAGACAAAGAGGGCAGGCCAGGGAAACCAGAGGACAGAATAGGGGCAAGGGAAGGTGTGTGGGGCCACAGAGTGCAAAGGCCAGTAGGTGTACCCAGTGCAGGGGAGGTAGCAGTCAGGACAGTGGGGGGGGACAAAGCAACAACAGCTGGGGAGGAACACAAGCCAGGGACATGGACAGTGCCACTTTCCACATGGAAGCTGTAATGAGGGGGGTGAGAAGGCATGTTGCAGGGGGACGTGGCCGTGGAAGGGCCCGTCGGTGGTACACCCCCAACAGGCAGTACCGAACCCATACCAGCTTTGAGCTGTACTCAGATGTCGAGATAGTGGGCCGGTACCACCTGAACAGGGCAATACTGAGGCGGCTCTGTGAGCTGTGCAGTGATGTGATGCAGGCACTCACAGGACGGAGTCATGCTCTGTCAGTGGAGACAAAGGTAACAGCCTGCATGTGCTTGCTTACCATGGGTACCTTCCAGAGACCAACAGGGGACACCACAGGCATAACACAGTCAGCCACATCATGCATCCTCACCCAATTCCTCAGCGCACTGCTGACACATGTTGCGGAGTACATCCATTTCCCCAGCACTGCGGTGGAGAGCACAGCAAACATACAGGAGTTCCACAGGGTAGCACGTATGCCTGACATGCTAGGGGTGATAGACTGCACCCATGTGACCATTCACATGCCACCTGGCCCCGATGGGGCCACCTATATGAATCGGAAGGGATATGCCAGTGTCAACTGCCAGATGGTGTGTGATGCCAGTGGACGCATCATCAATGTCTGTGCCATGCATCCTGGGGGAGCACATGATTCTTTCATATGGTACCAATCAGCACTGTGCCATTGATTCAAAAGTGGGGACATCCCCACAGGACATCTAGTGGGTGAGTATGCATATAGAACTGACAAATTGTGGGCAAGGGGGGGTAGGCCACAGATGCCATGGGTGTGGCACACAGGGTTAGGGGCAGTCTGAGCCTGAACAAGACACTAACCTCCACTATTTCCACACAGGTGATAGTGGATACCCACTCTGCCCTGGCTGCTCACACCCTACCGGCGGCCCACGACGCCATCGCAGCAATGCTTCAATGAAGCACATGCCGCCACACGCAACATCATTGAGCGGGTGTTTGGGATGCTGAAGGCACGTTTCCGTTGCCTAGACACCTCCGGCGGTGCCCTACAGTATAGCCCCTCAAAGGCTTGTGCAATATTCCTGGCCTGTTGTGTCCTGCACAACATGGCCAAAGACTGTGGGATAGCTGTGCAGATCGAAGAGGGGGACAGCGATGGGGGCAACGGTGACGCCGGTGATGATGGGGATGGGCAGCACCCCCTTGGATGATGGGACCCCTGACTGATCCAGTTGGTCCAGCTGCACTGGGACACCATCACAGAGGAGCACTTCAGCCAACACAGGTAAGTCATGGGGTCATGTGCAACCACCAGTGGCTAGGACACAACCCACGTACACACATGGAAACACACCAGGGGGTGCATGATGGCAAGGGAAGTGGCAGGACACAGAAGCACACACAGACAACCATAGAGGGGTGAACAGTAACACGCCACATTGACAGACACACACACACGTACACACAATAAGCACACAGTGCATAGGGGTCAGGTGCACAACAGAGCCGGAACACAGGCACTAGCAACACACATGTCCACAGGCCACCACATCCACTGACTGTCTATGTGCATGTGTCAGAATCTGGGCACCATCGCACTCTGGTGTACAGCGCAATGCAGGCATCATCATGCACACGCACCTGTGGACAGCAGTCGGGAGGGTTGTGCAGGTGGACTGTGTGTCTGCATGTAGGGCTGGGCACCCACCAGTGCACTGCCCACCAAAACACACAATGCACACAGGGCAACACCAGACAGGGCCCACACTGGGAGACAGGTCAGTCATGCGGCACAGTGCCATGTCTGCCTTGGATGCATGGGCAGCCTCACCAAGACCCAGTGGCACTGGCAGGCTGAGCATGGGCCTCATTGGGGGGGCCCTTGGTCCACCAGGGGTTTCACTGCGTAAACACGACCGTGCCTGCACAGGTGTCTGCAGCACACTGAACATACCTGCACCAGGAGTGCTCGGGATGCCCACAGCTGAACCCAGTGTCGACAGGGTGGGTGTCATACAATGCTGGGAATGGGGTGTGGATAACAAACTGCATGGTGTGAGTGACACATTGGCACCTGACTGTGTGCCCATCGTGGTCACGACAGTGACCAACGCCTGTGGTAGCCTGTCAATGGCAGCGGTCACATCCTCCCGCAAATGGTCAATCCGTGACAGGATCCTTTTGGTGTCCCTGCTGTGTTGCTCCATGACCCGCTCCAGGGCCACACACTGTGCCTCCACGGACATTGCAAGCTGCATCTGCTGCTGTACTGATGCCTGCAGCAAGCAGGTGTGCTCATCAAAGAGGTCGTCTGCGACCTCAGCAACCTGTCCCTCAGGGCATGGAAGGGCCTGATGTTCAGCACCCCTTGAGGGTGGGCGCTGGTCACCAGGGCCAGGTATGGGCAAGTCCACAGGTGGTGCACAAATGCCACCACTGAGCACTGTACCCCCAGTCCCAGTGGGTGGCTCCTGCTGCTGCCCATCCACCTGCTGTGCCCAAGGGATCAGCTGTTCCACCGCTGTGGCCACAACAGTGCCACTGGCCTGACCAGCCACCGGTGCTGCCCCACCGGTGATGACAGGCGCAGCCTGGGACTGTGCTGACATGCTGGCACACACATCGTAAACAGCCAGGTCCATGGGCGTGAGCTGACTTGCTGTGTGTCCATTCCATGATACACACATGTCACTGCCCATAATGGTCATTGCATCATCAATAGTGCAGGTCTGTGCCACAGCCACAGCCACAGCATGCTGGCATGCTTGGATGCCAGACAGCTGAGACACAGGAAGGGCCTCCCCCACACCTGTCTCAACGACATCAGTGTTGACAGGCAGGCTTTACCACTGTTGCAATGCACGCTGGCTACCTGCGGAGGTGGATGGTCCCTCCTCCAACTCCAGATAGCTGTCCACAGTGGACAGGCCCTCCACTGCTGACCCCTGCAGACGTGCAGGATCTGTAAAAGAAAGTAAGGACATGCTAGTGCATGTGATCTACCTTCCCCTCCCCAGACCATGACGTACCATGCACTGATGGGCTACCACCTGTCTGAAAGCCACCTCTTGGAATGCCCTCAATGGCACTGCACTGCATGCTTGCAGCAAGCCTGTCCTCTGCTGGAGTCAGCTGCACCACCTCCGGCTGGCCCCTGCCTGTTTCAGCATGTGCCACCCTGATGGCAGCCACCTTCTCCTTCACCCTCCTCCTGTCAGTACCCATCTTCTTCTTACACTCCTGCACAGAGCACTGGCACTAGTGGCTGTTGTGCAGGTTGACAGCACGTGCCACACCCTCCCATGCAACAGCATGGGCCTGAGGGGTGCCCCGCCGTCCACTGAGCAGTGGGTCCTGATCGATGTAGGCCTCGAAGAGTGCATCCATCTCAGCCTTGGTAAAATTGGGCCTCCTCTTCCACCCACCATCATCCTCCTCACCCAGTCCTCTCTCAGTCATTTTTCAGCCTGTATGGGTGACAGTGGTGACCAATGACTGTGCAGTACAAAGCAAGTCCCTGAGACCACAGTCCAGAATGCCAGACAGCATGCAACTCACCTATAAACTGCAGTAACCGAATATGGCCACTGCAGAACAGTGTCGCAGTTTTATGGCGTAATCCATGCAAATTAGGTGTGGAGCAACTTTAATGAGATGCAAATCATGCTGCTGCACCATTGAATGGCTGATCGGATGATTTGCATATGATGGCTGAATATCGCGCTGTTGCACTTTGCGCAATACGGTTGAACGTGCTGAGCCAATGGCGCAGTTCTGTGACTGCATAGTACACCGCACTGTGCATACCCAGGTCACTGACGCAGGCATCTGCCATGCTGATGACGTGCTGTGCACAGTAGGCAATTCAGGGCATGGCCACCATTGTGCCAGTGGTGCTACGGCGACGGTCACTACATGGCTCTGTGGCACAACTGTGCAATAGTTCGCTGTGGCAATGGCACACAGGCGACCAATTGTGCTAGATGCATAGATGTCTGATGGCGCTCTGCGTGGCCTTGCACCAGAGACCCATGATCCTGTGCCTGACCTTTTCCCCCTTGGCACTGTACGCATGGCATGTCTGCAGCTCTATCGCGCTGTTCAGTGACAGCGCGATAGGGAATGGCGGCGCTGTATGAACAGCGTGATAGAGAATGGCAGCGATGTATTGCGCAGCAATTCCATGTGGGGTTGCCGTGCTGCGGAGTGCCATATTGCCTACTATAGCCTACTATAGCTCTGGAGATGGCATGCAGGAGAGCCACCAATGGAGTGCCCCCGAGCTGGCCAACCTTGAGGCCATTGTGGAGCCACACTATGGCCCACTGCATGGTGAGGTTCCTCTGGACAGGGCCAGGACTCAGGTCTGGCAACAGGTGGCCACTGACCTGGAGGCAGCCACTGGCTGCAGGAGGACATCCGAGCAATGCAGACACCGCTATGGGGACCTGAGAAGGAGGGAGCCGGAGCTACTGGCATGTCTGCAGTCACGTGCCAGGAGGGGCGTGGTGCCTCGTCCAGGTGGGTGATCCGTCTACACACCTGTATGGTCCATATGGGTAACACTGTCTTTTGTGTCCAGCACATAGGGGAGGGATGGTCTAGGATTGGCTGTGGCAGTGTTTACAGGGTATGTGATGGATGGGTCTGGCTGGGTGGGTGGGCACACACACTGGGGTAGAGGAAATATGCTTTGGGATTGTACTGATGTGTTTCTCACCTTTTGTTTCCCACAGGTGTGGCAGAGCGGAGGAGGGCCACGGATCAGCAGCGGAGGGTGGTGGCTGCAGAACCGGATCGTGTCGGGGAACAACCACAAAGCCAGCGACAGCCCGATGAGGGTGAGTGCCATGACACCATGATTGCTATTGCATGCTGTGTGACAGGGTGGGGAGCAGGGCATGGCCACCATCCATGGACACCACTGCCATGCACGCGACATGTGACAGTCAGCACTGTCCAGTGGCACTGCATGTCTGGGAGTGCGTCAGTGGTGGTCCATGCATGCACTGGGCACACGGCTGTGGCACTGTCTGCCCATCGCATAGCCACATTACTGTACGGCCTTGGTTGTGCTGTGCTGGACATGGGCAGTGTGTGTGTGTGTGTGTGCGCAGTGGTACACATGGCTGTTGCTGCCTGGTTGGGCATGTCTTGTGCACGCGGTCACTATGGGTGGGTGCACACCATCACAGGAGTGGGGCACATGGCTGTATGCCATGCATGATGGGTGGGCTGCAGGGGGATGGACAGTCACACCCATTGACTCTGATCCCTCGTTCTAGGTGTGCGGATACTCCTACACATAGAGCGCTCCATCCAGCAGCTGGTACGTGTGGCGGCAGAATCCCTGACAATACTGCAGGACCTCCATCAGCATGGGGTGAGGAGGAGACGGAGACCCCAGGAATGGCCCCAGGCAGCAGGGGAGCAGGCTGGACACCAATGATCAGACATTACCTCCCCCTTTGACTGACCCTCACACCCCGCCTCCCTCTCCCAGTTGTTCACCCCTGCCCCTTACCCACCCCCACCTTGTTCCTGTACCTCCACCCCATATATGTATATATGTATATAGATGTTGTTGTTGTTGTATATTTTATAATACAGATTTTGATATGAATACTGTGGTGGTCTCTGATTTGCAGCTGGCTATAGGTGCTCAGTTGCAGTGGTGTGCATGGCATCTGGAGTGGTTCAGTCATGGGTATGTGTGTGTGTGCGTGGGGAAGTGTCTCTGGTGTGGGAGTGGCTATCAGTCGGTATCTGTGGTGTGTGTTGTTCTCTGTGCATTGCATTGCTGTGTGCAGTGTCTATGATGCCTGCTCTGTGTCCATTGTGCCCCTGTCAAACTGTCCTTGGCCTGTGCAACTGACACCCTTGCATGCCTGTGGCCTGCAAAGTCTGCTGCCTTGTCAGTGGTGGCTGTACCTGCAGGTCATACACTGTGACCATCACAATGCTGGGTTGCCTCCTGTCACTGGTGAGGTGCATGTTTGCCTCGGGTGACACTGTGGCCTCCACAGTTGCTGTCCCACCTCCATGCTGTGGCTTGTGTGTGTTGCAGGGGCTGTGCACCACTGTCTGTGACTTGTGATCCAGGCATATGCTGGTGGTGTACAGGGCCACAGTTCATGCACAGGGTGGGTGTCACCTCTGTGCCATGGTGGACTGCAGGCTGTGTGTGCACAGTTTACATGGGCCCACACTGGGGGCTTGGTTGCCACACTACTGCATCCCTGTGTTGGTGTCCCCGAGGGTATGGGTGTGTGTTTGCCCCTGCACTGTGTTGCATCCGGTGTGCTGCATGCTTCCAACCAGCACTGTGAGTGTCTGTGCTGGCTGCTGTCGCTCATGGTGGGTCACGCTCTGACACTTGTCTACTATGCAGGGTGCTGTATCAATGGCAGTGGTGTCAGGGGCACGCCCTTTCCCATGTGGGGTACCTCTTGTGGCGACACATGTTCGGTCTCTCAGCTGTGCCTCAGAGGGTTTGTGCATGTTGGCACTGTGTCTGCCATTGTTGCATTGCTGTGTGCTGCCACCCACTGCTGGGTGCTCATGGTGGCTCTGGCTTGTATGGTTCTGTGGTACACGAGGTTGCAGTGTGACAGTGGGGGGGTATGCATGGGGATTCCTGCAGTGATGGTCACTGCTCATGGGGGGTGTCTTGGGGTCACGGTGCAGGGTGTACTGTGCATGGGGGGGCTGCTGTGCCATGGGGTGGTCCGCCCCCCCTTGTGTGGCAGTCTCAGCTTGCCGGTATGTGTGCTGGGGCAACATGGCCCAGCTGTACTTTGTTTGCTTGTCCCCATGGGCCGGTGGATATTCCGTCCCTCCCCAGTTGTGCTGTGCTTGGGGTGTGGGGGTGCATTGTCAGTTCTGCAGTGTGTTCCTGTGCCCATCTGTGGCATGGGTGGTGGGCCCCTGCCTACCTCCCTGGTTGTGCAGTTCCATTGCTCTGCTGCTGGGGGGGGCTCCCTGCTTGTGCTATGGCACCTCTGGGCTGCTCAGCTAGGCTGCCCTTGTTGCGCTATAGCGCATCGTATCTGCTCAGCTTCCCCTTCCTGGTTGCGCTATGGCGCAGGTTGTGTGATATTCAGACGTTGGCTGTTTGCGCAGTTTGGCTTGCTCCATTTTTGAATATCGCGTCTATTGCGCATGTGCGCAATGGACTTGTGCTTGGTCCTGCTATTGCGCACATTTTGGGCGCAGTTTGAATATCCAGCCCATGGTGTGCTCCTGCATGTAACCACCCCAATATGTAGCCAAAATACTGTGGAGCCAACCCCTGGCAGAACAATCTGGACAATACGGAATGGTGGGCTGCTCTGTGCCAAAAAAGGCAATGACACCGAGAGTTCAGTACTGTCTTTTTATTGTTCAACAACCCCAATGTTTCACCTACTGTAAAAGGCTTCTTCTGGGGGGAACTGTGGGCACAGAAAACATTTACTGAGTACATCATTTCAAAATAAATTTCATATACTTTAGCACTGCTGATACAATAAAGAATTGTCACGTACTAGCACCACTGTATTATGTATCCTTTCTAATATTCACTTTGCTTCAATGTATTGTTTGGTATACATGTTCTGCAAGAAATGTGAGCAACAGTTCTAATTACTATTTATCTAAGTGATGAGACACCCTCCACTTCACCAGCATATAGTATTTGTCTTTTACACGAGAAAGGGTCCTGAAGGAACTGGAAGTAATAAGAGTTGATAAAGCAATGGGGCCAGATGGGGTGCACCCCAGGGTCCTTAAAGAACTAAGAGAGGTGGTGGCTGAACCTCTGGCTATCCTGTTTAGCCAATCACTGGAAACAGGGGAGGTACCCAAAGACTGGAGGACAGCAGATGTAGTCCCTTATACAAAAGTGGGAACAAAGAGGAAGCAGGGAACTACAGACCAGTCAGCCTCACCTCGGTGGTGGGAAGATCATGGAAGCACTACTGAAGGAGAGATTGGTGGAACATCTAGTTGTCAATGGACTACAGGACCCAAGGCAGCATGGTTTCACCAGGGGGAGGTCATGTCAGACCAGCCTCATTGAATTTTTTGACTGGGTGACTAGGAAGGTGGATCAGGGGAGGGCAGTGGACATGGCCTATCTGGACTTCAGCAAGGCCTTTGACACTGTGCCACATAGAAGACTATTATGCAAACTGGGGAATATGGGTGTGGGCAGGACAGTAGTGTGGTGGGTAGGTAACTGGCTGGGTGGCAGGACACAGAGGGTGGTGGTAAATGGCTGTCACCAGAGGGAAGAGTGACCAGTGGGTACCCACAGGGATCAGTGCTGGGACGGTCCTATTCAACATCTTTATCAGTGACATTGCACAGGACCTAGAAGGCAGAATTTCACTGTTCGCTGATGACACAAAGCTCTGTAGCAGAGTAGACACACCAGAGGGTGTAGATAGAATGAGAAGCACCTGCAGAAACTTGAAGAATGGTAGGATTTGGCAGTTGAAATTCAATGCAAAGAAGTGCAAGATAATGCATATGGGGCACAAAAACCCTGGCACAATATATCAGTTGGGGGTGATGATATAGCATGCACCAAGCAGGAAAGGATCTTGGGTTGTCATCTCTGATGACCTCAAGGTAGGGAAACAGTGTGACAAGGCATCAGGTAAAGCAAATAGGATGCTGGGATGTATAGGCAGGGCATCACCAGCAGGAAAAGGAGGTCATAATTCCGCTATACAAGACACTAGTGAGGCCCCACCTGGAGTACAGTGTACAGTTCTGGAGACCATACTACGTAAGGACATAGACAGGGTAGAGAAGGTTCAGAGGAGGGCAACAAAGATGGTGCATGGATTGCATCACAAGTCCTATGAAGACAGGTTGAAGGAACTGAACATGTACTCCCTGGAGGAGAGGAGGGAAAGAGGGGATATGATAGAGACATACAAGTATCTTACAGGGAGGAACAGGGTGCAGGAAAACACTATTTTTAAGCGAAAAAGATGTTCCAGGACTAGAGGGCATGGGATGAAGTTGGAGGGAGGACGATTCAGAGGAAACATGAGAAAGAATTTCTTCACAGAACGGGTGGTGGACAAGTGGAACACCCTGCCAGAGGAAGTAGTGGGGGCTGAAACAATCATGGGATTTAAGAATTCATGGGATAGACATAAAGGAATTCTGGAGGTCAGGGGTAAGGGGCAACAGACTTCTAGGAAAACAAACTGAACTTACAAGCTCAAATGGGCAGACTGGGTAGGCCATAGGCCCTTATCTGCCGACACTGTGTATGTATCTATGTATCTATGTATCTATGTACCTTAAGGTGCCAAAATGGTTACAACCTCATAACTCACCTCACAGCTCTGAACAGTTGTTCTGGGCTGCCAGACTTTCTTTAATCTTTGGTTCTTTAACCTTCTAAGGAAGCAACAAAAACAATAACTACTTATAGTTTTGCATCACATAATACTGTGATAATGTAACATCAAAACAAATTTGTACCTGTCATCGGTCAGTGCTTCCGTAAATACTGCACATGAAACAAGTTGAAACACTTTTGTCAGGTACCGTATTATGAGCTTTGAAATCTGCTGTCTGATATGCCTTATATTTAAACCAATCATAATACTTTGTGACTTTTTAAATGAATAAATGCCTACTGGTCTGACTTTAGTAAGAAAATAGCCATCATACTTCTTTTTATAATGGTTCACACTTGCTCTATAGGGTAGCTGGTACATATTCTATGTGGTTTATACTGTCTTTATGTGAGCCCTTGTCTAAGCTACAGTCTCTTTTAAAGGGAAAGTCCCCCCAACCTATTTTCCATAAACCTGTGTAGTTTGTAGGCATGAACAACGATTCCCTCTCTTACACCCCGCCCCCCCAATTTAATCCTAATTTAAATTCACATGACGTTGCTTAACTGTGTTCTACCCTAGTGTGAAAACCTGCTTGACACTATTGCAAAGGTCATGACCCCACTCATGCAAGGCATCATAGGAGTTGATGATGCATATTTTCACAAGTCAGCAGTTCTACTCTCAGTCAGTTCCCTTTAACTTTCCTACAGGATGCCTCTGGACAACACTCTGCAGCAGACCCCAAAAAGCCCAGATGGCATTCTTCAGTTCCTGGCCACGTCCAATGCACCCCATAACATCATGCAGAGGGTAAAACTGTATTCTCTTTTAACTTTCCCACAAGATGCCTCTGGACATAAGCTGCAAACAGGTTTTCACACTAGGGCAGAACAAAGTAAAGCAACCTCATTTAAATTTAAATTGGGATGAAATTAGGGGAATGCAAGAGAGGGAACAATTGTTCATGCCTGCAAACTACACAAGTATACAGAATAAATGGTTGGTGGGACTTTCCCTTTAACGCTCTTGGCTTCAGTCTCTTTTAAAACTCTTATGTTCCATTTATAAAGGTACTTGTAAGTGCCTTGAGGTTTATTATAGTAAGTACTCTTATCCTTGACTTAGCCTTCTGTCAGACACAGTATGTGTTTTCTAGTTGCAGAGTTAAATTTACCGGCTCTATGGAGCTGTTCTGACATCTGCTGGTGGCAGGAGGGACTGAAAGGCAAAGCCATTTACGTCTGCAGACCATCCATGTGCTGACATCATGGACATCAACTGGCATCATGCAGTGACGCTGTTGCTAAGCAACCACGGGTTGTCTGCGGGCAATCTGCATTGCAAGTACAGAGTATGGTATAGCATACTGACTGATAGTATATGCAGTCACACCATTTGGCACTGATACTGTTGCTTGTGTTATCTTAATTCTGCACATGGTGACTCTGTGTTAACTGCCCTTTAATAGTAAAGGATAACAATTCTTATTCTAACACCATTAACTTGGTTGAGTGACGTTCTAAACCTACTATTGCTGTAAAGGTTCCAAACACTTAGACATATTCAGACTTCTTCTGTGTATACTGGAAACTCATTTACTTACAAAGGCAATTTGATGTGCAAATGAGGCGTCCTCTCATAGCCCTTTGGGCTAACAATGCCTCAGATGGAGGTCTACACACGTCCACAGCGAGAAGAGCCTGCTGCCACACTCCCTGAACCATTGCTTGCAGGCATCCTCTCATAGCCCATTGGGCTAACAGCACCTCAGACAGGGGTCTACACACCTCCACAGCGAGAAGATCCTGCTGCCACACTCCCCGATCTATTGCTTGCAGGTTCCAGGAACTCAAGGCTGCATGGCTGTCTCAGTAAATTTTCTAAGGACAATTGCCTTTCTCTTGGGACAGCTCTTATTAGTCATCTGTGGACCACAAGCTCCTTGTTTGAGTACACATCCTGCCAGGCATATTCAAATTCCTCCTGACTGGACTATATCACTACCATTGGCCAGTTTATTTAACCTTTTTTCACCCTAATCCAGCATTGCCTCTGAGATCTGGTCTGTTTTAATACTCAGTGCTGAATTTCTTCAGTTTAAAGTGTAATTTTAACTGTACTTGTAGGTGTTTGAACTTGGAAGTTTACAGGGCTAGACTGTATTCCTAATTGTGTGATAGAACTTGAACAGTTCTGAGCCTCTACTACCTCTACTACCATGGTGGGTATTTCTATGAAAAGTCACTTTCAGTTAATTTCTCCGGTCCACCCCCCAATTTCAGCATCTTTTGTTTCTCCTCTTTGCAGACTCAGCCGGCACCTAGCTCACTGCCTGACTCCCTCCCCACAATTTCCACTCCCATTATTTGTGACAAAGCTTTTTGTGAATTGTAAAGCAGGAAGCATCCCATTATTTTCGGAGCTATATCTAACCCCAGCTTGTCCATTCTCCTTCAGGCATCCTCTCATAGCCCTTTGGGCTAACAGCACCTCAGACGGGGGTCTACACGTCTCCACAGCGAGAAGAGCCCGATGCCACACTCCCCGAGCCATTGCTTGCAGGTACAGCCTGGACAGTCTTCCGGGAACTCAAGGCTGCGTGGCTGTCTCTGTAAATTTTCTAAGACATTTGCCTTTCTCTTGGGACAGCTCTTATTGGTCGTCCATGGACCATGAGCTCCTTTGGTTCCACATCCTGCCAGGCATATTCAGATTCCTCCTGACTGGACTATGTCACTATCATCGGGCTGTTTATTTAACTTTTTTTCCCCTAATCCAGTATTGCCTCTGATATCTGGACTGTTTTAATACTCAGTGCTGAATTTCTTCAGTTTAAAGTGTAATTTTAATTTTTTTTTTTTTGAAGTGTCTACTTTTCCATTTGCAGATTATATCATAAAGCCACTAGAGGGCAGCAAGATGTGTAGGTTGCAATCCTCTTCCCACTGCTCTCCCCTAACACTTCCAGTCCTGTGTCATTCATACCTAAATTATCTACGTCCTACATTCAGTGGTTTGATATGAATCTGCAAGTCTGTAGAAAGCCTCCTACCCAACTCAGAATGGTTTCCATCTCCCTCCTACTCACATCCTTCCTGGTTCTTACCCTTATCCCAGACTCCCACTCTACACCTATTGCCACGTCTCTCTCTGCTTCCCTTCCAGATACCTCCTTCATCCTGTCAATCACCCCCACTGCTCCCCTTGTAAACAGACCCCACTTTCCCAACTACCCTCCAGCATCTCTGTTTTCCCTTCCTAGTCACTTTGCCTTTCTTTATTTCCTTATCTTCTTATCTCCACCCCTCCCTCCCACTTGCCCTCCCTCCCATATTTCCTACTCTAATTACAAAAGTCCCAAACTACACTATTTAATCCTTGACCTCCTCCTTCTTTCATCAGGGAACATCCACCCCAGCCTTGGTCCTACTTCTTCTCCTACCCTGACTCCTTACCCAAACAGCATGTATCCAATCCCCACTTCCACTACAAACCTTGCTAACGGGTTGAAGCTCCTCCACCTGAACATCTGCAACATTCTACCTAAAATTGACCTCCTACAAACTCTTATGATTTCACACACCCCTGACATCCTAATTATTACCAAGACATGGCTCAAAAAGAAGCATCCCTGGCAATGCCATTGCTATCCCTGGGTATTCCCTCTTCAGGCAAGATCGATCAGGTTGCAGAGGGGGAGTGAGCATGTATATCCTGTCCTCACTGCAGTTTACTACCACCCTAGCTACCTCCATCCCAGCTACCTATGAAGCCCTTGTCACCCGCATTACCCTTCCTTTCTCAATCCCGATCTTTGTGGCTGGCATCTATTGCTGCCCAAGCATTCAACCATCAATCATGACTGAACTCTTAGCCAACATCACCTCCCTCTCGCAATCTGGTGACCTGTACATAATGGGTGACGTGAATCTAAATTGGTTGTCTCCCAAGTTAAAAAAGCTATGCAATGACATCACTGCTGTAAACCTCACTCAATTTATATTTGAGCCCACATGACCTTATCCCAAAACACAAAACCACACCCTGCTTGACTGGGCACTCACAACCCACCCGCACCACATCATTAAATCTGGTCTGCTCCCTGATGCCCTTAGTGATCACAACCTCATTTTCATTGTACGTAAGGTCCATCACCCCAACCTCCACCTAAAATCATACAGCTCTGGTCCTTTAAATCCTTAGACCCTACCCCACTCAGCTCTGCACTTGCTTCCATCAACTGGGCCCCCCTCTCCACTGCCATTTCTGTCAACCAAGCCCTTCACTATTTTAAGGATAAATTCATTGCCACCTGGAATGCCTTTGCTCCTTTTAAAAGGACCAGAGTCAATGGGCTTCACCTCCCCTGGATCACCGTCGAACTACTGGCCTGCTTCAGGGAGCGTGATCAGGCCTGGAGAAAACACAGATCTGCTAAACATCCAAACAACTATGCCAAGTACAGAATGCTATGCAATTCATGTACTAAAGCTGCTAGACTGGCTAAGACTGATTATTTCAACTCCTCATTCCTGACTAACATTAACTCTCCATCTAAATGCTGAAGGGTAGTTCATACTCTATTCTCTCCCCCCCCATCCTCCCTCTCCAGTTCTCAAAATAAATAACTCCCTAGTGTTTGACTCTGGCTCCGTGGCCAATGAATTTAATGCTTACTACATCTTGTGCACCACATCTCTTCTAAATTCCCTCTCCTCCTTGCCGCCTACTAATTTTAGCCCTTCTTCTCAGCCAGTGCCTACCCCTTCCCCTTTTTCATTTTCTACTGTCTCCTCTGATGAAGCTCTTAGTGCCTTCCTATCCCTGAACCTTTCTAAAGGCTCCTCGCCAGATGA
The DNA here is from genome assembly GCA_016271365.2 of Neoceratodus forsteri. Taxonomy (NCBI): domain Eukaryota; kingdom Metazoa; phylum Chordata; order Ceratodontiformes; family Ceratodontidae; genus Neoceratodus; species Neoceratodus forsteri. The sequence continues at coordinate 944,198,375 of CM028136.1, read as the reverse complement.
GCTCGATCCTAAACTTCTCTTCCTTTCTGCTCCCACAATTGCTTATCCTATCTCCCTAATCCTTAACCTCTCCTTTATTTCTGCCCAAGTATCCTCATCCTGAAAAGACACTGTAGTCCTTCCTCTCCCCAAGGGTGGTGACACATCCACTCCTGGCAACTATTGCCCCATTTCCCTCCTTCCTACCCTTGCCAAACTTCAAGAACATTTAGCTCTCTCTCAACTATCACCCTTCCTCTCCAATTCCCCCTTCTTCACTGCCTTCCAATCTGGTTTTCAGAAGAACTACTCAACAACCACCTCCCTCCTCAGGCTTACTGACTCCATCCTTTCAGGGATGGACAATGGCCTGATCATCTCGGCCATCTTTGCTGGCCTAGCTAAAGCTTTCAACACTGTTTCCTATCTCCTGCTTCTTGATTCCCTCTCCTCAGCTGCCTTGCTCTGTCAGCCACCAACTGGTTTAAATCCTACTCACTGGCAGGACCCAATCAGTGAGAATCCTTGATTCCATCTCCCCTCCCTTCCCCATCAACACTGGTGTCCCTCAGGGCTCAGTGCCTGGCCCCTTACTCTTCTCCATTTTCCTTAATGATCTTCCAACAGCCTGCTCATCCTCATCCATCCACGTGTACGCTGACAATACTGTCTTATACAGTTCCGACAAAAACCCTGCTGCTGTGGAAAGCAGCTTACGGCATGACTTCAGCCAAGTTCAGCTCTGGTTTGCTTCTCACCAGCTTTTTTCTAATTGCCAAGAAGACAGTCTCAATGACCTTTGGTACCAGGCAGAGACTGTCTAGGCTCCCGGCCCTACCCATCTTCCACACCCTTGATGGGACCATCCCGGAGGACACCTCCTCATTTAGATATCTGGGGGTTTGACTGAACCAGCACCTCAACTTCTCTGTGCATATCAATGCTATCCTGAAGAAACTGCACCCCCAAGCTTGGTGCTCTGTACAGGAATCATAGTTGCATCCCCCTGACTGCGAGGTGTGAAATTGTCCCCATCTTTGACTACTGTGACGTAGTCTATGGTGCTGCTCCCAAGTCTTCCCTGACCAAGTTGGACACTCTCTTTAACTCCTTCTGCTGCTTTGCTCTCGACTCCCCTTCCCACCACCACTGTGAACTCTTTCGCTCTCTAACCTTCCTTCCACTATCTCACAGACGCATCTCACACTGCTCCAAACTAACCTTCAAATTCTGGTTCGGAGTACTCCCCTCCTATCTCTCATCCTGTCTCTCTCTACTCCACCTCCCCCATCCACTCTCTCAGATCTAATGATGCCCGCACCTTGACGGTCTCTCGCTGCTCCACCCTCATCGGTCAGACTGGTTTCACCTATTGCTTCCCTAAAATCTGTAATTCCCTCCCCTCTGAAATACAACACTCCTCCTCCAACTACTCCCTTACCTCTGCCCTACACAATTACCTCTCCCTCAGCTGTTCCTGCTTTAACCCTCCTTAATACCTATCCCCAGTTTCTGCCTTCCTACCCAGACCCCCCCGGCAGGGTTCTCAACATCCTGAAGGGGGAATCAGGAAATGGCTACCCCTTCTCCTCATATTCAGTTCTTACCTCTCCCCCCTCTCTTCTCCGCCTACCCTTCTGGGTCACCTGTGTGCACAACCTACCCTGTTCTTTTTTCTCCAACAGCACTTGCGTACTACCTCGAGCCTGCTCCTGGTACACTCATGCACTATAATGGTTCTGCTGCATTATTATTGTTTTGTATGTTTATATGTTCTTTTGTATGATTTTGGACATGTATTGTAATTTTCCCAATGTTCCACTACTGTTTATTGTACAATACCTTGTGTTCCAACTGTTGCATAATCTTACAATGTTGTATTGTTTGTACTACCTACATACTAATGTAACTGATCATCCTTCACAACCCTATGTAACCTCTTCACCCCAGGTTGCACCGTGAGAAGAGCAACTTGTTGTTCAGTGTGCCCTCCTGGTGAAACATTTCAATAAATAAACAAATAAATGAATGTAGTGTCCATATATGTCTGGATATATGCCATCATGGTTTTAAAGTGACCAGCCTCACACTCAATAGAGTTTTTTTTCTTATTGTGGAGTGAACAAACAATGGCTGACCCAATTAGAGGTTGGGTTGAGGGAGGAAAAATAGGGACTAGAAGGCTGCTGAAACAGAGTAAGAGTTTAGGGGGAAGGGCTGAAAAACATTCTGTGAAACTGGTCACAGGAACCTGAATAAGATGAAAAAGGGGAACAGGAATTGCACTCAGTGACCTCCTCACTCCATCAAGATATGAGAGGAGGTGCACAATGGACCAAGGAAGATAAAGGCCTGAAGTGCTGATGCCGATCACTTTGCCGTTTAGATATATAATCACTTGCAGCACAATGCTTTTAAAATTCCATAATAACCCAGTAAATTCTGTAATAACTCAATACTGGGTTATGACGGCATTTCTGGTCTCACACTGTCACTGCTCACAGAAAATACACTATCTTGAGACCAAACTGACCAAGCCAAACCAAATCGTGAGTCACTCACTTAGGCCACCCAACTGTCCAGCCAGTCCATGACATTTCCTGGCAATAAATAATCATTCCTTAGAACAGCTACCAGCCCAATGAAACAGCTGGTCACTTCTCCAGGAAGCAAAAGCCGCTAACTATGGCAGCTGCTGAGGGACACATTCACTCCTGACACAAGCACAGCTTATGATTCTCAATCAAAACCTTGTACCAGTTATTATAAAACATAAAGCCAGTGTGAGATTTGATTTATGAGGATTTTTCCACACCCTCAGTATATAATAATCTCATAAACCTCTCGAGTTTTGCTCTCGAGGTTTATGGATTATCACACACCTCAGGTATGTGAAAAATCCTCATAAGATACCCTGCACAGGCATTATTCTGTATATATGTTATATGGCTAAGGCCAATAATGCATGCTCAGCAAGATGTTTCTAAATGTGATAATCCATGATTTGTGATTGACAGGTAGATATAAGTCATTTCTAAGCATGGTTTATTGCACTGTGGATTATCGCACCTTGGATTATCATAACCTGTCAATCAAATTCTGTGAATTATCACAAGTTTTCAATTAAATCTCTGTAACTAAGTTTTTCAAGTGCCACACTACCCATTTTTCTTGTACATTCTGTTTCATTCATTGACCTCCCACCTCTAATAACTTCTTGTAACTGAACTGCAAAAAAAGGCATAGTATTTTAAAAATCAAAATCCGAAATATAGAGAGACTGATGATACTGTTTTTCAACAATTAAAACAGTTCACTGCTTTAAAGTTCAACATTTTTTCAGGACTGTTGCATGGTGTTTTGGAGTAACACTCAGAAAGAAAGTATGTGAACAAAGCAGCATGGTGGAAATTGGTTTATTCTGCCCTGCAATTTAAATGTGCTTTCAAGATTCCGGCTACTTCAAACCTCCTTAGGCAATTGTCTCTCCTGGTACTGAGCCTTTGAAAAGCAGTCACTAGACGCCGTGCATGCTGTGTTCCCAAGCTAGACATGCATAGATTGACACTGACTGTTGATGCTATCGTAGAATTAGCTGCTGTGGTAAAAGACTGGCTGTTGTATAGTAGTGGTATTAAAATAAAGTGGGATTAGTCCTATGATATAAAAAAATAAAATGATCTTTAAAGGGACCCTGTCAACCTTGTTTGCATCATATTATTTCTCTATGAAAACCCATGTTTTATGATTGCTTACCTTCTCTAAAATTAATTAATGCTGCTGTTTTTGTTTATCTGCTTCCTTTCTTAGTAGAACTGAAATGCATGGTGACGGTGTAATGTACCCGACCTTGTTACGTTTCACATGCATAATCAACCGTTATTGCTTACTTTCTGAGCATTATGAATACCACCAAACAGTGCAGCCAGTCATGATGCAATAGTATCCTGCCCTCTCACTGCATCAGGAGTGGTTAGACTGTGTGGGGGTGTTTCCAAGTCCAGGAAAGATGCAGTGGAAGTTGATCAAGGAATGTAAACAAACATGCTTTGGTGTGGCAACACCAGTATGGTGGGTAGTCTCTTTTTCACTTTTAAAAACCAAAATAGAAACAGAATTAAACAACAAGCAATGTCAACAATCTTTACAGAATGTGAGCAATCATAAAAAGTGTTTTTTAAATTAGGGACATTCTGAGGCCTACGGAGGTTGACAGTGTCCCTTTAAGTGTGAGTTGTAAGGTGACAATTCAGTCTCGGGGTTCATAGAACTTCACAGTCCATTGATACGTTTCCTAAATCCCTTGACTGAATTATCACCATCATTTCAGTCAGATATCGGAGCACCTCGGATGGCATAGACATCCGACCAAGGATCCAACCTCCTAGGATCCACAGTAAGCATCCAATGGATCTGACCTGGATCCAATGGAGCTGATGGATCTGATGGTTTCAAGGGTCAGATCCATAGATCTGACCACCGGATCCATGGATCTGACAGTCAGATCCGTCATTCCAAGGTTGGATCTGAGGGATTCGACACTGGATCCATTGGCCAGGTTCTAGGTCAGATACCAACACTATCCATTGGAGGACAGTCAGGTCCACAAAAACACTATCTAAGAAACACCCAACACCTTGTAACTCACACTTGCCCATCATTTATTCTATATATATATTACACTCCTTTGGACTTGATTCATTACATATTGTGAGTTATGCAGTTTGCAGGTTACCAACATTCCTGCCATTCAGACTCTTCATTACATCCTCATGGGCTATGTAATGTCCCCAATTCAGACCTCCACCGTATCTCCCTACTCTCAAATTCTGTGTTATAGTTTCCATCCCTACGTGACAGTTTGTCCTTCTCCAGACTCCAAAGTCTCAGTTGGATTCCGGTATGACCCCTGTCTCAGAAGTGTGCTATTACATTGCAGTTCTCATTGTGACACCTTATTGTAGTTTTGTGTTCTGTAATTCATTTTTTCAACTCCCTTAAAGTTATCCCACATATAAGTGGTCGCAGGGTCATTGGATTACATAAATCACTCCAGCTGTATTGCAGTTGATATGAGATCTTATTACATACTCTTTTCCTGTGTGCGGATGCTTAAAGATTTTCTTGCATGATGTGTGGTCACACACCACACATTTGTCACATGGGTACAAGTCACATTTTAGTGATCCCAGAAGGTGCCCTGTCACAGGCTCCTCATATCTAGATTCTATGTGAATTGGTCTGGATCTTATTTATTTATTTTTTGGGGATGTTACTAGTGGTTTGCTTGAGAAAATATTGGCTGTGCTAGGGTGCAACAGTGGCACTTGGGTGCATTCGGTTGCTGCGAACACTAGCCTGCTCCCTTGCCATTCTTGTGTTTGCTTCATCTGTAGTTCCTGCTGCCTGGAAAAGTTGTCCACTCTCCTTGCTGCCTGATTCTACCTGAACCTATCTATGATGGCTTCTCAGTTTTGAAATCTTCATCCTGACTGACTACAATTTCTTTTGGCTCTGGGTAATTGGGAGAAGGGGATACCATCTATCAATCTGGTGGGGTAAACACTTTCTGCATGGAGTATTTTATTGCAGTCCATTTCCTTTCTGTAAAGAATGGTTTCCAATCTGGGGCATTTTTTGATGATATTGATATCCAAGAATGCTACTTTCTCTGTACTGATTGTAACTGTGAACCGAAAATGTACATCCACGACCTTAATATACTCTAGACATTTGTTGCAGAAGTTCCCCATGTCCTTTCAATATCAATATAATACTGTAGAAAAAATGTTTAGATAAAATGTTTCCAAAATATATTTCCTTAGTGATTCCTTTCATCGTGCATTATGTTTGTGTTTTCGAAGCACTGCATACAGGAGTTGACATAGCCTGGGGCCACGGTGCTCCTCATGGTTGTGCCTTGCTTTTGACCATAGAATGTGTTCTTATACTCAAAGTAATTGTTTATATAGCATCAAGGCTACCATCTCCTAAAGCAGACATGTACTATAGGCAGTTTGAAATCTGGAGGCCTGGTATCTAACACCTCCTCCATGGCTTGCACCCCTCCCTCATGAGGGCTAGATGTGTAAAGCTGTATCATTCACTGGTCAGACCCCACCTGGAATACTAAAGCTGTATCATTCACTGGTCAGACCCCACCTGGAATACTTCATCCAGTTCTGGAGGCTGCACCCTGCAAAGATGTCGATAGAGCAGAGGTGGTCCAGAGGAGGGCTACTAAATTGGTGTGGGATGTGCAAGAAAAGCCGTATGAGTACAGGCTATGGGAGCTCGGTATGTACCCCCTGGAAGAGAGGAGAGTGAGAGGGGACATGATTGTGACCTATAAGTACCTCATGGGGTGAAAAAAGTGCATGGGGTAGCCTCTTTTCAAAGGAAGAGGCACACTAGTACATGGGGATATACTATGAAACTTGAGGAGGGGGACTTTAACAGGAATGTGAGGAAATACTTCTTCACAGAAAGGGTGGTTTAGACCTGGCACAGCCTGCCAAAAAAGGTGATGGGGCAAAGACAGTAAGAAGCCTTAAACATGTGAGGGATAGGCACATGGGTATTATAAGAAGAGGTAAGGGGGAGGGTGGGAGGAACATCTTTGATTAAGTAGGGTCCACGTGTAGTGTTAGGCACGGATGATAGAAGAGACTGAATGGGTCTAATTGGTACTTGTCTGCTGATGCCTTCTGTGTTTCTATGTTACATCAGTAGTTACCATTTCTTTTTTGCTTTCTCTTTGTAAATTAGTGTTCTTTATTAGTTTTTTGTTTTTTTTCGTTCCCTGATTATTTTGTTTTTGTGACCTCTGTCTCCCTCAGCCCATCATTGCAGTGCCATCCAAAAGTTCATCCTCTCACTGAGTGCTCCACTCAATCTGCACCATCCTTGCTGCTGCCAAGTAAGAAATGGCACTGAACTGCAGCTGTGTGGTCCTTTTTTATATCTCAGTTTGTGCATGTCAAAATCGGGGTAACTTTCAGACCACAACCTGCGACTGGTGCCCTTTCGCCTCTTCCCTCAGCCTCCCAAGCAAGTCACATGACTGACATACAGGTTTGAAGGCTGGGGCAAGGAAACTAAAAGGAAGAAAACTGAAGATCCAAGCCAAGTAGGCAGTGCTTGGCTTGGGTCTTGCTGAAACCAAGCCACATGAGTTTGGAGCAGCTCCTTTTCAGAAGGATGACTATGGTCCATCCCTACTATACACATTATGTGGAAGCGATATAGGAGGACGTTCCAATATGAAAGAGTTAAACGAAATCATGGACAAAACTTATAACAAAATTATTAAGAGTCCGTAACTTGATATCATCACTGATAAACCGGAATGGTATCCAGTGATGTGGGTGAAGCAAATTGAGTGACTCGAAATGAGAGACGCAATTTGCGCAACCGCAATGAGAGTGAGTAAGGAAAGGATAACGAGGGTACATGGATAGCGAAATAGGGAGGACAGAATAGTGATTGTTGAGGGGATCAGCAAGTGTACAGGTAGGAGGTTAGATACTGGGATTGAGTGGGCTACTGCCGAGCTGCCCGCCCGGCATGGCAGTTACAGTCACCATCCATGGTGTGCATGGTCCCAGGTTTGGGACCGCATGCAGGTATAAACTAATTTTAGTTTTGGGTGTTGTGGGTTACTTTAGATTTTTTTTTTTACACACCTCCAGTTCCCCCCAGGTTGTTCCCCCAACCGCGGGTTGTCCCTTCCATAATGGTCACCTCCTCCCATGTTTTCTTCCTTCTCCCAATGTCTGCCCCCCCAGAGGTGAGAATCTATAGTTGGGGGGTGCAGGGGGAATAGCCCTACACATAAAATATAGGTTAGTATTGTCGCCAATATTGAATTTGGCATAGTGATGTTCGACAATTTTGTTTTCAGTAGTTGCCGTTATGTGACTCACCATTGAAAACTTACCCATATCATGTGGAACCACTAAAATGAACTGGGACAACTTTGTATTAAGCAGATACTCACATAAGAATGCTAATTTACTGGCTAAAAATTAACTTGTTACCAGATGACAGATTACCAAAATATTGTTTAATAGAAATATATAAATATAAGCAAATTAGGTTTTGATCTTAATAGAAACATAACATTTTATGGCAGATAAGGACTGCTTGGTCTGCCTAATCTGGCCATTTCCCTACCTAATGGATAAACTGCAGATCCTAGTTAACGAACAGCCTACTTCCTCCTACCACCTCCACTCGAATTGCCTTCTGTCTGTCCCATGCATTCTTGAATTCCCTCACTGGTTTTGACTCTATGACCTCTTCAGAAAGGCTGTTCCATGTATCTACAACCATCTCTGTGAAGAAATACTTCCTCACATTACCTCTGAGCCATCCCCCCTCTATCTTCAAATTGTGCCCCCTTGTTCTTGCACATCTCTTTTTTTTAAAGGTGCTACCCTCTTGGACTTTGTTGATTCCGTTGAGGTATTTGAAAGTTTCTAGCATGTCCCTCTGCTCCCTCCTTTCCTCGAGGTTATACATCTTAAGCTCCTTTAGTCTCTCTTCATATGTCTTCTGGTGTAGACCCTGCACCATTTTGGTTGTCCTCCTCTGGATAGCCTCCACCCTGTCTATGTCTTTGCAGAGATGGGGTCTCCAGAACTGTACACAGTACTCCACATGTGGTCTTACCAACTGTCTGTACAGAGGGCCAACAACTTCCTGTTTTCTACTGGTGATGCCTCTCCCTATGCATCCCAGTATCCCCCCAGCTTTCCTTACTGCATTCTTACATTGCTGGCCCACCTTTAGGTCATCTGATATGACTACCCCCAGGACCCTTTCCATTTTTGTTATTGTCAGTATCTCACCCCCCATTGTGTACTCTTGACCTGGGTTTTTGTTTCCCAGGTGCATTACTTTGCACTTCTTTGCATTGAATCTAAGCTGCCATATATTTGACCATTCCTTCAACCTTGCCAAGTCCCTTTTCATCCTTTCCACCCCACCTTGCATATCAACCCTGTTGCAGATCTTTGTGTCATCTGCAACAAGACATACCTTCCCCTCCTGTCCATCCTCAAGGTCACTTATAAAGACATTAAAAAGGACCGGCCCCAGTACTGAACCCTGTGGTACCCCACTAGTAACCCTCCTTTCTTCAGTGTGGACTCCATTTACTATTACCCGCTGTGTCCTGTTGTCCAGCCAGTGTTTTACCCAGGCTACCACCCTGGGACCCACTCCCAGGCTGGCTAATTTATTAATCTTTTGTGTGGGACTGTGTCAAATGCCTTGCTAAAGTCTAGGTAGGCCATGTCCACAGCCCCTCCCTGGTCTACTACTTTGGTCACCCAGTCAAAGAAATCAATTAGATTTGTTTGACATGACCTTCCTGCTGTGAATCCATGCTGCCTTGGGTCCTGTGTCCCACTGGTCTCTAGGTGCTCAACAATTCTTTCCTTCAGAAGTGATTCCATCATTTTGCCTACTACTGAGGTAAAACTGGCAGGTCTGTAGTTTCCTGCCTCTGTCTTGCTCCCACTTTTGTGAAGGGAAATCACATCCGCCCTTCTCCAGTCCTCAGATACCACACCATTCTCCCATGATTTATTAAAAAGGGTAGTCAGTGGTGTTACTAGTTCTTCCCTTAGTTCTTTTAGAATTCTGGAGTAAATCCCATCAGGCCCCATTTCTTTATCCACCTTCAGTTTTAAGAGTTCTTTCAGAATCCTTTCTTCTGTGAAAGGACTAATATCAACCCCCTTATCCAGAGTGTTTCTATTGACTGAATTTGATCTCTCCGCCTGCTTTTCCATTGTGAATACTGAGCAGAAATATTCGTTCAGTATCCCTGCTTTTTCACTGTCGCTCACTGCCCAACCACCTTCCTCTTTATTCAGCCTCAGTATCCCTGCTTTTGTCTTTCTTTGCTCCCTAATGTTCCTATAAAAGGTTTTATCCCCCTTCTTAACTGAGTTGCCTATCTTTTCCTCAGTTTGGGCCTTTGCTAATCTGACTGCCTTCCCCATTTCCTTCTGCTTTACCGGGTACAGTTCTCTGTCTTGCTCCTTCAGTGTTTCTTTATTTTTCCTGACTGCTATCTTTTTGTCCCTTACCTTCCCTGCCACTTCTTTTGAGAACCGTAGTGGGTTTTCCTTTCATTTTGATTTGTTTATTTGCTTCACACAAAGACTTGTTGCCTCTGTGATGGCAGTTTTGATGTTTCCTCACTGTTGCTCCACCCCACCTTCTTGACTGTTTGCTAGTGCTTTTCTGAGGCACTCTCCCATTTTGACAAAATCAGCCCTCCTGAAGTTCAGTACCTTCACTTTTGTGTGGCTTGACTCTACAGCTCAATTTATTGCGAACCACACTGTTTGGTGGTCCTTTGTATAGGAAACATAACTGATAAAAAAACAGAATAACCTCAGACTGGATAACGTACATTATTTTCCTTTGCTGGAATCTCTTTGTTTAAATAAGAACAAAACTGAAATGAAAATCAGAGACCAAGCAATTTAATACTATTTAACAGTAATAGAACACCAAAAGCATACAATTGGGTAGCAGAGAATAAAAAAAATCTTCAAATGGAGCCATATGTGTCCATACTATCAGCTCCTGAGAAGAGGAGATCCTTAAGGTATAGTCTTAAACTGTACAAAAGTAACTTTTTTTCTCATTCTATTTATACCCCATTCTACTCTGGCAATGGACCCCCCCCCCCGATTGCCGCATATCAGGTATCTTCCCAGGCCTCCACATAGCCATAGTTATACCCATCAGGTGGGGTTGGGGGTAGGAGGTGCCTCCCCGACCCAGTCTGCATTTTTGGCCCCTTGTGGGACAACCCAGTTGAGGCTGGAGGCTGGTTATACCAGGGCTTCTGGTCCCCAATGTGAGGCCCATTTTCCTTGATTTCTCGTATCCTAAGGAGGTGCAAGTGGTACCACCATAATGTGTACATGCAATGTGGACCAGCATATTGCCAGCTGCTTCCTCCCACTGTGTGGTTCTTCTTCTGAACCTCCAGGTGTGGTAATCCATGTAGCAATGCTGTAGCAGAAGAAACGACCCACCCTCCCTGTAGGAGGAGAGTGTCCTCTGTGATGCTCAGTCCTCCTCCCTGCAGCTGGCACTAGATGGTCCTTGATTGCTCCTAACCTTGGGTCACTGGCATCGCAAGTGGTAGCTCTACCTCTGTGCTGACAGGTCAGCCGAAAGCAACTTACTGAGGTCCAGATATGATGAAACAACTTCTCTGTCACCCATGTGAGAGTGTAGTTATGGACAGGAAGATAACCTACTTCATGTTTTGATGTTCTATCCCTTGTTCGCACATCACGGAAGTATATTCCTAGGAAATTTTCTGGCTGAGTCATTTCAATCACATGCAAACAACAGATAGTGCTGGTGAACTCAGAGCAGGAACAGATCATCAAAAAAACAATGGGTATAATTTTTAGAAACAAAACTAAGAATCTTTGTAAGAAGAAGATCTAATAACTGTATGATGATACAAATTAGCACAGATGAATATCTTGTGATATGAGAACTGTTTACTAAGATTGATTTTTGCCAGCACTGGTTGTATAAAGCAGGTTTGACTGATTTACAGCTACTGTAATGTGTTTTTATTGTAAAATATTAATGGCAAATATTGATCAATAAATAATTAAAATCTGAAAAAAATGCTATTCCTTGTGGGATGCTTTGCACAGTGAAGCCCAGATATTCAAAACATTGCTCTGAGCCTCAAGTAGCACTGCCCAGCGTGCAAACATTGCCTGGCCCAAATCGCCCGTCATATTCAAAAGGAATAGCCTGGTGCTAACCCTGCTGAATATAGTATGCGACAGAAGCCGGGCAAACTGGTCTGGCAGTGCAGGGCAAACATAGCCCAGGACTAAGACAGCACTGAATACAGCAATAGGGAAGTGCACACTGCAACAGCAGCCCAGTACACCCTGAAGAAAGCCTGTGTTGCAGATAGAAAACATTGTGTGTGATTGCACAGAGAAGTCCCACAACACCTGCAAACAACAATGCAAGCCACACACTGCAGAACTGTGCTGTACTGATGTGTAGTTTGCCTGGGCTAAGCTGATTGCACAGTGCTAACACATTAGCCCCGGCAAACTGGTTAGCCCGGGGCAAACGGGAGCCATATTCAAAGCTGCCATGCAAATTAGCCTACTTAGGTAATCCGTGGGCAAACAGGTACCTTTGCATCTCATTAACTGCTGCTTAGCATACATTACCACTCAGTTTGCCCGGTGCTACTGCATGGAGCATACAGCACCATCTTTTGGTCAGAATGGAAGCACAGGCTGTATGCTGCAGGCCAAGACATGCCCACAGTGTCCCCTGTTGGTCTGCATGGAAGTACAAGCTGGAAATAGCAGGAACTGTATGCTGGCAGGCATAAATACAGCTGACAATCTGTCCATGCAGCACTGCAAGCTGTACAACACAAGGTATGAATACAGGGAGAGAGTGATAACTATGTGACACATAGCTAGACATACAAATGATACACACACATATATATATATATATATATATATATATATATATAGATAGATAGATAGACACACACACATCCACTGGCCATATGTGCCATTGTAGATGCCCCCCCCAACAACATAGGCACCCCACGGCAGGTGTGGGTGGAACACAGTGGTGGGACCCATGAATGCATGGGACAGGCAATAGGCATGCCTGGTGGGGGTGGGAAGACACAGGCTGTAGGCTACCAAGGTCTTGCAGCATATCCATTCAATAGGGAACTGGGCAGACTGGCTGGGCTGGCAGTTCGCCCTGCCATCATGGTCCCTGTTGACATGTATCCTGTTACACACCCTGATAGTCTAGTGGCCCTCCCAGCATGATCCCTGACCCCCACTCCCCGTAGAAAATCAGTCTTTACCCTGGTAGTCTAGTGGTTCCCCCCAAACACGATTCCTGACCCCCTTTCCCTGTAGAAAATCAGTCTTTACCCTGGTAGTCTAGTGGTTTCCCCCACCTGGCAGTGACATCCCCATGCATCCCAAGCAACATTCAAGAACTGAGCCGGTGACCAGCTCAACCGTCCTCTCACCACCATGGCCAGCCGCTGACTGAGGTACAAATGAGCACCCTGTCGTGTCTTATTGCTTTCATATCTTGCTCTCTCTCTCCTCTCTCTCTCTCTCTCTCTCTATATATATATATATATATACACGTATACAAACACACACAAACATACAGTATGTACACATACACATATGGCATACAGAGGGTTTAAAGTGAAGTTTACTCAAAGTGAGCAAATGTTTCACACAAAATATAATATAAAACTTAGCTTGAAACATTTTATCTATACTCTCAACCAGTTAATGCACTACATAAACTTTAAAGCCTTCAGTGTTGTAACAGCATTTAATACATGATAATATCAATTGTAAATATAAGTGCTGAATAAAAAAAACAAAAAACAAAACAACTTGTCAAGGACCCCCAAGAAAATGAGACCATGAGCCTGATATGTACAGATTTCAATACAGTGTCAATGTATAACAAACATGTACAGAACCAGTCTAAGGAATCTAAATAAAAACTCATAGGAATAAAATCCCACATCCCCCCCCCCTTCTCTGGGAAAGGTAACTAGTAGGAATCAGATATATGTACACGAGTCCTAATACATCATCATTCACACCGATCTTTGCAATATTTACCCAAAGGAATTGAAGAGTTGATTTATATTAACCTTTTCAGGACCTATGTAATTAATGGCATTGGAACTCTCATAGTTTTCTACTTGTAGGAAGGGTAAATAAATGCTGGGCAGCTAATGTTTTAGGCATTTTCTGAGGTTACCAGGGACATCCTAGGGAATTACAAAGAATCACAGCGGTGTCAACTGCAGTGCTCCCAGACTGAACAAAGCATTTCCTTGTAAGGCAGCCTCCTTTTCCCTATATTTTCCATCTAAAACTGTTGGAATCTCTCAAGCTTTGCTCCCAATGTTCTTGTAGCTCCAGAAACTCTTGATGGTATTATAGCATTGTCACAGTATACTGTCACAGCCGGATAGCCTGGCTGAATGCAGTATGTCATATTCAGTGGGGTCATACTTCTATCCATCTTGGCAATGTACTGACACAGGATAGCATTGATGAGATGCAGGTTCTCATTTTCAGAGGGGTCCTAATTTTACCCATTTCTACAATGTACTGATACAGGTTAGCCTGGTCAAGATGCAGTATCTCATTTTCAGTGGGGTCTTAATTTTACCCATTTTTGAGTTCCAACAGAGGATACAGCATCTAACTGCAGAGCAGTTCCAAATTACGTCCTTGGCCATCTCTCCCAATGTGTGTATGCGTGTAGCAATGATTTACAGTATTTTCTCTGAAGAGTTGATTTATGTTAACCCTTTCAGGGACCTATCTAATTAGTGGCATTGGAACTCTTATGGTTTTGCATTTGTAGGAAGGGTAAATGCTAGGCAGTTACTGTTTTAGGGTGTTTCAGAGGTTGCAAGAGGCATCATAAGGGATTACAAAGAAATCATAGGGGTGTCAACTGCAGTGTTCCCAGACTGAACAAAGCATTTCCCTCATTCGCTAAAAATACCACCAACAGCTTAACCTGGTTCAAGGTCAGTTGGTATTCATCTGTATCCCCCTTCCCTGGGTCATGCCTGAAAATAGGCAGGATTTGTCTAGTGCACTTATCCGGTCAACAAAAACTAAATAAATGAACAAATTTCCCTGTAGGGCAACCTCACTTTCCCTGTGTTTTCCATGTAAAACAGGGACAAAACTCCTGTACATTTTCCTGCATGCTCAAATCAATACATGCATGCAACTAACGTCATTATGCCTGTCTGGAAAATTGCTATGACAAATGTTAAGGCTGTGTTATGTGCTTTTTAGCCCTCTTACAATGTATTGACATAAGATAGCCTGGCTGAGATGCAGTATGTCATATTCAATGGGCTCATACTTTTATCCATTCTGGCATAGTACTGACACAGGTCAGGTTTCTTGAGCTGCAATATCTCATTTTTTCAGGAGGTCTTAATTTTACCCATTTTTACAATGCACTGATACAGCTTAGCCTGGCTGAGATGCAACATCTTATTTTCTGTGGGTCTTACTTTTACCCATTTTTACACCTGCATGCAATGTACTGACACAGGACAGATTTGCTGAGATACTAATGGCCACTGTTTGCAACATGGCGGTGCTGACAAACTATGCATATGTAAGTATCGCCCACATGTAGTCATGTCAGTGCTGCCATTATACAGCTGACTCCTGAGCAAACTGCACATGTGCGAGTATCACTCATGTGCAGTTCTATAATCACGGCAGTATCAGTTACATCTGACTCTGGTGTGGAAAGAGCACGGCATATTCTTTTCTACATTCTTGCCACTCCTAAAAGCGCTCCACATCTGTGTTGGCTCAATGTTGGCAAAGGCTAATGGATGGGTAACACTGGGAACCACTCAACTGTCTTCATGTCCACCAGCTCTATTGGCAGGTCATTTTAGAAGGTCACCACCTTCTGGAACAAAATATGCTTCCTAATGTTACCCCTAAACTTGCCATCTGTTACCTTCAGAGCATGTCCCTGTGTCCTGCTGGAGAACATATCCATATGTTCAGTCCTGTCAATATCCCTGAGAATGGGAAGACTGAGGTCATGTCCCATCTCAGTCTGCTGTTCCACCGGGACAAGCAAAAGGAAGAGGAGCACCCACATATGTAGAAAGCACCAGGACCACAAAAATATTATTCAAAGTCCTTTATTTAACTAAAGTGCATCATGCGCCATTACTGGAGTATAAAAAAGTGGTGGCTGAGCCTTTCTGCAACTATCATTTCTCCTGACTCCTGCCAGGTGTCATTAGAGTGATTCACTCTGCTGATGCCTGGCAGGGGCCGGGAGAAGCATTACTTTCAGAGTAGCTCAGTCATCACTTTTTTATTCTCACTATGTGTGGGTGCACTATGCAATTTACTTAAACGAAGAACTCTGAATATTTTTGTGATCCTAGTGCTTTCTGAATATGTGGGTACTCCTCATACTTTTGCTTGTTTCAGTTTTTTCGTTGCTGAGCACCATATTACTTGTTCTGCCACTCCAGATCCATTGTTGCTTTGTTCCACATGGAGAGGACAGTAATACCTACTAGTAAACATAAATGTGGATATTACCTGTTAGACCCTTCCAGGTATTTCTGTTTTGAAAATGCAGCTTTCCCTTAACAAAAGTATCCAAACAGAAAGCCCACCAGCAAATGTATTTTTCTTTTTAGTACTGAACACATTCTCTTTACTGCTGCAGTAAATGTAAACACTGGAGGAAATATGAAGAAACTGGTAGAGGGAAGTTTACAAAGGGTACCAGTTGGTATTTTACTGTATGGGACTGCATAAATATGCAGAACTAAAAAATGCTACATAAATTCACTGCCACTACGTAAGTAGCAGATGGTGGTGGTGGTGGTGGGGGGGGGTTTGTCAACACAAAAAGGGTCTTGGTTTGCAGCCAGGAGTGAGAAGATCAATTTTCCTATGTGGGACAGTGACTCACAGAGTGTAAAACGTTGAGGTTATTGAAAATATGATGGATCATAATGATCTACATAGCTTACTCATTTGTGTGTATTTATAAAATGGCAAGAAAAAATCTAGAAATCTCTTTGGCCAAGAGACATCAGCTGACTGTACATTAAATCTCTATATATGCACAGTTGTCCTTATCTTAAACCACATCACACAATGAGCAAATCAGTCCTCCTACAACCAGAACTATCTTCTATCAGTCCCCCTGCAACCAGAACTGATCTTCCATCACAAACATGGCTGCTACCTTTACACTGTAAAAACCTTCAACTGGGCCCTAAAAATAAAACTACCTTAAATAAAACATAAAACAAATAAATGTGGTTTACCTGATCATCACACTCTCCTTACACACATTAACAAATTAGAAACATTAAGTATTGCTTATAGTTTTCATTACAACTATTTCTTTATTGACAGTGAAAAATCTCCCTTCTGTCTTTACCTGCTCATTAGGGAAATTTCTTCTGCTTGCCCTGACAGTGTGATAATGGATTCTCTGGCTCTTAAACAGGCTTTTGTTGTCTGTGTGTACAGTATGTTAGGAGAGTAACATTCTACCAGTAGAACTGAGCAGAATGTTGAATCCCTGTATTCCATGGTAAACATTCTATGTCTTGAATGTGGGGAAAAACAGAAAAAAAAACAGGGTGAAGAAAGTAGGCAATTAAGCAATGAAATACAAAATCACACATGCCCCCACAATGCAAAGCATCATGGACTGCATATGCAAATCACCAGAGAATGTTATGCTGGTCCAACTTTAAGCAGAATTGCATGGTGCCGAAAGGCCTCTCACACAGTTTGCAAAGAGTGCTAACAGAAGACATAGACACGTGTTTCGTTCTACCAGGACTCATCAGTATGCCTCGTCTGTTTGACACCCCAGTGGAATGGACCAGCTACCCTTAAGACAGTGTGCCTTGGATATGTTGTGGTGAACCCATTAAAATAAAAAACTATTTAAAAGCCAAAGAACCTCTGTGCGCAAACACTGAGGCAAGGGTTATCCCAAAGGGCATTTGACTGGGAAGACAAGTTTCAAGAAAATACAAAATCACACATGCCCCACAATGCAAAGCATCATGGGCTGCATATGCAAATCACCACAGAATGTTATGCTGGTCCAACTTTAAGCAGAATTGCATGGTGCCGAAAGGCCTCTCACACAGTTTGCAAAGAGTGCTAACAGAAGACACAGACACGTGTTTCGTCCTACCAGGACTCATCAGTATGCCTCGTCTGTTTGACACCCCAGTGGAATGGACCAGCTACCCTAATTAAGCAATAATGCACGATAGGGTGTGTGTTGTGCTGGGATAACATCATGCTTGGGGTGGTTGGGCACGAGGCCACAGGCCTAGTGCATCCAATACCCCAGGTGTGACGTTATCCCAGCACAACACACGCCCTGGAGTGCATTATTGTTATTATACAATGGCTCCATTGTAAAAATAAATAAAAAATAGATTGTGAATATGTTTAAAATGTGTTTTATTACTGATTTTTTCATCGAGTACGAATACATAATGAAAGAATAGTGCAGTTCTATTGTTTGCACAGTAGGTGGTGGTGCTGCATTTTCTTCTTCAGTTCAACCCCCCCCCCCCCACACACACACACAAACTGGTTTCTTTTTCTTTTTTTACCATCAGGTTTAACTGAGCCAGTTC
This sequence comes from Neoceratodus forsteri, assembly GCA_016271365.2. Taxonomy (NCBI): domain Eukaryota; kingdom Metazoa; phylum Chordata; order Ceratodontiformes; family Ceratodontidae; genus Neoceratodus; species Neoceratodus forsteri. The sequence continues at coordinate 944,180,116 of CM028136.1, read as the reverse complement.
TGCAGTCTTCCATGTACCAGCTGAATATTTTTTTTTTAAATGTATTGGCGCATGTCTATCTATCCTTAGCTGATGCTTGTATATGCTTTGACCCAACCTGAAGCTCCTGAGACTTA